>OW026361.1:3658928-4878571 GCA_932273835.1 Sarcophaga variegata | reverse complement strand
TAAAAAAAAAATAAAATAAAATAAAATAAAATAAAATGGGATTAATAAACGTTGCGATATGAGAAAAAAAACTCAATAACACAGGCATAATAGGCGCCTATTTTATTGGCTGCTAACGTTTGTGACACTCATAGCCACCCACCCTTTATTAAATGGATTTGTATTGCAATTTTCCTGGCTTCATTGCTTGTTGGTCGTTGTCATTTTCAATTATGGTTGAATATTTCTCTGCCACTCTATCATATTATTTTGTCTGATATATTTCAAGTTTATTTATAACAAACACAATAACGACACTTTGTTTTACACCACCAGATACAAATATGCTCACCAAAGATTAGCAATGAGTAGAATCGAATCATACTCATAATTTCTGATACTTATTTTAATATCATACTTATTTCATATATTATTACTTATTTCATACTTATATCTGGTCCATACCAGAGATCAGTGCTCAGCAATGAGTATTCAAAACGATGAGTAGATTCGAATCATACTCATAATTTTTGATACTTACATGCATTCATACTTATTTTAATATCATGGAACGAACCTCTAATCATATGCAAAGATTGAAGTACTCATTATATTCACGCTTAACAACACGTATGATGTGTTATTGATTTCGACTCTCCATAACTCCTCAACATTTACAAGAATCAAAAAATAAGTATGAATCGTGCACGAACACTAAAATACTCACTAAATTGTTGTGTGTTTGATCTGCTTGCTGCTCTGTCGTTTTTGCTTATGTGTCTTTTTTCTTTTCTTGTAAATGCATCAACAACTAAGACTGTCACTTGTATCATTTATAAGAGTTATGTGGAAGTATTTTTCGATGAAGTAATGAATCTAAATCAGTAGGCTTATGAATCAAACATTTTTCGAATGGTATGAGTTTGATGCCAACGTTGCGCTCATACTCATTGCAACCTGTACTTATAAATCAACGTTGTAGTGAGTAGGAATGAAGCAGTGTAAGTAGTTAAATTTCAATATTGTTAACTCACTTATATTTAAAATTTCATGAGTGCTTATGAGTAGCGAAAAAACGATTCATTGCTGATCTCTGGTTTCCATGACCGATACACAATTCTTTCTGGTTATAAATTGCGTAGCCTTTCTGTAGTAGAAGTTGTATTTACTACAGAATTAAGGATGTAAGCGGTTTATTGACGCCTGTCCAGTTAGTGGATTGCTTTCAATCCAACTCATCTTTCCACACTGAGCACGAAACATCTACTCTCTTAGAGCGTAAGGCTTTCGCTTATTGATCAGCAAGAAGTTGAAGAATGTATTTTTACCACAGAAGCCAGAGCAGTCTAGTAGCTAGTGTGATGGCTAATTAGACACGAGAGACAATAATTCAAAGCCTGGCTCTGACTTCACAAATAAAACGAAATACGAAAAAAGAGATTTCTTCTGGCGACTTTCTCTCAGCAGATTTCTGGCAAAAACTCTGAGAGTAAAATAAAATTGCCATGAAAAGTTTCTCTGAAATCTGTCTTTAAGAGTCGAATTTAAACTGTGGTTTCGCCGCCACTCATGTATAAAATTAACACACACAACACCAGTGGTGTGAGAAACTAGGTCGTAATCCTGACTGAAGGGTTGTAATGACCAATTATGTATGTATGTGTATGAGTTTGATGTCAACCTTGTACGCATACTCATTGCAACATGTACTTATAAATCAATGTTTTAGTGAGTATGAGTGAATCAGAATACATAGTTAAATTTCAATATTGTTGACTCATTTATATTCAAAATATCATTCGTGCTTATGAGAAGCGAAAAAACGATTCATTACTGATCTCTGATACTCGCACACAACCTGATTTTTTTATAATTTCAACCTCCAAGAGTTTAACGTCTTTTTTATGACTGCCGTTCTCTATCTTAAACTTTAACACCTCGTTGGAGATCTATCTTGCTCTCTTGTCTCTGCCAGGAGTGTGTTGAATATCTGGGTAGTGGTCTCTCGGCTGTCTTTAGAGCTCTCCTTCAGTTTGCAATGTAATTGAACTGTCAGAGGAGTTACTTTGGGCTGCCCTTAGGGCCATTGCGTCGGTCTGGTGCAAATCACGGCTGGTTCGCGAGTGCAAGAAGTCTTTGAGGACTTTTGGACTAGACCGTATCCGTCTGTGCTGGGTTCCGGGTCTTAGCGGAATACTGGGCAATGAGACGGGCGGATGCCCTCGCTAGGTTAGGTTCGCTTTCTGGAGGCGATTTGATAGTTGGCCTGACCCCCCGGTCTGTCACCTCTATGGCAATGGATGGGTCATGGATGAAGAGCAGAGGCGTTGGGGGAACGGATCGGATTGTTTTGTCTCTAGATGTCTATGGCCTGCTGTGAACAATAGGAGAACAGGTTGGCTGCTGGGCTCGGATAAGGCCAGCTTAAGGTTGGTTGTCGGTTTTATCACAGGGCACTGCGAGATTAGGTCGTTGACGGGGATCTGGAACAGATCCCAGCCGGACTATTGCAGGGCATGTTGCGATGAGGAGGAGTTCGAGACTATCGAACACCTCCTCTGTAACTGCCCAGCCCTTGGTAGAATGAGATTGAGTACCCTTGGCAGGGACTTCTTTAAGAGTTTGAATTCTTTGTCGAGAGCCGACATCAAGGCTCTCCACAGATTCATTAGTGGCTTAGGCTGGTTGAGAGACGCTAGGGCTTTATTAGTGTAGTCGCGCCCTCCCTCTTTTTGTTGTGTTTTATCTGTGTAATTCCTCCACTTTCCATTCTCCTCTTTCCTACATCTCCTCCTTTTTAACCCCTTTCCTCCCTAAGGACGTTGTATAATGGGTCAATTCGACCTCCGGGCACTGTTCTTGTCTTTATTGACAAGTACATGTCTTATAACCTAACCTAACCTACTTTTAGCTAAGCTTAGATTCTTTTGTTCCCTATTTTAATCCCCATTTCTTTTACCTTTTTTTCGAGAAGCATCACTAAGATTGCAATGACCCCCAAGTGTAATAGTACTTGCCATAATGGCTTTATTCATCTTTGAAGCAATCTACGCAAATATTATTTGGAAGCATTCCTTCGGTCTCCAAATCAAGCAGTCAGTTCGTGTAGTATCACCGAATCTCTGTGCTATACACGACATCATTACGTAGTTCGACTTTGTTAAAGCAGAACATCGTATTTGTACAGCGGACATCTACGTAGGTAAACCCAAGTTCTTTCCAAACGAGTTCATCAATCAACAAAGACAAGCTGTTGCTCTCCACAACGGTTTGCTTGAATTTCAACTTCAGAGATGCTAATCTTGGTATCATTCAAGATACGTATATAAAGGCGATTAGTATTTACTTGCTTTTGGTGAAAATTGTAATGCATACACAGCAGGCTTGAGGTATTTCTAAACAATTTGGGCCATGACATGAAAAATCGTAAAGGTTTTCTTGTTCTGCATAGACCAGCTGAGTGCTCAGTTCTTAAAGAAAAATTTCATTCCTGCTATTCTGTTTTTAATAAATTCTTGATCGAGCAATCAAATCGATTAAAAGCTGAAAAAGAAAAATTTCTCTGAGTGTAAGTCGAATCGCCAAATGGGCTTCCCCCTCTCCATTTTAAAATTATTGCAATCAGATGTTGAGCATACCTTTGGCAGCAATACATCAATTGTAATGCTTGTCTCCCCGGATAATTTCTTTATTTTCTTTGGATAACCAAAGCAAAGAGAGAAAAAAGTGCCACCTCCCGAAATATATTGCAAGTGTTCAGTAATTTGTTGTAATTTTTCTTGTTTTATTTACCAACAGATAAGCACAGGATACGGAGAGACAGACAGGCACAAATATTCGTTTTTTTTATGAAAAATACTTCCTTCTTCCTTAAAAAAGAAACAGAAAGACGAGTAAGAAAAAACACAATTTTTTAAATCTTCCAGAAAACTGTTGATTGTAAGACAAATTACGTGCAGCAGTGTTATAGCAGGCAACAGTAACCCGGCTAAAGGCCAAGTTATTTACAAATAAGAATCGAAAGAAACCAAGAAAAAAACTGTAAATAAATCTTCTTTTAATTTAAAAAAGGAAGGGAAGAAGCAAAAAACAAATTCGATTCTCTAATATTTTATCAGACGGTAATTGTAAAAGAAGCAATCAGTCAGCCAGCCAGCCATTCAGTCAGGCAGTCATCAAGCATGTACAATTCCAGCTGCTTTGGTAATGGATTCCTGCTGCTGCTGCTCCGACTATTGTAGGTGAATGTCAAAAACATTGTACAGTTTGAAATCCATTGAAACGTGCTGTCATTAAAAACGATTGATTAAAGGAAATAAAATGGTTGTTTATGATTTCTCTCTCTCCCTCTCTCTCTCTCTATGTCTTTATGTCTGTCTCTCTTTCATTTTTTAAAGCATAAATTGAGGGGCAATTGGAGGCAATAATGTAAGGCAAACAATACAGAAAATGTTGCCCTTTTTATTATTAAAAAAAGAGGGATGAAGCGATGAATTTTATAAATGAGTTATTTGCTTCTTCTTCCTCTTTTTTAATTTTATTGTGAACAAAATTTAATAAAAATATTCCAAAAAAAAATAAAGAAATTATTCAAAAAATATTTGACTGAATAAATCCAGGACCTGAAAGGTCAAAAGTTTCTTTATTCAAAAAAATTAATATTAAAAGGAGTCTCCTTTTCCTTCTTTTGCTATGGAAAAATTCGTTTTTTCATAATTCGTTAAGCCTAATGGATATGCTTTAAAAAAGGAGTTTTATAGTTAAGCCTGAAAGTATACTTTAATTATATAGAAAAAGAATACAATAAAAAGGGCTTTTAAAAGCCAGTTCAATATGATTTTCAAAAGCAATTAAATAATTAAAGAATAATTGAATAAGGCCGTTATACTTTTCCTATAGAAACAGTGGCTTAAAAGACATTTAATATTCTAAAGTACGTACAGATCTAAAATATCCAGTTCAATAAGCTAATTAGTAACAATTTTTTCCTTCATCGGCTCATACTAAATAGTTCTAAAGCTTAAGAAAATTCTAAGAGTCTTAAAAAGTCTGTTAACTAATAAGTTAACGCCTTAGAATGTGCTATGAAATGCCACATTTATGATTTCTTATTTTTTTGCCTTTTAAACGATTTATTTTTCTTAAATAAAAGCTTTTATTTTCCTTTAAAATCATTTTCAGTTTAACATTGTTTGCCTTGAAGTAGGCTACAAAATTATTTATTTAAAAGCCTTATGATATGCCAATGATAAGTATACTTTGTTTTCATTATTAATTCATAATATTTCGTGTTTTGTTTGTCATTTTTTTCTTTTTAAAAGATGATTGCCTTTATTTTTCTGATTCTTTTTTGTTTTTGTCTGAAAGTATGCTTTATTTTAATCTTTGTTTTGTTTGTTTTAAATTTTTGTTTTTGTTTTGCCTTAAAATATGCAATGTAATCTCATTTATTTTATAGACAAACGTAATCTTTAGCATTGTATTAACCTAAAAAAGTCATCTTTTGCAGAACAATGTTTTAATAATGATTACATGGATCACAAAAAAAAAGGATTTGGATTCTTGTAGCAGAATGAAGTTGACTCGTGAATATTAAAGGACTGTCTAGGCAAGCTGTGTCATCTAGATCAAGCTATCCAGAAGTAACATGAGGTTAACAACCAGTCATTGAGAAGGTGATGAGAAGAATCAGAATCAGAGAATCATCAGAACCCATATCTGCAATTTAGTTTAGTGTTAATAACTGTGTGCCTATCAAGTGCTAAGCAAACTGTTATCTTCAGGGCAACTGAACAATATTTGGAGGCTTTTCAAAGCCATAACATTGGGAGCAACATTATAGGAGTTAACTGTCAGAGCTAAGGTCTGAACTATCCAGCCTTTTTCTATTAAACCTGCACACTACGCTGTCGGCTACAGCTTCTACAATCATTTTTCATAATTTCATTTCCGTTTTCCCTTAAAATATGCAATGAAATCTTGTCCTCCTAAAAGTATGCTTTAATTTTTTTTATTTTCTTAGTATTTAACTACAAAAATTTCCTTTTGAATATTTAATTTCCAGTGATTATTTGCTTAATGCCAGCAACAATATTTTAACATCCCTTTACTTCCGTATATAAGTTTTCAAAATAAATTCCGGATCTATAACAATATTATGGAGGTCTTGCTGTCTCGGTTTCTAAGAATTTTCTTTCCATGTAAACAATTTTGCATAATAAATTAGACAGGCCTGATGAAAAACAATCTCTGGGTTATTGGTCTTCATTCGTTGATTTGTTGTCAATGGCAAGAGAGAAGAAATGACGAACGTAGAAAAAAAAAGAGGCGAACAACTGGAAAATATTGTAATAAAGAATAATTTCATCAGGCCAATTGCTTATTTCCTGGTATTCCTTTTTATTCGTTTTTACTTTCGTTATTCTAAAATAAAATAACACGAAAACCTTAATTTGTTGACTCCAAAAGCTTGTTTAACTCGGAGAAAGAGTGGATGAGACAATAGGATGTAGACCATTGGCTTAAAACAAAAGGCCCACATAAAAATCACTCCCTATCCCCCTATAATTTTAAAATTTCTATTTGTATTCCTCCTAAACATTTGAATAAAATTTCTTCATTTTTGTTTTCTGTTTTTTTTTTTTGCAGATACTTTTGACTGAAATTTCCAAATTAGTTTAACAATTTTTGTGGTTAGAAATGGTTTTTATTTCTTATTTTCTTTTGTTTTTTCACTTCCTTCTCTTGGAAGCAATGATTACCACTAAAACTCTTGATAATATGATCGCCCATAAGCTCAATGTCTGCTTATATTTTCGAGTGTATTTGTGTTTTTGCATAACCTCAATCAATGTTGATTTCTTTTTATTGCCTCTTGCCATCGTATTATTATTGGTCCATAAGGCTACACCATGAAAGCAACATGAAACGTACCATAACAGCAACAGCCGCAGCAACAATAGCAACACCAACACCAATACCAACATAATGATAGAGAAATAATTTTATTTTGAATTCGTTTTTCATTCGATTACATTATCAGGGAGGTGGGGGGGCCTATTCCCCATACATTTATAGGCTTAAGCCATACAAACAATGGGCTTTTGCGTAAACCGAAACCGAAAACAAGAGTATGATTTTCATTTTCATTGGATTTGCAATTTAAAATTTCTTTTTTGGTCATGATCCTTTTGAATTTTTTTTTTCTTTCTTTTCTTTCTTATTTCTGTTCTGTATTTTTATATTCTAATCTTAACCGCATTCCCATAATATTCCTTTTAAATATTTGTATACGAGAAATTTAAATATTGTATGGCATTTGGCATCAGTTTGTACAATCGAAACATAACATAAACGACGCAACGAGATGTTGCAAATCCTATTTATACTGCAAGGCATTGTAAAAGAGCCTAAATATAGGCAACATATTATTATAGAATGAAAGAAGAGAGGTAGAGAATAGTAGGCTGGATTTCAAAATTACTTCGCAAAAAATCTAGACTCACTCCCCCCAAAAGGTGGAATGCTCTTTCCTACTCATGGTATCTTGTGCTAAACGGAATACCAGTAATGTGGAAACTAGTCAACTGTAGGGCATTTGCTCTTGCAGGTGCTATAGTTCTTACAAATTCGGCTAGATTTATGGATTCTATGAAAAACAGAATGCAACTTGGCTTGAAAATCGTTACCGAGTGCTCATGTTGTCGCTGCGTGATTATTAATCTCGAGAAAATAGAGATCGTACTTATCACAGGAGGATACAAGTTCATGGGAGTTTGATGGCGCACTTCTTGGATTTTATTTTGGATCGAATTAAATTTATCGATGACTACTATAGAAAATTTATTGATAACTTGCATTTTCTATAGAAAAGTTTTCGATTGCTTGCTTTTGTTTTTTATCGATAACTTTTATTTTCTATAGAAAATTAATCGATTACTTGAGTTTTCTACGGAAAATTTATCGATTACTTGCATTTTCTATAGAAAATTTATCAACTACTTGCATTTTCTATTGAAAATTTATCGATTACTTGTAGTTTCTATTCAAAATTTATCAATTGCTTGCATTTTCTATAGAAAATGTTTTGATTACTTGCATTTTCTATAGAAAATATATCGATTACTTGAGTTTTCTACGGAAAATTTATCGATTACTTGAATTTTCTATAGAAAATTTATCGACCAGCACCAATTCCTATAGAAAATTTATCGATGACCACCAATTTCTATAGAAAATTTATCGATTACTTGCATTTTCTATAGAAAATTTATCGATTACTTGAATTTTCTATAGCAAATCCATCGGTTAATTGCATTTCCTGCAGAAAATTTATCGATTACTTGCATTTTCTATTCAAAATTTATCGATTACTTGCATTTATTGCTGAAAATTTATCGATTACTTGCATTTTCTATTTAAAATTTATAGATTACTTGCATTTTCTATTGAAAATTTATCGATTACTTGTATTTTCTATAGAAAATATTTCGATTACTTGCATTCTCTATAGAAAACCTCAACTAAACAAGACGGCTACAAAGCACTACCTTATTACACTGATGCCCTTCGTACCACACCTTCATCGGTGCTTGAAATAACTTTACTTCTTCCTACTTTCAGTTGTCAGAGCTCAGGTTTAAACATTTACAGCCCTATGTACTGAGTACAAAACATTTACCAGGAGAGAATTACGGCCTTCAAAATTTTTCTTTATGGCCTTGGTTTTTTCTACAAAATTGTTAGGTTCCATAATTCTTTTTTTTTTATTTTTTTAGTATTTTTGCATAAATTTTCTCTAAATGTGATCATTTCCAACACAAAAAGTATTTTTTTTTCTTTTTTTCCTTTAAATTGGAACCCAATTTCTGTCTAAAACTGAACTAATGGAAACAGAAAAAAACAAATACTTGCAACAATAACAAAAATAGAAAATAAATAAGAACTTCACTCATTCATACTTTGTTCATTCAGTCATTCATTTATTCATTCATTTGGCCATTCATTGTCCTTATTTTACAACTAAAAAGCAGCTCAGAATTGTTATTTAACTTTTTCACAAAAATACCCCAGGGACACATAATATCACACATTTAAGCAGCACATTGCCACACATGCCACACATTGCTACACATGCCCCTCCTCATAAAAAAACCCTAAAAGGATCACATAGTAATAATCAAATATACATACATACATGCATACAATCACACACATATTTCTTCGAATAAAAAAACTACAATTTTTGAAAACGAATAGACTCTCCAAACTTATGAACGAATAACAAAAACGAGAGAAAAACTCTGACAATGGCACTGGCACTGGCAGTGCTAATAGTAAAGCCGGAGCTGTATTGTTTCGGAGTGTTAGTGTTAGAGACTCAAGCATGAATTTAAAATTTGGTTGGTTCTGGTACTTAAACTACCAAAAAAAAAAAAAAAAAAAAAAAAAAAATATATTACAGTGGGAGGAAAAAATAAAGCAACTTGATTCTAATTGTGGTTCGAATTTTAAACCAAATTTATTGGAAATGGTTTCATCTAGCACAGGATATTATATTGGAAATATGGAAATAGAATAGTATGAGACAGAAACCTCTCTGTGACATTATTTTAGTTGACTTATACGCTTCCTATCTAATTTAAGTCAAGCAAGTCTGGCAGCATTCTTGTCTGCCTAAAAGACATCCTAGCAATTCCTATACATATGTATAGATTGGTATTCATTCGGCAAGTGTGTGGCTGTTCTAATAAGGTTGTTAACTACACAGCTATCCAGAATATTCCCATAACCAAGAATCCATATTAGACTGACACAAAACTACCGCGAGAATAGATCATTAGGGTGGCAGTATATGTGTGCCCACCAATTTAGAAGCGAAAGTAGCTCCCAAAACAAATATGATTGACGCCTGGCTGTCAGAGAGGATAGTAAGAGATTTCTTACTTATCTTCACCACACTATAGTAGTTGGAGAGACGGTGAGTTATCTGTAGATTAAATCCTGTAGGGAAAATTCCCCGCCTATCTTATTCTTAAGCCAGCTGAGTAGACTTCCACAGAACCCCCATAATAGACCGTGCCAGATGGACTGGCCTTCCCTATTGGAATTCTGATGCAAAATCGCCTATCAAGAGAAATTTGAGGCGAAGTATAGTCGGATTCCATATTGATCGATTGATTATTTGATTGAAGACGCCATAGTCAAGTAAGTAGTGTGTTGGTTTATGAGACGTAAGGCCATAGAAAATATGAAAATATTTCTTTGGCGCCTTTTCCGGAATCGCCTTCAATTGAACTGGGTATGCCACTTGCCTCGGTCAAGTTGGACATTGCGCGGAAATCTCTCGGGACGCCAACCTATCCTGGGTCAATGAGGAGTCCTGCTCCACCGCTAGACTCATCTGGCCCTTGATGGATAGAAGGCGTACCAACCAATTACTTGGTCTTGGTCGTGATGTCATCTCAACCACAGTGGTCGTGCTTACAGGTCATTGCGTTATGGGTAGACACGCGGAGCGAATGAGGCTCCCATTTAACGACTTCTGCCGTGGATGCAGATCCGCTGAGGAAGAGGAGACTGTTATCCACTTTCTTTGTCAGTGCCCGTCTCTCGCTAGGTGTAGATATAGGCTATTTGGCTCTCCATTTCTTGTCAGCTTGACGGAGCTATCATCTATTGATTTCAAGGTCATAGCTTCGTTCATCAAACTTTCTGGCTCGTTTTCCAGTATGAGGTAGTCGTGCTTTTGATAAGCAGCCCTTGCGCTGACCAACTTCTTCCTCTTCCCTGATTTTGGTGGAACTTGGTCAGTACAGGGACTGCGTTCACCCGTGGCATCACAACGGGCCGCTATGCGTGCTCAAGTGAGCTTTGTGAAATCAGAGCTACCACTCAGACCTAACCTAACCTTCTCTCAGAAAATATCGAGCAAAAACTCTGAGAGCAAATAAAAATGCCATGAAAACTTTCTCAAAAATCTGTCGTCCGGAGTCGACTTTAAAGTGTATATATATATATAAGTGGTGTGAGAAGCTAGGTCCATAATCCTGACTGAGGGGTTGTAATGACTAATTATGTATTTATAGTCAGATTCACTCAGAGAATAATTGCCAGCATAACAGAAAATTAAGTCACTTTGCAACAAATGTCGCATATTGTCTGGCGAGGCAGAAAACTGTAAGTAAGTTGCCTACTTTACTGAGAACTGACTTTCGTTCTGTCAATGCAGGAGTAAGGGTGTATAACCTACTATAATGCTATCAGTTCAGCAGGTAGGCAGTTTATATATTGGAATTTAAAATTTTTATTGCAATTTTTTTATACTAAAGTATACACATCTATATACGAGTATTTTTGTCTCTCACTGTACATGTATATACATATTGTATGTATGGTATGTAGAGAAAAATATTACCCAGTAGTAGCAATAGTAGCAAGTAGTAGTAGTAGCAGTAGCAAGTAGTAGCAATATTTGCTTAAGATTGAACATGTGTAAGGCTTGAATTATAAATAAAGTACCACCACAAAATAAGAGAGAAACATAAAAAAAGAATGACGATTTTTTCATTCTTTTGTTTTAAAAATAAATACGAGAAACTGTGTCGAATAGACAAAGACAAAAACAACAAAATACTACTAGTGCCCTAAATTAGTCAATTGTTTATTTTTAAGTTATTTGCTTTTTTATTTAATAAATACTGACTTTAAATAAGAACAACTGGTAGATTAACTATGAAGCAAAAGACATATCTTGGCACATGGCAAAGGAAATTACAAAACGAAATGGTTTAAAAAACAATTTTTAGTTTTTTAAAGCCTAAAAGTAGACCAGGGTTATTATTTCAATAATTAGAAATTTTTTGGTAATTTAGGAAAAAAGGAAAATTAAATAAAAAATAACATAACACAACATGATTTGTAATTAAAAAATAAAAATTTAATTAAAAAATCAAAAAATGTTGCATACTTTCAGACTTAACAGTTTTGTTTATATTCAAAGCATACTTTTTGGGTTTGAAATAAAAAAAAATATAGGTTTAAACCCAGATTTTTTAAAATTTCGAATTACATTTATTATTGCGCGGCGGCTCTTCTTAAACTCCAAAGAAGTAAGTTCAGCAATGTTATCGGAGTTATTACGGGGCGTTGTATTATAAAAATGCATGTGAGGCGGATTGGTCTTGAACACCTTGTAAATGATTTCTGCAGAAGCTGTGGAGATGAGGAGGAGGATGAGGCTGTTCTTCATCTACTGTGCACATGTCCAGCACTTGTTCGGAGGAGCAAGAGGCACCTAGGTTCCTACTACATAAATGATCTGGATGAACTGTCAGGCATGGATATTGGTAGTCTGGGCCGCTTCAATGAAAGCTCCGAATGGTTCCTGGACTAGGGGAGAATGTGGAACTGTGATATCACAATGGGCTCTATGAGTGACCTCAGTGTGTCCGCTCATGACTCCATAAAAATTATCATCGTCTACAGCGTGGTATAAGTGTGAAAAAGGTTTGTCACTTTTTTTTTTAAGGCGTTGACTTTTCGCAGAGTTCAAGTTGACCATTTCACAGTATAGAGTTTAGAATAAAGCAACGTGAAGTGGTTCAGTACCTTATATTTTCTAGTGAGGAGCATGCGTCCTTGACTCCACTTAGAGACGGTTAGGTTAGGTTAGGTTAGGTTAGAGGACGTGTACTTGTCAATTAAGACAAGTACAGTACCCGGAGGTCGAATTGACCCATTGTACAACATCCTAGTTTCTCACACCACTTATGTTGTGCGTGTTAGTTTTAAACATGAGTGGTGCAACCTACAGTTTAAAGTCGACTCCGAATGACAGATTTTTGAGAAACTTTTTCATGGCAATTTTATTTTCTCGCAGAGTTTTTGCCAGAAACCTGCTGAGAGGAAGTCGTGGAAGAAATACTTTTTGTATTTGTCTTGATGTCTGGCCTAGGGCTCTAACCCTGGCTTTTAGTCTAATAAGCCAACACACTACCTACTAGACTACGGCGACTTCAAGCACTGTTGAGCCTGCTCTGAAAACATTTCAAGATATTTAACTGTGAAGATAAAATGTTTTCAACTTCTTCTATTCCAGGACGGTTAATTCTCATAATTTAATGTTTCCCTACGAATAACTTGAGCTCCGTAGATTTAATTCTTGGCAGCTTTCCCCACTCCAATTAGAGTGGACTGTAAAAGCACTGTAAAATTGATTGGAAAGCCTAAAGCCATTCTCCACGAGCTTAGAGGGTTAACGAGTTCTGAATTTTTTCTGTTAATCTTACCGTTGCCGCTGCATGAGGGCTCATTAAAACGCCAACAAACACGATGACTTTTCATTCATCATTTTTCACAGTGAGAGTTTCAATAACAACAAGTGATCGAATGTTGTCAAAAGCATCCTCACTGTCGACAAATGTTGTCCTACAAACTACTTCCGCTGAAGGGCAATTCCTGTTTAACCTACCTTTGTATCTTTTGTAATTGAATTGTATGTTTTAAACATTAATTATAATTAAAAGGGCATTGAATATGAATTTAATTTTTGAACAAAAGCTTTTTAATTCCACTAAAAACTTTATAAGTTCCACGAAAATAATCCCTCTAACCCTTGGACTTAATGGCTTAATTTTGAAGCGATCACAAAACCGCCAACCGAAATAAATTCCAAAAAATATTTTGGAAAATTTATTTGTTTAATCAATAAAACAACATTAAAACAACAAATACTTTGTAATAAAACCGTTATAAAATGGTTTATTAATTTTATAAATACTTACTCTACAGGTACTATAATAAACAAATAAATTGAAATAAAATAAAATCAAAAAATCAGCGGGGAAAATTAAATGGTATTTTTTAAAAAAAAAAGGGGGGGGGGTATAAAAATAAGGGAATATTTGTTTATAATTAACAAAATATCAACAACAATGCCGTTGTCATAGCAATAATAATAATAATAATAAAATTTACATTTCGTAGTCAATATTTATAGCACTTGCAAGCACACACAATACACTGACTTGCTTCGATTTTGTATATTAAACTGTAATTCAATTAATGTTGCATACTTTTTGGCTTTTAATAAATATAAAATACAATATTTTTGTTTTGTTTTGTTCATTTTCCAGCATTGTTCTGTTTGTGTTGCCTTCATTAAAATTTCATTTTGGCAATTTCATTTATTTATTGTTTTGTGAACAGCAAACAAAGAAAAAATTATTATTATTTTATGCTGCTCTTACATTTCCGCATTATTAATTTACTATTCATACATATACATATATATTGTGTGCGGCATATTGTTTTAGCTTTACAGCATAGTATTTTGTATTAAAAATTGTCGCCTAAAAGTATGTTAATGGTCGTTTATTGTAATGGCTTAATATATGCAAGTAAACAATAATTAAAAACGAGTCACTCGCAATATATTTTCGAAATATTTTAAATAAATGGCATACAAATAAATTTAATTGTAATTTTAGTTGCGTATAAATAATAAAAATTCACTTTTTTCTGTTATGAATTCCATTAAGGAACATTTTAATAGAAACTTACCAAACGATTAATTGTTGTTGCAAGGCTTTTAAAGAAGCTGCAAATAAAAGAAATTTAAATAAATTAGAGTTTCTTTGAAAAATTGAAAAAAAAAATGAATTGAATTAAAAAATCCAAAGAAATTATTTTTAAAAATATGTGGCATACTTTTAGGATAATAAGAATATGGTACATCATAATGGGCATTTCCGAGCACTTGGTTTGTATAATGGCAACTTGAAAGTAGTATGTGGCTATCGGTATAAGCTGAATTAGCTAGGCACAGCAACTAGGATGCCACCATATGTTGGATCCAAAGCAGACAGAGACACTTCTCAAGTTAAAAATATTTGAGGCAATCTATACTTTTATTAGGTACTTATAGCGCAAAGAGATTTACCTCATGTATCAAATTAACCACAAGCATCCTAAAGAAAGTAACCGCCCGTTTTTACCAAGCAAGGCAAACTAAAAAAGTACTTAAGCAACTGCATATCAGGTTAGGTTAGGTTGGAGTGGTAGCCTTGATGCCAATAGCTCACTTGAGCACGCATAGCGGCCCGTTGTGACGTCAGAGATGAACGCAGTCTCTGCACTGACCAAGTTCCTCCAAATCAGGGAAGCAGAAATTTGTCAGCGCAAAGGCTGCACATTTAAAGCACAGCACCCCACGCTGGAAAACCAGCCCGAAAGTTTGATAAACGAAGCTAATCCTTGACATAGCTTGAACCTAGGTCGTAATCCTGACTGAAGGGTTGTGATGACCAATTATGTATTAATGTATATCCTTGACATCAATGGACGATAGCTCCGTCAAGCTGACAAGAATTGGAGAGACAAATAACCTATATCTGCACCTCGCAAGAGATGGGCATTGAACAGAAACAGAAACAGCGGTAACAGTCTCCTTTGCCTCAGCGCATCTGCATCCACGGCAGTAGTCATTAGATGGGAGCAGCAATCTCTCCGCGTGTCTTCCCATAACACAGTGATCTATTAGCACGGCCGCAGTAATTGAGATAATGTCACAACCAAGTCCGAGTAACTGATTGGTGTGCCTTCTATCCATCGACGGTCAAGTGAGACTAGCGCTGGAGCAGGACTCTTCATTGGCCCAGGATAAGTTTGTGTCTCGAAAGAATTTCCAAGCAATGGCCAGCTTGGCCGCTGTAAGTGGCATTTTCAAGTCGACTGAAGATGATTCCAGAAGTAGGGCACCTACCTGGCAAGCACGTGGGCTAACTGCTTATCAACAGCAAACTATTCTACGTCATCAAAAATATCCTTTATAAAGCCTGGAAGCCAACACGATGAAAAAGAAGGCGGCCAAGATATTACATACATACATACATAACTGGTCTTTACAACCTTTCAGTCAGGATTACGACCTAGTTTCTCACACCACTTATGTTGTGTGTGTTAATTTTATACACGAGTGGTAGGGCCTACAGTTTAAAGTCGTCTCCGAACGACAGATTTTTGAGAAACTTTTCATGGCAATTTTTATTTACTCTCAGAGTTTTTGCCAGAAAGCTGCTGAGAGGAAGTCGCCGAAGAAATATTTTTTGTATTTTGTTTTGATGTCTGGCCTGGGGCTCGAACCCGGCTTTTCGTCTAATAAGCCAACACACTACCTACTAGACCACGGCGACAAGATATTACTGTGGCTTAAACAGTGTCGTAAGCTATCGAAACCAAACACCTATACTCTGACTCGTTGGGGATTTGTTTGTAGATTAATGGCTGCAAACTCTGTCAAACAATTATGAGGCCAGAATCTGGAATTTTTTTTTTAAATGTTCCTGCATGGAACATTTAACGCCTTATAAATGTAAACCTTGTTACAATAAACAATTAAAAAAAATTCCCAGAAAGTATGCTTTAATATATTTAAGCGCCTTTTGGGTAGGCAATAGATTTTTTAATACTTCAAATAATTTCCTTGTAATCGAATAGATTAAATTGTATTAAAAAAAGAAGATTTTCTTAACAGAGGAGAAAGAGAGGTCTTTGGGTGGATAATGGTGGTAAACAATAAATAATCAAAATAAAGTATTCACAGACAAATTATTGATTTCATATTAAATTCATTGGAATGAGTATTGAATTCTTTTCTTCTTTACGTTTTTTTTTTATTGACAACTTAAGCCTAGGCAAGGAAATTAAACAGACGAATATTTTTTATGTCCACATAGCAAAGGGAAATATTGAGCATTTAATGAATTCATCAAGTTTTTTATTATTTTTTTCTATTTGAACTTTTTAAGTCTTTCATTCCATTTAAAAATCGTTTGTTGGTTATTAAATTTCAAATTTAAGCCCCCCTTCATTCATAACATTTTAATCGCCTAAAAGCCTGCTGTATATGAAAGGGATTTTGTTTTTTTTTTTTAATATGGCATTAGGCAATACAATAAAGAAATCAATCTTTTAATATTGAATAGGGATTTTAATTTGAAAAAAGAGAAATAGATCTAAGACCTCTTAGTAATAAATTTAAATGGAATTTTGTTAACAAAGGACCTCAAATATAATCATCGATTGTAGAAATAAAATAATAAAGGAAACAAACTCTTTTGAAAATTTCAATATATTTTGTAAATATTTTAAATTATTAATCCTAAGAGTATGCAGCATTAATTTAATTGGCCATTACAACCCTTTAGTCAAGATTACAACCAATCTTATCACACAATATATGTTGTGTGTATTAATTTTATAAAGCTTCCGAAAAATAACTTTTTTTTTTGAAAATGCTTTTGAAAACTACTGAATATTTTCTCAAATCTCTTTTTTATTTGAAAGTACAATCCTTCCGGTTAATAATGGAAAATAATTTCATTCAAATGGCTGCCTCGGCTGGCCATGCAGTAGCCTACACGATCGGTCCAATTTTTAAGCACATTATCGATTGTGTGCAGCTGTATTTCACCAATGGCTTCACGAATATTGTCCTTTAAAGCGTCAATTGTCTCTGGCTTGTCGGCGTAACACTTATCTTTGACGGCACCCCACAAATAATAGTCCAACGGTGTCAAATCGCAGCTCCGAGGTGGCCAAACGACATCAGCTCCGCGGCTGATAATGCGATCTTCAAAAACAGGGCGCAAAACATCGAGTGTAGCTTCGGCTGTGTGGCACGTAGCGCCGTCCTGTTGAAACCAAATGTTGCCAATATCCTCCTCTTCAATTTTTGTGAACAAAAATTCGTTTAACATGGCCCGATAACGATCGCCATTGACTGTAACGGCCTTCCTCATTTTCGAAGAAAAATGGCCCAATTATGCCTCTGGACCAAAATCCGCACCAAACAGTGACTCGTTTTAGGTGCGTCGACTTTTCAATATATGCGTGCGCCAAGATCAAAATGAGCTTCATCTGAAAAGATGATTTTTTTTTTGCCAAAATCGGCATCATCTGGTGTAGGCTACTGCATGGCCAGCCGGGGCAGCCATTTGAATGAAATTATTTTCCATTATTAACCCGAAGGATTGTACTTTCAAGTAAAAAAAGAAATTTGAGAAAATATTCAGTAGTTTTTTTCTTAAGCATTTTCAAAAAAAAAAGTTATTTGGCGGAAGCTTTGTATTATCGGCCGAATTTATTGAAAAATTGTTGTTTTATTTTGCTCTCAGAGTTTTTGCCAAAAGACTGCTGAGAAAAAATGGCTGAAAGAAATAATTTTTTAAATTGGTTTAGAACTGGCCTGCGGTGATTCCCATGAGAAAACTTTAGTCGTTCGAATTTAGCGCTCACCCCTAGTAAACTTAAGTTAATCGATACGAATTTAAAATCAATGCTGCTCTACGAATACACTCCGAGAAAACCAACAGTTACAGTTGCTAAATACGGCCTTATTCTGACCAAATTCGAATACCAGCAGCAGCTTATGGATTGAATTGAAATATTTTTGTGCTTTTCTTATGAATCTTTAAACTGAAAAAACCATCAGCTTTAAAATAATTTTGAATTGAATTTTCATTAAATTGAACAATAAAATTCACACAACAAAAATATCTCAGAAATAAATTGAATTTTTTTTTCAAGTTTTTTTTCAATTCAATTCCTTTCATAAATTACACCGAGAACAGCCCAGCCCAGCCCAGGTATGTAAGGGTGTTTTTTATAGAGGTATAGAACTTTAAGTTGGTATTACTTTTCAAGATGGCGACCGATTTAACAGCTGTCAAGTGATTTATTCTCAGTTTGGTTTGGCAATTCGTCATGAATAGACTCACGCCTGAACAACGCTTGCAAATAGTGCAATTTTATTTCGAAAATAATGGTTCTGTGCGGAAAACGTATCGCGCACTACGTCGATTTTATCGTCGACAAAATCGTCCATCTTGTGATTTAACACCGCTAGACTACTTTCTGTGGGGCTATGTAAAGTCATTGGTCTATGAAGTAAAGCCACAAACGCTTGACCATTTGGAAGACAACATTCGCCGTATTATTGCCGATATACGGCCACAAATGTTGAAAAAAGTCATCGAAAATTGGACGTCCAGATTGGACTACAACCGCGCCAGCCGTGGCGGTCATATGCCAGAAATCATATTTAAAATGTAATGCCACAAGATTATCTTTCGGATAAATAAAATTCATGTCAATCGAATAATCCATCGTTGTTTTATTGCAACTTAAAGTTCTATACCACTATAAAAAACACTCTTTATGTGGAGGTAGATTGAAATATTTTCATGTGTGTATACAAATCAAATTAATCTGTATGCTTTGTATCATTTATACACCATAAATCAACAGAGTTTAATTCGTTTGCAAATACCCAATATTATGCATTACACTCTGTATGCTTTGATTTTAAAACGTAGAAACAAAAATGGAGAAAAACAATTCAAAAAATTTCTACGTATCCCAGTCTACTGTATCCGGCCAGCCATAGCACTACCACAGCACATTTTAAACAGCTGCGGCCGTGTAGACAAATGCAGGCAAATATTAAGCGTAGCGTAAAAATGGCGGTAAAGTGGCGGCGGTATGACAGTGTGTTTGTTGCCCAAGGTGTGCAATTTATCTGCAAATTTCACTTGCTGCTCCGTTTCCCCCCCCGCTCCCACCTCCTCTTCCGTCCACGCATCCATTTCAATTTAAACAAATCACCATAAATTTTAAAAGCGGTTTTTGCAAGCAATTGTGTGGCTCGACGGGGAGTGAGTAAAATATGCAGAGAACGTGTTGCCCATTTACTTAAAAGAATTTAAAGAGGAATTCTGCAGGTATTTCGAGAAAAAAACTTTTATTTATTAAAGCCTTTACAAAAAATACAAAAAGAATTTAAAACAGAAGTAATTTATAAAAAGCAAAGTAAATATTTTCATGGATTTTTTTAGTGCAACTGCAGCATATCGATTGCATATCGCAGTTTAATATGAAAATATTCAATCAATTTCGAGAAGGAAATGATAGTTTGTGCATTTCTGAAGGGATGCTATCAAAGACAAGAACCATTTAGTCACCACCTAACATCAAAGATGGTCAAAAGTACACATAACTCCCTGAATGGTAGTGTCCAAGTCAAAGAAGAAAAACAAAACATTTGTAGAATTTTTAATTTTTTTTTAATCGTTTGTATGCAGCATGTTAGCATCAGCTAAGAAGGTAGGTTATGCAAAACACATCCAACCGGAGACTAGAAGAAAGGAAAGAGTTAAAGACATACAAAAAGGTAGGTGACCTGGCAGTGAAGTAGAAAAAATTAAAGGATGAGAGAGAAACTGTCAACACAACCAACTATTATCCGAAAAACACCTCCTAGTCTTATAAATCCTAACAGCAGTTAAAGTTGCAAGGCTGTTGAAAAAACCGTTGCTTAAGGTTCTTAAATATTCAGCTCCGTTCAGGAAGACAGTGGCTCAGGATGTGCCGAACACACTCCGACTCCTTCACAATACCAAAAATCCTGCAAAAAAAGCGTTGTTGTCAGACCACAAGATTCAATATCCCACCGAGAAACATAATGAGTTCTTAACAGATTCTCCTCCTCAGTTTCAAGACCCATTCAGTCGTAGAACTATGTAACCTAGCCTTTGACAACCTAGGGATTGTGAAACCCACAGCAGTGCCCGATCCGGTCAACATACCTATTCGTATATACAGTATGGTCCCAACTTATAGGGTATGTAGCCTCTACTTATTTGTATTGACTCTCATTACTCAATCTGGTTTCGTAGCATTTCCGAAAATTATTGAGTTTACACATACAGAACCAGTGAAAATTAAGCAGGAAACAAATGGAAACAGACTTAACTTTTAGTCGCCGTAGTCTAGTAGGTAGTGTGTTGGCTTATTAGACGAAAAGCCAGGGTTCCAACCCCAGGCCAGACATCAAGACAAAATACAAAAAGTATTTCTTTGGCGACTTCCTCTCAGCAGATTTCTGGCAAAAACTCTGAAAGTAAATAAAAAATTGCGATGAAAAGTTTATCAAAAATCTGTCGTTCGGAGTCGGCTTTAAACTGTAGTTCCACCGCCACTTACGTATAAAACTAACACGCACAACATAAGTGGTGTGAGAAACTAGGACGTTGTACAATGGGTCAATTCAACCCCCGGGTACTGTACGTGTCTTAATTGACAAGTACACGTCCTCTAACCTAACCTAACCTATGGTCCTTACTTAAAAAGGTATTTAGCCTCTACTTATTTCTATTGTCTCTCATTGCTCAGTCTGGATTCGTAGAATTTCCAAAAATGATTGAGTTTACACACACAGAACCAGTGAAAATTAAGCAGGAAACAGACTTAACTTAAGCAGGGACGGGGGCTGCAGGGCAGCTTCTTATTGCCCTGGTTATACCTTATTCATTCTCATCTGATCTGTTTTAAACTTTGTTTTGCCGACGCTGATGTAAAAAGCAAATGCTTTCAGGAACATCTTATCGATGAGTCTGAAAATATTAAATTTTTCTGGCTTACTTTTCAATTTTAATTTCATTTAATCGGCAAAGTCGGGTGTCCATCATGTACACTCTCTTTATTATTAAACCTTAACTGTCCAGCTTAACTCCTTATTTGTATCCCTATGAACCACAAACCTGCTTTGCTCATTCACACACACAACTTGTTCTCCTCCTGTCTCTGTAAAACCAATTAACAAAAATGATACCAAATATCAAGCAACAGTAACAATAATTGGTTTTTATTACCCTATACACACATACACACATGCACATGCACACACAGATAGAAAAACAAAACAAATCAAAACAATACAACACAGATAAAGAGCAAAACAACAACCTTTTCTTTGGTTTTTACAGCATTTTGGTGTCATAAAAATGAACACAAAAAAAGAAAAAAATTCGTGACATCTCTTGAAATTTGTTGAATACAGTTACACTCACACACACACAGATGTTATACTCATAACCATAGCATAGCTAAAGGGGTACCACCCAACATTTACTCCCACAAACAGTTATAAACACTCGCACATAGAGACACAAAGAGAGAGAGACGATTAAACATTCAAACAGTGACCACTTGTGTTAAAGCTTATCAAAATTGTTTTTCAGCCATTAAAATAACTCACACTCATGCACATACACGCACACGTACTCTTCTTATATTTTTCTCTTGGTATAAACGCATACATTTACAATAAAATTTACACTCCTATAGAAACTCTGACACACACACACGCAATAATGGTAACATGTGGTTATAAGTGCTGCCATGAAAATGTGCATGTTTAAGAGTCTTTTTTTTTTTGTTTCTTATCCTCTCTATATCTCTTCCTCTCTCTCTCTCTCTCTCCCTATTGTATTTCTGTGTTTTATATTTGTTGCTCTTTGTATGGAAGTGTAAACATGTGTGAGTGTGAGTGTGTGAGTGTTTGTGTTACTTGTTACAGAATTTTATTGCTTTTCATGCTTGCTAGTCTCATTCATGCTCATGATGTTTGCTGTTGGTTTGTTTTGTTGTTGGTTTTTATTGCTGCTGTTGGCTGCATGTTGCATGCAACATCTTCTTGCTGTAATCAGCATACCTGCAATTGCTAATAATCACGTTGTTGTTGTTGTTATTGTTGTTGTGTTTATTATTGATTCAATTCAATTAAAAGTTGAATGTTATTGCTGCTACTACTGCTGCTACTACTGCTGTTGTTGTTCTTTTCATCATTAAACGCCTGTTGCCAGATACCTTTTCTATGTTTCTGTGCTCTTCAAATATTACAACAACAACAACAAAATGTCTTCAAAACAATTGTCATTTTCCTCTTAATGCTGACTGTCAAAGCTTTCTCTTCCTGGGTTTAATGATAGCATAGGACATTAGGCTTACAATATGGGTCGTTTGCCTTGTTCTAAAGCGTATGACAATGGAAATATTCTGCAGTGATCGAATGGGTCGTGTGGTCTAGTGTTGTTTACAGCTTCTCAGTTATGCCATGAACAAATTTCAGCAAGTTAAAGCAGATGGCATGCCATGAATATTCGGCTTCAATTCGCAATTGTTGCTTGAATGGCTTCCCATGGTTTCAAAAGTTCTTGTTGAACCTATGGTTTCTTCTTAACAGGACGCTGTGAGAAGTAAGGGCTCCAACTCAAGATCTTTGAAGTATTTCCCGGCCTTTGGAATTGCCACTACAGCCTGCAAACCATCATTTACACGTTGAAGTCTGTGAAAAAAATTCGTCTGAAAATTCGGCTTCAATTCACAATTGTTGCTTGAATGACTTCCCATGGTTTCTTCTTAACAGGACTCTGTTAGAAGTAAGGTCTCCAATTCAAGATCTTTGAAGTATTTCCCGGCCTTTGGAATTGCTTCTGCAGCCTGCAAACCATCATTTACACGTTGAAGTCTTTGGATTTTGGAATCACAACAATACTATGAGCAATCTTTGAGCTTTTTCAACGCTTTTTGGTACAAAATTTTCAAGGCTCTGGCAGAATAAATTGCGAATGTTCAACACCTAACCACAGTTTTGCCTAAAATGTGGCTGCCCTGCCATGTGGATCCTAATGTGTTCTTTATAATTGCCTGTTGCATCATGTTCCATTTTCATACATGACATAATGGGTCTTTACAACCGTTTAGTCAGGATTACGACCTAGTTTCTCACACCACTTGCGTTGTGTGCGTTAATTTTATATATGAGTGGTGGGACGTACAGTTTAAAGTCGTCTCCGAACGACAAACTTTTGAGAAACTTTTCATGGCAATTTTATTTTTACTCTAAGAGTTTTTGCCAGAAATCTGCTGAGAGAAAGTCGCCGAAGAAATATTCTTTCAGATTTTCGTTTAGTTGGAGATGTTTGGCCTGGAGTATGAACCGAGGCCTCACGTCTAATAAACCAACACACTATCTTCTAGACCATGGCTACGTGAACCATTTTACTATAATCTAATCGACACAAAAGAAAACAGGAACTGCTGGTGCATAACACACGTCCAATGGTGGGAATATTTTTTTTTGGCGTGTGAGGTAGATTTCAAAATGCCTTCGCACTTACAGTGACCGTCGTCAACTGCATCGAGTGGGGCTTCCACTAAAACAATCCCTCCTCCTCTTCTGGAGATACTCCCTTCCCAGGATGGCGATCTGCATTACTTCGGGAAGGGCTCAGAACGACGTCCTGTTAAGGACCGTTGTCTACTCTCCCACGTCTGCGTACGCCATATTCGAAGCCAGCTTCATGCTATTGACTAGTGTTCTCATGTATCATTCAAGGTCAACCTTCTTCCTGCGGAGTACACATTCTACGTATCTTCTCGCAGCGTTCCACTTCGTCTTGCTTTCGAGCATTGCGTCAACAATGTTGTCGGGTGTGAATTCGCCAATCTGTTCCATCAACACATTCTTCTCGTCTTGTCATTGGATGCAATGGAAGAATGTGTGTTCACGGTGGGAATATTAGGGTATCAATAAACTTCCTTAACTTCCTCTACTTAAACAAACTTCTTTAGCTTCTTCCAAAACACCTTCTTTAAGCGGGTTATGTTGCATAAACTAAGTGGTGCTGGTAGGCATTCGTTTTAATTTCGTTTCATGAACAAATTTCAAAAAATATAAATAATGACATGGTGTTCCTTTAATTTTCGCCTACACTGTATCAGTATAACTGTATAAAACAGTTACTATATCTTCAATTAAACATATTCAAATTAATGTTTCCATGTAGTTTAACATGAGCCTGTACCATGTATGTGTATGTGTTAGTGTTTGAAACTTTTGTTTTAAAACGCCTGCATACGTATGCATGTGACATTTAGTAGTTGTTGCTGCACAGTACATTTGTAGTAGTAGTAGTTACAGTTACATGGCTTTGTTTTGTTAACTATTACTAGCTTAACTTTTGTTACAATTGGCCATTAGAAATGATTTATGTTTACTGTCTCACTCCTTCTCTCTCTCTCTCTCTCTCAAATATACACATACGCACCTATGTACATAGGTATGCATTCTGAGTGACAACTACAGGATCTTGTGAGTTTGAAGTTGTTTTGGAATACTGTTTTGAATGGTTTTTTAAGAGATTTTTGGTTTATTTTTGTGCTTTTGGCAGATTAGGTGTTTCAGTGAACCCACTAGACAACTAGTGACACTGTCAAACCAAAGAAGCAGCACGAATTTTAAAAGTTACAGTGAGACTGGGGTGGTAAAATTATTTCACGATACTTACGTAATTGGTCATTACAATCCTTTAGTCAGGATTAAAACCTAGTTTCTCACACCACTTATGTTGTGTGTGTTAATTTTATACATAAGTGGCGTGAGCTTCAGTTTAAAGTCGACTCCGAACTACAGATTTTTAAGAAACTTTTCATGACAACTTTCTTTATTCTCAGAGTTTTCACCAAAAATCTGCTGAGAGGATTAGAAGATGTGTACTTGCCAATTGAAGACAAGTACAGTACACAGAGTCGCCGTGGTCTAGTAGGTAGTAGTAGGTAAAATTAACACACACAACATAAGTGGTGTGAGAAACTAGGTCGTAATCCTGACTGAAGGGTTGTAATGACCAATTACGTACGTACAGTACCCAGAGGTCCAGTTGACCCATTGTACTGCTGAGAGGACGTCGCCGAAGAAAAATTTTTTATATTTTTTCGTTTTGATATCTTCAACAGAGGCCTTACGTCTAATAAGCCAACACACTGCCTACTAGACTACGGCGACTACACAAAATTATTACGCGGTGCTGTAAATGAAATTAAAAAATTGGTCAGCAGATGTTAAATGTTGAAATTCGTAGATAATAAGCAGCTAAGTTCTGAAGATTACAGTTCGTAAAGCACAAAACTGAAAAGATTTTTTTTAAAAATTGTACATCGAAAAGAAAACTTATATTAGAAACCACCTGTGGCCACATTGTCTCCAGCATTTATCTGCTGCAACATGTTAACGACTGTGTTCCAGCCCTAAACCATGTTGCCAACGTTTATTTGTGAATGAAACATTTTAACATGCGATTGCATGAGCAATAAAAACTTTACTTGAGGCAAATAAATTTTCATTTAAATTTTTCAACTTTTTTTGTTCTCGTATATTTTTTCAAATAAATTTTTGTGTGAACAAACTGGTGAGTAATTGAATTGAAGTAAGGGAAACCAAAGCTAAATAACGAAAAAAAATTTTAATGGACGGCAGGTGAAAAATTAATTTTTATTTTCATACAGATTCTGAAATAGTTTTCCTTTGTTAGATTAGAGTAGAGTAACACAGAGGAAGTTGTTGGCGCCATGATCTAGTAGGCAGTATGTTGGCTTATTAGACGGTGAGGCCTTGGTTCAAACCCGTTGCATTGTCTGGATTTCAGTATTTTTTTGATACGAATGCTCTTCCACCACCGTACAGTGGAGGAGTACTGGAAGAAACTAAGGATGTTTGTTGATACATACATGACATAATTGGTCATTACAACGTTTCAGTCAGGATTATGGACCTAGTTTCTCACACCACTTATGTTGTGTGTGTTAATTTTATACATGAGTAGCGGGACCTACAGTTTAAAGTCGACTCCGAAAGACAGATTTTTGAGAAACTTTTCATGGCTGATTTATTTTTAAGCTCAGAGTTTTTGCCAGAAATCTGCTGAGAGGAAGTCACGGAAGAAATACTTTTTGTATTTTATTTTGATGTCTGGCCTAGGCTCGAACCCTGGCTTTTCGTCTAATACCAACACACTACCTACTAGACCACGGCGACTTCGTTTGTTGATACAGCCTTCCCTAATACTTTCACTATAGGACGTGTGTTATGCCCCAGCAGTTCCTGGTTTCTTTTGTGTCGATTAGATTGTAGTAAAATGGTTCATGTAGCCTCGGTCTAGCAGTAGTAGTGTGTTGGCTTATTAGACATGAGGCCTCGGTTCAAACCTCAGATCAGGCATCTCCAACTAAACGAAAATATAAATAAATATTTCTTCCAAGACCTCCTCTCAGCTGAATTCTGGCAAAAGTTCTGAGAGTAAAAATAAAATTGCCATGAAAAATTTCTCAAAAAATCTGTCGTGCGGAATCGTCTTCAAACTGTAGGTCACGCCATTCCTGTATAAAATTAACACACACAACTTAAGTGGTGTGAGAAACTAGGTCCATAATCCTGACTGAAGGGTTGTGATTTCCAATGATGTATCCTTGTCACTGCCCCTTAAGTCTCGGATGGCTTACCGCTGATGAAAAATTATAAAAAGGATAACAGAATGCAAAGAAACGAAAGTCTTTAGTGCTTTTGGTATTTGGAGAGCATTATGGCGAAAGGTGGCTTTAGAGAGAACATAGAGAACCGCATTAAAAGGGCCAGACAAGGCTAGTGGAACTGCCAAAGCATTTCACTGCCCATTATAATGAATATTTTTGATCAAATCTGTAAAACCTGTTACCTTGTATGGATGTGAAGCATGTGGATTGCAGTTCGTTGTGACTTGAGGACGACTTAGCCGTATGGCAACTGATGCCGAAGGCAAACATAGAGAATATTCTGACCAAACACTGCCAATGATGCTCAACTTTGGATACAAAATGAGCACAAACAAAGTGAAATCGAGATTCGTAGTAGTGAGCGAAGATGGTTCGGGTAGGTTAGGTTAGGTTAGGTTTGAGGACGTGTACTTGTCAATTAAGACAAGTACAGTACCCGGAAGTCGAATTGACCCATTGTACAACGTCCTAGTTTCTCACACCACTTATGTTGTGTGTGTTAATTTCTTATACAAGAGTGGCGGGACCTACAGTTTAAAGTCGACTCCGGATGACAGATATTTATGAAACTTTTGATGGCAATTTTATTTTTATGCTCAGAGTTTTTGCCAGAAATCTGCTGCGAGGAAGTCGCCGAAAAAATACTTTTTGTATTTTGTCTTGATGTCTGGCCTGGGGCTCGAACGCAGGCTTTTGCGTCTAATAAGCCAACACACTACCTATTAGACTACGGCGCCTTCAAAATCATTCACTGGTTCGGGTATGTTGATACGAAAAGTACTGTGCAGTACAAATGGGTCTAAAATTGAATGAACGAATGGAGGGAATTGAGGGAAATTTTTTTAAGGTCTTCTTGTATTGGAAAGTACACATTACTATTAAGTGTGATAAATCCTAAGTATTCCTTTGGAGCCAAACATTCATTTATTATTGCCTTCTATTGAGGGTCTTGGCATGTCCACTATATTGCTATCCAGGTCTGCCATGAGAAACTGGGTCCATAATCCTTACTAAAGGGTTTGTAATGGCCAATTATATATGTTATGTGTGTATGTAACACAGAGGATATTTTTCTTTAATTTTTCTGTATTATTTCCTGTTATTTAATAAAGTCATAATCATAAAATTTATAAGAAAAAAAAGAGAAACGAAGGAATAAAATGGAATGGCAGAAGACAATAAAAGAATAAAGAAAAGAAATTTATTTTTTTGAAGGTCTCCATATGTTTGAATTTGAATTGGAATTGAAATTGAATTGAATAAATTCAACAATAATTTAATGAATAATAATTTGAATCGTTTGGCTATATCCAGCAATGAATACCAAAAAAGGTCATAAGGAAAGCAGAGCAGAAAAGCAGAAAAGCAGAAAAGCAACGCACAAAACTTAGTCTAAAAAGGCCAATAAAATTAAGTTCAACAAAAGGATTGGCCTGACATACTGCGGGTAAGAAATGAACAAGAAAAAAACTTCATAAAAAAAGAAGGAAAAATTTTTTTTTATTATTTTTTCCAATTCTTTTATTTATTTTGACATTTATTTTCTTATGCTAAAACACTGAGATAGCAAAGGCAATAGCAATGGCAATAGCAATAGAATAAAAGGATAACAAAGAAGACATTACAAAGGACATCAAATTAAACTCAATTGAATGCAAAATGAAATGTTGAATCAGAATAAAAACAGAAGAAGATAAAGAAAAACAAACTGAAAGAAATAGAAAAGCACACTAACACACACACAATTGTTTGGAATTATTTAAAGAACGAAAGAACAAAAAAACAAAGAAGAGAAGAAAAACGAATAAAAATTTTTTTGTTTTTTTTATGGACTGCAAGCAACAAAAAAAAAAGGCAAAAAAGAACGAAAAATTATTTAAAGTAATACACACACACAAACAGTCTTATCTAAAACAAAATTATACGAAATCTTATATTTTACTTTTTTAAGAAAAATCAAATAAAATATCGAAATGATGACAATTTTTTTTAAAGAAAATCATGGCAGACCCGGATACAAGTATAGTGGACATGCCAAGAACTCGCAATGGAAGGCAATAATAACTGAATGTTTGGCTCCAAAGAAATACTTAGGATTTATCACACTTGATAGTAATGTGGCCTTAATAAAATTTCTCTCTATGGCCTCCATTCGTTCATTCAATTTTAAACCTATTTGTAACGCACAGTACTCTTTTTAATGTATTGTTACGTTTCTACCTTTTAAAAACGTTTAAAATATGAGCTCGTAGATTGCAAATAAAATAAAAATATATTTGTGTTGAGTTTTCATTAAAATTCTTTATTATTCGCACAAATCTGTGTATCACTGTTCACAACTTGATGTAAACAACAACAATTGCTTTCTTTTGTTATTCCTCTGTTTACACCCTTTGCATAAGCAATAACAATTACTAGGTAATTATTCAACAGATCTTTGTAACGGACATCTTCAAACCACGGTTACTCTCTTCAAACACACTGCGTCTTCACACAAGACTGACTGAACTTTTACTAACTCAGTTGCCTGCCTTGCCTTGCCTTGCCTTTTATATGGCAGGGTAAACGATGAATGTTTTTGAAGGCGAACGTCCATGACTTCGCCTTCTCAAAATCTCTATGATCGTTGTCTACGTTTATTATTGTAGTGCTGTTGGTATATTTATTGTTTACTTGTTTACCATTTTTTTTTTTGTTATGCTGGTGTTTATTGTTATAATACACAGTGCGATAATTTGTAAACAAGTTCATTGTTTTCTTTTGTAGCTTTTGTTTATAATTTTAATGTTAAACGATTTAAAAACCAAAACACCTGTATCTAGATTTTTCAATTTTCGAAACAGTATCAACATACCCGATCCATCTTCGCTCACTATTACGAATCTCGATTTCATTTAGGCTGCACTCATTTTGTATCCAAAGTTGAACATCATTGGCAGTGTTTGGTCAAAATATTCTGTAAATTTGTCTCCGGCATTAGTTGACAAAGGGCTAGGTCAACTAGGATTTGATCAAAAATATTCAGTATAATGGGCGGTGAAATGTTTTGGAAATTCCACTAGGCTTATCTGGCCCTTTTAATGCGGTTATCACTCTACACTCTAAAACCACCGTTCGCCGATTCCCTAAATAGCAAAACAACAAACCATTTTTCTTCTTCTGCTGTTGCAATGTGAACTCATAAGTGTTTCTCGTGCTGAATTTCATAGCCTTGGTTTTGAGGTACATTTATCCTTGCGCTGACCAACTTCTTCCTATTCCCTGATTTTGGTGGAACTTGGTTAGTACAGAGACTGCCTTCACCCGTGGCATCACAATGGGCCGCTATGCGCACTCAAGTGAGCTTTGTGATATCAGAAGCACCACTCAGACCTAACCTAACCTAACCTATCCTGAGATCTAATAGGGTTCAGTAACGGGTTTGAGTGGCTAAGCGGATATTTTACGCAATGATTGGCTAAGGCTTTTCCACTCTTCAGTTCTTCTTTTCAATCGTTATTTCTCTTGCTAATTTTATTCTAAAATAACATCGATATTGTTGTATGCTTGTCGAATATGTCAGGAAGTGCTCTACGCGACGTAAGATCATGTTGGTAAGGTCTCACTCATGCTAGATATTAGGCCCATGGTTATACTAAAAATTGATATCCAATCCAGGAATTCAAAGGCAACCAACCCAGACTTACAATAAAACAAGATTGATCTTGGAGAGTTTTGTCAAAGACGACAGCATATAAGAAGTAAAGAACCTTCATTTCTGATTTACGTAACCCGAACTCTAACACGTTGGGTGGAAGCTAGCCTCCTGCTCATTCTCATACCCGTAGCTGCTGCAAAAGTTATTAAAGAGAATACAAATCTATCGGAAAGACTTCAAATACAGCAGAGAACACCAGAATAGTGCTTTGGATTGCGATTTAATGAAAGAATTTTAACAAAAAGCCATGTCAACTGCGGTTGTTCGAATACAATTCAAACTCGTACAACAAAATATTTCTTTGGTTTCAACCAACTTTGCCAAACACGTGGTTATAAACTTAAAATCAATTTCTTCAAGAAAAAATAAATAAAATCACGGTATTCCTTTCCTTCACATAGGAACCTTTTCCTCTAATCTCTCACAATAACTCATTTTTACGTAACAGATTTAAAGAAATTTCTTACATTTCTACATAAATTTTCGCACAAAAGCAAAAAAACCTTCAATAAAAAAACCCTTAAGATTACAAAAAAAGAAGGAATTATTCGTTGACTTCCCCAAAAATAATTCAAAAATATTTCTCTCTCTCTCTCGGCCATTAAACAATTTGAACATAAAAATATTATTTACTGACTTCTAAAGGCTACACATTGCCTTCGCAGTAAGCTTACTTATGTAAGAACAACAAAATAAAACAACAACAAAAAACTGAAAAAAGGTTAAATACGGGTCACCAAAAAACAAAAAAAATGCTTTTTTTCTTCTCCATTTACAACTCGACCACTGATTTCATTTGTAATCCGGGTTACATGTATAAACTATTTCGATATGAATCTACATACCATACATACATACATACATATACATATACATATATATATATATGTATATATACAATACATATGTATGTATATGTATAAATACATGTACTTAAAGTCATAATCATAAAAAGTTAAACAACACAGAACAAGAATTTTCAGATTTTGACTTGTTTGGGGTCATTGTCATAAAGATTTTCCTTCACTCATACGTTCAGAGGACCACATAGTATAATCATGAGGCATATTTCTAACATGAAAAAAAGAAAAACGAAGGAAGGAATTCTGATTTATAAATATAATATTAATACCGTACAAATACATACCACACACCTTTTAAAAACGTTTAAAATATGAGGTCGTAGATTGCAAATAAAATTAAAATAAATTTGTGTTTAGTTGTGCCACTGTTCACAACTTGATGTAAACAACAACAATTGCTCTTGTTTGTTATTGCTCTGTTTATACTCTTTGCATAAACAATAACAATCACTAAGCAATTATCCGACAGATCTTTGTAACGGAGATCTTCAAACCACGATTACTCTCTTCAAACACACAAGATTGAATGAACTTCGACAACTCGAACGCCTGCTTTGCCTTGCATTATATAGCACAGAGTAAATAGTCTGATGAATGTTCTCGAAATCTCTATAAATGTAAACATCGTTGTGTCATTATTATTGTTTGTGTATTTTTGTTTACACTTATTCTTGTAGTGGTTGTTGTTGTATTTTTGTTTACGTGTTTACCTTTATTTTATGCTGGTGGTTGTTGTTGTATTTTTGTTTATAATTTTAATGTTAAGCGGTGTAAAAGCAAAAAAGAGCAAAACACCAATATCTAGATTCTTCATTTTCGCAACAATACCATATACAGGGTTAACCAAGTAAATGATACAAAACCAGTGGTCTGGCAAGGCTATCATCTGTTAAAAAAAATTTCGAGTACTTCTTGGTTGTAACGATCGTCATAGGCGACCTACTATGTAAGGCGATAGGCAAGACTACAATGAAATTTGAAGAGATTGAAGTAATGTATACACTGTCAAAGATGTCGTCTCTATTAGAGAAAGTAGCACAGATAATCCGAAATTTTCTACTCCACGACATTCCAGCAATTGAGTCTAAGTTAGAGCCTATTAGGGCGTATTTTAACTATCAATTTGCAACTCTGCACATAGGGAGGAACCTACTTGAATGGTGGGACAGATTGGAGAAACTTCTCTTGGCAACATTATTTTCTCTTAGAGTTTTTGTCAGAAGGCTGCTGATTTTGTTTTCATAGTTCGGTTTGCCAAAGATGTTTGAGCTGGGATTTGCACCAAGAGTTCTCAGCGAACAAGCCAACATAACATAACTGACATCTCTATACATATAAAGTCTAACTCATGCAAAAATTGAAGACTCCTAACTGATTATAATTGTGCGTCAGAGTAGCAGGCTTTCGAAGCTAATTTTTCAAACAAAAGATCTTTAAAGATCCTTTATTACTTGCCGGCAGTTAATCATATGGACAGCTGAACTAAGTTTAGTGATCTCCAGGGAATTGTGTGAAAATGTGCTGAATTCCTGTGTTAAATTTCTGTTTTTATACCCAATAGAGCCATAGGGCGCAACACTAATGAATACAAGGGCAAATCCACAATGTCAGTCACAACGCGTACGTTGAATTTTAAAATTATTTCGATCGCCCACGGTCACCGTTAACAGGTTTTGGTAAAAATCAAATGAAATGCTAAACTGTAACCCTTACGGTTTAAAGACAAGAGGACGTTCGGGGTAAGCTTAGAGACGAATAATCCTTAACGAGACTGAGCAAACCTTAAAATGAACTACGACACTTAACACACAACAAATAATGGATGATTTTTTTGTTGAAACCACATGTCATGCAAGTCAAGCTCTTGCATTTTGGGCAAAAAAAAGTTGAATATCATCTCACGGTAGCGCTCACCATTCACAGTTACGTTACGATTCGCAGCATCTTTGGTGAAGTACGGTCCAATGATGCCACAAGCCCATAAACCGCACCAAATTGTGACTATTTCTGGATGCATTGGTAGCTTTTGCAATGCTTCTGGCTGATCTTCACTCCAAAATCGACAATTCTGCTTATTTACGTATGCATTGAGCCAAAAATGACCTTCGTCGCTGAACACAATTTTTCGATAAAGAAGTGGATCTTCGGCCAACTTTCCAAGAGCCCATTCACCAAAAAATTCTGCGTTGCGGTAGGTCGTTCGGCTTCAATTCTTGCACCAGCTGTATTTAGAAAGGCTTCACACCTAAATCCTTCCGCAAAATTTTCCACGTTGTTGAGTAACAGAGGCCCCAATTGCTGCGAACGGTGACGAATCGATAATTGATGGTCATCATTAACACTGGCCGATGCAGCTGCGATATTTTCTTCAGTTCGCACTCTACGTAAGAGTGTTGGTGGTTTGGCGGCCCGAATAGCCGCTTCTGTGGGTCTGTCCATAAAATGGAAGAAGCGCGCGATGAACTTTCTTAACAGAGCACGCATTTTTATAATAAAATCCAATACAATGAAAGCGTTATTTGTTTGTAAGACGATTCATGGTTAAATTATTGACCAAACTGAAGATGTTTGACAGTGGAACCAAACACGAAACGTGCGTGAGCTGTTTAAACCAGTGTTACCAAAAAGATAGTAGCTAAATAATCACCCGTTATTTGCTAAAAATACATATGTCTCATTTTCTCCCCCACTGTATGCTTGGCTCTTCAACATTAAAATTCTAAAGCCTAAATGTATGCATGTATAGTTGGCAATTGAAGAGTCTATACGCCTAAAAGTACGTGAATTATTTTGTTTATTTTCAAGTTTTCTGTTGACTCTTCAATTCTATTCTTTGGTTTCTTGCTTATTTTATTTCTTATTTTGTTATTGTTGTTGCTGTTGTCTATAGAAAGAATACGGTTTTCTTCCTGTTATTTATTTTTTATCAAAATGATTTGAAGTCTATATTATGCCATTAAAAACAAAAAAAACAGCAAACAGCAAAAGCAACATATGAATCATTTTATGGACACAACAAAAACAACAAATATTGTTGATTTTATTTAATAATGTTTTTAAGGAAAATGACACACACAACAATATGTTGATGTTGTTTATTATTCTGAAGACATTTTGTATTCAAATGATATTCTCATCTCTCTCTCTCTGTTCCATTTCTCTATGTTATATTGTATTGTATCGTGTGGTATTTATTTATTTAAATAAAATATGTTTATTTTTATTTTTATTCTGAAATATTTGTTTTTTTTTTGTTTTTATGTCTATGCTCCTTAGCATATGCCATAAAATACGATTTCAGACAGATTTTCCAAAAAAATTTGGTTTTTTATTAAAGGGGTCTACTCCGAATTTTATTTTTTTTTTTTTGGGGGGGGGGGGGACGAAGCATTATTTTGATAAAGACAAATTAAGATGGAAGAGTAGTTTATTTGTATTTTTATTGGTAGAAAAACAAAATGAAGAAAATATAGAAAAATCATGGTAAACAAAAGGTTTAAAATACTGAAAATACTCGAAGTTTTGAATAAATTTGTAAGATTTTTTAAGGCATAAATTATACAATAATATGCATAAAAAAACATATTGGCATACTAAGCAAATGAATACAAATTTAAATAAATATTTTGAACATGTATGTAATGTATAAGGCCAAGGGCCTTTAGCAAATGTTTACTTTTTTATTATCAAACAACCATTACTAAGGCTTACCATACTGGGAATTCATTTGAAATGTTGCTTTAGAAGAAGCCTTAAAAGTATTGTTACGTTTTTACCTTTTAAAAACGTTTAAACTATAAGCTCGTAGACCGCAAATAAAATAAAAATAAATTTGTGTTTAGTTTTAATTAAAATTCTTTATTATTCGCACAATTCTGTAAGCCACTGTTCACAACTTGATATAAACAACAACAATTGCTTGTCTTTGTTATTCCTCTGTTTATACTCTTTGTATATACAACAAGAATTACTAGACAATTATTCGACAGATCTTTCTAACGGAGATCTTCAAACCACGATTACTTTCTTCATACACACCGCATCTTAACGCAAAACTGACTCAACTTTTACTAACTCAGTTGCCTGCTTTGCCTTGCCTTTTATATGGCAAAGTAAACAGTCTGATGAATGTTCCTGAAGACGAATGTTCATGATTTCGCCTTCTTGAAATCTCTATAAATGTAAACATCGTTGTTTACATCTATTCTTGTAGAGTTTATTGTTGTAGTTTTGTTTACTTGTTTACCTTTTTAATGTTAAGTGTTGTAAAAGCAAAACACCAGTATCTAGATTCTTCATTTTCGTAACAATATGTTGTTGAAGAGGAGAAAACAGGTGCCTTTCAGAAGAGACTTTAACAGAAGGAGTGTTCCCCAAGCGAATAACAAACTCTCTCTATAAGATGCCAAGTAATTAACTAACCAATCAAACTAGAATGGACATGCGTTTCAAAAAATCATTTAAAATTTAAATTTGTTGACGTAACGTTGACATAAAAAAAAAAAAAAAATATCCGACCTCGGATGGAGTACAACTCTCATGTATTTTGAAGCTTCTCGACCGCGTACAGGAGAGCTCGAACGTGCTTATTAATGACAGTAGGGTATCCAACTCTATTGATTCGTTGGAGCATCGTCGCAATGTGGCGTGTGTTTCATTGTTCTATCGGTACTGTAATGGGAGGTATCTCGGGAGATAGGAGGCTTGGTTCCCGATAATCACCTATTTTTACGTGGTACTCGCACTTCTCGCAGAACACATCCTCTTGTGGTTGATTGCCCAGTGAACCGCACAATGCATTACAGGAAAAATTAATTTTTTGCCCGCACTGCTCGCTTGTGGAATGATCTTCCTGCGGAAGTTGTTCCCCTCAGTTATGATATTGGTAAGTTTAAATCAAATCTCCTCAAACACCTTCCCTCTTTCCACCTTCCTATAACCTATTTACCTAAACCTACACAATGCACCGCATGAGTAGGGGCCATCCCCTGAGTGCTGCTTTTAAAAAAAAAAAAAAAAAAAAACACCGCGGGAGAAATTAAGTTCAAAACTGCTAAAACATGACATAATGAGCCATAAGATAGATCCAACCGTCAAGGAAGCTTTAGAATTGGCCTTTTGCAACACTTTAGTCAGGATTAGAACTTAGCTTCTTACACCACTTACGTTGTGTGTGCTTTAATTTTATACATGAGTGGAGGGACCTGCAGTTTTTAATGCCGAAAAAAACTTTTCATGCCAAAATTTTTTTACTAACTGAACTTTTGCCACAACATTGCTGGCAAAATAAGAGATGTCTGGCCCGGATTACGTGTATTTTCCTCCAATTTTTAAAGCTATCTACGAAGTGTTCAGTATTTTTTATTTTTTAATTTTTTTAGAAAAATATTCCGGCAGTTTTGATTATTTTATGAAATTTCGGAATTTTTTCTCTATTGTTTCCCTAGTTTATTTAATATTTCAATGAAATTATTTAAGAAATCCTTGTTATTTAAACAATTTCTACTTCATATTGCTACTTTACTCTTCAAACATTCGAACGTACTCTTCATTGTTAATAAAACATACACAGTATATGAGTATAGAAAACTAACCATAATTGTAGATGTGTAAGTAAGCACTTCATAACAGAAGAGCGAAAGAGCGACAGAGAGAGAGAGCGAGAGAGAGTGAGAGTGTTAGACAGAAAGAGTTTCATTTTATATGGCTTATCAGTTGTTCTTATTATTGTTATTCCATATTAAGGCAGCCATAGTTGTTCTTTTTTTTTCTATTATTAACGGTATTATTATGATGTTATTCAAATAGATATGTGTGCGTGTGTGTGTGGATAAATAAATACAAAATAGTCATGAGTCTGAAAGCAAGAGAGAGAAAGAGAGACAGAAAGCATTAGAGTGTAAGAGTTTATAACATTGTTCGTTAAGCTTCTTATCTTAACCACAATATCAGTACAACTCACGTTTACTCTTACCTCTCTCTGGCAATCTCCAGCACTCTCTCTCTCTCTCTCTCTCTCTGTCTATGATATTGTATTGGTACTCTATTAATACTAAAGCAAGTGTACTTATGCCTGTATGCAGTTGTTTAGGCGTGAGTTTAAGTATGTGCACACATGTGTATGCGAGTGTGTGTGTGTGTTTTTTTTTTATATTTTAAATAAGATTTTATAAATTGAGCACTCAATTATGTTTATAAATGATGATTATCTTGAAATAGAGTCTCTTTTATTGACTTCTAAATTAAGGCAATTAAATAAATTTCATCTCCTATTATGATATGATAATAAAACGTAAGTGGAGAGGATTAATAGGATAATTATTCTCGAAATTTAAAAGAAAATTTTGTAAGAGAATTTCAACAATTTACCAAAAAAAAAAATTAAATTTTAAAATTTCATTGAATTTTCCAATTGCAAGACTTTAGCTGGAAGTTTTTTTGGAAAACTTTTAATTCTAGCCACTTAACTATTTTCCTAATATTGGGTTATCCATTTCATAGCCGCCAGTCCATATAGGCTGTCAGCTGTAAAATATTATTATGAAAATTAATAATCAAAATACTGGTGTTTTGATTTTACATCGCTTAACATTAAAATTATAAACAAAAGCTACAAAAACAAAAACAATGAACCTGTTTACAAATCGTCGTACTGCTTAATATAACAACAAACACCAGCATAAAAAAATGGTAAACAAGTAAACAAAAATACAACAACAAACACTACAAGAATAAATGTAAACAAAACACACAAACAACAATAATGAAACAACTATGTTTACATTTATTGATATTTTGAGAAGGCGAAGCCACGAAAATTCATCAAATTGTTTACGTTGCCATATAAAAGGCAGGGCAAAGAAGGCAACTGTGTTAGTGAAGTTCAGTCAGTCTTGTGTGAAGACGCGGAGTGTTTGAAAAGAGTAATCTTGGTTTGAAGATCTCCGTTGCAAAGATCTGTCGTATAATTGCTTAGTAATTGTTATTGTTTATGTAAAGGGTGTAAACAGAGGAATAACAAAGAAAAGCAATTGTTGTTGTTTACATCAAGTTGTGAACAGTGACACACAGAATTGTGCGAATAATAAAGAATTTTAATTAAAACTGAACACAAATTCATTTTTATTTTATTTGCAAACTACGAGCTCATATTTTAAACGTTTTTAAAAGGTAAAAACGTAACAATACCAATGCAAAATTCAGTTGAAGAAAGTTGGGCGAATTATTCGAATTTGTTGGTTCCCCGACGTCCTATCTTGGGACTCTGTGAGACGTATAGATAATCTGATTGGGATTGGATTGGCTAGAGTAACAGACGGTCCATATGGATCTTTCAAACGAAAAATTTTTTCAGCGCTGAGACTTAAAAAACTCAGAAAAGTCTGTCGGCTTATGGAGATGCTATTGCATCCAAAAAGTTGAGTGTTTGTAGTTTATTAGGCTGTCAAAGAATCCTTGGATCGCATTTTTTCAATAATGACCCTAGAAAACCGTAATCGTCAATTCAGAGCGCTGTGGCCGTATGATTAAAAGATTTTTTTGGCCTGCAATTCAAGATTATAAACTAGACAGCATATGGTTTCAATAAGATAATGTTACATGCCACAAATAACAAACGGTTCTGGCTTAATTGAGAGACTACGTCAATGATCATGCCACCAAAAATAATCGCCTAACAGCGCAGCATTTGACTTGCAATATTCGTTTACCGTAAAAACGTAACAATATCTTGAACCAATCCAGAGATGGCTTTAATGACAAGGAACAAGCATTACTTTAAAATAAAAGTTTCGTTGAATTCACAGCCTCATGTGTGTTTTATTTTAACTTTATTTTTGAAACCCAAAAACTGGATAACCCTTTAATTTATTTAAACCATATGCCAATTGGCATTTCATTTTTTTGTATTTTAAAAAAACTAAACTTTATCCAAAAATTTTTTTCTTTCAAGAGTTTAAAAAGAAAAAAAAATTATTTACGAAATAAAATAATAACAAGTTAACCCTTTTTCTTCTTAAGAAACAGGCCGGACGTGTTTAGAATTTTTATTTTATTTCCCCCAGCTTCCTTTAAAAGGAAGGAAAGGTTTGAAGTCATTATCACAGACCTCAAGAAACGATTATCAAAAGGGGAAGTCAGTGTGTAGTTGACAAAAAAAAAACTGTGAGAAATTATTGGGTTATATGGAAAGTTTCAATTCGAGTTTTGACAAATTTTTAAGGCAATAAAATTTGCAAATTTAATCACTCTGGTGAATTTTCACTAAGCACAATATAACTTTGGGGAACTATTTACATCTGTCAAGTGAGGAAAGACTCTGTTTTAAGTATTTTGATACCATGGAGGACTTTCTTAGTGTAATAACCACTCCAGAAGGCATTGTGTGGGGTCGCTGCTATCATTGACCCTTAAATAGTCTTCGACTTACCTAAAACAGCATGGAACAGCTCAGTCTATAAGACTACCAGACCACTGCAGTGTCTTTCAGGCGGAGGTGGTGGCCATACAGGCTGCGGCGAGTATTATTGGGGATAGAAGGGCCTCCAAGCGGAGCGTCACCATACTTTCTGATAGCCAGGCGGCTATCAAGGCTCTTAGTTCTAATGTGATGAACTGCAAGACGGTGTACGGCTATTGCAGATATCTCGGCGAGATAGCGGAACGATATGACATCCATATCGTATGGGTACCGGGGCACAGTGGTATTCCGGGTAACTGTAGAGCTGATGAACTTGCCAGGCGGCGCACGACCATCGAACTTTCCCATGAGTTCTCGAATCTGGGCATACTACCTATGAGGACCTGCAAGCTCATAATTGATAATGCGATCGTCGATTCCGTTAACGACATATGGGCGGTCTCGGACACGGGTAGAACGGCTCGTAAAATCTGGCCAAGGCTGGTTGAGGGGCGCACAATGAGTCTACTTAAACTTCAAAGAGGCGCGCTCACTGTAGTTGTCGGTGTCATTACGGGGCATTCCATTATGGGTAGGCATGCGGGGCGCATTGGTCTTGGACACCTTGCTAACGACTTCTGCAAAAGCTGCAGAGATGAGGAGGAAGAGGAGACTGTCCCTCATCTGCTGGGTACATGCCCGGCTCTAAGGCCAAAGGAGAAGGGAGTACTTGGGTACTTACTACATGAATCATCTGGAGAAACACTCAGGGATTGACATTGGCAGCCTGAATCGCTTCATCAGGAGCTCCGAATGGTTTCGAGACTAGGGGATAACGGATGACTGTGGTAGCACAATGGGCCCAATGCGGCCTAACTGTGTCCATCCAAAAAAAATTCTTGTATGGGCAGCCACCTCTACCTACCTACCTAAAACAGCAACAAGAAGGAACATCCTCCACCACCACTAAGTAAGCCGTCAAGCCTATTATTCAGCCAAGCACTTGCAAACCTCGATGTGAATTTGTGGAGTTTATAGGGTTGAGCTGTTTGAGATGTAAACATTCAAGATCGCTTAATCTTTCTACACATTTCCTTCGCTTTCTCTCTAGATTCCATTCTTTCATTTAACTTAACTCCCGTTTGTCACAATTGCTATACACATCCTCAAGGCTACCCAACTATCATACGCCATTTGATACAACCGAATAAGTGTTGCCCATCTGAAGTAACAGAAAAACGCAAATACTTTTTATGTGACCCAATACATTGCATAGATCATATATTTTTTTTACTATTTTGGGGCCATCATTTAAAACTTCAGTGCAAAAGCTAAGGACTTTTTAAAAAAGTTAAAATGAACACAAATTTTTCTTTTTATGGAACAGTAGCCTTGTAGGCTTATGGGAAATACGTTTTAAAGGCAAAAGTTTATTTCTTAACAATAAAAAAAAAGTAAAAAGGAAACGAACCAAAACGACATGTGAAGAATATTTAGGCTTTCTTTCCAACAAAATTTATTCACAGATAATAAGGCTAGGGGCTAAGCTATGCATACAAAATATTTCTGCCAAAAAAAAAATAAAAAGCAAAAGAGAAATATTTGTTGGCAATAAAAATCTTCAACACTTCAACAAATTTCATTGAATAATAAATTCGTAATAAATTCGTAATAAATTTTGGTATTACCGTCCACTTTAAATTCCAAACCATTTCCGAAATTTCCATATCCTTGTAAAGCCAACCAAATGATTACCTTCCATGGCAGAGGCTATGCTAAACTCCGGCTCATAAATATTTATCTCCTGTGCGTTTAATAAAGTTTTCACTCTCATGAATGTAAACGTAAACATAAACGTAAAAATCTTTATGAGCCGTATCAGAAGCCTCCTAAATTATTAGAGATTTTTTTATGAGAAAATTTATATCCTCTAGAGATTTATGACACATTTCTCTACCCCCAGGAAATTAAAAGGAGTTTGAATTTTTTCTTTTATTAATTTCCTATTAACGGTTTTTCAATTTACAGTAATTTACTCGACAGAAAATGTTGAATAAAAAATTTGTAAAAATCTTAAAAAAGATTGGCAATCATTATTGCAAATGCTGGGCCATTGCCTTATCCAGTTGGAACTACATTTCCTCCTATACGAATTTGCTGAGTTGAGATGGAAGAAAGTCGTTTATCGAGCTCGAACTACATGTACTCCAGTACCCAATTTGCCTTAGTTGGGGTGCAAGAAAGTCGCCTATTGTGGCTCTTTAATGTTTACCCTATAAATACCTCACCATACAGTAACTCTGAGCAGTTTTTGTTTTTTTTTTTTAAAGGAACACTCGATGAAGTTATTTAATTTATTTTTATGAGGTTGAATACCCTTGGCAGGGGCTTCTTTGAGAGTTTGAATTCTGTGGCGGGAGCCAACATAAAGGCTCTCCATAGGTTCATTATTAGTTTGAACTGGTTGAGAAGTGCTAGGGCTTCAATAGTGTAGTCGCGCTCTCTAGTGTGTTTTATTACTCTGTGTAATTCCTCTGCTTCCCTATTTTATATATATTTTCATGTTTCGTTCTGTTAGAAATGATTGGCTTGGCGCTTGAACCGAGGCCTCAAGTTCAATAAGCCAACACATAACCTACTAGACTACGGCAACTTTAGTTAAACGCAAGTTTTTTTTTTCGAAGCGTAGGAGAAGGTCAGCTTATTTATTATACAGTTCTGGTATCTTCTTCCTTATACGAAAAACAACACAAAAATAACGGGTGATTTTTTTAGCTCTTATCTTTTCGGCAACACTGGTTTAAAAAGCTCACGTACGTTTCGTGTTTTGTTTCACCGTCAAACATCTTCAATTTGGTGTATAATTTAACCATGAATCGTCTTACAAACGAACAACGCTTGCAAATCATTGAATTTTATTATCAAAATGCGTGCTCTGTCAATGTTAAGAAAGTTCATCGCGCGCTTCTTCCATTTTATGGTCAGTTTAATTGACCCACTGAAGCGGCTATTCGGGCTATTGTGACTAAATGTTGCACCAAATTTACATTGTTGTTGGACACTAAACCACCAACACGCTTACCGTAGAGTGCGAACTGAAGAAAATATCGCAGCTGTATCGGCCAGTGTTAATGATGACCATCAATTATCGATTCGTCGCCGTTCGCAGCAAATGGGGCCACTGTTACTCAACAACGTGGAAAATTTTCGGAAGGATTTAGTTGTGAAGCCTTTTAAAATACAGCTGGTGCAAGAATTAAAGCCGAAAGACCTACCGCAATGCAGAATTTTTGGTGAATGAGCTCTTGGAAAGTTGGCCGAGGATCCACTTCTTTATCGAAAAATTGTGTTCAGCGACGAAGCTCATTTTTGGCTCAATGGATACGTAAATAAGCAGAATTGTCGATTTTTGAGTGAAGATCAGCCAGAAGCATTGCAAAAGCTACCAATGCATCCAGAAAAAGTCACAGTTTGGTGCGGTTTATGGGCTGGTGGCATCATTAGACCGCACTTCTTCAAAGATGCTGCGAATCGCAACGTAACTGTGAATGGTGAGCGCTACCGTGAGATGATATGCAACTTTTTTTTTGCCCAAAATGCAAGAGCTTGACTTGCATGACATGTGGTTTCAACAAGACGGTGCCACATGCCACACAGCACGCATAACAATGCTCTTATTGAGAGGCGAGTTCGGTGACCATTTTATTTCACGTTCGGGATCGGTCAATTGGCCGCCTAGATTGTGCGATTTAACGCCTTTAGACTATTTTTTGTGGGGCTATGTTAAAGCTCATGTCTATACAGACAAGCCCGCTTCAATTGACGCATTGGAAGACAACATTGAAGAATTTATTCGTGAGATTAAAAAATTGGACTAAGCGGATGGACCCTTTGAGGCGCAGTCGCGATCAACATTTGCATGAAATCATCTTCAAACATTAAATTATATGGACCGTACTATCGATTCAAATAAAGATTTCATGCATTTTTCTGAATTTTATGTGTTTTTTTTTGAAAAATTTTCCTATAGCTCTTAAAAAATCACCCATTATTTAACTTGATCTGCCTTTAAGAAAATCTTAAAATTTTATGTTTCAAACCTTCTTTGCTTATGACTTAATCAAACTAAAATTTTGATGAAAAACTTGAAAAAATTTTTATTTTTAATCCAAAGCATATCTCCCCTTTGGTAACACTGTGCGTATAATTATTATGCAAACTCTTTAACCCTGTTGAATAAACACAAGTGACCGTTACTCATACGTCTTGTGGTCCATAATTGTTAATTGGTTTCGAAAACATTTTTGCTTAACTGACTTTAAATAGTTTTTGACCAATATTGCTTATAATATTTCAAATGAATTTGTTGTTGTTGTTATTATTGTTGTTGTTGTGTTTCCTTAATTAAATTAAACAAAAAAGGCATTAAATTTTCATAAACAATTCACAATAAGTAGTTGGAAACTCTTTAATATTCGGTCTCTCTCTTGTAGAAAAGGACACAGTTTGTGGTAAAGTTGTGGAGTCTAGAAAATAATTTTCAAATTGCAATTTAAATAATTAAATTTTTATAAACTTTATGTTGTATGCAACAACAACAACAACAACTACTACATACTAAAGGGTCCGCCAAATAACTTTTTTTTTTTGAAAATACTTAAAAAAAACCGACTGAATATTTTCTCAAATTTCTTTATTTATTTGAAAGTACAATACTTCCGGTTAATAATGGAAAATAATTTTATTCAAATGGCTGCTTCGGCTGGCCATGCAGTAGCCTAAACCAGAAGATGCCGATTTTGGCAAAAAAAAATCATCTTTTCGGGTATGTAAACAAACAAAATTGTCGCATTTGGGGCACAGAAAACCCTCACGCATACATTGAAAAGCCGACGCACCCAAAACGAGTCACTGTTTGGTGCGGATTTTGGCCGCGAGGCATAATTGGGTCATTTTTCTTCGAAAATGAGCAAGGAGTGGCCGTTACAGTCAATGACGATCGTTATCGGGCCATGTTGAACAAATTTTTGTTCACAGGAATTGAAGAGGAGGATATTGGCAACATTTGGTTTCAACAGGACGGAGCTACGTGCCATACAGCCGAAGCTACACTCGATGTTTTGCGCCCTGTTTTTTGAAGATCGCATTATCAGCCTCAGAGCTGATGTCGTTTGGCCACCTCGGAGCTGCGATTTGACACCGTTGGACTATTATTTGTGGGGTGCCGTCAAAGATAAGTGTTACGCCGACAAGCCAGAGACAATTGACGCTTTAAAGGACAATATTCGTGAAGCCATTGGTGAAATACAGTTGCACACAATCGATAATGTGCTTAAAAATTGGACCGATCGTGTAGGCTACTGCATGGCCAGCCGAGGCAGCCGTTTGAATGAAATTATTTTCCATTATTAACCGGAAGGATTGTACCTTCAAATAAAAAAAATTTGAGAAAATATTCAGTAGTTTTTCTTTTTTTTAAACCCTTTTCAAAAAGAAAAAAATTATTTGGCGGACCCTTTATTTATACACTAGGCTTGCTGCTGCACTTTATTGTTTTGTTAGAGTAAATCAAATTATCTCTCTCTGTCTCTCTGGGCCTGTTAAATGGTGTCATTGTGGTCTAATCAGGCAGGTGCAAATGGCAAATGTCATCGTTTATTAAAAGCAAAATTTCAATTCGTAAGGAAAGTCTGTTTCCTTCCTTCCTTCCTTGCTTTACTGTCTTGCATTGGCTTATACTTGCCTTTAGAGACAGGCATACAGGGAGACAGACAGACAGACAGACAGAACAGTTCCTGGTGTGAATTTATTTTTCGATTTGCATGTGTGTGTGTGTTTTACAAAATAAATTTTCATTTTCTTTAAATGTTTGTGTTAATAAAATGAAATTATTATCTTAATGCTGCAACAAAATGTGGCCAAGTATTTTAATTTTATTTCAATTATTTCTGCTAAACTGAAACCATATCAACCGGCAGCTGTAGGCCATTTTAAATAAATAAATTATGTTGTGATGATTTTATTTCATTTCATTTCATTTTCATTACATTCAGTATGTATTTGGTTGTGTAGTAGTGTGTGGCAAAACATTTCATTTTCATTAGAAATTATGGCAACATTTGCAAATGAGAGTTCATTAGCCAAGCAGGATGCCTGATGCCTGCCAAGGATAATCAATTTCAAGACCACAAAGATTTCCAAAAATATTCCATAATGGATACACTAAAGGGTGATCCATTTCTAGGAATTCAATGAAACATTTGTTACAATGTAAGGCATGTTGTCGCCAGCATCTAATGAGTAATGTATTGACGAGTTAGACAAAAGCTTTGTGAGTGCAAGTTTCAGCTCTTTCAATTAGAATAAAACGAATTTAAAAAAAACATGCTTTTGGTGACCTCTTCTCAACAGTCTTCTGGTAAAAGGTTTAGGTTTAGGTTAGAGGACGTGTCCTTATCAATTGAGACAAGTACAGTACCCGGAGGTCGAATTGACCCATTGTACAACGTCCTAGTTTCTCACACCACTTATGTTGTGTGTGTTAATTTTATACATGCGTGGTGGGACCAACAGCTTAAAGTCGACTCCGAACGACATATTTTTGAGAAACTTTTCATGGCATCTCATTTACTCTCAGAGTTTTTGCCAGAAATCTGCTGCGAGGAAGTCGCCGAAGAAATACTTTTTGTATTTTGTCCTGATGTCTGGCCTGGGACTCGAACCCTGGCTTTTACGTCTAATAAGCCAACACACTACCTATTAGACCATGGCGACTTCGCCGATTAATTTCATATAAATTTCTGGATGCAGCGACATTGATGGCGGCAACAAAGTCAACGCACTTGCGAAGCTTGAGACATTCCTCTAACCTCTACATATTTTGCAAAGAAGATACGGAATAACGAGCCCACTCACGTGGAGACCAGACAAATCCGGTGCATCGTGGTTATAAAAGCAACAAAATTTATATTAAACGAAACAGAGTTTATTTTAGGATCTTCCAAGCAGTTTTGAAGGTACTCTGGCGCTGTAATACACTGCCCTGGATGGCAGAAATGCGTCACAACAATTTCTACAGAAGAGAAAGAACGTAAAAAGACGAGGACACAGAGAGAGTTTATCTCAGGATCTTCCTAGAAGTTTTGAAGGGATTCAGGCCCTAAGGTACACAGGCCTGTATGTGAGAAATGCCTCACAAAAGCTAGACTACGGCGACTTCAAAAAAACGGAGGAATTGTACAACCTAACAAACACACAAAAGAGAGCGCAAATACACTATTGAAGCCCCAGCTCAAACTAATAATGAATCTATAGAGAGCCTGAGTGTCAGCTCTCGACACAGAATTCAAACCCTCAAAGAAGCCACTGCCAAGGATTTTCAACCTCAACCTACTAAGGGCTGGACAGTTACAGAGGAGGTGTTCGACAGTGTCCAACTCCTCCTCATCGCAACGTAATCTGCAATAGTCCGGCTGGAATCTGTTCCAGATCCTTGTCAGCGATCTAATCTAGCAGTGCCCCGTAATAAAGCCAATATCTAACTTTAAACTGGCCTTATTCAAGTCCAGCAGCACTGACACTGTCTATAGCAGCCCATAGACACCTAGAAACATAACAACACGATCCATTCCCCCAACCTTCTGGTAAAACCGCTGAATGTAAATAAAACTGCCACTAAAATGTAGGTCCTGTCAGTCAGCCATAAAATTAGCACACACACAGCATATGTGATGAAGTCGCCGTAGTCTAGTAGGTAGTGTGTTGGCTTATTAGGCGTAAAGCCAGGGTTCGAGACCCAGGCCAGACATCATGACAAAATACAAAAAGTTTTTCTTCGGCGACTTTCTCTCAGCAAATTTCTGGCAAAAACTCTGAGAGTAAAAATAAAATTGCCATGAAAAGGTTCCTCAAAAAAATCTGTCGTTCGGAGTCGACTTTAAACTGTAGGTCCCACCACTTGTGCGTAAAATTAACACACACAACATAAGTGGTGTGAGAAATTAGGTCGTAACCCTGACTGAAGGGTTGTAATGACCAATTATGTATGTATGTATGTATGATGTGACAAGAGTTGTATTGTTTGTTCACAAAGGCTTCAGAAAAATAAAGCCCAATGAAGCCGTAATGCAAACACCACACCATACAGTAATTTGGAGTGGATATGCTCTCTCATGTGTTCGGTACTCTAGGAGCTTTAATTTTGCTTTTTGCACATATCCACTGTGAAGAAAAGTGATTTTCTTATATTCATGAGATCAGTTGATGAATTCTCAAACAGCTCTTGAAAAAAAACCCCAACCAGAAGCAACGTAAACCTGATCAATTAAGAAACTCCAGAGTCGGAGTGTGCTAAGGTGTGAGAATCCTGAAACTTTTTGTAGAACAGCCAGGGATCGTAATAATTCGCTGGAAACCTACACCAGAAGCAATGTAAACCTGATCGATTAAGAAACTCGGGAGTCGGAGTGTGCTAAGGTGTGAGAATCCTGAAACTTATTGTAGAACTACAGCCAGGGTTCGTAATATTTGGGTTTATAAAAACTCCAGTAATTTTTAACACAAAAATAATTCGTTTTTTTTTTTGTTTTTATTTTTAAAACTTAAATTGATTCATAGAAATTTTAATTAAAAAAAAAATTTTTCCTGAAAAACAAAGTTGCCAGCATCATTATGGATTTACTTAACATGACCATAAAAAAATTATTTTTTTTAAATTTTTTTTGCTATTGTTGTTGCTGCCGCTTTTTTAATAGAAAAGTAAACATAAAATTTTAACGCTTTCGAACATAAAAATTACGAAGAAAAAAATTTAATTTTCAATTTATGAGACTATAAAACTAAAGCAGCAGCAACAGCAGCATTGGTTTTAAATTGAAAACAGAAAAGAAAATTAATTTCGATCATAAAAATTGATTTGAAATGAAACAGATTAAGTTTAACATTGTGTGTCTGTTTGCTTACTATATACGGCATAAGTTTGATAGGAAAACAAAAAAACAAAAACTAGGAAACGGAAAAAACTCGTTAATTTAAAAAGTAAACAAAGAAACAAAAAAACACGAAATAAAATCTATTTCTATTACAAAAACAACAAAATACACAGAAAAAAACAATTAAATTAAATTAAATTCCAACAAAAAAAAGGCACACCAGAGAACAAAGCAAATCAATTTCAAAAGCGATAATCAGTTGGCTTCTGATGGTTGTAAAAATGTTTCCATTTCATTGAAATTTCACACACAATTACATACATATTCATAAAGGGTGTTTTTTATAGAGGTATAGAACTTTAAGTTGCAATAAAACAACGATGGATTATTCGATTGACATGAATTTTATTTATCCGAAAGATAATCTTGTGGCATTATATTCTAAATATGATTTCTGGCATATGACCGCCACGGCTGGCGCAGATGCAGTCCAATCGATTTTTCGATGACTTTTTCCAACATTTGTGGCCGTATATCGGCAATAATACGGCGAATGTTGCCTTCCAAATGGTCAAGCGTTTGTGGCTTTACCGCATAGACCAACGACTTTACATAGCCCCACAGAAAGTAGTCTAGCGGTGTTAAATCACAAGATCTTGGAGGCCAATTCACAGGTCCAAAACGTGAAATTAGGCGGTCACCAAACGTGTCTTTCAATAAATCTATTGTGGCACGAGCTGTGTGACATGTTGCGCCGTCTTGTTGAAACCACATCTCCTGGACATCATGTTTATTCAATTCAGGAATGTAAAAGTTAGCAATCCTGGCTCTATACCGATCACCATTGACTGTAACGTTCTGGCCACCATCGTTTTTGAAAAAGTACGGACCAATGATTCCACCAGCCCATAAAGTGCACCAAACAGTCAGTTTTTCTGGATGTAACGGTGTTTCCACATACACTTGGGGATTACCTTCACTCCAAATGAGGCAGTTTTGTTTGTTGACGTAGCCATTCAACCAGAAGTGCGCTTCATCGCTAAAAAAAATTCGCTTATGAAAATCGGGAACAACGGTAATCTCGTTTTGTGCCCATTCGACGAATCTACGCCTTACTTGATGATCGTTTGGCTTCAAATCTTGCACGAGTTGGATTTTGTAAGCACGCAAACCAAGATCCTTCCGCAAAATCTTCCATAAAGTGGATGGACACAGATCCAATTCCTGTGCTCGATGGCGGATGGACTCATTCAATGCTACGCTCTACAGCAGCCATAGCTTCTTCTGTACGCACCGTACAGCGTCTCTGGGGATGCGAGTTATCAATAAGAGTAAACGTGGTGCGAAATAGTTCCATGGTTAATCGAATTAACTGCTCTGATGGACGATTTTGTCGACGATAAAATGAACGTAGTGCTCGATACGTTTTCCGCACAGAACCATTATTTTCGAAATAAAATTGCACTATTTGCAAGCGTTGTTCAGGCGTGAGTCTATTAATGATGAATTGCCAAACCAAACTGAGAATAAATCACTTGACAGCTGTTAAATCGGTCGCCATCTTGAAAAGTAATGCCAACTTAAAGTTCTATACCTCTATAAAAAACACCCTTTATATATTTTCACTTACATGTGTGTGTGTGTTTGTTTACAACTTTTGCCTGATTTAATGACCACAGCAGCAATAAAATGCATTTTTTAACGATTTTCTCTTCCCTTCCCTCTATATAACCCGTTTAAAAAAATGTTTGAATTTATTTTTGTTTTATTGCCGGCATTACATTAATGCCCCTGGGTGCTATTCATCTTTAGCTAGGGTCAAATAGATCAATACCCTTACGTTCAATGGTTTCCGTATTTTTTTTTATTTTAAGAATGAAAAGTTCCTCTATGTGGGTGGGGGTGGGGGTGACGTAGTGATAGCAAACAATATTAACGATGGGATACGATTTTTGTTCAATAAAATCAAATTAATGGCCTTAAAAACAATGGTTTTAAATTTAATTCAAGAAGACAAAGAAGAGCCTTTAAATAAAACAACTATTTTCAGTCCAAAGATAGGTAAACTCTACTCAACATTCCAGAAAGCCCGGGCATAAACCTTTCAATTCTTTGCCCCTATAATTAACGGTGTGACTCCCTTTTTTTAATTCGTTCTACGTGTCTAAACAAGGACCCCAAAGTTACATTGAAAATAGATTTTTTTTTTTCATAATCATTTCTCGCATTTGATTACAATTAAGTTTGCATTACAGTGACATGGTGAGAGCTATTAACGATGGTTGTGTGCCCATAAAAAGAATTTCAATTAAAAATTTTACAGGCCCAAGTCATTTACATTTCGAAGTTGGCTTATTAGACGTAAAGCCAGGGTTCGAGCCCCAGGCCAGACATCAAGACAAAATACAAAAAGTATTTTTATCGGCGACTTCCTCTCAGCAGATTTCTGGCAAAAACTCTGAGAGTAATTAAGATTGCCATGAAAAAGTTTCTCAAAAATCTGTCGTTCGGAGTCGACTTTAAACTGTAGGTCCCACTACTCATGTATAAAATTAACACACACACAACATAAGTGGTGTGAGAAACTAGGACGTTGTACAATTGGCCAATTCGACCTCCGGGTGCTGTCTAATTGACAAGTACACGTCCTCTAACCTAACCTAACCTAAGTCATTTACATGTTTCTCCATTGTTCTGGTTCCAACGAACAATATAAAGTTTTATTTAAGCCCCTACCTCTCCACTACATTAAACTGCTATTCCCTCTGCTGTTGTTGACACCTATGGGGCACCTTCTTCTTTAGCTTGCAGTAGTCATTGCATTATTTATAGGCGATCGATCCATTTGAATATTACGAAAGTCAATATTATTATGGCAGAGATCCTTGTCAATTAATTATTAATTTGTACTCAAGTGCTGTTGTTGTTGTTGTTGTTTTTGTTTTGCTTATTTATTATAAAATGTCGCCGTTGAAGGCTTTTTACCTGTGCCTCTTGAGAATAATCCATCAGATTATGGGCAATAAATTTAAGAAATTAAAACGAGGAGAGAGAATTAAGAAAGGAAAAATATTCATTTGAATTGAAATTAATGACAACTTAAAGACTTGCACATATGCATACTCGTACATATACAGAGACACATGCAGATACACACACATACAGGCATATAATAATAATACACGACCACATAATTAAACTTAAACTACTTGAAAAACATATTTGCGCCCAGGCATGTGTATGCTAAAGACATGGCATGTGGTAGCAACAATACAATAAGAATAAGAAGAAGAACAACAACAACATTAAGGAAATTGTAATATGCAACAGCAATAATAACAATATTACACGTACACATACCCACACACACTCGCAGATTAACACAGAAAACATAATTGTAAAGAAAACAACAACAGAAGTATTTAACAATTGCCACTACCACCGCCACAGATAAACATACAACTGAGGTTTAATTAAATTCACGCACTTATTCGCATGCACTTACATACACACACACGCACACGCACTCATTTATTTATATAGTACATGCAGTAGCATACATAAGCAATTATAAGTTTTCCGTAAATAAACACAACAAAACTTCAGATGTTTTATTATTTTGCAGTGCTCACCCTCTCTCTCTCTCTTTCTCACATACATTTTAACAAAAAGCAAAAGCATGCCCACGCACTTGCATACGCAATGATGATCCCCAAACGCAGTAATGTTTACAACGGGTTTAAAGTAGCTTACTGAGCACACATCTCACAAGAGAACAAAAACATAAACGAGAGAGAGGCAGAGACAGAGAGAGTGGGAGAGGTTATAAATGTTTTAAAAAGTTGAGTGCACGTGGGCACGCATATGTTGTGTGTGTGTATGTGTTTATATTTTACACATGTATGCATGCGAGTGAGATTTCGTTTTATTTTTGTGTTTTTGTGTTAATATTTCATTAAGAACTTGTGAGTAATGTTTGCTCAACTTGTGTGTAAAACATTGAAAACTTTTGTTCTTCTTTTCTTTTCCCAATACTTTTTTCATCTTTCTTTACTGTTACTCTCTATTTTTGTAATAATTTATTACAGTTTTGCATGCATACATACGTACGTAAGTGATGGTTAAAGGGGCATTTTAAGTTTTAATGTTAAATAAATACAAACTATTCGGTGTGTCTGTTATGACCGAAACCTCTCTACATTTTCAAAAAAAAATTCCTTAAAATTCAGGGGTTCTAAGAGCATGACTGCGTGTCTTATAAAGGGTCCGCCAAATAACTTTTTTTTTGAAAATGCTTTAAAAAAAGCTACTGAATATTTTCTCAAATTTCTTTTTTTATTTGAAAGTACAATCCTTCCGGTTAATAATGGAAAATAATTTCATTCAAATAGCTGCCTCGGCTGCCTACACCAGAAGATGCAAAAATCATCTTTTCAGATGAAGCCCATTTTGATCTTGGCGGGTATGGAAACAAGCAAAATTGTCGCATTTGGGGCACAGAAAACCCGCGCGCATACGTTGAAAAGCCGACGCACCCAAAACGAGTCCCTGTTTGGTGCGGATTTTGGTCCAGAGGCATAATCGGGCCATTTTTGCTTCGAAAATGAGCAAGGAGTGGCCGTTACAGTCAATGGCGATCGTTATCGGGCCATGTTGAACGAATTTTTGTTCACAAAAATTAAAGAGGAGGATATTGGCAACATTTGGTTTCAACAGGACGGCGCTACGTGCCACACAGCCGAAGCTACACTCGCTGTTTTGCGCCCTGTTTTTGAAGATCGCATTATCAGCCGCAGAGCTGATGTCGTTTGGCCACCTCGGAGCTGCGATTTGACACCGTTGGACTATTATTTGTGGGGTGCCGTCAAAGATAAGTGTTACGCCGACAAGCCAGAGACAATTGACGCTTTAAAGGACAATATTCGTGAAGCCATTGGTGAAATACAGCTGCACATAATCGATAATGTGCTTAAAAATTGGACCGATCGTGTAGGCTACTGCATGGCCAGCCGAGGCAACCATTTGAATGAAATTATTTTCCATTATTAACCGGAAGGATTGTACTTCCAAATAAAAAAAAGAAATTTGAGAAAATATTCAGAAGTTTTTTTTTAAAGCATTTTCAAACAAAAAAAAGTTATTTGGCGGACCGTTTACCATAATTTTCTTCAACGATGAATTTTATTATTCAGGATACGCGATCGCTATAAACCGGTGCTGTTATTAGGCCCGTTTTTTTCGAAAAAGTCTCTGAAAATGGCCATCAGTGCAGAGCGCTGTGATGGTACCGTTTTAGTATAGCTGCCTAGATTGTATTTATCTCTGCCTTGAGCGCGATAGGAAAATATAAACACGAACCTCCATTTTATTTCGACGAGTCGAAACCAGTACCCCGTACTGTCTTGAAGATATTTGATGCTTTGAAGGTTCTTGGTGCCGTGGCTGAATTTGCCTCTTCTAATACAGATTCTTGGTAGTCGCCGTAGTTTAGGTTTGTAGGGTAGTGGGTTGGCTTATTAGACCGTAAAGTCTCGGTTCAAACCCCAGGTCAGACATCAAAATGAAAATGTGAATAAAATATTTCTTCTGCGACTACCTCTCAGCAGATTGCTGGCTAAAATTCTGAGAGCAAATAAAACTGCCATGAAAAGTTTCGACTTTAGTATGTATATTTCGCCACTCATGTATAAAATTAACACACACAACGTAAGGTATTGTAGGTTTATAATGACCAATTATGCATGTATGTATGTATGTAATACAGATCCTTACGTGATTTTCATTGCCAGACTTTCAATGCAGTTCTTACTGCGATGGATATGGCTACCGAACACGCGGCATAATAATCCTGAGTATATTACAACAAACCCAAGTAAAGACAGAAAATTGCTTTTTTCTTCCCCACTAGCCATCGTACTTAAGACAAATCTCTTCTGGAATATTACAAATAAAGAGGCTGCATTACTTGAATCCGTATTTCATTGATCACGGCATCACTTTTCCGAACGCAGTTTACCAAATTTCTGTCGATTTCTACAGTAAAATGCTTCACATGCCGAATGCCCATTACAAATACCGGCATACATTTTTAAATGTATTCTCTCTGGGCACCATTTTTATTTTGTTGTTGTTTTTGTTATTCTTTCTTTTAGCGAAAATGAAAAATATGGACTCTCTTGGCAACGCACTTTTACACACATTTTTTGCATTCGTTCGCAACATTTTTGTGTTGTTACAGAGACGTTACCACAATGCTGCTCATATACTCGGCTTTGCTTCGTTATATTCTCTTTAGTTTTATTTGTTTTCCATTTGTTCATGTACTCGTTGTTGTTGTTGTTACATTTACCTTATTTTGTTTATACACGAAAAAGTTTTTGTGTTGTTTTTGTTTTTGTTTCTTTTGCTTCATCTTTTGCTACTCCCAATAGAGAGATACAAAGTTACACATATGGACTCAACTCCGTCGTTTCTTTTTCGGTCTCGGTCTTTGTCTTTTACGTGTATGTGTGTTTGTGTTGTGTGTGTTAAAAGTGTTGAGAAATTTTATGAAATGTTGTTTGTTTGGTGGTCTATTTGTTGCTTTCTCTTTATAACAGTTTAAATTGGGAATGTGTATGCGTGCCTGTGCGTGGGTATATGCAAATATTTATATGAAGCCTGCATGAATTTGTGTTTGTATAAGAAAGTAAGAAAGAAAAACAACAACAGAAAGAGAATAAGAGTAAGTGGGTCTATTTAAATTGCGTTGAAATTGCTGAAATAAATTATGAGGCCCAGCAATTGTTGCCGTGTTACTGCCACAATGTTTTTCTTGTTGTTTTTCTGTTTATTTTTGTTTGTGTTTCAGTTTTCTTTTTAAAGTTTCGTTTTTCCTTTTTTCGGGTTTTCCCTTGTTGGTGTCTTACGTGGGATAAAGTGGAGTTAATGCCAGGTTGTGTTAAATTTAAATTATAGTCCGCCTGAAAGGTTATGATAGGTTTACTTAAGCGTGGGTATACGATGAGTTTAACAGGGGGCTGAAGTAACTTAAAATTGAAAAAAGAAGAAAAGTTTGTTTCAATATAAGCCCACTTGAATTAATAAAGGGTGTTTTTTATAGAGGTATAGAACTTTAAGTTGGCATTACTTTTCAAGATGGCGACCGATTTAACAGCTGTCAAGTGATTTATTCTCTGTTTGGTTTGGCAATTCATCATGAATAGACTCACGCCTGAACAACGCTTGCAAATAGTGCAATTTTATTTCGAAAATAATGGTCCTGTGCGGAAAACGTATCGCGCACTACGTCCATTTTATCGTCGACAAAATCGTCCATCATAGCAGTTAATTCGATTAACCGTTCCATACGTTTTCGCACCACGTTTACTCTTATTGATAACTCGCATCCCCAGAGACGCTGTACGGTGCGTACAGAATAAGCTATTGCTGCTGTAGAGCGTAGCATTGAGGAAGAGCCGAATGAGTCCATCCGCCATCGAGCACAGGAATTGGATCTGTGTCCATCCACTTTATGGAAGATTTTGCGGAAGGATCTTGGTTTGCGTGCTTACAAAATCCAACTCGTGCAAGATTTGAAGCCAAACGATCATCAAGTAAGGCGTAGATTCGTCGAATGGGCCCAAAACGAGATTACCGTTGTTCCCGATTTTCATAAGCGAATTTTGTTTAGCGATGAAGCGCACTTCTGGTTGAATGGCTACGTCAACAAACAAAACTGCCGCATTTGGAGTGAAGGTAATCCTCAAGTGTATGTGGAAACACCGTTACATCCAGAAAAGCTGACTGTTTGGTGCGCTTTATGGGCTGGTGGAATCATTGGTCCGTACTTTTTCAAAAACGATGGTGGCCAGAACGTTACAGTCAATGGTGATCGGTATAGAGCCATGATTCTAACTTTTTCATTCCTGAATTGAATAACCATGATGTCCAGGAGATGTGGTTTCAACAAGACGGCGCAACATGTCACACAGCTCGTATCACAATAGATTTATTGAAAGACACGTTTGGTGACCGCCTAATTTCACGTTTTGGACCTGTGAATTGGCCTCCAAGATCTTGTGATTTAACACCGCTAGACTACTTTCTGTGGGGCTATGTAAAGTCATTGGTCTATGCGGTAAAGCCACAAACGCTTGACCATTTGGAAGACAACATTCGCCGTATTATTGCCGATATACGGCAACAAATGTTGGAAAAAGTCATCGAAAATTGGACGTCCAGATTGGACTACATCCGCGCCAGCCGTGGCGGTCATATGCCAGAAATCATATTTAAAATGTAATGCCTCAAGATTATCTTTCGGATAAATAAAATTCATGTCAATCGAATAATCCATCGTTGTTTTATTGCAACTTAAAGTTCTATACCTCTATAAAAAACACCCTTTATAAGTAATTATAGTCCATACCATGAGTTACAAGACACGTGCCTCTTAGAAGGAGGTGGATTCTTAGTGGAATCAATCACATACCGTATACGTTTATGTACGATGATCTTAAAGGATTTCTCTAGAAATCAAAAAACGGTTTTGAAGACAAAAGTGTCTTGGAATCTTCAAGTTTCACGATTTGGTGTAGGAATCTTCTTGTCCTAAATAACAAGGATTTCAAAACCTTAAGGGCAAAATGACCATTACCGTTGAAGCGAAAGCCTTCTTTATAGAAAAGCCTTATCGACATGCTAACAGTAAGCTCTCTCGGTAATATTCTAAATCAATAGGTATCTGCCTGCCTAGATTATCGTTCGCCACGTCTCCAGAAATAGATTCATTAAATCAGCATCTAAAAGCAATCTTCTGGTTTTCATAACAGTTTTCTTAGGCTCTTATAATTTTTTATTAGTTTTCTTAGCATACTTAAGGGCATATTTTTTAATTTTTATTGTAGCACTTTCTCTCATGTCACGAATCCCTATGTTTTTACTTTTATTTGTAAGACTTTTTTAAGCGGCAATTATTTTCGAATTTTTTCACATATTGTAGGGCATTTTGTCGAGCTTATAGTTTTTGTATTATTTTTCTTAGCATACTTTCAGGGCGATTTTTTTTTTTCTTAAGAAAATTTTAAAGAAAGATTAAGGAAAACCTCAACATTGAAACTTATCATGCCAAAAAAATCTTTTTTTTCACCAGTGGAATATCAAACAAATTTTCTTATGAAACTGCAGATATCACAGGTGAAGGTTCTTTCTTGAGAAGTTTTTAGAGCTAAAAAGGATAGAAAAGTTTACAAAAAAATTTACTTTGCAACTTTAATTTGAGTATTTAAATCTGATATCTTTCACACACTTTATGCGCCTTGATGTAGGCCGTAAAGTTTTATTTTGAAATAACCCCCTAACATATACGATATTTTTTCTTTAATCTCTCATTAGTTTTTATGATTATTCAAAAACCTAAAAACAAATCTTTATTGCAACGCATATCGTGTATGATGCGTGTATCATGTATATTTCTTTCAAGATAAAACGATTTGTCTGATGACGGTTGACATGCGTGCGTGTGTGTTGTAAACAATTTGTTTCCAAACAATCTGTCTCTTCTCATAGTATTTAGATAATCTCATTAAGATATGACAGCGTCTGTGATTAAATTAAATGCCATTTAATGTGGCAAAAAAAAAAAAAAGAAAAGAATTTCAATCTACCCTGCCTTACTCTCTCTCCCTCTCCCTCTTGTCAAACAAAATGTTATGCAGGGAAAAAGTTTACGAAACTATTAGAAATCACACGAGAAACAACAACATTCAGATAAAATTTCTATTTTTATTTGTATTCATTTGATGTGTGGAAAAGTTTTCTCTTTTTTTTTCTGTTTGTTGTTGTTGTTGTTGTTATTGTTGTTCCATCATCTGGCATTTCACTATTACAAGCCCTGAATTGTTTAACATGCGTTACGTCGTGTGCTTGAATGGCACTACAACCACATTGGCTGTTTACTTCTATGGAGACCAGAAATATTCATACTCTCTGTTAATGATATGTACACAGGCCGACAATATGGTATGAGGGTCATGTTGCCGTTAATAGATTGGATACGCAGCCAGCCATTAGAGGATATTCAACTCACATTTGCATTACAATCTCGGAATTATTTCCAATTGTTTTGCTTCAGAAATTCGTGGAATTTTTTTTTTTTTGATAGAAAACTTTTCAGGACAGGCTTCCCCTGCTTTCCTTATTTGAAAGAATGTTTGAGCAATTGGAGACTCAAACTCTTAAATACATCCACCGATCAGCCTTACAAATATCTGGTAATTCCGCACCAGTCGTCATTACCCTCAAAATCGCTGGAATCGCTCGATTGTACATCTCTTCTGCGAGTGAGTCAATAAAGGGTCCGCCAAATAACTTTTTTTTTGAAAATGCTTTAAAAAAAAACCGACTGAATATTTTCTCAAATTTCTTTTTTTATTTGAAAGTACAATCCTTCCGGTTAATAATGGAAAATAATTTCATTCAAATGGCTGCCTCGGCTGGCCATGCAGTAGCCTACACGATCGGTCCAATTTTTAAGCACATTATCGATTGTTTGCAGCTGTATTTCACCAATGGCTTCACGAATATTGTCCTTTAAAGCGTCAATTGTCTCTGACTTGTCGGCGTAACACTTATCTTTGATGGCACACCACAAATAATAGTCCAACGGTGTCAAATCGCAGCTACGAGGTGGCCAAACGACATCAGCTCTGCGGCTGATAATGCGATCTTCAAAAACAGGGCGTAAAACATCGAGTGTAGCTTCGGCTGTGTGGCACGTAGCGCCGTCCTGTTGAAACCAACTGTTGCCAATGTCCTCCTCTTCAATTTTTGTGAACAAAAATTCGTTCAACATGGCCCGATAACGATTGCCATTGACTGTAACGGCCACTCGTTGCTCATTTTCGAAGAAAAATGGCCCAATTATGCCTCTGGACCAAAATCCGCACCAAACAGTGACTCGTTTTGGGTGCGTCGGCTTTTCATTTTTCATGCATAGACTCATTGTGCGCCCCTCATCCAGCCTTGGCCAGATTTTACGAGCCGTTCTACTCGTGTCCGAGGCCGCCCACATGTCGTTAACGGAATCGACGATCGCATTATCAATTATGAGCTTGCAGGTCCTCATTGGTATGCCCAGATCCGAGAACTCAGCGGTGAGTTCGATGGTCGTGCCCCGCCTGGCAAGTTCATCAGCTCTACAGTTACCCGCAATACCACTGTGCCCCGGTACCCTGGCTTTCAGAAAGTATGGTGACGCTCCGCTTGGAGACCCTTCCATCCCCAATAGTACTCGCCGCAGCCTGTATGGCCACCACCTCCACCTGAAAGACACTGCAGTGGTCTGGTAGTCTTATAGACTGAGCTATTCCAACCGGTTCCGAAAAAATTCCACTGCCAACCGCTCCGTTCAGCTTAGAGCCATCGGTGTAGATTTGTACGGAGTCTCTAAAAATTCCAATAAGAAGGCAGTTTGCCTGTAAGATCAGCAACAGAGCGATGGATGGTCTTGTCAATTAGTCTTCTTCTAATCCATACCTGTCCAAAAGTTTCCAACAATATTGCACGTAGCCTGCGAACTAAGCTTTTTTTAAAGAGAACCCAGCATTCACAAAGAAAATGCTGCACAGTTTTTTTCATTTTTCATGCGTGCAGGTTTTCTGTGCCCCAAATGCGACAATTTTGCATGTTGACATACCCGCCAAGATCAAAATGAGCTTCATCTGAAAAGATGATTTTTTTTTTTTGGCAAAATCTTCTGGTGTAGGCTACTGCATGGCCAGCCGAGGAAGCCATTTGAATGAAATTATTTTCCATTATTAACCGGAAGTATTGTACTTTCAAATAAAAAAAGAAATTTGAAAAAATATTCAGTCGGTTTTTTTTAAAAAGCATTTTCAAAAAAAAAAAGTTATTTGGCGGACCCTTTAGAATGACTATGTTCAACTGGGAGCAAAATGGGAGATTGCGAAGGTTGTCTACACAATACTGCACTCTGGCTTCTCAGGGTAGCAGGTAGGAAACAGTTGTCAACATACATATATGAAGCCGAATGGAAGTATCTAATCAAAGTTTAACGAACGACATTTATGTAGACTCCTTATAATTGAAAGGGAATACTAAGCACTGCAGCATGAAACGATAAAGGCGCAAAGGCAACTGAATTGTAACGAATACAACGTTTGAACATCCAACTCTGGACGACCTCCTGGTGTAATACTTAATCGGTGGTACTAGTAGGATACAGTCATAGAGCATCAGAGAGATTTGTGTTAGTGAAAGAAGTCTCATACAAACTAATGGCGTCAATTGCATTACATTTCGTTAAACAAACGAAGTCCCATTTTGAATTTTTTCCGAGAGAACCTAGACTGATAGTGTAGATCATGGTATCCTAGATATTCTATTCCAAAGTGAAATTAATCCTCGTTCAAGTTATTGTAAATCAAACTCAAATAATTTTCTGTTGAGGACTTAACGCCAATCGTTTGCACTTGTTTTCCCTGCGTAATTGTTTTCATTTTCTTTGTGAAATGACCCACATGTCTGCATGTGAGCATTATAGACGTTAATTTTCATAGAAATTCACTTAAGCCAAGAGTAACTAAATCAGTACTTGTATGCGTGCATGTGTGTGTTTAACTCTGATTTAATTTTTTTTTCTTTCTTTCTCCCTCTTGCTCTCTCAGTTTCACTCTCTCTCACTCCCGCTCTGTCTCTGTGTTCAAATGAAAACAATTGTTATGTGTTGGTATTAGTGATTTTACTGTGTTGCAACAATAAAAACAAAACAAAAAACACAATAATAACAGTTAAAACAGATGTTGTTGTTATTGTTGAATAGTTTTTTTAAATGCTAACACATACAACACACATACACTGTCACATATACTAACGCACACATACTAGCGCGCTCTCACAACAAGTAAAGCAAATATTAACACAGAAAAATAGAAAAAAAGAGAAAACTGGGTTAGACATACACACGCACATACATATACTCATATGCTACCATTTATATGAGCATGTTAGTGTGTGTGGCATGCAACATTATTTGGTTTTTTTTTTATTTTCACTTTTATTTTCTAAGCAACAATGGTTTGCTACTACTGTTACTACTACTACTATGGCTGTTGCTATTGCCACACGCTCGTATAAATCGCAAAATTGCAACCATACTGTAGCATACAGAGAAGCACCAGCCAGCACCATGTGCTAACACAGCCATTATCCTGTGCTAAATACGTTTATGGCCACGTTAATGTAAAATAAAATTGTTTATGCTTTCAAATTGTGGCTAAAAGCTGGGGAGAGAAGAAGAAAAAGGAAATTAAATAAAAATAAAAATAGAAAAAAGAGAAAGGAAAAGATAAAAGGAAAGTAGTTTTAAGACCTTGAAAACAAATAACTTTTTAACACTACACTCGTGTTGAACATGACATTTTAAAGTGTGAACATTTAAAAATCTAAAAAACAACGCAATGGAGCACACACAACATTATCCGTATACGATATAATCTATTCGACTTTATTTAGGTTAGAGGACGTGTACTTGTCAATTAAGAGATCGAATTGACCCATTGTATAAATTCGACTTTATTACCCAGTCTAAATTAGATTTTATTGTAGACAATATTCCACAGCGAAGGTGATATGACGTCACGTTTGATCAACTGGCGGGCATTCGTTGGAGGATAAAATCCCATAGAACTAGTGGTTAGTGTAACGATTTTACCTTTTAAAAACGTTTAAAATATGAGCTCGTACATTGCAAATAAAATAAAAATAAATTTGTGTTCAGTTTGATTTAAAATTCTTTATTATTCGCACAACTCTGTGTGCCACTGTTCACAACTCGATGTAAACAACAACAATTGCTGTCTCTGTTATTCCTCTATTTATACCCTTTAGTAAAAGAATGATCTTTATTTAGAATCAATATTTATTTAATGTTGTCACTTCAACGAATTCTTCTTAATTAACAATCTTTAAAAAACGAAAGCTTATTTATACTTTACAAAAATCGTATGATTTAACGGGATTAACAGGATTAACAATAAGGGAATATTTGATAATTTATAAGTAAAGAGTAAAAAGAGATAATTAGTAATTAGGAAAATAGTTGATAATATTAAAAATAAAGAGTATTACATAATAAATGATATTTAAGAAAATATTTGATAAAAATGAAAATTAAAGAGAAATGTTAAAAGAAGAATAAATTATGTTAATGAATTACAATTGATATAGCATTATAATGTTAGAGTGGCGTACATATGTATGTTTATACATAACTCCCCCACCCTTCGACAATACATTACTCCTGGAATGTATTATATGTACATATTTCAAAAAATAATTAATAATATTTTTTTTTTTTATCTATTTATATAACATAAATTTCACAAAAATTTATATTCCTTAAAGCCAATTAATTTTTTTTTTTTTACAAAGTTTTTAAATATTTCATTTTTTTTATTTTATTTTTGTATTACAATATTTTTAATATATAGTGATATAAATATATGTATACAATTTAAAATTTTTTTTCTCTTTATTTTACATAAATTTTTATATATGTATATTTATTTGTGTAACAAGTTTTACTAGAGCTATAATGAACAATGGAATGGAATGGAAATTTTATGAATTTTATTTTTTTTATTTGTATAATTTCTGCCGGTTAATTTTCTTTCAAATTTTTCATCGGGTATTTGATTTTGATATTTAAAATTTCTTTTTATTATTTGTCTATCACGTTTACAATCTTTTTCGTCCAAAAAATGTGTATCTTTCTTTTCTTTTACTTGTTTTATGATATATTTTGGTTTCTGTTTTAAATTATTAAATCCTAAATTTTTAACAAATTCTCGTTCTCCAAATTCATGACAATCCTGGCCATCTTCATTAGCCTTCGCAATTCTTTTTAGTTTTTTTCCATGAACAGTATCATGTAAATTTTTCCAAATTGATGAGTCAATTTTGTTGTGCAATAGATCATTAGGTTTAACACCAATTGTGCTATGAATTGAATCATTATAAATTTCTACTGATTTATATACCAAAGACCTATCGTCGAGATCCTGATCCTTTTGTTGCAATTTAAACAACCTAATATGTTCATTAAGTGTAAGATGGAATCGTTCAATGTCTGAATTTCCTGTGTGTGTATTTGGAGAAGTAAAGTGATAATTTATATTCTCTGACCTCAAAAAATCTCTTATAAGAGCAGTATTAAATTCATTATCTGCTATAATTTTTACCGGTTTTCCTAAAATGGCAAATCTTTCTCGAATTTTTTCAACAATACTTACAGAATTTTTATCAGTCAAATAATGTATAGATACATGTTTTGTCAGTTTATCGATACATGATAAAAATGTCGTATTCTTATTTAAAAACCATATATCCATATGTACAATTTCATTTGATTTTAAGGGTGTTTCAGTCACACAAAACTTGTTTCGAATAGGTAATCTGTCGAATTTGCACATATTACACACGACACAATTATTAATGAATTTGTGTATTTCCTTTTTCAAATTCGGGTAATATACTATTTTTCTCAATTCTAAATAGGTTTCCTCAATACCTCTGTGATTCTTATCATTATGAAATTTTTCCAGTATATTCAATAGTTTTTCTTTTTCTAAAACATCTTTTATAAAATTTGTACACTTAACAAACTTCATTCCTGGTACATTAGAAAAAAAATGGATCAACGTTTGTTGTAAATTTTTATATATTTCCAAATTACTACAAAAAATTCCTACAGTACCCTTTATTGGTAATATTTTTTTCAAAAATTCCAATAACTTTTCTTCAAAATAATACTTTAATGTAATTTTGTGTCTTATATTTTTAAATACGTTTTCCTTTTCATATCTGAAACTATTTCCCAACATAATTATAATTTGATTTTTATATATATTTATAGGTGACTCTGAAATAAAAATATGGTTATTTAAATTATCCTGTCCACTATGAATTGTTGCCAAATCCGAGCTAGGATTTTGCTCCTCCTGTAGAACGTTCACTTCTAGACGACTAAGATAATCTGCTACTACATTAGTTTTGCCCTTAATATATTCTATGTCAAAGTCGTACTCATTCAGTTGAATCTTCCACCTTTGTAATTTTATATTAGGCTCTTTCAACGAATTTAGCCATGTTAGGGGACGATGATCTGTTTGAATTTTAAATTTTCCGCCAAACAAATATGGCCTAAAATATTTAACTGACCAAACAATTGCTAAGAGCTCCTTTTCAATGGCACTATAATTAAGTTCGTGCTTGCTTAATGTCCTTGACGTATAAGAAACTGGATGTCCATTTTGGGAAAGCACTGCTCCTAATGCTCCATTACTAGCATCGGTTGTTAAAACGAATAATTTGTCAAATTTGGGATATGCCAGAACAGGATTTGTACATAAAATTGTCTTTAATTTACTAAAGCAATCAATGTAATTCTGGTCATTAGCGTCAATTATTGAACCTTTTTTCAAATTTGAAATAATAGGGAGAGCTATTCGGCTATAATCTTTTATAAACTTTCTGTAGAAACCAGTTAAACCCAAAAATGATCTGATTTCTTTAATTGTTTTCGGAATCGGAATTTTTTGAATAATTTTGATTTTATCCGGATTTGGCCTTATACCATCCGGAGTAATAATATGTCCTAAATATTCAGATTCACGTTTGAAAAAATTACACTTATCTACCTGTACTTTGAGATTATACTCTGACAGTCTTTGAAAAATTTTCTTCAAGGAAACTATATGTTCCTGAAGTGATGTAGAAAACACCAAAATATCATCTAAGTAAACAACACAAATGTTGTTTATAAAATCATGTAGCACCTCATTCATCATCCTTTGAAAAGATGCAGGCGCATTTTTCAAACCGAAGGGCATACGGTTAAACTCATAATGTCCCGTTGGCGTGGAGAATGCCGTTTTATGCCTGTCTTCGGGTGAAATTGGGATTTGATGGAACCCCTTTGCTAAGTCGAGTGTGCTAAAATATTGAGAACTTCCTAATTTTGTGAATAAATCCTCCATATTGGGAATAGGAAATTTATCCTCAATAGTCACCTCATTTAGTTTTCTGTAATCTACCACAACTCTCCACTTTTGTTCGCCAGAATTATCTAATTTCTTAGGAACTATCCAAATGGGAGCATTATATGGACTACAGGACTTAGTTATTATCCCCGATTTTAACATCTCACTAACTTGTTTTTCAACTTCAGAGCTGTGGACTTGTGGAAAACGATATGTTCTACTGTACACGGGAATATTATTAATCGTAGGTATCATATGCTTATATTTACCAACAGATGATAAATGCTCACCCTCTATATAAAAAACTGTTTTGAATTCTTTAATTAGCTTTGTCAACTCTATTAATTCCTCGTCATTCAAATTCTCCGCTTTCAATTTAGCATTCAGATAACTAATTCTCGGTTCATTGAAGTTTATATCTATGATTATGTTTTCAAAGTACGAGATATCCTTCTCATTGTACGGTTTCGAAGATTTTTCAAATATTATTGGAATTTTTGCATTATTGGTTATTAACATATTTTCATTCAAATCAATTTTTGCACCCAATGGTTTCAAAATATTACAGCCTATAATTCCATCAAATTCATTAAATATTTCGGTCTCTAACAGTTCAAGTTTGGAGTTAGGTAAATTAAATTCTTTAAAGAAAGGAATAGTAACTTTAGTTGTAGTTACTGTTTTCGAACAAATAGTATTTAAAATAATAGGATGTTCTAACTCAGATTGAAAAGAAGAATGAAATAAACCTTTTCTAACAATTGTAGTACCAGAACCTGTGTCTATCAAAAATTTTACTGGAATAGATTTTGTTTTCAACACTATACAGGGTAAATTTCTTCGGCCTGAAGCCGAAAATTTGACACTTCAACACAATCTACGTTCATAGGATATTCGTTTCTACTACTTTTTGTCTGTCCGCTACCATTTACATTTTGATTTGCGTTATTTCTACTAATATTACTATAATTTCCTCTAAAAATTCTACTATTGTCATAGCTTTCATTTCCAAAATTTCCACTATTTGTATTATAAGAATTTCCGCTTCGATAAAAATTTCGAGTTAAAAAATTTGGATTTTCAAAATTATTATTATTATTTTGGTATTGTAAATTACTATTAATATTTCCTGAATTTTTTTGAGAAAAATGTTTCTTTCGATTAACATTAAAATTACTAATATTATTCATATTAGAAGAAGATGCCTGTAAAAATTGTGAACTTTGAAATTTGTTCACGTAAAAATATTCTGTTTCAATCAAAATTTCTTTTGCATTTAGCATAGAAGATGGATTTCTAGATTTTAACACAAGTTTGGGTTCATTGGGCAATTTCCCAATAAAAATTTTCAAAACCATTTTTTCATTATTTGCACAACTGTACCATCGTTCACTATCTCTATCAAGACTTGTTTTCAAATTTAATTTTGTCTTAAGTGATTCTATATAATCATAAAATTGATTAATCGAGGTTCTTATTTCCGAAGTTTTTATTTTATTAATAATACTTTCTACACTATCAGAAATACTAAAATTAATAGTTAATATTACCTTAACCGCTTCCCAATTCGTTGGATTGTTATTGTTAATCAGCGACACATTAGCCTCATCCACGATTTTGTTGCGTATTCTCAAGTCAAATATTTCTTTAAATGTTGAATCAACATGTTGACGGATTGCTTCAACATTTTTAATAAACATCTCCAATTCCTCTGGTTTCCCCCCAAACTTAGGGACATCGGCTAATAGCTGGAAGGGAATCATTGTTGCTGTAGACATCTTCGGTTAATTCTCGCTTCTGTCTCCACAAGCCTCTTGCTCACTCTCTGGCAAAACCGGTTTGTGATGTTGTTGTTGATTTTAAAAGTTTTAATATTTGTAGTTGATTTTAATAGTTGTTGTAGTTTCAATATTTGTTGTAGTTATTGTTTTCTCAAAATTCTCTCTGTAGTTGATCTAACTTATTGATTTTTATTGTTGTAATTTGTGTTGTGCGCTTCACGTTTTTTTTCGTTTTATGCTGCACAATAAATTTACATTAAGTTCGTAATGAAGTTGTTGTTATATTTATTTTTAGTTTATTATTTTGTTATAAAGACCATACATTTTCAAGGTCAGTTCTTTTAGAAATTATTTTCTTTATAGTTAATGATAATTATTTATTTTAAATAATAACGATTATGTTAGTTATCATTGTATTTTATATATTGTATATATTTTTATTCAGTTTTTTTTTTTTATTTAAGTTATATTTGGTTTATATTGTTTAACTATATTTTATCACACTTTTTATTGGAAAAAAATGTCAGTATTGTGATTTTATATACAAAAATATTTCTTTATTTTCTTATGTTTTTGCAATACCTTTTCACTTTTTAGTTTTATTAGAAACAAGTGTTTAATAATTTTTCTGCTTTTTTTTCACTTCAAATTAATTTAACAATTTTAAATGTAGTTCGTAAACCCGACTGCGCCAGTAAAAGAATGATCTTTATTTAGAATCAATATTTATTTAATGTTGTCACTTCAACGAATTCTTCTTAATTAACAATCTTTAAAAAACGAAAGCTTATTTATACTTTACAAAAATCGTATGATTTAACGGGATTAACAGGATTAACAATAAGGGAATATTTGATAATTTATAAGTAAAGAGTAAAAAGAGATAATTAGTAATTAGGAAAATAGTTGATAATATTAAAAATAAAGAGTATTACATAATAAATGATATTTAAGAAAATATTTGATAAAAATGAAAATTAAAGAGAAATGTTAAAAGAAGAATAAATTATGTTAATGAATTACAATTGATATAGCATTATAATGTTAGAGTGGCGTACATATGTATGTTTATACATAACTCTTTGCATAAACAATAAGAATCACTGAGCAATTATACGACAGATCTTTGTAACGGAGATCTTCAAACCACGATTACTCTCTTCAAACACACCTCGTCTTCACACAAGACTGACTGAAATTTTACTAACTCAGTTGCCTGCTTTGCCTTGCCTTTTAAATGGCAACGTAAACAGCATACATACATACATAATTGGTCATTACAACCCTTCAGTCAGGATTACGACCTAGTTTATCACACCACTTATGTTGTGTGTTTTAATTCTATACATGAGTGGCGGGACCTACAGTTTAAGGTCGACTCCGAACGACAGATTTTTGAAAAACTTTTCATGGCAATTTTATTTACTCTCATAGTTTTTGCCAGAAATCTGCTGAGAGGAAGACGCCGAAAAAATACTTTTTGTATTTTATTTTGATGTCTGGCCTGGGGCTCGAACCCTGGCTTTTCGTCTAATAATCCAACACACTACCTACTAGACCACGGCGACTTCTACAGTCTGATAAATATTCTTGAAGGTGAATGTTCCTTGTTTCGCCTTCTCGAGATCTCTGTAAACGATGTTTACATTTATTATTGTAGTGTTGTTTGTGTATTTTGTTTACATTTATTCTTGTAGTATTTGTTGTTTTATTTTTGTTTACTTGTTTACCATTTTTTATGCTGGTGTTATATTAAGCAGTACGGTAATTTGTAAACAAGTTTTTGTAGCTTTTGTTTATAATTTTAATGTTAAACGATGTAGTGTCTAGATTTTTTTCATTTCCGTAACAATATAAATACGGGATAAAAACATTCCATAGGGGAAACCTGGTTAAAATAATTTCTTCCTCCTTCTAAAACTCACTGCTCCGCCAAAAGTCATTTCAAGTAATGTCAAGTCTATCGACTTGTGTTCCAATAAGGTAGGTAGGTAGGTAGAGGTGGCTGCACATCCAAGAAAAATTTTTGGATGGACAGAATTAGGCCGCATCGGGCCCATTGTGCTACCACAGTTATCTGTTATCCCCTAGTCTCGAAACCATTCGGAGCTCCTGACAAAGCGCTTCGGCTGCTAATGTCAATCCCTGACAATTCCTCCAGATCATCCATGTAGTAAGTACCCAAGTACTCTCTTCTCCTTTGGCCTTAGAGCCGGGCATGTATCCAGCAGATGAGGGACAGTCTCCTCTTTCTCCTCATCTCTGCAGCTTCTGCAGAAGTCGTTAGCAAGGTGTCCAAGACCAATGCGCTTCCCATGCCTATCCATAATGGAATGCCCCGTATGGACACCGACAACTACACTGAGCGCGCCTCTTTGGAGTTTAAGTAGACTTATTGTGCGCCCCTCATCCAGCCTTGGCCAGATTTTGCAAGCCGTTCTACCCGTGTCCGAGGCCGCCCACCTGTCGTTAATAGAATTGACGATCGCATTATCAATTATGAGCTTGCAGGTCCTTATAGGCATGCCCAGATTTGAGAACTCAGCGGTGAGTTCGATGGTCGTGCCCCGCCTGGCAAGTTCATCAGCTCTAAAGTTACCCGCAATACCACTGTGCCCCGGTACCCATACAATATGGATTTCATATCGTTCCGCTATCTCGTCGAGATATCTGCGACAGCCGTACACCGTCTTGGAGTTCATCACATTAGAACTTAGAGCCTTGACAGCCACCTGGCTATCAGAAAGTATGGTGACGCTCCGCTTGGAGACCCTTCCATCCCCAATAATACTCGCCGCAGCCTGTATGGCCACCACCTCCACCTGAAAGACACTGCAGTGGTCTGGTAGTCTTATAGACTGAGCTATTCCAACCGGTTCCGAAAAAATTCCACTGCCAACCGCTCCGTTCAGCTTAGAGCCATCGGTGTAGATTTGTACGGAGTCTCTAAAAATTCCAATAAGAAGGCAGTTTGCCTGTAAGATCAGCAACAGAGCGATGGATGGTCTTGTCAATTAGTCTTCTTCTAATCCATACCTGTCCAAAAGTTTCCAACAATATTGCACGTAGCCTGCTGCTGTCATTCAAATCGAAGCTCTTTTTAAAGAGAGCCCGGCATTCACAAAGAAAATGCTGCACAGTTTTCATTCTTTTTCATTAAAAAAGTTTACAGAGGGCGTAGTAATTAAACCCGTATGGAGTTCTGCTCTGCGTTCTACGCTGTGCGTTAAGAGTTAATAAAATCAAGGCCTTCTTTGTTTTGTAGAATACACCGTTTAACTGAGACAATCGGCAGGTATATGCACTATGGTATGCTTTTGAACTTTATTGGCTATTATGGTACATAATTTTCAGCCTTTTAAATTAAAAGCAACTCGTGTTTGTGACAGTAAAAAAGAAGAGAAACAAAAATCATTTCAATTTAATGCTCAATTGAATCCATTTTGGAATGAAAGTCTTGTAATTGAAAATAAAATTTATTTCTCCTTTCTTTCTTCTTTCTTTGTTTCTTTCCTTTTGTATTTTTTTTTTTGCCTTTTGACCTCTATTTTTAAACAATAAATCCAACAACTACAACCCAGTTAGGCATAAACAAAATGGTCAAACAAGAGAAAATAAAAAAATAAAATTTCATATTCCCCAAGGCCAGTGTAACATTCAAATTAATGAGGCTTTTGACGAGACACAAAAATCACAGCCACGAATACAGTGGCAACTTGAAAAAAAAACGAAAATCAAAACATTTCGTCAAGAGTCTCATAGAGACCCACTGTAGAGAGAGAGAAAGAGAGCGAAAGTCCTTTGCAAATGTTCTAATGATGGCTGGCTGGCTGGCTAGCTGAATTGCCTGTCGTATTTTAGTTTTATTATCGTTGTTGTTATTAATGTTGTTGCTTTAAAATATTTGTGCAGACCAACGTACAAATGGCCCGTATTTTTTTAAACAAAAATTTCCAAGTGGACCCTTTTCTTTCTAGTTACAAGGGGTAGTAGAGGTAAGGAAGTGGCTTTTGTTTGGAAATATTTATTGTAGGCTTGTGTCTCATTTTTTTCTGTTTTTTTCTTTGCCATGGCGCTTGGACTCCCTTAAGAGATTAATTAATGAGATGTTGAAATTTCAAATCAAAGCTGTGTGATAAGGGTTTTTGCATTTAACTCTTCTGCTCCTGCCCCTGTCCCCGCTGCTAATGTTTGTGTCTTTCCAAAGCTTTAGGGTGACCAAACTTAGCACATCATTAGCAGGAATATGCTGTTAATGGTTGTCGGTTTCCCACCAAATTTTCTTTGACAATTTTTTTTTTATCCCCGTTACTTTTCAGTGACTTTTTTTGTCGCACTTTTCCTTCTGTTTTTCTGTAGAAGGCTGTGTGTGATCACAGTGCCCTATTTATGGGTGTCACCGAGGGATTAATTAACAAAAGTAGTCCCTTCTTTGGGGAAGAGAAAAAATTAGAGAAAAACGTGAGTAACTATCAAGCAGAACCAAATTTTATTTGCGGAAAAAAGAAATTCCAAATGAAATTATAATTTCCATTGTTAATCATCATTCAGCATGTAATGACTGATGCTGGTATTTTAATTTCCATTGAATTTAAGAGAGACAGTGTTTAGGATTTTTGCAAAATAATTGCCAAGAAAAGTTTCTCAAAAATTGTGTTGTAAGTCCCGCCACTCATGAACAAAATTAACTTACACAACATAGGTGGCATGAGATGCTAGGTTGTAATCCCGGCTAAAGGGCTACAATGCCTGTTTAATGTAATGCCAAACGACTTCCAATGAACTTGTCTGAATCTCAGTTTGATACAACAAAATTGTCGGACGCCTTCAATTGTCCGCATTTCCTGTAACGAATATCTCCTGTGTAGTCGCATTAATATTGTTACGTAAATCGAAACGACCTAATATCGTTTAACAACAAAAACGATAAACAAAAGCCACACGATACAAATACACACTAACACAAGGAATACAATGAACGTGTTGATTATCTAAAGCTGCACACACACATATGTATGACGAACCTGGTTGCGCCTGGTACCAACAACAACATGCATGTGACAAAAGGGGATAGACAACATAAGCAAAGTACACAAACAACAATGTACTTGCAATAGAGTTCTCGAGAAGGCGCGAGCTAGAACCTTTCACATCGAGAACGTTCATCATACTGATTACGTGCGTGCGGACTATAAAAGGGCTGGACAAAGCAAGCAGCAGTCAGTGTTAATTCAGTCAGCCTTGTGTGAAGTTGCATGTGAACAAAATAAGTCGTGGTTGTAAAGATCCAGTGAATACTTGTGTGAACTAGTACAGTGAATAAACAGATTATTATTGTTGTATCGTTAAGTTGTATACGGTGGCACACAAAAGTAGTGTAAAGAATAAAGAGAGTTTAACTGAAATTAAAAACATATTTGTTTTTACTTTGTTTGCAATTAACGAACTCATATTTAAACGTTTTTAAAATGGTACAAACGTAACAATATGAAGAGTTTGATATTTGAAGTTGCTGATCCTGGAAAGTCATATTGCCCCTGTTGATTTTCATTAAAGAACCCGTAATTCTACTAACAAGATGGGACCACAATTGTCTGACTATGCAGCAGTTACCCTAGTATTCTTAACTCGTGCAGAATCATGACAAATTTAAGTTTTCAAAGGACAGGACACAATCATTTTGGTCTCCAATGCCTACCTCTGCGAATCTGCTTAGCAATTTGCTAGTCTCTTGAAAACTACTCATGGCTTCAGTTTGTCGAAGACTTTCTTGAAATACATAAAGTATGGATGCAGTAGTAAGCGCCATTGCGCCACACATTGCTACGTAATGCCTCGAAGGGGTTTACGATTCAGCCTGGTTCTGCTTCATTATTTTAATATTTTTCGAAAAATGAGCAAAACTGAGTACATGTAAGCTGGTTTAATGTGTTTTTCTTTAACAATGTTTTTATTAATTTTAAATTAAAACAAAAAAGAAATATAATATGAAGACTTTAATACCATGTACTCACTTTTGCCTGGTTCTGCTTCATTATTTCAATATTTTTCGAAAAGTGAGCAAAACTGAGTACATGTAAGCGGGTGTTTAATGTGTTTCTCTTTAACAATGTTTTTTTTTTAATTTTAAACTAAAACAAAAAAGGAATATAATATGAAGACTTTAATACCATGTACTCACTTTTGCTCCCTGTTGCCAATACGTACGTATATTTGCCACTGTATATCCCAAGAGTGATGAAATGTTGTGCAACACATTGTGTATATGAATTTTTATTACCATTTTCACTATTTATTATCCTCAATGCAGGAGAAAAAACGATAAACAAGTCAACATTAAAAAACAATTTTAACAAAACATATTTATCGATAACAATAAACGATAATATTCATGGATAATGTTCTTCAATTTATGAGGGCCATAAAATATCCAACGAAAACCAGAAAGCATTTTAAAATTTATGGCTGAACAATTAAATTTGAAATACAAAAAAAGCTGGTGATTCACCCACCATCAAACAGGATTTCTTTTTCCATTAAAGCCTTTATCCTGTGATTTTGTTACTTAGTCCTGCATATTGTTTTCGTTTTTCATTCGACTTTAAATGGCACAAGAAATCAAAAACAGTTACTGTCGCCTGTATGTAAACCCTTATGTTGGCCCACTTCATTTACAGGCCGTTTATCATGGCGAAAGATTTTAAGGACTAAGGAGTGGCTTATCATTTGAAGAAGAAGAAGAAGAAGCAAAAGAATAAACAGAAATTTATTGTTTATAATTCTCAATTATTTACTCCTTTCTGGTGTTATTTCTTGAAAAATGCCTATGTTTTGTATTGTTGTTGTTTATGTAGCCTTTGGTCCTTTTTGCAAGGACACAAAAAAGGACCCTTTAGCCAAATAACATCATATGTAAAATACGTTCCCTTTATGCTTCTTCCAGTTTAGCTTTGGCTTTCACTTTTAAGTGTTAAGCGATATAAACGTTGTAAATGGCACACAGAGTCCTTAAAAGTCCTTTAAAGCACTTCAAATCCGCTTTTTTGTCTTCTTCGTCTTGTGCGAAGACAAAGCATATGAAATACAAAGGCAGACACATTTTTCTTATGATACGTTATGATAATAAAATAAAAGAAATGAAAGAGAAAAAAACAGAAAAAAAACCCAGCATATCCTTAAGGAAAGTGTTAAAAAAGTTAAAAAGACAAAATATACGTGTACGTGTACGTGAAGCATATGAATGAGACTATGATACATAAAAACATAACAAAGTAGAATGATTGAATGGAAAAGAAAAAAAGAGCAAAAGAAACCAAACGACGACTGAATGAATTGAAGAGTGTAAGTATATCCATGCGTATATGTATGTATTGTGGTTGACATTTCACTTATTTGCCACATCATTTTTCTTCATGGTTTTTTTATTTTTTCTCTCTCTTTGTCACAAAGGAAGATAAACAATTTTAAGGAATCCTGAATCACATGATGATTGATGACAATCAGCGATGATTGACGGTAATTTGTAGCCAAAGGTAATTTGATTTTGACGCCATTAATGGATGATGGTTAAGGCGTTAAATTTGATGGCCTTGCTTAAAGGGTAAAATAAAGATTTTAAGTCCAATGTCGTCTTAATAATAAATTTGTCTCTATAAGGAGGTTAATATTTCAAATTAAATTTTGTTAGGAAAATGAAGAACCAAGATACTGGTGTTTTGCTTTTACGTCACATACATACATAATTGGTCATTACTACCCTTCAGTCAAGATTACAACTTAGTTTCTCACACCACTTATGTTGTGTGTATTAATTTTATACATGAGTGGTGGGACCTACAGTTTAAAGTCGACTCCGAACGACAGATTTTTGAGAAACTTTTCATGGCAATTTTATTTTTACTCTCAGAGTTTTTTCCAAAAATCTGCTGAGAGGAAGTTGCCGAAGAAATACTGTTTGTATTTTGTCTTGATGTCTGGCCTGGGGCTCTAACCCTGGCTTTACATCTAATAAGCCAACACACTACCTACTAGACCACGGCGACTTCACGCTTTTACGTCGCTTAACATTAAGATTATAAACAAAAACTACAAAAACAAAACAATGCAGTAAATAAACCTGTTTACAAAATATCGTACTGCTTAATACAACAACAATCACCAGCATAAAAACAAGGTAAACAAGTAAACAAAAATCTACCAACAAAACTACAATATTAAATGTAAACAAGGATGTTTATATTTATAGAGATTTCGAGGAGGCAAAGTCAAGAACATTCGCCTTCAAGAACATTCATCAAACTGTTTATATTGCCGTATAAAAGGCAAGGCAAAGCAGGCGACTCAGTTAGTGAAGTTTAGTTAGTCTTGTGTGAAGACGCAGTGTGTTTGGAGAGAGTAATCGTTGTTTGAAAATCTCCGTTATAAAGATCTGTCGAATAATTGTCTAGTAATTGTTATTGTTTATGCAAAATATATAAACAGAGAAATAACAAAAAAAAGCAATTGTTGTTGTTTACATCAAGTTGTGAACAGTAGCACACAGAATTGTGCGAATAATAAAGAATTTTAATTAAAAACTAAACACCAAATTTATTTTTATTTTATTTGCAATCTACGAGCTCATATTTTAAACGTTTTTAAAAGGCAAAAACGTAACTGTAGTGCCTTACAGACATACTTATTTATTTAATTGGTTATTACAACCCTTCAGCCAGTGGCATGTACTCTCAGTCGAAAGCTTCAATCCTCTAGGACATACAGATATAATCCGGCATCACAAGTTTTAAAAATCTGGGATTAGCTTCCTTGTTCTTTCTGTAAACATTTGTCTGTCTGATTTGCCCTTTTGTAGGCATGTTTGAAGTGCTAAAATGAATTTGTCTGTGATCAGATGACTTAAATAGAAGGAGGATAACACTTCTAATGTGAGTAAGATCTTCTCAGTAGGTCTTCTGAATAGATTTTACTCCGCTATTTCTAGTCTAAAGTACTAGTCGGAACTCCTTCCAAAATTTACAAGAACAAATCAACAATGTGTTGCTAGAAGTTGCCAGAATGAAAAAAAATTAAGTCTAAATAGAACGTCAGGTAATGTTGCCATTTAGGTTAGGTTAGGTTAGCGTGGTAGCTTTAATTTACCAAAAAGCTCGCTTGAGAACGCACAGCGGCCCATTGTGATGCCACAGGTGAATGCAGCCTCTGTACTGACCAAGTTCCTCCGTTCCAAGGAGGGGGATAATGTTGCCATTTAGTTGTATTAAATATCACGACATATATAAACTAGAATGCCTCAAAACTGTGTTTTTTGTAATTAAATAAACATGTGAAGTTTGTAAGGCGTTGTTATCAATTAAAAATAGAAAAGTTGCCCAATTTAGAAGCCTTTTCTGGAGTTAAAAAAGCTTTTTGTTTACAAAATTTATTCAACCTTGTAATCTTTCCACTCCATTCCATATTTTTTTTTGATTTTAACATTTTCTTTGTCTTCGTCTCTCTCTCTAGCTAGCTCATTGTGTCTTCGCCTGTAATTATAATTTCCGCTTTTGGAAAAGGCAAATGGTTCGTAATGCTCATCATTTCCGGTTTACGAATTATTTACAGTAAATGACCAAGAAACCATTTACATTTTTTATGACAACAACAACAACAATAATTGTAATAAAAAGGGCTGAAAAAATTCCAAAAAAGACAACAACAAAAACAAAATTCCACAGAATTACACTCTCTATTCATATAATTTCATTTTAATTCTGAGAACGTTTTTTTTTTCAAAATATTTTTGCATAAAGTATTGTTTTGATTCTCTTTTGTTTTCCCTGTAAAAAAAAAACGATATCTGGTTGGCTAAAGATTTTCTTCCTTTTGAAAGCATAAAAAGAAATAAAAATTAATAAAAAAGAAAATTTATTTTCATTGTAATTCGAAAATGAAAAAATAAAACAAATAATTTTTTTTTATAGTAAAAGCATATTTATATCAAAGAGATTTTGCTGCACAATAGGCTAAAGATACCTAAAAGTATGCTTTGAAATAAGCCAGAAATATAAAAAACTATCTTAATATGAGAATAATAAAAAGTAAAAATGTTTCATAATAAAACATTTGGTTTGCCAAAGCTAGTGGTAAATTCTTTTTTTTTGCGCCTAAAAATATGCTTCATAAGTCGCCGTGGTCTAGTAGATAGTGTGTTGGCTTATTAGACGTGAGGACGCGTCTCAAACCCCACGTCAGACATCTCAAACTAAACGAAATATGAGAAAATATTTCTTCCAAGACTTCCTCTCACTAGATTTCTGGCAAAAACTCTGAGAGTAAAAATAAAATTTTTCTCAAAAAAATCTGTCGCTCGGAACCGACTTTAAACTGTAGGTCCCGTCACTCATATATAAAAATTAATGCACACACACAAAAGTGGTGTAAGAAACTAGGCTGTAATCCCGACTAAAGGGTTGTAGTGACCAATTATGTATGTAAAGTAAAGACAAACATCTTTATGTGTGAGTTTTTCCACTAGTCTCTTATTACTTTCAATATTTCGCGAAGGTTGCCACAAATTATTCCAAACAAGCGCCTTCAGAGAAGTCTTTTATGTGCTGACTAGGAGGAAATCGTATCTTTTCCTATCATCAGCTATTTGTAACGGTTACTACTAATGAAGTTGATCCTTCCTGTAAAACCACCAAAAAATACTCAATTTAACTGAAGCAGCTCTGGGAATTTCATCAACAATGCAGATACCAAAGAAATTGTGGACAGTCGTGTCTGTGGTTGCTTGAATTGGTATGCAACAGATTACTTATTAAGAGCACTTGCAAGTTGCTTGGTGTCCCATTTATCTCGCTTAGATTTTTAATTAATTAATTTAATTTAGAAGTGTTAAAAAATACCCTAAAAAGTAAAGGGTCCGCCAAATAACTTTTTTTTTGAAAATGTTTAAAAAAAACCGACTGAATATTTTCTCAAATTTCTTTTTTTATTTGAAAGTACAATCCTTCCGGTTAATAATGGAAAATAATTTCATTCAAATGGCTGCCTCGGCTGGCTATGCAGTAGCCTACACGATCGGTCCAATTTTTAAGCACATTATCGATTGTGTGCAGCTGTATTTCACCAATGGCTTCACGAATATTGTCCTTTAAAGCGTCAATTGTCTCTGGCTTGTCGGCGTAACACTTATATTTGACGGCACCCCCCAAATAATAGTCCAACGGTGTCAAATCGCAGCTCCGAGGTGGCCAAACGACATCAGCTCTGCGGCTGATAATGCTATCTTCAAAAATAGGGCGCAAAACGTCGAGTGTAGCTTCGGCTGTGTGGCACGTAGCGCCATCCTGTTGAAACCAAATGTTGCCAATATCCTCCTCTTCAATTTTTGTGAACAAAAAGGCGTTCAACATAGCCCGATAACGATCGCCATTGACTGTAACGGCCACTCCATGCTCATTTTCGAAGAAAAATGGCCCAATTATGCCTCTGGACCAAAATCCGCACCAAACAGTGACTCGTTTTGGGTGCGTCGGCTTTTCAATTTTTGCCAAAAATCTGCATCTTCTGTAAGTCGATCGCAGGCCCACTTAGTGAAGCGAAAACGTATTGTATGGTCAATTGGCTTCAACTCCTGAACCAATTGGACTTTGTATGGCGTCATATCAAGGTCTTTATGCAAAATTCGTCTCAATGATGTCTCCAAAATGTTCAATTGTTGAGAACGACGGTGATTTGTTGTTGATGGCGCTTCACGCACACTTTCTGCCACAGCAGCATTATTCTCGGGTGTACGGGTGTTTTGGGTTTTCACGCTTTGGTTTATCGATGAGGATGCCAGTTTCTTTCACTTTTTTTCACAAGATAACGAACATACGGAGCTGACGGTGCTTCTCTTCCTCCAAAATCCATACGCAATTTTCGCACACATTCTGCAACATTACCATGATTTCAAAGTAATGTCGCAATATATCCCAGAGTTGTTCAAGCGTATACACAACCATATTCGTTCAGCGGAAGGGTAAAAACTAATTATCTATCAAATCAGACATGAGCTAAGTGTTACCATTCACCGAATAACCACTAATTGAAAAAAAACGTTAGATGGCGGACCCGATAGTTTAAATGTTCACTTATAGGCTGCCGCTTAAAAGCTTTCATTTTTGTTCTTTAAACTTGAAGCGCCGAAATTTTACAAAGGAAAAAAGTATTATAAGGTGAATGAATAAAAGTTTCTATTTCTATGATATTGAACCTCCTTTCATTACAATTTAATTTTATGCTCAAGTAAGCCTAAAAGTATGCAAATGTATTTCATTTAATTTCTTCTTTTTTTCATATTTTTTAATACAAATCCATTAATCTTTTTGTTGTTTTTTTTAATCTTTTTTACGAATAAAGAACAATTTTTAAAATATTATCATATTTATTAAAATTTAAAAATAATAACGAGTTTTTATTAATTATTTATTTCTGGGGGGAAAGTACAATAAATAAGCAATAAAATATTTATTTATTTTATAATTTTATTAAAAAAGAAAGACAGAAAAAGATGCCATATTTATAATTTAAACACGTTATAAAATCTATTGTACACTCACATGATAAATTAATACAATTTTTAATTCAGTTTTTTAGTATGAAAAATGAAACAAAAGCCAAGATTTTAACAATAAATTCATGTTTTTATGGGTATTTAAAAATAAAAAAACCATAATTATTATGTGAAGATAAAAAATGGAAGCATATTTATGGGCGTTTAAGAAAGATAAAAAATAAATGAGGAATTCATTTTTTCTTGCTTTTTTACATTTCATTTAATGATTTAAATTTTTATGTTTTCGATTTAAAATATCTTAAAAAGTTTTTATCCGCCTTTTAATTGAAATATGAAAACACTTTGAATAAGTATACATTGGTTTAAGCATAAGAATTCTTAAATTATAACATAACCTGAGGCGAACTTTTTAATACTCGCATATGTAGATATTTGAATTGTTAAACCACCAGTATTTCATTTTCTTTTATATTTATTGTTTCTCTTTTTTATTTTCTGAAACTCTCTGTCTCTCTCTGTGTTTTAAATACTTTTGAGTTTTGTATTAAAAATAACACCTTAAGGTATGCATTAATAAATTTTTATTGTTATACTTTCATACCAAGGTTTACGTTTTTTTTTGCTTTAAAAGAGAAAGAAAAATAAGCAATTGTTATAAAACAAATATTATATAAATTAATTACACAATATTAAACCATATTTTAATAAAAAAGCAACAAAATAAACATTAGCTATGTAGACAACACATAATAATAAACAAAGAAAATATGTTTGAAAAACAACAAAAGAGTTTCGTATTTTAAATAAATAATTATTTATTATAACAAAAAAAAGTGTAATTAATACCATTTTTATAAAACAAAAGAAAAATACAATATAAGGATTTCCATTAAACATTTTTTTTAATTAAAAAAGACAATTTAACAGATTTAAATATATGCTACAATATATTAACCGTTTCAGCCTAAAAGTATACTTTAAGAGCATTTAAAGTTTTAATTGTTTATTCTTTTCTCAACCTCTATATGCATTCCTCGGCTTCATGCAAGACACCCTAAAATTATACTCAAAATATACTTGATTCGGTGTCCAGTAGACTTCATTTCCCTCCCCCTAAATGACTGACTTTATCGGACTGTCCCATACTATTCTTGAGTCAATATTATATGGGTTGAGAGATCAGATGCTGGCTTGGGTTACAGTCAAATAGATTTGTTAGGTACCCTGATTATAGAATCTCCATAGCTTTAGTTTTTATTACCATATGCAACGAAAATCCCACAGAGCCTTTCCCAAGTCTCTGTATTTCATACAGCTCCACCTCAACTGTTGTCAGAAGCATTCTAACTGCCCAAATGCTAGGTTTATAACTCACAGTTACCGATTGTATTACCAAGAATAATTTATGAGGCTACAACGGGTGAGTTTTTAGGCCATTATCTTTTTGGCAACACTGGTTTAAACAGCTCACGCACGTTGCGTGTTTTTTTGTGTAATTTAACCATGAATCGTCTTACAAACGAACAACGCTTGCAAATCATTGAATTTTATTATCAAAATGCGTGCTCTGTTAACAGAGTTCATCGCGCGCTTCTTCCATTTTATGGTCAGTTTAATCGACCCACTGAAGCGGCTATTCGGGCCGCCAAACCACCAACACGCTTACGTAGAGTGCAAACTGAAGAAAATATCGCAGCTGTATCGGCCAGTGTTAATGATGACCATCAATTATCGATTTGTCGCCGTTCGCAGCAATTGGGCCTCTGTTACTCAACAACGTGGAAAATTTTGCGGAAGGATTTAGGTGTGAAGCCTTTCTAAATACAGCTGGTGCAAGAATTGAAGCCGAACGACCTACCGCAACGCAGAATTTTTGGTGAATGGGCTTTTGGAAAGTTGGCCGAAGATCCACATCTTTATCGAAAAATTGTATTCAGCGACGAAGCACATTTTTGGCTCAATGGATACGTAAATACGTAGAATTGTCGATTTTAGAGCGAAGATCAGCCAGAAGCATTGCAAAAGCTACCAATGCATCCAGAAAAAGTCACAGTTTGGTGCGGTTTATGGGCTAGTGGCATCATTGGACCGTACTTTTTCGAGGATGCTGCGAATCGTAACATAACTGTGAATGGTGAGCGCTACCGTGAGATGATATTCACCTTTTTTTTGCCCAAAATGCAAGAGCTTGACTTGCATGACATGTGGTTTGAACAAGATGGTGCCACATGCCACACATCACGCGTAACAATGGACTTATTGAGAGGCGAGTTCGGTGAACATTTTATTTCACGTTCGGGACCGGTCAATTGGCCGCCTAGATCGTGCGCTTTAACACCTTTAGACTATTTTTTGTGGGGCTATGTTAAAGCTCATGTCTATACAGACAAGCCCGCTTCAATTGACGCATTGGAAGACAACATTGAAGCATTTATTCGTGAGATACCGGCCGAAATGTTGGAAAGTGTATGCCAAAAAAAAACTAAGCGGATGGACCATTTGAGGCGCAGTACCGGTCAACATTTGCATGAAATAATCCTCAAACATTAAATTATATGGACCGTACTATCGATTCAAATAAAGATTTCATGCATTTTTCTGAATTTTATGTGGTTTTTTTTTGAAAAATTATAAGCCCATATTAGCGATATAGACAAGATGCCGAAAGTATACACATCTGAGTTTTTTCCAGAGTCAAACTATCATTTAGGCTTCATAGCCAGAACGCGTACTGTGTTTAATTATTTTTATTTTCAAATTGACTGCAAATGTTGAAATTATTTTTGGATCATCCTACAAGTATGCTTTAAAAATTTTCTATTTGCTTATACGGTTCACCCTATAAGTATGCTATATATTGTATAAATTGTTATTTGATTTAAATAATTTAATTAAGTTTTTTTGTCACATTTTCTATTGTTTCGCAAGAGAAAAAAAATACTGTCAGTGTCGTTTTAACATGTTTTATTTAAGCCGATTAACAATGAGTTTTTTATTTAAGAAAAAAAATTTTTTTGATTAACAATGTTATTAACGTTGTCAATTAAAGAAATTAATTTGTTTAATTAATGCAAAAACAAATAACGTTAAAAAATAATGTACGAGTATAAAAATTAATGCCACTTAAATAAATTACTTTTAAAAGGTCATTTTAATTAAAATGATTAATCTGTAGCTGCGTTATTCATAATCAATGCCAAAGGGATATTGTGAAATGGAATCACAAAAAAAAAACAAGGCATTAAATCCTTAAGGATATTATTGATTAACACTTTCAAGAGCAAAAAAGGATTTTCAAACGAATTCAAGGTCTTTTCAAAAAAAGGCTGAATAACATATGCCATGGTCTTCCCCCCACATTTGTTAAGTACAGAGGAGTATTAATAACCTTTTGATAAAAGCGTAGATAAAAGCACTCTGCAGCGCCATCATCCTAAATTCATATTTACATGGTGTAAATAATGTGTAAATATTTACAAAATCTTAAATAAATTACCAAAGAAATTTATCATTTTCAAAATATTTGTTTGAATTTTGTATTCCTAACATCTTCATCATGTCACCTGGTCATATTACAACGTAACGTACGGTAACGTAACGTTAAAAATATAATTCTTTGCATATTTATAGGCTTCATAATTTTCTGGCACTAGTTTAGCATACTTTTTGGCAATAAAAAAAATGAAAAATATGTAACAATAAACCACCGTAAACATGAATACAAATATGTTGTTCCATGAATTACGGCCACCCTAATAATACCATAATAATGCCTACAGGTAAATATGTGTGTGGCATTATTAATGGCCAAAAATTATTTTTATGGCTAAAGAGATGGGCGGTTAGTATTGGTGTTAGTAAGCACAAAAGGAAATATTTTATTTTACGAATACAGCAATATGTGTGTATGTGTGTGTGTGCAGGAGTCAGTGTCAATTTAAATAAGGAAGTGTATGTGTACGATGGCATATAATATTTAGGGAGGCATGGGTATTTAAATGCCTGCCTGTGTATGTGAGAGTGTGTGTGTCTGAGCATGTGTTAAATACCATTTGAAAAATGTTTGTCGATATGCTTCTTGTGAAACAAATTCCCATTTTCCATTTCCATTTCCATTTCCATTTCCATTTTTGTTTGATTTTCCCGAAATGCTTTCCAAATTCCCCATATGCTTTTGCAAAGTGTATGAAGCCAGTGTCCAAATCGCATAAGGAAATCCCATGTTGTTACAATTGACTTAATGAGCGTGGAGATTTTATATTAAGCATAATAAATGTATTTATTGTTGTTGTTTTTATTATTATTACTACTATGGGACCTTCTACACTGTCATAGCAACGGGTATTGCTTTTCGAGCATATGGATTTTATATACAACAAAAACACAATAAATACATGTTTATATAAAAGCCTTTAAATAGGCCCCAACAAATAAACGAAAACAATAATCATATTATATTTAAAAGCCTATACAAATGCCATGGTGACCAAATATGGGTCATTTCCCCTATACAAATTGTGTTTAAATGCAAAGACAAAGTTTTAGTTATTAAATGTCATATTTTGTTATGCCTGAAGGTATACTTTAAATAACCGAACATATATAAGATTTACTGCATAGACAAACGAGTTCTAGAAGTTGCCATTTAAAAGATGTTTTCTTTAAAATAAATTCCATCAATGTACCTATTTCATCATCAGTCGCCAATCTCTTCAGAAATTGCCAAACTTTTACTTTACGCATCAATTTACAGTGAAATGACCCCCTTGTTGGCGAGGCCACATTATTTACATTTCTACAGTTATGTTGTACAGTATTTAAATCTATTCGTTAATGTGCGTTTGTGTATTTTTGTAAATCCCGATCCATGTGGGTGCGAAATTGCTTGTGGTCGTGTATTTATTAATAATGTGTGAAAATAAAATTTATTAAAAATAATGATAATAGGCATTTAGGGGCAAACAAATACGATAACTGTGTGCGACTATTGCGTTTTAAATTTAATAACAAACAATATTTGCTACACTGTGATTCAAACCGCAATAGCAAGCTGAAAAAAGAAAAAAATTAAAACGAAAATCAGCAGCAGAAATTCGCCATAAGCACACCTTTACTCCTTGAACTCACTCCTGAATGTAGCGAATAAAACTTAATGTTTATGGAGCCATATACAGCATATACAGCAAAATTCTGAGGATTAATGTAACAAGAAATTCGAGGAAAACTTGCAATTGCAAAATTATATAAATTTTAAGGCATATATTTAGGCTTTTAATAAAAAATTTCAAAAGTGATTTCTTTTAATAAAGTAAGGAAATCACGTAAGAAGTTTTCTCTTGTTTTACGAGAATTTAACATTAAAAGGATTTTTTAGTTTAGTAAGTAAATTATTTAAAGCATACTTGAAGGATGCATTTTTCAAGACGCCTGCTTGGTCAACATTTAAAGGCGTGTGTACAAAGAGACCGCTTTGTCTGGTATATTCTATTTTAATATAAAATTCTACATCATTATTGCTCCTCTTCTTAGTCAAAGGAAATAATATGGTTTTTTGTGGTCCTAGGCTCTACTTTGAGGGGAATTTATTTTTTTTTTTTTTTTTTTTTTTAAATAGAAGTTTTTGACAAACTCAAAAACTAATTTTAAAAAAATTAAAGCATAAATTTAGGGTTTTTATAAGATCTAAACTATCTACTTTGAGGGGTAATTTTTTTTTCTAAATAGAAATTTTCGACAAACTAAAAACCTTTTTTTAAAAAATTAAAGCATACATTGGGTTTTTATAAAATCGAAACTTTGGTTGTGTTAGATTTACATGATTTTTTTTTCGTTTAAGATATTGTTTAAAGAAGAACTATTGCATACCTTAAGGTACATGAGTATAAAGCTCAAAAATTTTACATTCCTCTGTATATAGTATCTGTTTGTATTTAAAATTTGATTTTACTTGAAACTACTACCTCTGCCCAGGCTTTTTGATAACAAAACTGTAGCCAAACTCTTTGTGGCACTTGAAAGTTTTCAACATACAATTTTAATCAGTAACATTTTGCATACATTTCCATGGCTTCCATTGTTTCATTTCATTTTCCATTATACTTGTGCGCTGCAGCCCAAAAGCTACAATGTTTTTTTGGGAAACAAACTTTGCATTGCTTTTGGTTTTATTTTCAAAAAATAAAAATTCCATGAAATGAAACAAAATGAGAGAAATGAATTCAATTGAATTTAATGAAACATCGATCAATTTATTAAAACAAAACAAAACAAAAATAAAATTCAGTTGCTTTGAGCACAGCCTTTTGTTTATTTTCATTTGGAAAGTTTTTCTTTTTTTTTGAACTTTTTAGTTTTTCATTCAAAGCAGAGGTTTTCGATGTCTTTTTTTTTTTTTGGGAAAATAATGTAGTTTTGTAAAGACAAATTGTAGTTTTCAGTTTAATCATAAATGAAAATATTAATTAAAATAAATTGGTGGCATAGTATGTTAAAAAAAATTAAAAATCTCAATGTTATTAAAAAAACCTCGGCCTTAAAGTAGACACTGAATTTATTCACAATTTTATTTAAATTGAAACACTGATTAAACATTTTTTTTAAAAATATTCCATTTAAACAGCCGTTTTCCTGTATTAAAATCCTATTATAAACTTAAGCCCTAAAATATGCCATAAGTTTCTAATGGAAAATTATAAATGATTTAATAAATTAGTTTGCCACCGTTATGTATGCGTAATAAAGTTTATATTTGTAAAATAAATAGCCGCTAATACGTTTAGCCATACTGAATTAATAAAGCATTTAAAATTTCACCGCCACAGGTGATATTAAATTTGTTAATTATCCGGCGGCTAAAAGCGTGCTTTAAATTTAAATCACTGTTTTAGTTTACAATTTATTTAATATTCAATTATGAACCGTTTTTGGTTTTTTGTTTAAATAAATTAACATAATTTTATAGTTGATGCTCTAATTAAATAAATCGTAATTGCTTCTAAACTTAATGCATACAGTACGTAAGCAGATTTAATTTAAATAAATATTTTCGATTTAATAAATCTGCAAAATATTTAAAAAATAATGGCTTATAAATTAATATTCAGTTTTTATTTATTTCAGCATTAAAAATAATCTCAATGATATTTAAAAAACCATTTATATCCCAAAAAAATTAATGCCCCTAAAAGTAGGCAATTTTTTTAATTTGAGATTTCGCTATCGTGATTCAATTCACCTATTTTTCCTTTAATTTTTATGCTTTCACGTATAAATTATACTTTAAAAAAATTAATTTTCTTATACCCCTTAAGATAGACTTTGAAAATTAAATTAGTATGCCTTAAATTTTTATTGATCAGTAGTACATAAAACTCAATTGTTATTATCCTTGAGATTATATTGAAAATATTTTGTTTAGTGCATATTAAGTGAGCCTTAAAGGTATGCTATAAAATTATCATAATTGTTGAAATTTACCTTGAAATTATAAAAATTGATTTTATGTTTCTTGCCATTTATTTCGAGACTCATTGTTCCCTTAACTGTTTCCCTAATAAAGAAGGCGGCTTTACAAAACCATTAAATAAAACATTTTATGACATGACGTGATGACCAATAAAATGACTTAACGAAGAAGGCCCAAACGGAGAAACGGCAAGTAACAGCAAAAAAGGTTAAAATATACAATAAAAAAGGACAGGAATGGAAGTGGTAGTGGTAGTGGTGGTGGTGTTGGTAGTGACAGTTAAATACAAAGGGTTTCTTTTCAATTCCTTTGATTATTTTTTTTTTTTAATGTTTAAACTAGACTTCATAAATTTATAAGAAAAAAGGAAAATTAATGCCTCAAAAGTAGCAGACTGGATTACATTAAAGAGTATGAGAGAGAGAGGAAAGAAAAAAATAAATAATAATAAAGTTATTTGAAAAATATCTTAAAGATCGTTCATTAACAGTAATTATAATAAATCTTCAAAATAAAGTATACTTTCAGGCTGTATTTAAAAGGCATCAAAGCAATAAAAACTTCCAGTATAATAACGTTTTAAAGTTATAAAAGGTCCTCTACAAAAGGTTTCAGAATAATAATATCTCAGAAGAATTATTGACTTCCAAGAATTGTTTACAATTTTTACTTGAACCTAGAAGCAGGCTTTTGTTTTAACTAGAAAATGTAATGTAATAGGTCTGATAATTAAAATTTTTATTAAAAGTAATGTAACGGGGTTTTTTGCTGTTTGTTTTAAATTCGCGTAAATTTTTTCAAAACAGAAAGAGTTTCGCAACATAAGACAATGCCGCAAACGTTCGTTATCTAGCGGTTGATTTTTTAAGCAATTATCATTTTGGCAACACTGGTTTAAGCAGCTCACGCACCATTCGTGTTTTGTTTCACTGTCAAACATCTTCAGTTTTGTCTATAATTTAAACATGAATCGTCTTACAAACGAACAACGCTTGCAAATCATTGAATTTTATTATCAAAATGCGTTCTCTGTTAAGAAAGTTCATCGCGCGCTTCTTCCATTTTATGGTCAGTTTAATCGACCCACTGAAGCGGCTATTCGGGCTATTATGACTAAATTTCGCACCAAATTTACACTGTTGGACATTAAACCACCAACACGCTTACCGTAGAGTGCGAACTGAAGAAAATATCGCAGCTGTATCGGCCGGCCAGTGTTAATGATGACCATCAATTATCGATTCGTCGCCGTTCGCAGCAATTGGGCCTCTGTTACTCAACAACGTGGAAAATTTTGCGGAAGGATTTAGGTGTGAAGCCTTTCTAAATACAGCTGGTGCAAGAATTGAAGCCGAACGATCTACCGCAACGCAGAATTTTTGGTGAATGGGCTTTTGGAAAGTTGTCCAGAAGATCCACTTCTTTATCGAAAAATTGTGTTCAGCGACGAAGCTCGTTTTTGGCTCAATGGATACGTAAATAAGCAGAATTGTCGATTTTGGAGTGAAGATCAGCCAGAAGCATTGCAAAAGCTACCAATGCATCCAGAAAAAGTCACAGTTTGGTGCGGTTTATGGGCTGGTGGCATCATTGGACCGTACTTCTTCAAAGATGCTGCGAATCGTAACGTAACTGTGAATGGTAAGCACTACCGTGAGATGATATCCAACTTTTTTTTGCCCAAAATGCAAGAGCTTGACTTGCAGGACATGTGGTTTCAATAAGACGGTGCCACATGCCACACAGCACGCATAACAATGGACTTATTGAGAGGCGAGTTCGGTGACCATTTTATTTCACGTTCGGGATCGGTCAATTGGCCGCCTAGATCGTGCGATTTAACGCCTTTAGACTATTTTTTGTGGGGCTATGTTAAAGCTCATGTCTATACAGACAAGCCCGCTTCAATTGACGCATTGGAAGACAACATTGAAGCATTTATTCGTGAGATACCGGCCGAAATGTTGGAAAGAGTGTGCCAAAATTGAACTAACCGGATGGACCATTTGAGGCGCAGTCGCCGTCAACATTTGCATGAAATAATCTTCAAACATTAAATTATATGGACCGTACTATCGATTCAAATAAAGATTTCATGCATTTTTCTAAATTTTATGTGCTTTTTTTAAATTTTCCTTTAGCTCTTAAAAAATCACCCATTACCTCCTTTCACCTTGATTCGCCTAACAAAATCACCAATGTTTTCAAATCATTTTACTTTGGAATTTAATGCAGCGTAGGATATTTGATTCTGACGAAGAATTATGTTCAGCATCGAAGTACTCTTTTGGGAGCAATGTGTACTTCAATAAATTGCAGAATTTGAAATGAAAAGTAGCCAGAGGCTACTGTTTTGTGCACCAGCAACATCACTGGCATATTATTTTTCAACATTACAATCAATAGACTAAGTTGCCGTGGAAAGTTTACTAACCTCTTTGTCCAAAATGAAAAATCTGGACGGTGGCATATTCCCCACAGCACTGGACGCGTGTTCTTCCAACATTGATACACGGGGGAGGTGAAAGGAACCACCCTGTAAATCCAAGCATAAATACTGGAAATCTCATTCTAGACTCTCCATAATGTAGGACCACCCAAGTGAAGTTGCAGTTGGGCCGTATTTTTTCGAAATTGTCTCTAAAAGTACCCTCACCGTCAATTCAAAACGCTAAGGTCGTAGGATAAACGGTTTTTCGGGCCTGCAATCTAAGCTAATGAATTAAACGGTGCGTAATTTCAAAAAGACAATGCCACGATACACTTAGAAGAACCGACCGATTTTATTGTGTAAAAATTTTCAAGAAAAAAATCATTTTCATGTTTTGACGAATGCCATTGGTCAACAAAGTCATTCGATATGACACCGTTTGACTTTTATTGTGGAGCTACATAAGAAACCTGGTCTTCGGGGAAAAGTCACAAAATTTTAAGACCAACACGCACTAAATTTTCACCGAGTTACGCTCTGAAACATACGAAAAAATTGTTTTAAACTAACTCAAAAGGATCTATTGTAGCAAACAGTCCAGAGACGATCCTTTAAATGACATTGAATTTCGTAAATAATATCTGAATCCAAGCATTATAATGAAATAAAAGTTTTATCGGAATGAAAAGTTTATTATGCGCATTCTTTAATTTCCATTTGAAGCCATTATTATTGATAAAATCTTTTTTTCCACCTAAAAGTAGGCATTAACTATGTATTATAAAATGTTTATAGACATTAATGTACAGTTTTGTATTAATAATTAATACCACTTGTTATTTATTAATAAATTTTGTATTTGTTTTTATATACTATTTATAAATAAAAGCATATTTTAAGGGGTTTTTTTTTTCAAAATTATATTTTAAATTGCATATATTATGGGGCATATGGATTACATTGGCATGCATAACATTACATATACAATGAAAAAAAATTAAATGAAATGAAATGAAATGAAAAGTGATTCTATTTTAAATAGGAATGTTTTGTTTATAAATACAGTATGTACGAGTATGTAGATAAGTGTACTACATTGTATAATAACAATAACAATAACGGATAATATTAATAATAATAATAATAATAACAATAAGAATCATTAAATAAATTTGCGGTTATATGTGGATGGCCTGTGTGTTTACATTACGATTACGATTAAAACTGATTATTTTGTAATCAACGGGTTTTTATTATAAATTAATTGCTGTGTTGTTATACAACATTATGTAGGTAGATATGTATGTAGATAGACTGATATACCATATTATTAATTAAATATTAACTGGCATTACTACATACATACATACATACATACATATACACATTGTAGTAGAACAATACTACAAATATTATTAAAAATAAATAATATTTTCCATCTCTTTTCATAGAATTTATTTGATTATTTGGTTTTTGTTTTTGCCACAATTTAAATAATCAAAATAAATAAATAATTTCTGTGTATGTATGTGGCATAATCAAAAATGCACGCGTTACTTGAATAATTAATTGCGCAAAAAAGTTTTATGAAATTGAAAATTTAATTCACAAGATGACAACAGTTTTGAAATTATAAAGTGAAAAAATTTTATTTTAATTGAATGAAATTTAATTTAAAAACTCGAAACAAAAAAATTAATTATGTTCACAGGAACAAAAGAGAACAAATGAAACAATTATGCAAACACTCTTACGCTGCACCTAGTATCGGGTCCGCCATCTAACGTTTTTTTTCAACTAGTGCTTATTTCGTGAATGGTAACACTTAGCTCATGTCTGATTTGACAGATGATTAGTTTTATCCTTCCGCTGAACGAATATGGTTGTGTATACCCTTGAACAACGCTGGGAAATATTGCGACATTACTTTGAAAATCATGGTAATGTTGCAGAATGTGTGCGAAAATTGCGTACGGATTTTGGAAGAACAGAAGCACCGTCAGCTCCATATGTTCGTTATCTTGAGAAAAAAGTGAAAGAAACTGGCATCGTCATCGATAAACCAAAGCGTGAAAAGCCAAAAACAGTGCGTAAACCCGAGAATATTGCTGCTGTGGCAGAAAGTGTGCGTGAAGTGCTATCAACATTAATTCACCGTCGTTCTCAACAATTGAACATTTCGGAGACATCATTGAGACGAATTTTGCATAAAGTATGGTATTGGTATGACGCCATACAAAGTCCAATTGGTTCAGGAATTGAAGCCAATTGACCATCCAATGCGTTTTCGCTTCGCTAACTGGGCCTGCGATCGACTTACAGAAGATGACGATTTTGGCAAAAAAAAAATCATCTTTTCAGATGAAGCTCCTTTTGATCTTGGCGGGTATGTAAACAAGCAAAATTGTCGCATTTGAGGCACAGAAAACCCGCACGCATACATTGAAAAGCCGATGCACCCAAAACGAGTCCCTAGTTGGTGCAGATTTTGGTCCAGAGGCATAATTGGGCCATTTTTCTTCGAAAATGAGCAAGGAGTGGCCGTTACAGTCAATGGCGATCATTATCGGGCCATGTTGAACGAATTTTTGTTCACAAAAATTGAAGAGGAGGATATTGGCAACATTTGGTTTCAACAGGACGGCTCTACATGCTACACAGCCGAAGCTACACTCGATGTTTTGCTCCCTGATTTTGAAGATTGCATTATCAGCCGCAGAGCTGATGTCATTTGGCCACCTCGGAGCTGCGATTTGACACCGTTGAACAATTATTTGTGGGGTGCCGTCAAAGATAAGTGTTACGTCGACAAGCCAGAGACAACTGACGCTTTAAAGGACAATATTCGTGAAGCCATTGGTGAAATACAGTTGCACACAATCGATAATGTGCTTAAAAATTGGACCGATCATGTAGGCTAATGCATGGCCAGCCGAGGCAGCCATTTGAATGAAATTATTTTCCATTATTAACCGGAAGGATTGTACTTTCAAATAAAAAAAGTAATTTAAGAAAATATTCAGTCGGTTTTTTTTTTAAAGCATTTTCAAAAAAAAAATTATTTGCGGACCCTTTAGATGCACTAAATGAATCAAAATTCCACGATTGATTTTAAGGTAGTCATCAGATATCAGCATTGAGTACTCAAAAAGATGAGTAGAATCGAATCATACTAATAATTGCTGATACTTATGCGCGTTCTTACTTATTTTAATATCATGGAATCTCCTCTACTCATATTCAAAGTTTAAATTACACTCATCATATTCATACTTAACAACACGTATGATGTGTTATTGATTTCGCCTCTCCATAACTCAACATTTACAAGAATCACAAAATAAGTATGAATCGCTTACGAACACTAAAATACTCACTAGAAGGTTGTGTGATTGCTCTGACAGAACAGCAACTGCCTTTTTTGCTTAAGTGTCTTTTTTCTTTTGTTGTAAATGCAACAACAACTAACACTAAATTTTAATAAGTGATTCGAGTCACCCGAATCATTTATAAGTATTTTTCTATGTTGTTATGAATCTAAGTGGGTAAGCTTATGAATCAAACATATTTCGAATGGTATGAGTTTGAAGTCGCCGTAGTCTAGTAGGTAGTGTGTTGGCTTATTAGACGTAAAGCCAGGGTTCGAGCCCTAGGCCAGACATCAAAACGAAATACAAAAAGTATTTCTTCGTTGACTTTCTCTCAGCAGATTTCTGGCAAAAACTCTGAGCGTAAAAATAAAATTGCCATGAAAAGTTTCTCCAAAAATCTGTTGTTCGGAGTCGGCTTGTAAACTGTAGGTCCCACCACTCTCATGTATGAAATTAACACACACAACATAAGTGGTGTGAGAAACTAGGTCGCAATCCTGACTGAAGGGTTGTAATGACCAATTGTGTATGTAGGTATGTGTATGAGTTTGATGTCAACTTCGTACGCATACTCATTGCAACCTGTAGTTATAAATCAACGTTGTAGTGAGTACGAATGAATCAGAGTACAAAGTTAAATTTGTTGACTCGCTTATATTCAAAATTTCATGAGTGCTTATGAGTAGCGAAAAAACGATTCATTGCTGGTCTCTGATACGAGTACATACCCTATACCCGATGGAAAGTGTAGTTAGTCTTTTCATAGATGCAAAAATTAATCAAAATCAGACAGGTTTTTAACTTGATTCTAAGGTATTCAAGCTTTAAATGCGTCAGTTAGTTCTGTGGCCTTACAAAGCGCCTCTAAGATGTTCTTCACCTCTATTCCAGCCGAACACAGTCTATACTTCTAAGACTTCATGGATTTCTAGTTGACCTACGAAACCCTAGCTTAGAGAATTCTAAAAGAAAACATTGAACACTCTAGCGTCTACTTAATATTTCTAATATTTTTCCATTTTCATACAAATTACATCAAATACTTCTTTATTAAAATCAAGCCAATCACTTAAATTAAACCCCACTTACCACAAATTTTTTATTTGATTTGATTTTTTTTCATTAACCACCAAACCCCATGCCCCTTATGGCCTACTATTATATTTTGTTTTACCACAGCTTGGCTGTTAAAAGAAAAATTATGGCCATAGTTTAATATTATCTTTGTGGTTGTTCCTCTGCTGCTCAATGCCTATTTTAATTTTAAAAAAAAGAAAATATATACGGAGTATATACTTAGGCTGCTAGTATATAGATGTCTATGAAAAAAATTGCAGCATATTTTTGTGCTGTAATACCTAAAAACAAATGACATTGGCATTGTTCGTGTTCGGCTTATAACACAACAATTTTCAATTTCAAAAAACCAATTTTTTATCACTGTTTGCGTCTCTCTCTCTCTCTCTCTTTCTCTCCCGCTATTTTTTCTTTTTCCGTTTTTTTTCTTCCCATAATTACTGGCTATAAAGTGTTGGTGGCTTAATGAAGAAGAAAAACGAAAAGAAGCGCAAAAAAACCAAAGCATTTACAGCCTCGACAGTTGATAATAAATGGCAGAAAAATTCTTCTTTTTAAACACATTTTGTTGGTAGTTTTTTTTTTGTTTTTGTTTTTTTGTTTTTCTTTCTGTTCTTTTCTTTGCCTTCTTTTCTGCTTGGCAATAAGTTTTGTGGTGAAATTCTTTTGCTGTCTCTATTTTGTTTTGTGCTGCTCTTTATCTGGCGGCGGCGGCTTTTCCTTTTGCTGAGGACTCGCAGCACTTTTACTATCTCTTTTAACTTTGACATTTCATGTGTGTGTTTGTATGTGTATAAGTGGTTTCAAGTGTGGGAATTTTTCATATCCATTTATACAAAGTAAGGAAAAAAACCTAATTTTTCACACTTAAAACTATACAACCAACTTGACTGCTTTTCCTCGTTGAGCCTTAAATGTTAAAACCAAACGAAAGTGGAAGAGTAAGTAGAATAAGAGAACAAAAGTGAGTACAAGAGCAGAAGAGTAGAAGAAGAAGCAAGAAAAAAACATCAACAAATGAAATGAAACCACCAACAAATAGACAACGATATGTGCCACACATGCATGAATACTTCTTCTGCCTGAAAGTATGTCACACTTTTGCTTTGGCTCTTTTACGTATGTATTTCCTTACATACTCTCCCTTTCAAATTGAAAAGTTTTTCTTTGAAAATATTTTCTCAACGGCTTTGCCCTTAAACAGGAAATTCTTGTTGTTGTTGTTGTTGTTGTTGTTGTTGTCGTTGAGGACTTTAAATAATTTAATAAATTTTATAATGAAAGCATATCCCTTAACACTCTTTCTAAAACGCATTTCCTTTTTTCACTTCACATTTAAATTATGGCATGTGTATGCATGTGTGTACGTATGTGTGAGTGTGTGTGTGTGTGTTCGGAAATCGTTATTAAAATTTTTAGCGTAGAGTAGCAGCAGTAGAGTAAGAAATGAGAAGAGTTTTCTTTTTGCGTTTTTCTAATCTAAATTGTTGAAAACATTTGGGTCATATGGAGAAAATTTTTGGCAGCAAGTCATAATGAAAACTTTCGTTTTTCGTTTTTTTCTTTTAATTTTTGTTTTTAAAGCCTTAAAACGTGTCAAGCATATATGCCAGTAAAACGCAACAAAAAAAGTAAGACAAGTGGAATTGATTTTTATTTTTGGAATACAAATAAACAAACGCTTCAATTAATTTGTAGCATAATTTATGACTGAAAAATTTGAAGCATAATCTCAGGCGAATTTAAATTCTTTATTTTATTTATAACAAATCATGGCAAACCGTGTTTGATTGTTTAATTTAAAAATATTGATTGTTTATTTTGAGATACATGAGGTATTAATTATGCCAACAACACATTAAAATCAAATAAGGCTTCTTATCGCAATAATATGTCCCCGGAATTTTTGAAATCATTTTGAATGCTGATGCAGACGAATTGTTACACCCTCATATATCAGTTTTCAGGTTTAAAAAAGTACTGCCTGCTAAAATAATCGATATGCTATCAGCGACAATAGAGATGCTAGTAGGTAGAGAACCCTTTATGGCCATTACCTTAGCCTGAATCAGATTTGCAGCATAGTTGCTACAAGTGCCACATGTTGTCTGGCCGGTAATTTACACGGAAGCCAATTAAGCATACTAAGAGGATCTTCGAGTATGCCTGCATACATTTACATGGCAACAGATCTGCTCTCCTTATCAAGGAGCTTCACATTGTAACCTTTATTGGGGGCAGTCCAGCATAAGATGACTCCATCCATTAAGGATCCACTTAACTACCAATTGTCATAAGTCGTCTAGTAATAGGCAGCCCAAGATGCTTTATAAGCCCTTTCATTTAGATTTCATAGGTCAGCTGAGGATCACGAATTAAACAGGATCTTTAACTCTTAAACTCTAACAAAACATGATTCTTTTTGATTCGAGGTTGTGCAGATTAATGTACCCCCCGTAAGAACCATGACATCCATATTGCAAGGATTGTCATTAAATTCAAATTCGTTGCGCCAACTGGATATTCACAGATAAGTTGAATTCGTCGTATATTGTCCCTGGACGATTACGAGATGCTGCTATGACGACATCGTCCGCATAAGGAACGAGTCTGTTGCCAAACGATACAAGCCGAATAGAGAGGCCAACGTAACGTATGTACGTAATTGGTCATTACAACCCTTCAGTCAGGATTACGACCTAGTTTCTCACACCACTTATGTTGTGTGTGTTAATTTTATACATGAGTGGGGGGACCTACAGTTTAAAGTCGACTCCGATCGACAGATTTTTTGAGAAAATTTTCATGGCAATTTTTTATTTCACTCTCACAGTTTTTGCCAGAAATCTGCTGAGAGAAAGTCGCCGAAGAAATACTTTTTGTATTTTATTTTGATGTCTGACCTGTTGCTCGTACCCTGGCTTTTCGTCTAATAAGCCAACACACTACCTACTAGACCACACTACCATACTAGACTACCTACTAGAGAGACCAACACAGCGAGATTTCAAAGGCTGGTGAGAGATCCGCTTATCAGAGTTCTCCTATACACCACCTGGTACTATGTGGATCACAAGAAGGAGGTAATCAGTCAAGCTTTAAGGACGTGTTCAATATTTCCAATCAAAATTATTAAAGAAAATTACATCCCTAATCCGGATATTAAGCCCTGATGGTATATAATTCCAGCTGATTTTAAAAACGTTAACAAAACCTGTTAAGGACACATGTGAGAGAAATAAAACAAAAAAAGTCTACAAAATAAATCAATATCTCTTAAGCCTGTAAATATGTTGTGTTGTTTTTTAGAAAATAAAGTTTAAATCCCTTTAAATAGTTTTTGATTGTGTGGAGCACAAAACTAAAGCAATTTGTGGGTAAAATTCGAATTTTTTTCTTTTATTTCAACAACATACTTCAAAAACCATACAGATTTAACAACAATACACATACAATATATATAAAAATAAAAAATAATAAATAAAAAACCATTGCATATACAAAGGGGTCGGTGGCACTTAAAAATAAAATAAACAGCCAAAAATCGGTAATAAATAACAGAGAAATATAACCGCAAACAAAATAAATACAAAATGGAGAGAAAGAAAGAACTTTTTCAAACAAAAAAAAAAAAAAAAAAAGAAAAAAGTTTTTCAAATATATTACAAAACCAAAGAACAACAGCAAACGCGATAAAAATCGTTATTTTCTAAAAAAAAATTTAAAAAAAATACAAAAAATTGTCTGCAATATGGTGTTCTAAAAAAAGGGCAAGAAAATAATACAAAATTAAATTGGAAAATTTAGTTTCGAAAGCTTGAAAAAATGCCATATTTTGGGGTGAGCTTTTAGGCTGGGTGTTAATTTTTTTTAAGACTAAAACAAGTGTTTTTCTTTTATCCGCCGTAAATCAAATGAAGGAACCATTCGATGCCAATTTTCATTGGCTGAACAATTTTAATCAAGACTTTTAGTTGTAACAACTTATTTATACAGCCAGTGTAAACGCTGTCTAGTTTTTGTAGCATTTCATTTTGTTTCATTTGTGAAATTGTTTTATGTGTGCCCGAAATAACAAATAAAGTTTTTTTGTGGCATTGGAAACAGCAGGACGATTTTTTTGCTTTATTTTTATTACGCCTAAGCCAAGTTAATCATATTTGGCTAAAACCACCACTTCAAATAGGAATTTGGTGTTACAAATCATGTGTAACGCCACACGCTTAAGGAATACACAAAATTCCACAAATACAAGGCATTTCACACGGAAATATTTCACAAAACACGAGAAAAAAATACGAAACACGTGCCTGGAATTTTCATTTCAATTTAACTTTCATACGTAGCCTATGTGAAGTAGGCTACATATTTTTTTTTTGCTTAGCCTAAAAATATACTAAATTTTTTTAGTTATTTTCTATTTTTTTTTTTTTGTGTATACAACCACCATTGATTTGTATTAAATCATTATTTAATGTGTTGATGTTTAAAACTGTTTGTTGTTTCATGGCCTATTTCTCTTCTTTTTTTTAATGAAATAATTTCGGTTTTTTTTCTTTTTTTTTTTTTCTTAGCATACTTCATGGGGTAATAATGACAAACTTTTCAAAAAAAATTAATGTTTTCCGTTCTATGTGTGCTTGTCTTGTTCAAGAGTAAAAGTTTTCATTACTCGTTTGCAAAGTTGTTGTTTCCATTTAATTTTCGCTCATCTATCCCCCGGCTATGAAATGAAACACAGTTTGTTTTACATCGAAAACTTTTTGGTGTTTGTTTTCGTTTTCGTTTCTTTTTTTTCAAGTTCTTTTCTTTGTTGTTATTTTTTTTTTCTATATTATTTGGGTGTTGATTTGCAAAAACTCAAACGAAATGTAAACGCTTTTAAACCGTACCCTCAGGGCTTACACTGCAGTCAAGTAATAACCATAAAATCTCGTGTTTTTTTTCCATTTTTTACTGCTGTCTTCAAAGCTCTTAACGCTTGTTTAACTAGAATTATAGAGCAATTAATGTAAGAAAATAATTACTTTCATTCAAAGGAATAAACTCTACTTAGTTCTGGAAAAAAATTTTGGGAAAGGCTCTGGACAAACACACATGCAATGGACAAAATCAACTACGCAGACTATGAAAGAAAATAATCGATCTGGTAAACAAGGAACCAATAAAAGTATTGTTACATTTTTACCTTTTAAAAACGTTTAAAATATGCGCTCATAGATTGCAAATAAAATAAAAATAAATTTCTGCTTAATTTTTAATTAAAATTCCTTATTATTCGCACAATTCTGTGTGCCACTGTTCACAACTTGATGTAAACTACAACAATTGCTTTTCTTTGTTATTCAACTGTTTACACCCCTTGCATAAACAATAACAATTACTAGACAATTATTCGACAAATCCTTGTAACAGAGATCTTCCAACCACGATTACTTTCTACAAACACATCGCGTCTTCACACAAGACTGACTGAACTTCATTAACTGAGTCACGCCTGCTTTGCCTTGTCTTTTATATGGCAAAGTAAACAGTCTAATGAATGTTCTTGAAGGCAAACGTTCATGATTTTGCCTTCTCGAAATCTCTTTCAATGTAAACATTGTTGTTTACATTTATTCTTGTAGTGTTGTTGGTGCATTTTTGTTTACTTGTTTACCATTTTTTGTTATGCTGCTGTTTCTTGTTATATTAAGCAGTGCGATCATTTATAAACAGGTTTGTTTACTGCATTGTTTTGTTTCTGTAGCTTTTGTTTATAATTTTAATGTTAAACGATGTAAAAGCAAAACACCAGTAGCTGGTTTTTCATTTTCGTAACATTATAAAGACATTTGTAAAGACTAGAGGCTTTGCAGATGTGATCGGACTTCTACACCATCGGAATGTATCCATTGAGCTTCTTTTTTTTTTTTGTAAAACCCCTACTCATGCATTGTGCAGGTTTAGGAAAATATGTTATAGGAAGGTGGAATAGTGTGTTGGCTTACTATTCGTAAAGCCCGGGTTCGTATCCCAGGTCAGACATCAAAAATGAAATATGAAAAAAAAAATATTTCTCCGGCGACTTCCTCTCAACAGATTTCTGGCAAAAACTCTGAGAGTAAAATAAACTGCAATGAAAAAGTTTCTCAAAAATTCTGTCGTTCGGAGTCGACGTTAAACTGTAGGTCCCGCCACTCACGTATAAAATTAACGCACACAACATGAGTGGTGTGAGAAGCTAGGCCGTAATCCTGACTGAAGGGTTGTAATGGCCAATTATGTATGTATGTAAGGTGGAAAGAGGGTGTAGAGTTTGTGGACATTTGATTTAAACTCAAGATGCGAACGGGCAGGAAACGAGTTGCTGCTGTTGCTGTTAGAGAAAGTGAGCTGGATAGTCAGAGTTTGTTATTTACACAGAGTTTTCAGCACTTGAGATTATCTCACTGCTCACTATGACGAATCTTGCATTTGAATTTGCGTCTCCTTCCATATATAAAGTTCAACTCATGCAACAATGAAACCTGCCTGACTACTCCCAACGCCTTATACATGTTGATAGCGTCCCAGACCAACAGGTTTTCAATGCTGATGCTATGAACAAAATTTTCTTCAGCAAGGAAGCACATTTCTTACATAAAGAAATTGAGATTCATATATATTTTTCGCCCATCCGAAATGGGCGTGGCAACAAGAAAAACGATTCTATATCTAAAAGACTTAGAGAACGTGCTTCGCCTCCTAACAAAATTTATTTTAAGCTTCATTAATTAGCATAAGAGAGCAAATAAAACTATATTTGCCTCTCTTTTTGGTAAGATTAAAGAGCTGTGGTGAATTAATTAGGAATTGCATATTATGGCCCACTGTTAAATAAGCCTTTAAGACATTGTTCGTATATAGAATTCCCAAAAATTATTATTTTTTTCTTAAATTTTAATTTATTTTTCTTCTCTTTCTATCCTTTCTACTCGCACTTCCTTTTTGCAATTCATTGTGGTTTCTATACCGGAAGAGGCTGTACTGTTCCGTTAGCTGTTCATCACTGTTGAGCTGTTTTAGTTTTGTTTTTGTTTTTGGGGAAAAATGGAAAATTGCTTCCAAAAAATAATTTTTTTTTCTTTTTTAGAAGAAACTAAAACAATTAATTTCTTATTCTTATTCTTATATTTTTCCTTTTGAAGAAAGTTTATTAAATTTATTCTTTTCACAAAATAATAGACAAAGTCGTCTGCCAAATGCTGGTGAGTCTTAAAAGGTTCACACAGGCTTTTATGAAATATTTCGTGGTTTCCATTGGTTAGATGAGATGGCAATTTTAAAAGAATATTTTGTTGCTTCGGAAATATGTTTTAGATTTTGTGACAGTTTTGGAAATATTTGCCATTTAGTTGAGGTTTAGTTTGGTATAGGAGGGTGGGGTCAAAGGTTAGGAGAGCTATTTTACAAACTCTAATTTTGAAGGCATATTGTAGGCCATATTTAAAAATTTGCTTTCGTTTTAAATTTTAATTTCAAAAGAAAAATGTTTTAAAATACTTGTACTAATTTATTTGACCTTTGACCTTCCCATAAGTAGATTTATGTCCTCATATATAGGATGAGAAAAAAATTATCACGGATTTCGTCTGGGAAAACAAATTTTTCCATTATTGCGGTCGCTGGCAATCGAGAAATTATTCACTAATTAGCCAGAAAATATTTCTAAAGTGATAGGAAATGATAATCGGGCATTAGCTATCACTAGCGTGGCTTAATACTGCTTTTAGAATACTCACTAAAAGAAAAAAGTCTGGGAGTAAATCCATAGAGCTCATGTAGTTTATTCTACTGCAAAAAGGCGAGAATTCAAAATAACTAATGCTGGACGATCTGGTCGTTTTCCCTGATTTCGCACTCTTATGGTTGCGGAATATGCTAGAAAGAGCTCGAAAGTTTCCGTGACTTTCCTCGCCTGTAAAGCAGCCATGTCCTGGTTGTATAAACCAATTGTCAAATCGAGAGCATCTTCCATAATCCAGACCCTTGATAATGTAAGAAGGCAGTCTGCTATCCTCATTATTAATACTTTGAGGGTAACACTCACCCAATTACTCTACCTACTGATTTGATTATTACAACTCTTTAGTCAGGATAACAACCTAGCTTCTGACACCACCATATTGTGTACGTTAATTTTTTTCCATGAGTGGCGGGATCTACAGATTGAATGTCGACTTTGAACGATTGTTTCGCACTGTTTCTGATGTTAAAATCAAACACTCTCATAACAACTTCCTAAAGTACTTTACAACCTGCCTATTGAAATTCTCTTAAGGCCACTTGTAACGCTTGCGATGATCACACTAATCCTGCCGTCTAAAACATTACTTAGATCACAACAAGATTTGATGTCCCTACTTGTCGGTACCATTTGACTACATGATCCCCTATAACTCTTTATATCCGAACAGATGCTCTGACATTGTGGCAATTCAGCCTGGATGGTTTCCCTTGGGAGGTATTAGACCTCGAGTTAAATATTGATATGAGGTATTACAGTGAACCTAATCCCCAGCATAAGTGAGAACTTAGCCTTCCAGGAGGATACATCACCTAAGTTCACCAAACTGTAGAGCTTTAATTCGAAGTTAATAACTTTTAAAATGAATGGCCTTGAAAATCCGGATAAAATACTAAATATAATCACCTCAAGAAGGCTTTAAAAAACGCTTTTGGAATTAAATTTCTACTCAAAAAACGCCTGAAAATATGCTTAACTTTGCTTTACACGTTTAGTGTTTGTTTTATAATTTGTAGCATATACAAAAGGCGCAAGCCTCCCACCCGCCATGTTCTCATATTATTACAGTAAATTGCATGTCGTGTGCGTGTATTTCTTTTTTTTTTTTTTTTTGCAAAAAAGTTTTCTTTTTTATTTCAGCACAAAAAAGCCAATTCCAAGGAATAAAAGGAAAATAAAATTGTTGACTTTTTGTTTTCCGAGTGGGCCTCCTCCTGTGCCCTCTTTAGGCAGTTTCTTAAAGCATAATAAAGAAATTGTTTTTTTTTTTTTTGGAAGCAGAGATGCCTTAAAATAGATAACAAAAAAATTAACAATGGAATGAATGAACGAATGAATGGTGGTTCTGTATCATGGCCTATTAAATGTTTCTCTTTTCATTTCTTTTCTTTTGTTTTGTTTTGTAGTTGCTATATACAATGCCTGTTTTATTTGTTTTATAATTACTTGCATACTTTTAGACTTTCGAGAATGAAACAAATAGTTGTTGTTGTTGTTATATTTTTCTTTTCAACTTTATTTCATTTAATTTTTCTTTGTTTTTTCTTCGTTTTTATCGTGTCTCTTTTGCCACTTTTTTTTGTTAAGACTACAAAACGTTTTGGCACTCATAAAGATAAATTAAATGGCAGTAGTTTTGTCTTTAAAATTCAAATAAAACACAACAGAAGAATTAAATGCCAACATTTTTCTATGCTTGTTTTTCTATTACTTTTTAAGAAAGGAAAACTTAGTTGAATTGTTGAAATTCTTTTCTTTTGTTTCTGTCTTCAAGTGTTTTAATAGAAAAAGTTTTCTTTTTTTGTTTCTTTTTTTCTAACACATTAAAAAATGCTTAAAGATAGATTTTAGGCGTTAGACGAGAATCTTCTGCTTCTTGTTAGTCTTCTATTCCAAAAAAGATAATTTTTGTGTAAAGTTTTCATAAGTAATTTTAATTTCAAAAAAATATTACACTCCCCAACAAGTTAAAAGAGAATGTAATTTAAGGAGTATTAAAGAAAAAAATAAATATTTTTACGACAATAATTAGTGGGGTTTCAAAATATTGTAGTTTTATAGCCTAAAAATATGCAGAGAAAATAAATTAAAAACGAACAAAAATATGTAAAGCATACATTTAGGCGCAAATCGTTTAACTTTAAAGCATACTTTAAAGCAGGCTGTTGAAATGATTCAGCATTTGAATGATTTATTTGTTTCAATGCGTTCTCCATAGTATAAAACTCTTCTTCAATTGTTTGGAATTATTTTCCTTTTCTCCACTGAGTCCTTTTCAAATGGTTTACTTAACTCAAATAGAATATTGAAAACCTTATCATTCTCATCACACTTCTCCCCAAAAACATTTTTATATTCGCAGCAAATTTATCAACATTTTATTTCAAAATTTTAATTGTTTCAGGTGTTGCTTGCTAATAAACCAGAAGGCCATAAAATTATTTTACAGTGCGTAAAAAAAGTAGAAAACCAGCCTAAAAAAATTAAACAAACAAAAAGGAAAAAGGAAATTTGAAATCATTCGCTACTCTAATCACGACCAACAAGGTCTCAGCTGTAGCCTACTATACCCTGAGTTCACAGGAATGATCACAGCCAGCATGAATGGAATCCAGAACCGAGATTCAATGCTAGATTTACAGGCATGATGACTGGTAAGCTGAAATGGTTCTCTCCAGTGGCACAGTAGAAGTCTACGGAAGAAATTTTTCTTCCATACGTTAATTTACTTTTACTACACACTGTAATACGATTTACGATTGTAAAATTAAAATCGTAAAATTCCTTTATTTAATGTGTCTGCGAGATATTAAAATATTAAAGAAAAACAGAATTTTGTTTCTTACAATCATTTTCTGTAAATTTCATTAAACCGGCACGAAATTAAAAACATCAATAAATCCCGGCATGGCTCCTTAACGTACAACTTATTAATTATAAGGGAAGGTTTCCCTTTAGCCAACTTTTATTGTTTTATTTAGAAACTCTCACACCCGACTACGAAAGCTATCTACTGATAGGCTACGCACATTCTATGTCGAAGACTAAAAAGTCGGCTTGTGTTTCACTCCATTGTCACGACATTCCATTCCCTCTTGACTTGTATACTCAACATCTTACTTGTGAATAGCTAAGCCTCCGACAATTTTAGTATTCACAAAAATTTCGTAGAATAAGGTCAGCTTAATGCATGATGACTAGCTAAGTGAGTAGTTCTAAGTGACCAACCACTTGACTGGCCACTTAGGACCAGTAATGTGTACAATCACTTTCAATTGCAAAAACTTTTTTCCCCGTACATTTATAAATAAGGAGTCTTTCAATTAGAAATATTGTCTTATATTTTCTATTAAAAATCCTTGAAATAAACTCATTTCCTGGCCCACCCTATTAGTTTTCTAAAATCCTCACGTCAAATATTCTTCATTTGCATTCTACTTCTTGTGGCTTTTGGTTGGGATTAACATTTCAAATTTCGAAAATCAAACTTTTCACTTGACATTCTGCAGAGTTTCCAACTGCAAAGATTTTAAATCAACAATTTCAAGAATGAATTACAAAAATTTACAAAACTTTACTTAACTTAACCTAAAAATGCCAAAAAGTATCAAAGAAATAGGGCCCATCAAGGCAGGTAGGCAAGCAGGCAGGCAGGCAGATGAATTATTTCAAGAGAAATATTTTAACTTCAGCAAGAATTGTTGATTTAGAAGAAGAATTTTATCCGTAATTGTTTGTCATTGTTGTGCTCTCTCTCTGTCTCTCTCTCTCTCACTCTCTCTCTCTCTGGAAGAAGAGATGTTTAATTTACCTTGTGTAACCACCCCCGCCCTAAAAGTAGGCAATAAATAGTTTTGTCTTTGATAATATTTTAAAGTTGATTTTAAGGCTTAATGAAGCCTATGGAATTTGAAGAATTTTAATTTGTTTTTCGGCAAATGAAACGAGATTGAGAGAGGGAGAGGGAACGTAAAATCTTTTACAGGTAAGAAGCAGAGATTAAAGTATTGTAACTTGGCATACCAGTGGGTAAATCAAAAGTTATTTTTCGTAGTAATTTTATAGAATATTTGTTGTTGTTGTTATTGGGATTATGCAAAGTTAGGATGAATATGATGAATAATTATGAAGATTTAGTGTTATGAACATAATTAGAATGAAGCTTGATTGGAGTGTATTCTTGGCAAAATTCAAAAGAATTTAAATTTTTTGGGTTTTCTAAGATAACACACAGATGAGTAGGGGTTTGAGATACGAAAAGTTTTGACAACACTTACCCACAAGTTAAATGTAGTCGTAGTTGGAATGGTTAAAGGACACACAAGAGGCTTAACTTTAGACTGCGGGATAATTATGCAAATCATCCAAGCCAACGTATTTATCACATAAAATACTTTGAAGGTATTCTCGCTTTAAGCCCAATATATGGATTTTGTGATGAGGAAAACAAATCATGGGAATACTTAACAGCACTAGGTAGCGACGTTTGACATCAAAGTTTATCAGGGCAACAGGATTTGTAACACGCCTTATATAGATTAAGGACAGTTGCCTAGAATATAAAGTGTGTTTTTTATAGAGGTATAGAACTTTAAGTTGGCATTACTTTTCAAGATGGCGACCGATTTAACAGCTGTCAAGTGATTTATTCTCAGTTTGGTTTGGCAATTCATCATGAATAGACTCACGCCTGAACAACGCTTGCAAATAGTGCAATTTTATTTCGAAAATAATGGTTCTGTGCGGAAAACGTATCGCGCACTACGTCCATTTTATCGTCGACAAAATCGCCCATCAGAGCAGTTAATTCGATTAACCATGGAACGTTTTCGCACCACGTTTACTCTTATTGATAACTCGCATCCCCAGAGACGCTGTACGGTGTGTACAGAAGAAGCTATTGCTGCTGTAGAGCGTAGCATTGAGGAAGACCCGAATGAGTCCATCCGCCATCGAGCACAGGAATTGGATCTGTGTCCATCCACTTTATGGAAGATTTTGCGGAAGGATCTTGGTTTGCGTGCTTACAAAATCCAACTCGTGCAAGATTTGAAGCCAAACGATCATCAAGTAAGGCGTAGATTCGTCGAATGGGCCCAAAACGAGATTACCGTTGTTCCCGATTTTCATAAGCGAATTTTGTTTAGCGATGAAGCGCCCTTCTGGTTGAATGGCTACGTCAACAAACAAAACTGCCGCATTTGGAGTGAAGGTAATCCTCAAGTGTATGTGGAAACACCGTTACATCCAGAAAAACTGACTGTTTGGTGCGCTTTATGGGCTGGTGGAATCATTGGTCCGTACTTTTTCAAAAACGATGGTGGCCAGAACGTTACAGTCAATGGTGATCGGTATAGAGCCATGATTACTAACTTTTTCATTCCTGAATTGAATAACCATGATGTCCAGGAGATGTGGTTTCAACAAGACGGCGCAACATGTCACCCAGCTCGTGCCACAATAGATTTATTGAAAGACACGTTTGGTGACCGCCTAATTTCACGTTTTGGACCTGTGAATTGGCCTCCAAGATCTTGTGATTTAACACCGCTAGACTACTTTCTGTGGGGCTATGTAAATTCATTGGTCTATGCGGTAAAGCCACAAACGCTTGACCATTTGGAAGACAACATTCGCCGTATTATTGCCGATATATGGCCACAAATGTTGGAAAAAGTCATCGAAAATTGGACGTCCAGATTGGACTACATCCGCGCCAGCCGTGGCGGTCATATGCCAGAGATCATATTTAAAATGTAATGCCACAAGATTATCTTTCGGACAAATAAAATTCATGTCAATCGAATAATCCATCGTTGTTTTATTGCAACTTAAAGTTCTATACCTTTATAAAAAACACCCTTTATAAGTAATCTGATCACTGCTCATAAACATCCCTGGAGAGTTCATTATCTGAGGAAAGAAACAATATTAAGGACCTACTAATTGAATGCAATTGTTAGCAGAAATCATTAAGGAATGTCGCCGCTGTCTCGACCTTCTTTCTAAGCCCTTCAGGTCCCACTTGTCTAAGTCCCTGGAAACAACGACGATGGGTTTTACATGGGTACCTGTCCGCGTGGACTTAATCCCATGGTGCTCTTCGCACAGGGTGAAATACAATGCGTCTACCAACGCCCCCAAATGTAGGAGACTGCTACACCTGAGTACCAATTCGAAGCCATGTATTTCGACAGGACTTTCCCCTTGGTTAGGAGCGAAACCTATATAAAACTCCTTCCGATCTTTGGGTCAAGGCACCCGGTTTAAAATGCAACTCCACACTGAGCCTTATTAGGTCCAAACCACAGCCACCATGATGATCCCAAAAGGGGCCGCACCAACAGCCAGGCTAAAACCGAGGTTCCAGGGGCTCCTGACTTCCGTGGTACCAGAATTAAGTCTCCGGTCAGACCTCGTAATCAAATCGATTACTACCAGTTGAACTCCAAACAGTTCGGGACTGGCGACACAATAAACATACATCGACATAAAGAACAACACTTACAGTACTAACATTGAACAGCGTCCTCACGGACGATGCTTTGGCGACATGGTGCGGCAACAGGAGTGGACAAAACGAACGTGACAGGAGGACATACAACAACGCAGCAGGCTTGGCAGCGGCGGTGGAGGCAATGACGGGGATGACTGGGATGATGGGGATGATGACAGCAATGGAGAGGAGCAAATTGGGCCCGCTCATAAACAGCAGCAGCAGCAACAGGAACGGCGAAGCGGAGCAAAAGAACCAGCAGCAATCGATTCAAAACTGCCAACGATCGCTTGCCTATCTACGCCCAGGGACAGACGAAAGCGGCAAGAGGAGCAAGGGACGCACGACGAGGTGTTCACCAGTCCCTGGACACTGTAATATTACGGGAAACTGCAGAGCCGACGAGCTCGCTAGGGCTGGTGCACTCCTTCCGGAATCCTCTGTAATCGACTTGGGTATGCCACTTACTTCTGTGAATTTGGCCATTGCACGGAAATTCTTTCGGGATGCCAATCTATCCAGGGCCAATGAGGAGTCCTGTTCCACCGCTAAGCTCACTTGGCCCTCAATGGATAGAAGGCGCACCAAGCAGTTACTCGGGCTTGGTCGTAACGACATCTCGATCACAGGGGCCATGCTTAAAGGTCATTGTGTTATGGGTAGACACGCGGAAAGAATGCAGCCCCCATCTAACGACTACTGCCGTGGATGCAGATCCGTTGAGAAAGAGGAGGCTGTTATCCGCTTTTTTGTCAATACCCATTGCTTGCGTGGTGCAAATATAGGTTATTTTGCTGCCCAATCCTTGTTAGCTTGACGGATATCAAGGATATAGCTTCGTTTATCAAACTTCCGGGCTGGTTTTCAAGCGTGCTTTTAATGTGCAGCTCTTGCGCTGACCAACTTCTTCCCTAGTTTGGTGGAACTGGGTCGGTACAGGGACTGCGTTCACCTGTGGCGTTACAACGGGCCGCTATGCATGCTCAAGTGAACTTTTGGTATCTTTTGGTTCCCATTCCAACCTAACTACCTAGCAAAAATTATTCCTCTCTTCGTAGTTTGTTAGCTTTCAAAATGGATATCACAGTGTGACCATGATATGGATGCAAGTACCACTTGTTCAGACTCTTTTTCTTCGTCCAGTCTGAAGTATTATACCCACAAAAACCATCCTTGTTGGCTTTAATAATTTTCTTGTAATCATTTTTCCCAGTTTGGGAAATATTCCCAAATTATGATTTCTGTTGACTAGTGTAATTAAAAAATTCTACTGAAAAATCAAAAATCATTTTCTCCCAGACCATAATTAAGCCGAAACTTATTTGTTAATACTAAGCTCTTTGCTTTCCGTTAGTGAATCAAATAGATGCTGCTGTGTTAATTAAAAACTTTGCATATTTTAGGGCTGAAAATGTTTAAACCTTTATAGCATACCATACAGAGACTGCTGTTCATTAAAATTTTCTTCTATTTTCTAAAATTAAAAATCGAAAATCCAAAAAATCTTCTTCTCTAAGAATTTAATACCTTAATTTCGATTAAAGTTACTCCATTTGCACAGTTGAGTTTCCAAGAAACTTTAGCATACTTTCTAGGTAAAACAAAAAAAATATAAAACTTTTGTAGCCTACTTTCAGGCTGATAATTATTAACATGTAAGAGTTGTAGCACAACAGAAGTAAAAATAAAAACTTACCATAAAAACTTTAATGTTGCAGGCAAGAAAATGAAGCCCAAACATCGGGGTTAGGCTTTAAAAAGTAAAATATGTTTTTCCTCTGGGTTTCTGAAAATGTTGTTGTTACTGCTGCTGCTGTTTTTGTATACCTTTTTCCACTTGTTAATTTTCACTTTTTTTTTATTCGTTTCGTTTCTTTTTGAAAAAAATGTATTTTTTGCCTAAAAGTATACTTATGTTTTACACAACAACAAAGACTGGCTGAGCTTATGTTTACAATTTTGTTGTACAAAAAAGTATGGCACAGAAACAATAAATAAATTCTCTTAAATATTTGTAAATATTTATTTTTTGTTTTGTTTTGTTTTAAATTTATGTTTTCCCCTTGTGTTGGGTTAAAACTTTTCTAAAGGGCCTGGTTTTTAAGGCCACCACAAATGGAAAATAAAATTTAAAAAAAAATAAAATTCAATTTCAACTTTGGCCTTGTAATTCTCCAACACTCTACACCTGTTTTATTTTTTAATAAAATCAGAGATTTTACAAAACTTTCTTCAATTAATAAAACATATTTTTAGGCTGTTTCTTACTTGAGGATGCCCGAAAAGGTAGGCCTGTTTTTTAATTGAAGTCAAGTGGAAAATAACAGTACATTTGCTTTTCGAAAAATTAACACACTCACAAAAATATTTTAACAATATCGTGTTGTTTTTTCCATATGCTTTACACATTTACATTTCCATTGCCTACTTAAGGGCTCGAGCACCATGTGTTCGTGTTGCCGGCTTTTAGGTGTTGAAATTATTATGAGTTTCCTTGTTTTTTAGCTAACTTTCTCCCCTTTCTTCCCCTTGTTTTATCGTTATTTATGGCCTTTAAATGATTTATGACTTTTGCTCTTTGCAAGTGATGATTTCTGTTCAACTTTTCTTTGTGTTTTGTTTTGTTCCTGCTTTTTTTCCTCTTTTCTTTTCCTCTTTTTTTTGGTTTTTAATTTATTGTAATTCTTTTTTGTTTGTTACACACTCTGTGTTATTGGGAAACAGATTTAATTAATGAATCTCTCATGGTAATTTGTTTCAAAGATTTTTTTTGTTCACAACTTTTCTGTTTTTAAACACATTTTCACCAATTTTTTTTTTTGTATTTTTCTTTTTCTTTTTAATTTTTAAGGTTTTCTTAGATTTTTCTCTTTTCTTTTTAAATTTATTTGAAATTGTAGGTTTTAGATTTTAATATCCAACTGGCATCATGCTGTAAATATAAAGAAAAAGAGAAAACAAATTTTAATTTAAAGTAATTGCCAAAGAGTAAAAAAAATTTTTAAAAAAAATTAAAGCATACTTTTTTGGGGGTTTTTTAAATAAGTCTCTCTTCAGGCGTAAAATAATTTTTATTTATGAATTAAAGTTCAGATGTGTTGCCAGTTGTCAAAACAAGGTGTTACAGATACAGAAACTGCCTTCTGTGTTTTTCAAATATGAATGAAACAATGTTGAGTCTCCTACACTTTCAGGTTTTAGAAGTAAACTTAAATGAGTTACACATTAAGCTAAGATTTCGATGAAATTGTTATTGGAATGAATCCAATGCTCAAACCCTGATATTGCATACCAAATACAATGTCATCTTAAAAATTATTGCATCAGTTGATCCCTTTAAAGGAGTTTCAGACCCCACCTTTGGGCGGTCTCTCGGCGATAACTCGACGAATGAGGGTTTTCAAAGGATTCCAACGTTAAAAATTAGCTACGTAAACTTAAGAAAGTCCTGCGATACCAAATTGCTTAGACTTGGTGCTCAATTATTTTATTTTTTTATTTATGACCTGACCTCTCAATCCGCTTATGTTAAGTGTGTTAATTGTATCAATGTGTAGCTAGACCTACAAATTAATGACGAATGAGAATATTTCATGGTATTTTGAGTAAGTATATTTTGAAAGTTTTTGCTAGCAGAGGGGAAGTCGCCGCAAAAAAATTTTTTTCTCTCAAGTTTCGGTTTTTTTTAAAGGGCTGAGCTTAGGTTAGAACCACGGGCTCGCATCTAATAAACTATCACACTGCCTACTAGACTACCCTACCATATGCAACATTTTTAAATCCAATAAGGCATCCAGAGCCGCTGCAGGACACCTTCTCATTACCCTGCTTATACCAACACATGCAAGTCTCTGTGAGACCAGGGTATGAAGACTAATCTGTTGATTAAAATTTATTTGTATTATTTTTTTAAATTCCTTTGAAAGATTTTTTTACTTGTACGTACATACATACATAATTGATCATAACAACCCTTCAGTCAGGATTACGACCTAGCTTCTCACACCACTTATGTTGTGTGTGTTAATTTTATACCTGAGTGGTGGGACCTACAGTTTAAAGTCGACTCCGAACAACAGATTTTTGAGAATTTCTTCATGGCAATTTTATTTACTCTCTGAGTTTTTGCCAGAAATCTGCTGATGTCTGATCTGGGATTTGAACCGCGGCCTTACGTCTAATAAGCCAACACACTACCTACTAGACTACGGTGACTACTATTTTTTTACTTGTACTTTTTTATATTTTATTATCAAAACTTGGTGAATAAAAACGCAAATCAATAAAAAAAATTATGAAGGCTTCGTTAGAAATAAAGTTTATAATTCAAGCTTTTTAAACCACAGTAAAAACTTTAGTTATTAATATTTTTTTAAAGCCTTAATGTATACTGTACATTTTTACAAAAAAAAACGTACTTTTAAAACAATATTTAAAACTTTTTTGCACTTATTTTAAACACTACAACTAAACTAATCGTTTAAATCAATTTACTTAACAGCTGGCATTTGTTTTTAAAGTTCAAGGCTGCCTAGTATTGATATTTATTTGCCTATTAACTGTGTATGGCATACTTTTAGGCACAAGTATTTGCAGGCATACATTTTAATTGCATAATTTTTCAAAACAACCAAACAAACAAACACACATACACTCGACTATTTAAAAAGCACTCTCCACACTATTTTTATTTACACACATACTTAGTGAACGAACAAGTGGTATTCATAATATTTTTCGTTATTTACTATACACGTACAAGTACAAATACTTTTTATTTCACATTGAAAAAAATGCAAAAAAATATAAACAAACATTAAACCTCCTAAAAGTATGCAACAGCTGGCTCGTTGGCTGTGTGTAATTTACAAGAAAAATTACCTCTTGCCGTGTATTTACTTCTTGCCCTCCTCCTCTTATTCTACGTGGTTTAAAAGTGTTTAAAAAAGAAGCAAAAAAAATAATAAAACAGATAAGTTTTGCTTTAGGAAGACAGAAAGAAAAAGGATTTTAAAGTCCAAATAAAGGCAGAAGGAGGTAGAGAGAAGAGGAGGCAGAGTTGGAGGTTGAAAGAAATCTATTTGCTTTGTAGTCGAGGGTATCTGTTGTGTAAGTTTTTCATTTTCATGCCACGCTCTTTTAGTTGAAACAGAAAAGTAGCAACAACTTGGAATATTTACACGTTTTAATTATGCTAATGCGTAATAGTGTTTGTCTTATACTTACACACAGAGACAAGACAACCAGCCTACCATCTCATACCCACTCTCACTCTCTCTCTCTCTGTGTTTCTCTGTGTAAGTGTGTCCTTTTGAAAGCATATGCTTCTCATTCTCTTATGGAAACACTAGCTCAGAGAGAGAGAGAAAGAAAGAATGTTTTTCCTTTTCTTTTAATTTTTATTAGTATTGCCTACCCACCTTACTGGTTAACTGCTGGTACCCCAGCATTACTAGCAATACTAAGGCCAAAACACCTAAATGTATGCTTTGAATAAATACAACATTTTCAAATGCACAAAAAAGGGTTTTTACTCGTTTGCTGTTGCTTTTAATGAAGTGTCTTTAACTGTTTGTTTGGTTGGTTGGTTGAGCAAAGCAAAGTTTAAATAAATTCACCAACATTTAGGTCAAGTTTACTACACGGTTTCATGGTGTATATATGTATGTGTATGTATAATTGTATATTTGTTTTTGGCATACATTAAGGCGTTATTAATTAAAACTAATGGCCAGGCCTGTTTTAAGATGGCAAATTATGTCAATATGCTTGCAAATGTTACAAATTAAAGCTTTATAAGGGCCAAAGGATAACAAAAAAATGGAAAATAATAATCATAACGGTTGATTAAATTAAAAGAAAAATTCGTTAATGAATTAATTATACTAAGGAACATAAAAATTATCACGCTTTTTTACATCTTAATAAGACAGAATGAGAGGATACATATGGCAGCCTGCTGCCATGTGATACCACATAACTAACTGACAAGTCTTAACCATCACAATCAGGACTTTACAGTAGGCCATGATGTCCTTAGAACTACACTAAAAACTAGCCAGAAAATTTAATGAATTTTGTCACCACACAGACATTTATTAACGATATTTTCAAAAGACTAAAGAAAAGATATGAGCGAAATGTGAAAAGTCTGACTCGATCCAGAAACGAAAATTGGAAAATAAAGTGGACGTTACTCTCTTCTTTCTCAATCAAACTAAGGCCTTTGAAGAAACCATTTGAAGGTGAAGGCTTTCCACTTGCCTTCCCAGTATGCAATGATCCATGAAAGAGATCAAATTTCTTATCCATTCTAAGCAATACAAATATGAAAATAAAGCAAAACTAGCCTCATACCAGATATAGTAAATTTCACTTAAGATTGAGTGTCGAGAGCAAGTAGAGAGCATGAGATAGAGGCATGTCTCTATTATTTGAAAAGAGAACATTGCAGAAGTTGGGCTCTTTGAGCCATTATGATCCGAAGCATTTCCAGAGGGAACTGTCAGGTCCATAAGGAACCTGGGGAAGATATTCAGGCTTGTCGTCGTATTGTTAAAATATGAGCTCATGGTTTGCAAATAAAATAAAAATAAATTTGTGTTTAATTTTAATTAAAATTCTTTATTATTTGCACAATTTTGTGTGCCACTGTTCACAACTTGATGTAAACAACAACAACTGCTTTTCTTTGTTAATTCTCTGTTTATACCCTCTGCATAAATAAACAATTATTCGATAGATCTTTCTAACGGAGATCTTCAAACCACGATTACTTTCTTCAAATGCACCGCGTCTTCACACAAGACTTACTGAACTTCACTAAGTCAGTCGCCTGCTTTGCCTTGCCTGTTATATGGCAAAGTAAACAATCTGATGAAGTCGCCGTAGTCTAGTAGGTAGTGTGTTGGCTTTTTAGGCGAAAAGCCAGAGTTCGAGCCCCAGGCCAGACATCAAAACAAAATACAAAAAATAGTTCTTTGGCAACTTCCTCTCAGCAGATTTCTGGCAAAAACTCTGAGAGTAAATAAAAATTACCATGAAAAGTTTCTCAAAAATCTGTCGTTCGGAGTCGACTTTAAACTGTAGGTCCCACCACTCATGTATAAAATTAACACACACAACATTACATTACTACACTTCCGAAATGTATTTGATCGGATTATGCATTAAACCATTCCAAGGCGTTTTCATGTGTCTACCTTGTGATTTATTATGGCACAATTTATATTACCACCTCCATCCATATAAAGTCCAACACAGGCAACAATTAAAACCAGATGACTGTTCACAAAGTCATACATATGTATGCTGTTTGGACGCTTGAGGAATAGGCTTTCATTGTGGATGAAAAATTTACTTCAGTGATGGTGCTAAGTTTCCACTCGGTGGTTTATATTAACAAGCAAAATATTCGCACATGGGACTCGGATTAGTCTGAAGCGATTAGTTAAAAACGTTTGCGTAAGGGTAAGTGACTGGTTTGGTTTGGACGAGTCAGAAGATGCACTTTTTCGAAAATTATCATGGAAATGCATGATGGCCGTGAGATAACTGAGCTTTTTGGTTTGTAATTAAAGATTATGCTGTGAAAGGCATGGGGTTCCAGACTTTCCGCTTTTCACTGCGGACCCCATGCAGAAGAGTTGTTTTATTTCATTTTTATCTTATAAATTTGCCTTCACGAATTTCTTTTTACACCTAACCAATAGCTTTTTTAAACAAACTCCTATGTGTGTATGTATGTTATAATGCATGAACTGCAGAAAATAAAAGCGTAACCACTTACTAGCCCATGACAATTGTTCTCTTCAGTTCTGTTTAGTTCAGTTCAGTTCAGTTAATTTTTTTTTCTTCCAACAATAGAAAGGCAAAGTTTTTGTATTTGGAAAAACCTTGAAAAATAAAGTCAATTTACTGGCGTATTTAATAAATAAATCTAAAGTCATAGCCCCTAAAATGCTGTACCCTAGCGTTTCATAGGTAAAAAGTAAATACCGAAAACGATTTTAGAAAAAAAATACAATAAAACCAGCACATGACGAATATTTTAACACAGTTTACGGGGGAAAAAACAGAGAAAGAAAAAATTATATGCTGCTGACCGAGTTTTTCCTTTCAGTTATTCTCTCTCTCTCCCTCTCTCTCTTTCTTTTTCTTTCTTTCTTTTTCTTTCTGTTCAACAATACGAATGGATATTTGAAATTCATTTACTGTTTTAACTCTTTCATGAGGCTTCACTCTTTACTATGTTTCATAACCTCACTCTTGCTCTCGCTCTCTCTCTCTCCCTCTCTCTCTGTATATATTATTTCTCTGTGTATGGAAAGAAGTCCTTATTTGTAGAGTTTTTCCGTTCTGTGCTCCTTTATTTTTCAAATATGATGATGATTTGTTTTGCTTTTCAATTTCACAAGTTTTTGTTCAAGTTTTTAAACAAACTTTACAACAGTTTTTACTCTGTACTGTTCTCTGTTCAGTTCTCTGTTAAAGCAATAATACTCTCTCTCTCTCTCTCTCTCTCCTACAGATAAGGATGATGATGATGTGGGTTGCTCTCACAGTAATTCTGTTTTAAAATGAGTTTTAAGTGTGAGTGCATGGGGGGTGAAAAACTTAGTTATCCTGGTGGTCTTATATGGCGAAGGCTTAACCTGGTTTAGTTTTTTAAGCCTTTAAAGAGTTCTTAACGTTGCCTAAACATTTCAAAGTTTTTCTTTACGCTTGTTTTTTTATTTCCTTTACATTGATATGGCATCACATAAAGGCTTTAAACTAAAAAATTCCAAATTTGTGGCCATATGTGTATGGAACAATAGCATCGAATTTCATTGTTAAAGAAATTGAAATTGTAAGTCATTAAATGAGAACGAAAACAAAACAAATAAGAAATGGAATTAAAAATTAGATTTTCTTGTTTAAATAAAAAAGAATTCAAATTTTACAAGCCTGCAATTTTAAAAAATAAAAACCCCTAAGGTATGCTTTATATTTTTTTAAATAAAACAAATAAATTTTATTACAAATAAAAAAAATTTATGCAATCTTGTTAAAAAGCTAGTAAAACAAAATCCTAAAAATATGCCTTCTTAAAAAGCTGTCGTTTTTATCAAAATTTTAAAAGGCAAATTTTTTAAGTCCCTTAAAATGTGCTTTAAATCGTTACCCTTAAAAACAAGACACATTTTAAAAATGTTTTCACTTTACAGAAAAATAGTTTTAAAACAACAAATAATAATTGATAATTCCTGTAACTCCAGAAGGTAGACTTTAAAAATATTTTATTGAAATCAACTTAGTTGTAGGTTAAGTTGGTAGACGCCGTATACATTCCCATTGTATTATCTATTCAACTATTTTAATACGAGTTACGAGACCTGTAAAAAAGTCTTTATTGCTGTACATGCTGTACATGATTGGAAAAGAAAGCTCCTTTAAACAGTATTCAAGCCAAACATATTGGAGAACTTAGTTAAGATGCTTCAGCTTATACCAGCAGACAGTATTTTCTGGTGGTTTTTATGTCCGTAAGTCTGGTAAATTGTAAAAATTTCTTTGCAAAATTCAATTCAAACGACAAAACTTAAAGGCAATAGCCTATCTGACCCTGTTAGGTATGTTTGAATTAATTAAAATTGAAAATTTTCTTAAATTCCTTGTATAGTTTATAAAGAATGTATAAACAACACTGGCAAATTTGTGTTTTTTTTTTTTTTCAAAAAAAAAACAAACAAACAACAAACACAAAAATATATTCTTTTGTTTTTAATATCCCTAAAGTATGCTTTTCCTTTTTTAAATTCATACAACAAGAATTAATTAAAACTTTTCAATGCTTCTACAGAAATTATTTGTACATTATGAAAACTAAAAGAATATTAAGTTTGTGTTCTCATTAAATTTTAAATTCAAATAAAAAAATTTTTTTACATAAAAAGTTTCAAAGGAATTTTAAAAAAATTTATTTCGTACGTATTTCAAAATATTTTTAGAAAGCTTTAAAATAATGTTTTTAACTGAATTTCCCCTAAAAACAGGCATTACTTTTTAACGATGTTACAAATTCTTTTCATTTAAGAACACTCGTTGTTATAAAATAATTAAAAACCATATAAATATACTGTGCTTATAGTAAATTAGTAAAATATAGATAAAAATATGCTGTAAAGAGCTTTCGTAAAACCAAACTCCAAAAAGTAGGCAACATTTTTTTCAATACTTATTGCAATATTATATTATTTACACTTATTATCCTTAAAGATAATTGTACTTTACATAAATTACATTTTCAATCTTAATTTTCTACTTTTGCAATGCAATTATACTTCCAAGTGTACTTCACATTATTCTTCCAAAAAGATAAAACAAATCCCTGAATTTCTTAGATTCTAAAAGGAAAATAAAAATAGAAAAGAAAAGAATACACCAGGCCTTCAAAGGCATGAAATTTAAAACAAAAATATTTGTATACATATGTTTTCTGTAAATTTCCCAAAAAATTTAACCTAAACAGAAGACTAAATTAAGGCTGAGTATCTACATTAGCAAAGTCTTGTATTTTTATTCTCTATTCTCATTAATATTTATTTGTTTAATATGCTGTAATATTTTTATTATTATGAAAAAAACTAAACAATTTTGTAGTATAATTTTAGGCATTTGTCTTCAAGTTTATAATGGTAATAAAAACCTCCTAAATATATGCTATAAAAAGGAACAGTCAAAGATTATATTAAGAAATAAATAATAATTTTAAGAAATTTCTAATGTTTTCTGTGATTTGAGACTGCAAGGACTTTAGCAAAAAATTGTGTTCATTTTGGTTCCCTTAAAATATGCTTCACATTTTTATCGGAATTCTTAGCCATTAACATTTCACTTATTATTCTAAATATTTGCCATAAATTCATGCATATTTAATAAATTTCTACAATATGAAACGTAGCCTCGTTTAAGGCTTTAAACCAACATGAGAGTATGCTAATAAAAAGTCTGCAAAGTTAAGATTTTAAAATAAAAAGAAAGAAAACAACAGCCAGCCAAAAGCATTAACAAAAGTTTTAACGCTCTAAACTAATTTAAATTAAAAATGTGTTTTAAAAAATAACTAAGAAGAAAATATCCAAAGTTATGTGGGCGCCTTAAAGTATTCTGCATGCATATGTGAGTCTACACATGTTTGTAGTATATTTCAAGGCAATAAAACATGTTTTTGTTTTAAATTTTAAGCGGTAGATGGCCTGGAAATTTTTCTTGTTTGAAAAATATTTTTAATTTCCAGGAACTTATTGAGATGGAAGAAATTTTTTGAAAAATAAATAAAATATTAAATTTAAAAATAATTATTAGAAACAATAATAGAAAAAATATAAATAAAGAAATACAATATAGACAAAGAAATTAAAATTATAATAATAAAATAAGAATTTAAAAAACTGTTGCCTATTTTTTGGTGCTTTCTTAAAAGCTTGATTGTATTTTGTATTAAAAAATCTGAAGCAATTCTTAGGATTTATTTAAATTGCGGATAAACTTTACAACCTTAAGAATTTAAATAAATTTTTAAATGTTATGAAAATACACAGTGTAAGAAAATTCTGAAGAAAATACTGCATATTTTCAGGATTAAAAATATTCTTGTAAAAGAATAAAAACTAGCAAAGCTCTGCTTAATTTGCTGCACGAAATTGAAAATGAAAGTGGGCTGTGCTCTTCCCTATATTGTACAGAGTAACTACGAAACGAAATTTTCCAAAAAGTTTATCTTAAACAAGAGCATCATGTTGTCGCTTCAAGCCAATTAAAACACCATTAATTAACTTTGTGTTCTATTTAAAATTAATTTACAGTAATTTCCCAAAATTATGTTTTACATTTTTCAAACAAAAATTTTTGTGGCATACTTTTATGTCTTTTCTTTCTAGAAAGCAAAAGTAAAGCATACTTTTAGGCTTTACATATAAAAATGATTGCTTGAAATTTTTCCAAATTCAATTTTCCTTTAACTAGACTGTATTACAACACTTGACATTCAACCCCTTACGTTATGCTGCAATATAAGCAGTAAGCCTAGCAATAGGCAACAAATAATAAAACTTTGTTTTGAAGGGCCTTAAAAGTTCACTAAAAAAGCACTCTTTAAAGAGATAGAAATAAAATTAAAAGCTGAAACAATTACTTGACCTAACATTTAAACTTGAAATGGTTTCAAATACAAAAGAAGGAATAGAAGAAAAGGTTAAAGTTGAAATTAATGGAAAATGTTCATTAAAACTGACGTTTAAATACAAAACAAAATGAGTTTAAATGCCTTGTTATTGGCTTACTAATGAAAGTCATTAAAATGATTGACAGGCATTGAAAACAAACACTTGCTTTGAAGTTATTTGTCTAATAATCTTTTCAAATAATAAAATTTAATGGAATTATTTCATGAAATAATATAATAAAGGGTGTTAATTATTATAAAATTTATAGGGAAAAAATTACTTAATTCCTAGGGCTTTCAAAATCTCCAGTGGTTCTAAATTAAAAGGAAAATACTGATTTACTTATTTTAATAGCACCTAAAAATATGCTTTAGTTAATACATTAACAAAAGTGAATAAATTGTATTTTAAATTCTACAAACAAATGCCTGATCGTATGCTTCAACTTTAAAGAATAAACTTCATAAAAATCAATGCCTACACTAGGGATTGTAATACATTAAATTCTTTTGAAATAAACTCATTTAATTTCCTTTAAATTATAGGCTTCTTAGTCATTCTAGAGAATTATATTTTAAATATTTTTAAAAATGTAACCAAGTTACCAAATAATTGTCTCAGTGCTACCATGACAAATGTTGAAAACAAAACACTTAAAATGCTTCATAAAAAGGACGCAGAACTTGATAGATCAAAGGAAAAGTTTTGTATGTACTTAAAACAGTGAAACTTATAAAATTCCAAAGAAAATTCTTCAAACAGCACTCTCTTTGATTTTACAGAAAAAAATTTATTTGCCAAACTACTTGATATAGGTTTCCTAACAGCTTTGAAAAAAATATTTCATTTACCTTTAATGTTCTTTTAACTTTTAAGAAAATAGTTTTTAAATTAAGATTTTAAATTTATAATTTTCTTAAGCCTAAAACTATGCTTCAAGCGTTAGCACTTAACATGTATTCAAATTCGCTTGTGTGCTTAGTTAAATAGACACCACTACCTCATTATAGTTAAACAATAATATGTCAATATATTCATTAATTAAAGCCTAATAGTATGCTTTAAATTATTGTCCTGCTGTGGGCGTTAAGTCGACGAAGCAATAATAATTTGAGACAATATAAACATACATAACTGCTCATTACGCACAACCCCTGTTGTGTACGTTAATTTTATCCAAGTGGTGGTACCTAAAGTTTAAAATCTACTCCCGGAGTTTTTGCCAGAAATCTGCTGAGAGGAAGTCAGCGAAGAAATGTTTTTTGTATTTGGATCCTGAACAGCGGCATTACGTCTAATAACCAATACACTGAATACCATACTAGAACGACTCCTTCAGTGCTGATTACGTTAATTGTAGTAACAAATTTAAAGAAGTAATCCTTGCTGATCTAAAATTAATGCATAATTTTGGGGGTATAACCCCATAAATAGTTTGTTTTTTTATAAAGACTTTTTAAGCTAACTATCTCAACCTTTAAGGGTATTTTTAAAATAACTTTAACTCTACGAAAGAAACACATTCCGTAAATTGTTCATGATACTGAGAACTAAATAATGTATTTCGCTAGAGAATATCATATTGCCATCATAAATCAATTAAAACTTTTTGAATGCATATTCCTGAATTAAAAATAAATTTATAAAAACTTAAGAAAAAAAGTATTGAAATATTTTAAAACAATTTTATGTGGCCTAGTTTAATTCATTTTCTTATAAAACAGAAATAGAACAGTGTTATAAACTTCCCATAAATAGATTATTTAATAAAGCGTTTAATTTTAAATTTAAATTTAAACTTATGTTTCCTTCAACTATACTTTATTAAAGTCTTAACAAACGCCCCCTCACGATATGCAGCAATATAAAAACAGTAAGCATGGTTGTAGGCGACAGATAATAAAACTTTCTTTTAAAAGGCCTTAAAAGTTTATTCAAAAAGTACTCTTCGAATAGATAAAACAGAAAATGAAAAACAACAACAAACACTTGACCTGACATTTAAACTTGAAATGATTGGAAGAAAAGGTTAAAGTTGAAATTAATGAAAATTTTTATTAAAACTGACATTTAAGTACAAAACAAAAGGATTTTAAATGTATTGTTATTGACGTACTAATGAAAGTCATTAAAAATGATTGACAGTCTTTGAGAACAAACACTTGCTTTGAAGTTTATTTCGCTAATAATCTTGCCAAATAGAAAAAAATTGAAAAAATTTGAATGGAATGGTTGTTAGAAAAACAATTATGAAAGAATAATTATTAAAATTGCTAAAGATGTTAAGTTTTTTAAGGAGTTTTTAGTTGCCCGAAAGAGAATATGGTTTTATTTACTTTTAACTGTACCTAAAAGTAGGCATTAGTCTAAGGATATTAACTTAAGAGAGTATATTAAAGTTACTTTGGCTTAAATTTTTATTTACTACTCTTCTAAATTATCTAGAATCTTAAAAAATTGAAATTTAATAAATGTTTAGGAATTCCACTTTTTAGTCCTAAAGATGTATTTGATCACAGCCCAAAAGTATGCTAATTTTTTTTTTTTTTTTTAGAAAAAATAATTTATTTAATAGACTAGAAATATGCAGGTTACTTTTATTATATTAAGTTTCAGAAGCTTATTTTATTATATTTTATGTATAAAGTTTCAAATGTACACCTTATAAACACAGCTTAAAAGTATGCTTACGTTTTATGTTGTTTTACTAAACTGAAACCAATACAAACACTGACACTCTTGTTAATTTTTAACACATTAATTTACAGCATCTGCACAGACATTTTTGTAATTTATATTTCTTTAAACATTTCTTATCTTAATCACAGAATATCATAGAGCTCTAAACGACACATTGCATATCCTTTAATTTGGTTTATTTTTACGCGGAACTAAAGTCTATAATTTAAACGCTTTAACATGAAAAGAAGACCGAGTTTTTCTTTTTCGAAATAATTTTTTAAAGATTACTTTAAAGGATATAAAAAACACAAGAAACGAGTTTAATTTTAAAGAGTATAGAAACCCATGCTTTTTAAATAATTATTAAATGTTAAAAATTTCATTCATTCATTTTTAAAGCCTATTTTTGGGGCATGTAACAGTAGAGCATAAGTTAAGGGGCTTATATTTTTTAAAAACACTTTTTTCTTTTTTTATAAGCTTAAGGACTTTTGTACTTTAAAGCCTATTTAAACACATTACTTCATTGATTTTTTAATTATTCTTTTTTTCTTTTGTAACAGCCTTTTTTCTTTTTGATTTCAAAACCTTTTTTTTGCTATTTTTTTCACTCCTTTTCTTTTCAAGCGCGTTAAGCAACCTTTTTTTCTTTGGTTGCAGCGTTAACGATTTTAAAAACGACCGCACGTTTCCGCAGACACGAAAGAACTAAACAGCATCAACGACCAACAAATTGTACCAAAAATCATCAACATTTACTGGGAAATCTACAAGAAAATGTTCCATAAAAATTGGACACACACACACACACACATTCAAAGACATAAGAAAACAGCAGCAACAATACAAATTATGTTTAGCATCCATAAAATCCACAACCTATACACACCTATGCACAAGAGCCTGGCAAAAAAAAAATTCCTACGTAAGCCTGATAATAATACACCAAACCAAACACAGCATCCGTTAAGCATTTACGTCAAAAGCCGCAAATGAATTGTGGAGAGTAAATATTGTGTTCCACTTGCAACACAAGGCTGAATCTGTAGAAACTCTTCCTTTCGTACTCTCACAACTGCTACCAACTCTCTTACTTTCGTTCACTCTCTCTCTCTCTGTCGCTCTCTCTTCTTACTACACTTGTGGATTTCATATGATTGTCACGTTGTCTGGCTGGCTACACAGCATTAACTGTGCGTTTATATGTGTATGAGGGGTGTATGTGTGTGTCAGTGAGTGTGTTAAACAGGTTTTTGTTGTTGTTGTTTTTTTTTTGGTATTGTTTCGTTTGGTTACTGGTACAAGTGTATCACTGGGTCAATATCCACATTGTTTATCCTGTGTATCCTTTATTTTTGTTTGTATTTTTTCTCTCTTTCTCTCTCTCTCTCTCTTCTTCTATTTTATTGTTATTGTATGTATGTACGGGTAGGCTTTATTAACTTCCACATCAGTTGGTTTATTGCTTTGCAGCAGGATTATTGTCATTGTCGTTGTTATTTTTCCGGTTGATTGTTATTTTTTTTCAAAGTAACTCACCAGGTACATCAGGATCTCCTCTTTTTTCAATTGTGTTTTGCTTTGTATGTATGTATGTAAGCTTTTCTAGTTTTTGTTTCAAATATTATTGAATTAATTTTTTTTTTTTAAAATGTTTCTTTCCTTTTTTTGTTATCAATTCTGACAGTTAAAGCCACTAAGAGTGTAAAAGTAACACAAAAAAAAGGTTTGAAATTTAAAAGAATTTTTTTTGCAATGTTCGAAGGTTCAATGCTCTGCAATATTTGCAAAAATAATACAAAAAAAAACTGCTGATTTTGCAAAAGGCCTGGAATCTTTATTTCTTCATAAAATTTAAATGAAAATTGATGTCACTTTCTATTTTAATTTCTTTTAATTTTATTAAGCGACCTACAAATAATGTTTATTGTTTTTTAAATGGTTACACGCCTAAAAGTATGTTTAAATAAAATTATTGAAAAATTTCAACCTGACCCTACTTCTTCTATTGCTGCAGATTCTAACGTGATTTTCATTGACAGTAGTGGCTGTGAATTTTCCGTAGAAGCTTTTGACCTAAACCTAGAACCTGTGTTGGTTTTCGCCTCATAGTGGTATTTCTCATGACGTGAAGGTCGACGTACTTGTTAAATAGGTTCACACGCAATTGATGATGTGGTTGAAGAACCCTGATCCTGTAGTCGGTGATTCTTTTGCATTCTCAGGTAATAGGAGAAGAAGCAAAGACATTGGCAGCATAAATTGCGAGAATAAAATCAACATGAGGCTAAGAAATGAATTCGAACTGGCCATTAATGGGGATCTAATACTCCAAGGCTACTATTTTGCCCTCATCAGATGATAGGAAAGGAAGCAGATACGCTAATAAAAGCAATCAAATCAATAACCTCAACATGAAACTGGTAAATGAATTCCATCTGGTCATTGATGGCGATCTGGGACAGCTCTCATCGGGATTTCTGCCAGCTGTGGAGAGATGAGAAGGATATGGAGACAAATCAGCGTCTCTTTTGAAACTGTTCGGCTGTTTTTGTAGAAGATGATTGAAAGCTATCAGATCTATCAGGTTTTTCGCTGCAGTAAGCCGGTATTCAGGTCCTTCTAATGTAGATTGATAAGGTTGGGGGTGGAAAGAAGTACGACCCAAAGGTAAATACAAAAACACTCGGATATTATGCAACCCATTGTGTTCGTCATAAACAAAGGGAAATAAGAGAATTAGGAAAAACGGTATAAAGAAAGTGAGAGTGACTTCCAACAGAGGGTTTAAGCTCTCAAAAAAAATTTTTCAAAGAACAACGAACCTTCTGCTATAATGAGAAATCAAATCTAGCAATGAAGTCGCCGTGGTCTAGATGGTAGTGTGTTGGCTTATTAGACGCAAAGCCCGGGTTCGTATCACAGGTCAGACATCAAAACGAAATATGAAAAAAAAATAATTCTTCAGCGACTTCCTCTCTTTGTAAAGGTTGTTTTTTATAGAGGTATAGAACTTTAAGTTCGCATTACTTTTCAAGATGGCGACCGATTTAACAGCTGTCAAGTGATTTATTCTCAGTTTGGTTTGGCAATTCATCATGAATAGACTCACGCCTGAACAACGCTTGCAAATAGTGCAATTTTATTTCGAAAATAATGGTTCTGTGCGGAAAACGTATCGCGCACTACGTCCATTTTATCGTCGACAAAATCGTCCATCAGAGCAGTTAATTCGATTAACCATGGAACGTTTTCGCACCACGTTTACTCTTATTGATAACTCGCATCCCCAGAGACGCTGTACGGTGCGTACAGAAGAAGCTATTGCTGCTGTCGAGCGTAGCATTGAGGAAGACCCGGATGAGTCCATCCGCCATCGAGCACAGGAATTGGATCTGTGTCCATCCACTTTATGGAAGATTTTGCGGAAGGATCTTGGTTTGCGTGCTTACAAAATCCAACTCGTGCAAGATTTGAAGCCAAACGATCATCAAGTAAGGCGTAGATTCGTCGAATGGGCCCAAAACGAGATTACCGTTGTTCCCGATTTTCATAAGCGAATTTTGTTTAGCGATGAAGCGCACTTCTGGTTGAATGGCTACGTCAACAAACAAAACTGCCGCATTTGGAGTGAAGGTAATCCTCAAGTGTATGTGGAAACACCGTTACATCCAGAAAAACTGACTGTTTGGTGCGCTTTATGGGCTGGTGGAATCATTGGTCCGTACTTTTTCAAAAACGATGATGGCCAGAACGTTACAGTCAATGGTGATCGGTATAGAGCCATGATTACTAACTTTTTCATTCCTGAATTCAATAACCATGATGTCCAGGAGATGTGGTTTCAACAAGACGGCGCAACATGTCACACAGCTCGTGCCACAATAGATTTGTTGAAAGACACGTTTGGTGACCGCCTAATTTCACGTTTTGGACCTGTGAATTGGCCTTCAAGATCTTGTGATTTAACACCGCTAGACTACTTTCTGTGGGGCTATGTAAAGTCATTGGTCTATGCGGTAAAGCCACAAATGCTTGACCATTTGGAAGACAACATTCGCCGTATTATTGCCGATATACGGCCACAAATGTTGGAAAAAGTCATCGAAAATTGGACGTCCAGATTGGACTACATCCGCGCCAGCCATGGCGGTCATATGCCAGAAATCATATTCCAAATGTAATGCCACAAGATTATCTTTCGGATAAATAAAACTCATGTGAATCGAATAATCCATCGTTGTTTTATTACAACTTAAAGTTCTATACCTTTATAAAAAAAAACACCCTTTATAATTATGCCCTGGCAACCCAACAGAGACTGACGCGAATAAGTTCAAAGAATTTTCTGGAATTCTTACGGTTTCGAATCTCTTGCAAATTACATCAGATCGAAACTAATGTTCCCAAAGCCGCCTAGCAGTCTATGATAATTGTGTAAGAACATGCAAAGAAGGAAGCGAGTTCAGCCTGCGCCTTAAAAGTGGTAAAAATCTTCGCCTGAAACACATTGCAATTAATGCCCTTAAACAGGACTTTGCTACTCCTGCTTATTGGGTTGGACACTAGAAAAAAAGAATTCAGATCCTTCTTTATGCTTTTCTCCACATCTTTATTTCCTTAAAAAAGACTGTGAATGATATTTCAAATCAAATGCACTTGTGCTCCCTTTCAATTGTCATCTTCATACTGTACACGGATTCCTAAGGATTTGCAAAAACAGTCAAATTGAATTTTTATTTTAAAAAAAGTAGTGCATACTTTTGGGGAAATCTTAAATTTCTTCAATAGGACTGTACAAGGATTCCTAAGGATTTGCAGAAACAGTCAAATTGAATTTCTATTTTAAAAAAAGTATTGCATACTTTTGGGCAAGGCTTAAATTCCTTCAATAGGGTAGTGTTCACCAGTATTTGAAAGTTGTCTGCTCAGTTTTCCACTATTTTAAGGCGATAATTTTATAAATTGTTTTAGTATGTGTTAGAAAAAGACAGAAAGACAAAATGGTGGAGTGAGAGAGTATGAATTTGTTGTTATTGTTGTTGGTATTTTGATAATGTTTATTTTATAAGAAGATTAATCGTAAATGTTCATGTTTGTACTTGTGATTATGAGCTTCAGATTTAAAGCTAAAATCTACACACACTCTTATTGTATTACGAAGGACAGAGAGAGAGAGAGAGAGCGAGCAAAAGAGATAGATAGAAAGTTTAAGAGGGCAGAGAGAGAGAGCAAACAGAACAGAATAGAAATAATCTTTTAGTTGTGGGGGCATTAAGACAATGTGTTAATGTCTGTGTGTCTATGTGTTAAAGTTAAAATCGTTTTATGTTCAGCAGATCTATTTAAACCACATCTGTGCATTTGTATGTGTGTGTGTTATTGTTCTCTTCTTCTTATTTCTCTCGTTTATGTTTTTGTTTTTGTATTCTTACAGAGCATATGTAACATGTGTTGCGTGTGTAACATCTCTCTCTCTCCATCATCATAATGATTGTATGCATACATGAGCGTGTGTACGTATGTATATATGTACGTGTATGAGTATATTTGTTAGTTTCCGTTTATATTTTTCCTTTGCATGTGCCACTTATAGCTTCATTGCGTTGTGCTAAATAAGCACTTAAGCAGACACATTGTTGCCAACAACAACACAAAAACAAAAACAAAAATCATGAAGAAACATGAAGATTTCGATTCTCTTGAAAAAAAAAACGAACAACAAAAAAAAACAATCTTTTGAATTCAAAATAGAATCAAGCAAGGAAAACTTTCATGTTGATTATCTCATTAATTACGGGCTAATGAAACAGATTGATGCGTTATTCGGAATTGTTTTTTTTTTTTAGAGTATTTCACATGGTTAAGCAAAATCAAAAAGAAAAATTCATTGTTTTTAATGAAAATTTAAGAGAATTTTTCTCTTTTTTTCCAAAAGAGTTAAAGTTAAAAGACATTTTCATTGGCAATTGATTTTTCTATTAAAAATTTTTCGAATTATTTAGGCTGCTGGTTATCTTTTAGGGATATTCCTGAAGTATTTTGGAAAATCTACATCAGCCCTCTGGATCACAGGTCATTTGGGAATATATGATATGGAGCAGGCAGATAATTATGCTTGAGAAGATGTTTCTTGCTGCTGAAAGGCCAGTACTTTTCTATGGAGTGTGTCAACGCACTTTTAAAGGTGTACTTGGCGAAAGAAAAGGTGGCTAAAAACATATATCGGGTCCGCCATCTAACGTTTTTTTTTTCAACTAGTGCTTACTTCGTGAATGGTAACACTTAGCTCATGTCTGATTTGACAGATAATTAGTTTTATCCTTCCGCTGAACGAATATGGTTGTGTATACGCTTGAACAACGCTGGGAAATATTGCGACACTACTTTGAAAATCGTGGTAATGTTGCAGAATGTGTGCGAAAATTGCGTACGGATTTTGGAAGAACAGAAGCACCGTCAGCTCCGTATGTTCGTTATAATGTGAAAAAAGTGAAAGAAACTGGCATCCTCATCGATAAACCAAAGCGTGAAAAGCCAAAAACAGTGCGTACACCCGAGAATATTGCTGCTGTGGCAGAAAGTGTGTGTGAAGCGCCATCAACATCAATTCACCGCCGTTCTCAAAAATTGAACATTTTGGAGACATCATTGAGACGAATTTTGCATAAAGACCTTGGTATGTTGCCATACAAAGTCCAATTGGTTCAGGAGTTGAAGCCAATTGACCATCCAATACATTTTCGCTTCGCTAAGTGGGCCTGCGATCGACTTACAGAAGATGCTGATTTTGGCAAAAAAAATCATCTTTTCAAATGAAGCTGATTTTGATCTGGGCGGGTATGTAAACAAGCAAAATTGTCGCATTTGGGGCACAGAAAACCCGCACGCATACATTGAAAAGCCGACGCACCCAAAACGAGTCACTGTTTGGTGCTGATTTTTGTTCAGAGGCATAATTGGGCCATTTTTCTTTGAAAATCAGCAAGGATTGGCCGTTACAGTCAATGGCGATCGTTATCGGGCCATGTTGAACGAATTTTTGTTCACAAAAATTAAAGAGGAGGACATTGGCAACATTTGGTTTCAACAGGACGGCGCTACGTGCCACATGGCCGAAGCAACACTCGATGTTTTGCGCCCTGTTTTTGAAGATTGCATTATCAGCCGCAGAGCTGATGTCGTTTGGCCACCTCGGAGCTGCGATTTGACACCGTTGGACTATTATTTGTGGCGCCGACAACCCAGAGACAATTGACGCTTTAAAGGACAATATTCGTGAAGCCATTGGTGAAATACAGCTGCCCACACAATCGATAATGTGCTTAAAAATTGTAACGATCGTGTAGGCTACTGCATGGCCAGCCGAGGCAGCCATTTGAAGGAATTTATTTCCATTATTAACCGGAAGGATTGTACTTTCAAATAAAAAAAGAAATTTGAGAAAATATTCAGTCGGTTTTTCTTTAAAGCATTTTCAAAATATAAAAAGTTATTTTGTGGACCATTTATAAACTTCAAGCCAATTTATCATTTGAGCATAATAACTACGAAAAGAAATTTGAGGAATTTGTACATCAACTATTAAGAAAAAGTCTGCCTATTGTCAAGGCACTGTACTACAATAACAAAACACTTGCAAAGATCTTGATCATTAGAACACATATCCAGAACTTGCTTGGCGTTAATGTATCTCACAAAGAAGCACATGATTGTAACGGGTGATTTTTTAGCTCTTATCTTTTTGGCAACACTGGTTTAAACAGCTCACGCACGTTTCGTGTTTTGTTTCACTGTCCAACATCTTCTGTTTGGTCAATAATTTAACCATGAATCGTCTTACAAACGAACAACGCTTGCAAATCATTGAATTTTATTATAAAATGCGTGCCCTGTTAAGAAAGTTCATCGCGTGCTTCTTCCATTTTATGGTCAGTTTAATCAACCCACTGAAGCGGCTATTTGGGCTATTGTGACTAAATTTCGCATCAAATTTATATTGTTGGACAATAAACCACCAACACGCTTACCGTAGAGTGCGAACTGAAGAAGATATCGCAGCTGTATCGGCCGGCCAGTGTTAATGATGACCATCAATTATCGACTCGTCGCCGTTCGCAGCAATTGGGGCCTCTGTTACTCAACAGCGTGGAAAATTTTACGGAAGGATTTAGGTGTGAAGACTTTCAAAATACAGCTGGTGCAAGAATTGAAGCCGAACGACCTACCGCAACGCAGAATTTTTGGTGAATGGGCTCTTGGAAAGTTGGCCGAAGATCCACTTCTTTATCGAAAAATTGTGTTCAGCGACGAAGCTCATTTTTGGCTCAATGGATACGTAAATAAGCAGAATTGTCGATTTTGGAGTGAAGATCAGCCAGAAGCATTGCAAAAGCTACCAATACATCCAGAAAAAGTCACAGTTTGGTGCGGTTTATGTGCTGGTGGCATCATTGGACCGCACTTCTTCAAAGATGCTGCGAATCGTAACGTAACTGTGAATGCTGAGCGCTACCGTGAGATGATATCCAACTTTTTTTTGCCCAAAATGCAAAAGCTTGACTTGCATGACATGTGGTTTCAACAAGACGGTGCCACATGCCACACAGCACGCGTAACAATGGACTTATTGAGAGGCAAGTTCGGTGAACATTTTATTTCACGTTTGGGACCGGTCAATTGGCCGCCTAGATCGTGCGATTTAACGCCTTTTAACTATTTTTTGTGGGGCTATATTGAAGCTCATGTCTATACAGACAAGCCCGCTTCAATTGACGCATTGGAAGACAACATTGAAGCATTTATTCGTGAGATACCGGCCGAAATGTTGGAAAGAGTATGCGAAAATTGGACTAAGCGGATGGACCATTTGAGGCGCAGTCGCGGTCAACATTTACATGAAATAATCCTCAAACATTAAATTATATGGACTGTACTATCGATTCAAATAAAGATTTCATGCATTTTTCTAAATTTTATGTGTTTTTTTCTTTAAATTTTCATCAAATACTAGGCAGGGAGTAATCCTAACTAACACCGAACAACATCTTGAAAGATCATAGAAAGATCATAGCATAGCCGCTAGAGGTTATTGACGTCCCTGCACTCATTCCATATAAAGTAGTATATGCATCCGCATACAATTTTTATGCGTAATCTCGTAAGCATTTCCGGTATACGTCCTGCAATTATGTGGTATTTGTATCTCTGAGGTTGAGGAGACATCAAAAATATATCCATACTCCACTCAAAGTAATGGAATGAACAATACGATTCCCTTTCTAAAGTTTTTCCTTCCTGTGTACCGCCATAGCCTACATACCAGCCTTCGTTTGTAATACCAACCTGTGCAGTATTTGATACCAAAGATCTGTGATGTAAAGATATTCAAGACTCTGTGTTTTGGATGGCCTCGAGATCTTCCTTGTCTGTATAGTCTTTTCCCATTATACTACAATGTCACATAGTATAGTAATTCTAACCATTTGGACGTATATTCAGTAGATAACTTTCGAAATTAAACACCTCAGCACCTACCAATCAGTTATGCTGCAGCTCAAAGGATTCTTGCAAATATTTTATATCACGATACTGAGATAAGGCTTCCAAGTAAACCCGAATATAAGACCTCTTTGCTGGAAAGGAAACTCAACACCGTTTATCTCTACCTCATTTAGGAGCATAACATATTAATTGAAACAACAACAAAGAATTACAATTTTACAACCCCTAACATATGCTAAATTTGTATTGCCCCCCAGGATATACTGCAAAAAACGTTCAAACAACTTTCAGAAAAGTTCATGAAACAATTTAAAATTCCCAAAAATTTCTTAAATTTCTTTGCAATTAATTTGAATTCATTACTTCTCCCTTTTTTTGTAACCAATTTTACAATTTCCTTTCTAGCCACTTTCGTTTCCAGGTCAATGAGTCTAAAAAATAAGTTCTTCAATAAATTAATGACCAATTCGTTTAAAACATTTTCACTTTCATTTGTGTTGATATTTGCCTTTATTTTTGAACAGGAAAATAAGAAAAAGAAATCAAACGAAACGAAACAACACAATGACTTTCCAATTAATTTGTCTTAAAAGTTGTTGAAGAACTTTACAGGCAAAAATAAAATGTAACAAAGACTTGTTGGCCAGAAACGATACAACAAAACATGTTAAAACCCAGATAACAAGTTATGTTTTCAAATCAAATCAAATCAAAAAAAAAAAAAAAACAACAACAATTTTTATTGTGATAATATTCGAATTGAGTTGTACAACAAAAAAACTGTGTAGTGCTCTCGATAAACTGATGCTTAGCACAGTTTTCCTCTTCTTCTTCTTCTTCTACTTTTTTTTTTTGATTTGCAATTGAGATTTTAATTGCCTCTAAAGGTGTGCTTCACTTATAAAACTGCTCTCTAGAGAACCACAACAACATAATAACAACACAGCAACACTAAACAATCAGAAATAAAAATCTTTTGTGGCAAGAAGGCCAAAAAAAATACCGAAATTTATAGATTTTTGTATGAATATTTTACCAGCATCCAATGACTGATTCATGCTCCTCATTTCATAAATTCAACGTTTCTTTCCCTCTCTCTCTCTCTCTCTCTCTCTCTCTCTCTCTCTCTCACTTGCTCGAATTTATGCAAAATAAAGGAGCAAAGAAAAAACGCCTAAATGCAGACCCTTGAAAAATTCCTCTGTAACGTGGCTATTGTGTGTATTTCTTGTTATTCAAGATTGTAAATCAAAATGTTCTTGTTCTTGTTGTTGTTGCTTCTCATTGCTTTTAGCTCGTTTCTCTCTCTCTCTCAATGAGTTAAAGCATGAGAGTATTTATAACTTGATATTCTCCACAACAGATTTTACAATCAATTTATTTTATATTGTCAGGACAAGAGAGGCGCAGGGGGGACGCACTAAAAATATAAAAGGAATGGGTTTGCACTGGTCGCTGTAGCTGTACAAAGAAGAAAATCTTTATAGTTCTTGCCTGTATTTGTAATAAAAGGAAAAAAGTTTCCTTTCTTTACGAAAATTTTAGAGAATTTAAGAAAATAGTACTTTTTCCTTTTCCCCCTCCTTGAATCGGAGGAACTTGGTCAGCGCAGAGGTTGCGTTCACCTGTGGCATCACAATGGGCCGCTATGCGTGCTCAAGTGAGCTTTTTGGTAAATTGAAACTACCACGCTAGCCTAACCTAACCTAGTACTTTTTCCCAGAAAACATGGTACTTTTTTACTACTAACTTGGTACTTTTTGAAGAAAATTATGGTGCTATTTTTAAGAAGTATGTGTTTAAAATAGTACTTTTTTAAAGAATTTATTACATTTTCATAAAAAATTAAATTCTTTTCCTAAGGATAATGGTAATTTTGCATAAAAAATTTGGTACTTTTTCATTAAAAGGATGGTACATTTTCATAAGAAATGTACGTCTTTACCTAAGAAAAGTTGGTAATTTCTCATAAAAAATTGTGTACTTTTTCATAAAAAATTGGGTACTTTTTCATGAAAAAGATGGTACTTTTTCATTAAAAAGTTGGTACTTTTTCATTAAAAAGTTAGTACTTTTTCATAAAAAGTTTGTACATACTTCTTTAAAACAAATTTTGGAACTCTTTCATAAGAAATTGGTTCTTTTTCATAAAGAAATTGTTTTTTTTAATTGGTACTTTCAAAATTGGTACTTTTAAAGTTGGTACTTTTTAAGTTGGTACTTTTTTAGAAGTTGGTACTTTTTCCTAAGAAAAATTTGTATTTTTTAACAAGAAAAGTTGGTACATTTTCTTTAAAAAGATGCTACCTTTTCATAAGAAATGTAGATTCTTTTCTAAAAAAATTCTATAATTTTTTATGAAAAAGTACCATCTTTTTATATGTACTTCTTTGAAACAAAACTCTTTCATAAGGAAATTTTTTCTTTTTCGTAAAGAAATTGGTATTTTTTCTTTTAAAATTGGTACTTTGAAGGTTGGTACTTTTTTGTAAAATCGTTGGCACTTTTTTCAAAATGTTAATACTTTTTCACAAAAAAAGTTGGAATTTTTTTTTTTAAGAAAAATACTGTTAGTAGTACTTTTTAGCAAGAAAAATTGGTACTTTTTCGGGAGAAAAGTTGGTTCTTTCCACCTTTTATGGAATTTTGTGATTTACCTGGTGTTATAGATATTGAAGCAGAGGGAATTGCCAATGCTAACAACGTTCTTCTTAGAATTTTGCAGAGATTTGTGGATTCTAGTAAGTACAGGATACAGGCATCTGGTGTCAATTTCTGTGTAAATTCCAAAAAAGTACTTTTTAGTACTTTTTTTTTGGATCTAAAACAGTACTTTCTATTATCTGAAAAGAAAAATGGACAGTGACCACAGAAATCATTATTCAATAATTCTCTTTCTTTTCATTCTCCGCTTGCTTACCCCCTTTATTCCGCCCTGAATACAATTGGATCAAGATTTACGTGCTTTAGAAACTGTTGTAGCCTGCACACATACATGCATACACGTGCACACAATAGGCTTTTCCTTAAAACCAATGTTGCCCCGAAAACTTTCTACACAATGATGTGGAAGTTATTGCCCATTTCTTACGGGTGTTCATAGAATATTTCTTCGACTTCGATAGCATACAGCTTACGTTCGTACGTACGTACTGCACGCCAGAATGTACACTCACTTTAAAAACCAATTTCTACTTGAAAATGCTTAACAAGTACTCGTCGGTTGCCATTTCTTATATTTTTTTTCGTAAGTTTTTGCAACATTTTGAAGCATTTTGGCCAGTCAGTTGGTAAGATTGTGTGTCAGTGTGCAGAAAAATGAGAAAATTTGTGGCTTTAGAACGTTTTGCCTATCAACACCGCATTGGAAAACGAAATCAATGGCACAGGCACAGGCACAGGTATTAAGTTGCATAGTTTAAGGGAAATGGGAAATTGAATTGAAAGTTACCAAGTTTGAACAAGAATTTGTTACAAAATAAAGTCTTATAATGAAAATTTATTATTTTTATAATTTGGGGGCCTATTTATACAAAATTTTCCCTTAAAATCTTTAGATGCAATGAAAATCCACCTGTTTTTTTGGTAAAGAGACTGACTGACCACAGCAAAAAGTAAACAATTTCATCACTTAAAGATAACTTTGCAGGCATTCGCAACTAGTAACGCAAATGAGTTCAGCTAGTCTACCAATATCCACGATCTATTCTTGTGTAACGCCTGATAGTCACTTAGAAGCCTAAGTGGACCTACTTTTCCACTTATGTGCCTCTTAATCCGCTTCAGGATTATTAATTGGTGTATTTCAATATGATTTTCTAAGCTAAAGCGCCTTAAAGTATGCAAAAATTTTTGTGAAATTAGAAAAATATGGACGTACTTTTCCACTTATGTGCCCCTTAATCAGCTGCATGACTATTAGTTGGTGTATTTCAATATGCTAAAGTGCCTTAAAGTATGCAACATTTTTTGTGAAATTAGAAAAATATACTCAAACCAAAAGGAATTCCATGATTTTGTATTTTTTTTTGGGTCATTTTGCATACAATAAGGCACAACTAAGTTGATTTATTTAAATTGTCCTGGTCTTTTTGAAGGGGAAAAATAATTTAATTGGAGTTGAGAAGTAGACGGTAATGGCGATGGCGTTGGCGTTGGTGATTTTTGTTTACACAATTTCGAAGCACTTCAAAAGCTGATTAATTAAAATGATTTTCAAATAAATTGGCAATAATTGATGAAATAAGTGGGCGAATCAATCAAAATCAATCAATCAATCAATTACGCCGAACTAGGCCAAAACAATTTCAATATTTTGTGTAAGTTTTGTCATTTTTTTATAATTTCAATAGGCAGGCTTTAAATAAAAGGTCAGTGCGTTGGCCCATCTTGTCGTCTGTCTTATGGAAATATTGTTGTGGGTTAAATATTTTAACTTTTTTTATTTTAAATCTTTACGATTTTTTTATATTTTATTTACAAATTTATTGCGTTTTTTGTGTTTTTTTTTCAAACAAAGTCCTTGATTTCTCTTTCCCTGTCTCCTGCCTGCTACTACATATGATGGCAACTGAATAAATAACTCTGTTGTACACCAGATCCACAATGAAGTTTCTTTATTTTCATTTTATCCTTCGAGCGTATAAGTATTCCTTTCTTCTTGTACTTTTTTCCTTCAGTCTTTTAGTAGTTTTGGTTCATATTTTATTTTTTTTTTTAAGAAGAAAAAATAGCAGAGAACTGTATGGCAATGAATGAATGCTAGATGTGTGGTTACAGCTGCACGTGTTGCCGGCACGTTTTGAGCGACTACTATTATGCAGAATTTATTGGGTAGGGGTAACAGCAACGGTACTAGCAGAAACGATAAGTTTATAAGGCATCTCAGACTTCCTTAATCGACATTATGGTCACATTGTGGCAGCCGCATTGGATTAAGGAAAGCACCTTCAATCGTGCCTACAACAATCAGTTCCCAAACGAAATTGAGTCAGTCTATAACAGTCTGGGAATTGTTCCAATTGTTACGTTTTTACCTTTTAAAAGCGTTTAAAATATATGCTCATAAATTAGTGTTCATTTTTAATTAAAATCCTTTATTATTTGCACAATTCTGTGTGCTAGTGCTCACAACTTGATGTAAACAACAACAATTGCTTTGTTTGTTTACATCCTTTGCATAAACAATAACAATTACTAGACAATTATTCGACAGATCTTTCTAACGGAGATCTTTAAACCACAAATACTCTCTTCAGACACACCGCGTCTTCATACAAGACTAACTGCACTTCACTAACCCCGGTCGCCTGCTTTGTCTTGCTTTTTATATGACAAAGAAAACAGTCTGATGAGTGTTCTTAAATGTGAATTTTCGTGGCTTCGCCTTCTCGAAATCTCTAATATGTAAACATCGTTGTTTACATTTATTCTTGAACTCATTGAGATTACTAATATCGGTTAAAAATAATCTTTTGGTCGTTGTTCGTTGTCTGTAAGGATAAGTAGCTATGAGTTTCACGTAAAAATGCATTAATGCCTCACAGGTTCCATGTACATATTCTGATGATTCGTTTTTCTCCTCTAAGATTCTACTTTTTGGGCTTGAAACGAACCATTTTGTTAACAAGCTTTCTATAAGGCTGCAGTGCTCGTTCATAAGAGCAGTTATTATCCTCAAGTTTCTTCCCGATAGTCAGATTTTCGCATTGTTATTATATATATTTCTTTCTCTCTATCTCCCCTTTCGACAAGTTTACCCTTCCAAAAATATTGTTACATAAATCGAAACGACCTAATATCGTTTAACAATAAAAACGATAAACAAAAGCCACCAGCTACACCAACACAATACACACAACACAAATACACACTAATGAACGTGTTGATTATATAAAGCTGCACACACACATATGTACAACGAACATGCTTGTGTCTGGTACCAACAACAACATGCATGTGAAAAAAAGGGATGGACAACGTAAGCAAGGCACACAAACAACAATGTATTAGCAATAGAGCTCTCGAGAAGGCGATATCACGAACCTTCCACTTCAAAAATGTTCGTTAGACTAGTTGTGTCGGACTATAAAAGGGCTGGACAAAGCATGCAGCATTCAGTGTTAATTCAGTCAGTCTTGTGTGGAGACGCGTTGCGGTTCGAACGTACAAGCGGCATTGCGTGCAAAAAGCAGAGAAGATCTAACGAACAGTTGTTAGTGTTATCGCGGACAGAAGCGTGAAGTAGAATAGTGTACAAGCAAATTATTGTTGTATCGTTAAGTGTGAACAGTGGCACAAACGTAGTGTGAATAATAAAGAGAGTTTAAGAAAAACTAAACACATATTTGTTTTTACTTGGTTTGCAATTAACGAACTCATATTTAAACGTTTTTGAAAAGGTAAAAACGTAACAATATTTTTCCTCTTCACAAAAAGATTCCCACCGTATTCGCGGTGTAGTAGCTTCCCTCCTTGCCAGGTCATGTGCAGGCTTTGTGCCTTAAACTACTACTTGACATGGGATCCAGCAGTATCCTCCATACCACCATTAGTCACGAAACTACCTTTTCCCGCACCATCTTAATACGAGGCCCATATGCAGTTGTGCAATAAGGAACACGGAAACTCCTCACATACACAACAGTAACCATAAGGAGTCCATTTTTTTCTTTATTTCTCTTGCTTCCATAAGCAGTCAGAGTTCTTGGTTATGACAGTTGTTGCTAAAAATAAGGAGCACGATTTGAAACACTCAAATGACAGAGCGAAAGGGGGTTTAAATTCGAAAATATATCGAATAATTTTACTCACTCACTTACATCTTATGTGTGAGTAGAAAGAAAGCTGAAAAAACGTTATACAATCTTCAGGCCATTTTTTTTTTCTTAAAAATAGAAACAAAACAAAAAAAAGATTTCAAAAGATATCCAGTCCTTATTGAACTAAAATTAGATGGAAACACATAAGCATACATACCATACCATACGCATGTACAGTTGATTTATTTTTAGCAAAAGAAAATTACAATAATTTACAAAATTAAGTACAGTTTTATACAAAAATAAATACACACCTATTAACATACTACTCATACACAAACTATCGAACTTAAATTCTAAGAGAAAAACGAGAAGACAAGGCAACATAAGCTACATATTGCTGATGATGCCATCGAAACTGATGGCTGACAATGGACGACCCGAATGCAGGAGCGTGGCAAAAATACCATCTGGTTTCTGTTTCAACTCTTGAGGCGAGCCCTCCTCAATAATTTTGCCTCTTTCCATAACAATTATCCGATCATAGTCCATAATAGTGCTTAAACGATGCTGCAGAAGAATAAAATTTTGAAAAAAAAATTTTCTTTTTGAAAACCAAAATTTAACGCCTTACCGCAATGGTTATAATTGTACGCCCCTGAAAGGCTTTATGTGCTGCTGCTAATAATGCCTTCTCCGTGGAGGAATCTAAAGAACTGGTGGCCTCATCCAATACCAAACACACCGAACCTCTTAGTATGGCACGAGCCAAGCAAAACAATTGGCGATGACCCACGCTAAGATTCAGGCCACCATCCTGGATTTCCGTATCTGCAAGACAAGACAAGAGAAAATTTAACAGTTTAAAGGATTTAAGCATGAGCGAGCAGTGTCGTTAACAACAAAATTCCATAAATTCCCTTTAAAATAGCACTTGAAAAATCCCACAATTTTTTATTGGCATTTGCCTGGGAATGCATCATGAAAATGGGGAAGACCATCACCAGTATGCAAAACAAATAAAGAAGCACATGCCAGTAAAGCTATAAAGGCCACTTGACATTAGAAAATCAAATCGGTTACGAGGGTCAATGGCAAATGAAACTGTTTTACAATCAATCACAAGGCAAACGGCATGTGAAGTGGTTAACACTCTCCTCCTTATTCTTATTACTGCAGCTGCGGCAGTAGCTTTGAAATAATATCCGATAATTACGGACACAAGTAAGCCTAAGTTATCCTTCTCATGAAACAAGCGTCCGTTGTCAAGATTGCGGCATAACTGCCTGTCTACCCGGCACAGCATTAAAGTTTGAGTGTGTACCCACAGCTACAAAATTAGCGGGGTCCGTAAGGTATTGCCAGCCATAGCACTCACTGCCCACTCACTTTCGCAATGGTTGGGTTTAACCTTCCCCAACTCTGGCCTCTTTTTCACTCCATATCTCTCTCTCTCCGAAAGGTATTTCCAGCCCTGGCACTAACTCGTGACACTCACTTCCCACTCACTTTCGCAATGGTTGGATTTTACCTTCTCCAACTATGGCCTCTTTTTCACTCCATATCTCTCTCTCTCCCCGTAAGGTATTGCCAGCCCTGGCACTCACTCGTGACACTCACTTCCCACTCACTTTCGCAATGGTTGGATTTTACCTTCCCCAACTCTGGCCTCTTTTTCACTCCATATCTCTCTCTCTCTCCGTAAGGTAATGCCAGACTCACTCGTGACAATCACTTCCCACTCACTTTGCAAAGGTTGGATTTTACTTTCCCCAACTCTGGCTTCCTTTTCACTTCATATCTCTCTCTCTCTCCGTAAGGTAATGCCAGCCCTAGGACTCACTCGTGACAATCACTTCCCACTCACTTTGCAAAGGTTGGATTTTACTTTCCCCAACTCTGGCTTCCTTTTCACTTCATATCTCTCTCTCTCCCCGTAAGGTATTGCCAGCCCTGGCACTCACTCGTGACACTCACTTCCCACTCACTTTCGCAATAGTTGGATTTTACCTTCCCCAACTCTGGCCTCTTTTTCACTTCATATCTCTCTCTCTCTCCGTAAGGTAATGCCAGCCCTAGGACTCACTCGTGACACTCACTTCCCACTCACTATCGCAATGGTTGGATTTTACTTTCCCCAACTCTGGCTTCTTTTTCACTCCATATCTCTCTCTTTCTCCGTAAGGTAATGCCAGCCCTGGCACTCACTCGTGACACTCACTTCCCACTCACTTTCGCAATGGTTGGATTTTACTTTCCCCAACTCTGGCTTCTTTTTCACTACATATCTCTCTCTCTCTCTCTCCGTAAGGTAATGCCAGACTCGCTCGTGACACTCACTTCCCACTCACTTTCGCAATGGTTGGATTTTACCTTCCCCAACTCTGGCCTCTTTTTCACTCCATATCTCTCTCTCTCTCCGTAAGGTATTGCCAGCCCTAGCCCTCACTCGTGACACGCACTTCCTACTCCCTATCGCTAATAGTTTGATTTTACCTTCTCCAACTCTGGCTTTTTTTTTTCTTTTCAGTCCAAGTCCCTACCATTTGATCGCCTTCACTTTATTCCATTCCCATTGAATGTATTGTAATTACTTATCCTCCCTCGTATTTCAGTTGGCTGCAGACTAAATCCCGTATTTCTCAATTATCAAAAACCATTTGAAATCTTCTCTTTATTTTTGCCTTTCCTTCTGCTGCACTCATAAATAAATCTCTTGAAGAGCTCAAGTATTATTTGCCTCTCTCTAAACAATTCATATCACATTTTTCCCCCATTTATGTTTGCATTTCCTTCTTGTCGTTGCTGTTGTTGTTGTGGATTTGCCTATGAGTGTCTAAGCTATACTCCTCTCCTGGTAGTCAAAGTTTTTAAAACCCAATTGGTTTGCCATGCCATAGTTTCCCATAAATTACTGTCATGCATCATCATATGCATTTATATGCAAGTATGTGTGTGTATGGTAAATATGTATGTATGTGTATGTGTATTTGTTGCATACAAACCTAAACCCTGTGGCATTTTCATATTGACAAACTCCTTCAATTGTGCCAATTCAAGGCAATTCCACAGCTCCAAATCCGAATAGTAACCAGACGGATCAAGATTCTCACGCACTGTCATACTAAACAAATGGACATCCTGTGGGATTATCGATAATCGTGTACGTATCTCATCGGGATGTATGCTGGCGATATCATTATCATCGATGCGTATGCAACCATGGCTGACTTGTAAAACGCCGAACAGTGACAAGGCCAATGATGATTTACCACTGCCAGTGCGACCACAAATGCCAATCTAAACGATGATAAGAATGTCGATGGGTGTTGGTGATGACAACAAGGAAGAGACAAAAAGATGGAAAAGATTAAAAAAATTTGTATTTTCGTTTTCATTTTTTATAAATACAAAATAAAAGAATGAAAAGTAAAGAGAAATAATCAATAAATGGTTTTAGAAGAAAATTTAAAAAAAGAAGTAGAGTTTAAAGCCGTTTATATTTTACAGATAAATCTTATGACTGATAAAACTTTTGTTAACCTAAAATTTAAGATTAAGATTATATTATATGGATTTCCAAATGACGCAATCGCAAGCCCCACAATATTACCCATTTTATAGCAGAACTTTGCTGATGAAAACTTTAAAATAAAGTATCGCCGATGTACCACTCTAAGTGTGTGGATATGTGGTTCAAAATGACAATGAAACTCTTACAGCAAAGCCTGACACTCTTAAAACTGTTGGACCTTAGTATTTATACTTAAAGTTTTGCATTATACCAAAACTCTTATACGGAAACTCATATACTAAAACTGTAATACTACAACCATGTATCATACCAAAACGTTTATATTATAACTCATATACTTAAACTCTTACACTAAATTGCTTGCAATCAATTTCTTGCATTAAAACTCTTATAACAAATCTTTTATACTCTTATACATACATTCCAACTCTTATGCCAAAGACTATATACTTGAACTCTTACGAAAAAATGTCTACACTCTTGAAACTATTATACCGCAACGATTATACTTAAGGTCTTATAGTATACCAAAACTCTTATACTTAATTCCTTATACTCAAACTGTCATCTTAAAGCTGGAATATTATAACTATCTTACCAAAAACTTTATATTAAAACCCTTAAACTAAAACTCTTATACTAAAACTTTTATATTAAAATATCATACTAAAACTCTTATACAAAAACTCATATACTAAAACTGTAATACTACAACTATGTATCATACCAAAACTTTTATATTATAATTCATATACTTAAAATCTTACACTAAATTACTCGCAATCAATTTCTTGTATTAAAACTCTCATATTAAAACTCTTATAACAAATCTTTCATACTCAGACTGTTATACATACATTCAAACTCTTATACCAAAGACTCTATACTTGAACTCTTACGAAAAAATTTCTACACTCTTAAAACTATTATACCGCAACTATTGTACTTAAGGTCTTATAGTATACCAAAACTGTTATACTTAATTCCTTATACTTAAACTGTTATAGTATAAGGAATATTATAAGTATCTTACCAAAAACTTTATATTAAAACCCTTAAACTAAAACTCTTATACTGGAACTCTTATATTAAAATATCATATTAAAACTCTTATACGGAAACTCATATATTAAAACTGTAGTACTATAGTACAACCAACATAGCAAAACTTTTATATTATAACTCATATACTAAAACTCCTACACTAAATTTCTTACATTCGATTCATTGTATTAAAACTCTTATACTAAAACTGTTACACCAAACTTTTATAATAAAGCGCTTATATATACATTCAAACTCTTATACCAAAGACTATACATACTTGAACTCTTACGAAAAAATATCTACACTCTTGAAACTATTAAACGCAACGATTATACTTAAGGTCTTATAGTATACCAAAACTCTTATACTTAATTCCTTATACTCAAACTGTTATAGTAAAGCTGGAATTTTATAACTATCTTACCAAAAACTTTATATTGAAATCCTTAAACTAAAACTCTTATACTAAAACTCTTATATTAAAATAGCATACTGAAACTCATACAGAAACTCATATACTAAAACTGTAATACTACAACAATCATACTAAAACTTTTATATCATAACTAATATACTTAAACTCTTACACCAAATTGCTTGCAATCAATTTCTTGCATTAAAACTCTCATATTAAAACTCTTATACCAAATCTTTTATACTCAAACTCTTATATATACATTAAAACTCGTATACCAAAGGCTATATACTTGAAACCTTAAGAAAAAAATTCTACACTTTTGAAACTATTATAAGGCAACAATTATACTTAAGGTTTTATAAAGTGTGTTTTTTATAGAGGCATAGAACTTTAAGTTGGTATTACCTTTCAAGATGGCGACCGATTTAACAGCTGTCAAGTGATTTATTCTCAGTTTGGTTTGGCAATTCATCATGAATAGACTCACGTCTGAACGTTACAACGTTACAGTCAATGGTGATCGGTATAGAGCCATGATTACAAACTTTTTCATTCCTGAATTGAATAACCATGATGTCCAGGAGATGTGGTTTCAACAAGACGGCGCAATATGTCACACAGCTCGTGCCACAATAGATTTATTGAAAGACACGTTTGGTGACCGCCTAATTTAACGTTTTGGAAATGTGAATTGGCCTCCAAGATCTTGTGATTTAACACCGCTAGACTACTTTCTGTGGGGCTATGTAAAGTCATTGGTCTATGCGGTAAAGCCACAAACGCTTGACCATTTGGAAGACAACATTCGCCGTATTATTGCCGATATACGGCCACAAATGTTGGAAAACGTCATCGAAAATTGGACGTTCAGATTGGACTACATCCGCGCCAGCCGTGGCGGTCATATGCCAGAAATCATATTTAAAATGTAATGCCACAAGATTATCTTTCGGATAAATAAAATTCATGTCAATCGAATAATCCATCGTTGTTTTATTGCAACTTAAAGTTCTATACCTCTATAAAAAACACCCTTTAGTATACCAAAACTCTTATACTTTAATTCCTTACGCTTAAACTCTTATAGCAAAGCTGTAATATTACAACCAAAACCTTGATATTAAAACTCTTATACTAAAATTCTTATACTGAAACTCTTATATTAAAACTTTTATATGAAACTCTTGGACTCAAACTGTTACACCACATTTATTACGTTAAATCCCTTATATTAAAACTTTTATATGAAACTCTTATACTCCAGATTTATTACTTTAAATCCCATGCATATACCAAAACTCTTATACATACATTGAGACTCTTATACCAAAGCTCTTAGACTTAAACTTTTATAGCTAACCTCATACACCCATACTAAAATTCTTATACAAAAACTTTTATATTAAAACTTGTATATGAAACTCTTATACTCAAACTGTTTCACCAGAATTATTACATTAAATCCCTTGTACTTTTACAACGAAACCTTTATATCAAAACTCTTATACATACATTGAGACTCTTATACCAAATCTTTCCTTATCTTATCCTTTGTATTAAAACTTTTATATGAAACTCTTATACTTAAACTATTACACTAGATTTATTACATTAAATCCCTTGTATTAAAACTTTTACAACGAAACCTTTATATCGAAACTCTTATACATACATTGAGACTCTTATACCAAAGCTCTTAGACTTAAACCTATACTGCTAACCCCTTACACCCATTAATCTTAGTAGCAAACTATTTTGTATAATCAATTAATTTATCCTCAGGATAAAATAGATTTGTCTGTGGTCTCCATCCCCTTGAGGTTGTTTGTACAAAAACTCATTCTTATTTTAATATTCAATAGCATTTATTTATTTTTTTTTTTTACTTTTTGTATTTTAAAAACTTCAAAATTTATTTAAAAAAGATGTGAAAACAATTAAAAAATTTGTCTCAACCAAAATTACACTGCAAATAGCCTAAAAATATGCATCATATTTTTTTTGCCTTACAACCTAGAAAAACATCGAAATAGGGTGAGTGGCAGTGGCATTTTAAATTAAAAAACTTTACAACTTTTTATAAGAATTTATTTAAAAATATTTTCCTATTAAACCAAGAGAAAATATAATTCCATTCAACCATCATCATACAATAACTGTTTTTATCTAATAAAACAACTTTTATTTCTCTGAAAAACTAGCATGTGCTTTATATACCATATCCTACAGTGTTTCATTTAATTTTTTTTTATTAAAAATTTTTTTTTTCCTTTTTTTTAATACCAGAAGCAATTTACTTTGAGATACGAAAAAAAAATTGTTGACTTTTTTAAATACTTTTTGCAGCATATTTAATCCAGACCAATAATAAACATAGAAACACTTCTGCCTCTATTTACAAAATATTCAAATTCTTCATACTTTTCCTTTAGTTTTCCTTTATAAAACTGTACAGAGCAGCATTGGTGTATTTTGCTTTCGTTTATTTTTTTATGAAAATTATAAATATGAATGCATATGTTGATTATGTTAGTGTGAGTGTAAACATTTCTACACTTGATAAATTGACTTGAAGAGAAAAACCCTATTTTTTATATGCTTTCACTCTCTCTCTCTCTCTCTGTCTCTGTCTGTTACTTTTCAAATCTATAATCTATTAACAGGAGCCATATGATAATAAACTGTGCGGTAAAGAGAGAGAGAGAGAGAGAGAAATGATTTAATTGAGCTCAACTGCATGAAAAAAATGAGAAAATTTTATGCACAACAATACACAACAAAATATTGTAGAAAAACGAACATAAATATGTTGGGGTTTTTGTAGCAGACAAATGTTTTTCATAAAAAAAATCATAAAAAAAATAATAAATTTTATAAGTCATATAATAATTTAAAGGATAATACAATAAAAAATTCTTAAAATATTCAGTAGATTTACTACCATTTGCTACTATAGTTTACCGCCTTTGGCAACAAAAAAAAAAAAAGAAATTCTTCATTGTATTACTGGCTGTTATATTGTAATATAAAAACCCCGATTTGGGGCACAGAAAACCCGCACGCATATATTGAAAAGCCGTCGCACCCAAAACGAGTCACTGTTTTGTGCGGATTTTGGTCCAGAGGCATAATTGGGCCAATTTTCTTCGAAAATGAGCAAGGAGTGGCTGTTACAGTCAATGGCGATCGTTATCGGGCCATGTTGAACGAATTTTTGTTCACAAAAATTGAAGAGGAGGATATTGGCAACATTTGGTTTCAACAGGACGGAGCTACGTGCCATACAGCCGAAGCTACACTTGATGTTTTGCGCCCTGTTTTTGAAGATTGCATTATCAGCTGCAGAGCCGATGTCGTTTGGCCACCTCGGAGCTGCGATTTGACACCGTTGGACTATTATTTGTTGGGTGCCGTCTTAACAATTGTTACGCCGACAAGCCAGAGACAATTGACGCTTTAAAGGACAATATTCGTGAAGCCAATGGTGAAATACAGCTGCACACAATCAATAATGTGCTTAAAAATTGGACCGATCGTGTAGGCTACTGCATGGCCAGCCGAGGCAGCCATTTGAATGAAATTATTTTCCATTATTAACCGGAAGGATTGTACTTTCAAATAAAAAAAGAAATTTGAGAATATATTCAGTCAGGTTTTTTAAAGCATTTTCAAAAAAAGTTATGTGGCGGACCCTTTATAAATAGGCTTAATTGTTATAAACCAAAAACCTTAAGAAAATAATATTGTTAGGAAAATGAAATGCTTCTACATCACGCAGCATTAAAATCATAAACGAAAGCTACAAAAACAAAACAATGCAAGTAAACAAACTTGTTTACAAATTATCGTACTGCTCAATATAACAACAAACACCAGCATAAGAAAATGGTAAACAAGTAAACAAAAATCGACAAACAACACTACAAAAATAAACCGAAACAAAATACACAAACAATAATAATAAATGTAAACAACGATGTTTACATTTATAGAGATTTCGAGAAGGCCAAGTCATGAACATTCGCCTTCAAGAACATTCATCAGATTGTTTACTTTGCCATATAAAAGGCAAGGCCAAGCAGGCAACTAAGTTAGTGAAGTTCAAACAGTCTTGTGTGAAGACCCGGTGTGATTGAAGAGAGTAATCGTGGTTGAAAGATCTCCGTTACAAAGCTCTGTCGAATAATTGTCTAGTAATTGTTATTGTTTATGCAAAGGGGAATAAACAGAGGAATAACAAAGAAAACCAATTGTTGTTGTTTACATTAAGTTGTGAACAGTGGCGCACAGAATTGTGTGAATAATAAAGAATTTTAATTAAAACTAAACACAAATTTATTTTTATTTTATTTGCAATCTACGAGCTTATATTGTAAACGTTTTTAAAATGTAAAAACATAAAAATAATATTCTTTTACTAAAACTTTTATACGGATATTAAGGCCTGTATATTTACATTACACTTCCACGCAATAAAAAAAAACTCTTCTCTTAAGAAAATCTCCAACTTTCTTAAACTTATGATAAAATCTTCTTTCATAAACAACCATTATATTAAAAAAAAGAAACTCTTATACCATAATCTGTTATACCTCAAACTCTTATACTACTTTTACGCTTTTAATAAAAATATTTCAAATAACGGCTTACCCTTTGACCGGCTGGTATTTTTAAATTTAAATTTTTAATCACATCCTCCTGTTGGCCTTCATAACGTAAACTGACATTTTCAAAAGATATATCGCCACGCTGTGGCCACGATATTGGAACTGGTGTGTCTGTAAAATATCAAAATGAACAAAAATAAATAATAATAGCGTTACATGAACATAAATAAATAATAAAAGGGGGGAAAAACGAACAGGGGAAATCAGAAAACAAAACAAAATTTGAAAAATTGTAAAAAAAGGAGAAAAAATAGAAGCACAGCCTTTATTGGCACCCTAAAATTCTTCCTCTTTTATAAGAAGTTTTAAAGCTTTTGTTATGGCAGGCGGATGTATTTAGTGGTCTCTGACAAGTGCTGAGCTGACGCAGGCTTTGTTGCTCTCAATTGAATAGAAAACATACTTGAATTACACCTTAAGGATATGCCTGTCACTGTATCAAATTTCATAGGCCTTTACATACATAGGTAGATACGCGAAGAGACTTATGCAAATGGCCTCTGTGGATGTTGTAAATCGATTGGGGAGGAAGGGTACATTATTGTCCACTTTATTTGTCAATATCCGTTTCTCCCTCGACACAAACTTATCGTATTTGGCTGCAGCCTTTCTCTATAGCCTAATGAAACTATCGTTACTAGATATTGGAACAATCAGTAGATGCATTAAATGTTTAAGCTGAATTTGAACTTGATTCTAAGGCCTTGATGTTGATTGTCAAGCCCAGGATTTAGTTTCTGAAGCATTGCTTCATATGGTATCTCAGCAAGCCACTATATATACTTAGGGAATCTTTGATTTCACAAATCTACATTCCTTGCTATTCGATCTTATCCTATTCTTTCTTAACCTCATCTATGCTTTTAGATTGACACACTTTTCCTAGCGAAATGGTTTCGTAGGCTGCTCATAGCAAAAACTGTCTGTCTAGGCTCTTCAAATCTAAGTGCATGATAAAGCATTTCGATCTTGATTTTTATCACCACAATAGCGTATGTGTTAACAGATGTACTACAACCGCTAAGTTTGCCTATTATATTCCAACAACTTTCCCTCTTCTTTCTTTGTACGTGTGTTACATTTCCTTTCAAGAACCTACCATAACCCATTTGTCTTCTGTAATGCCCCAGAGACAAATAGAAAATAAAAATTCAAATTTTTTTTTTTAACAAAAATTTTCTGCTTTCAAACAGACAATACGGACAATACGAAAAAAAAAAAACAAAAAAAAAACAAGAAGATATGCGTCGAACAAAGTGATTTAAAAAAACTGAAATGCCTGCACAAAAGATTTATTGTTTTTAAACCGCAAAATCTGTCAGTCAATGTTAAATAAAACAGAAAATAGATTATTTTTCTATACTTTTTTCGTTTCTATTTTTGATTTTTAATAAATATTTACAAGAGAATGAAATGAAAAGTAAAAAACGCTAAACGGCAAACCAACAAACAAAAATTATAAAATATCCAAAAAATAATTTAAATAAATTTTACATTTAAAGTGGGATGATGATGTTTCTTTGAAAATTTCAAATTAAAATATAATTTAAGGAAATAATTTATAATTTTTTGAACGATTGCTTCAAAACACTTCCCATCTTGTTTTCTCATAAAATTTCTGTAAAAAATTTAAACTCCTAACCGTACCCGCATACACTCACACCCACACACACACAGCAACCAAATTCAGTTCAAATTATTCACAGCAGGAGCTGAACGAACAAGGGAAACACAGACAAAACAAAACAAACACAAATGCCGACAATGTTTGCCTCATAAACTTTAACCATTAAATTTACCTTGAAATTGAAAACACTAATAATCTTACACGCACACATCCACAGACACACAAAACATAAGCACTCTTCCATAAACATTTCTGTTCAAAGAAAAAAAAACAAAACAGACCTCTTTTTGCTTACTCCCCCCCCCCCCCCCCCAATGCTGTAAGTACTTTACCGTAGTAAATAAACAGCTAAACTCACTCTCACTTTCCTCTCTCTCTCTCTCTTGTTGTGGTGTAAAGTTAGACAATAACACAAGCACACACAGCCAAGCAAAGAAATCAAAACAAGTTCTAGCTAGATGCGACCATAAACAATCGCGTACACACACACACATTCTCTTCTAATGTACTTGAATGCATTCCTTCACTGTAAAAGTTCCTGCTACACTTGTACCAAGAAATTCTCTTGTAAGAGAAATACAGAGAGAGAGTAGAGAGTAGAGAGAAAACGTATTTAAAGTTTATTTGTTGTTGGAATTAAAAACAAAACAAATAAAGCAATATCGATGGTGGATTGTTTCTGAGAGTTTGTTGCTGCTTTGGTAAGAAGGCTTTACACTGGCAACGAATTTCTTTGTTTAGTTTTGAAAGCGTGGGACAAGTCTAAACAAAATTTTAGAACACCTGAAGTGAGTTTGTTTCTTAAAAATGAAATTAAAATGTAAAGTTATCAACTTATAGCAGAGAAACTAAAGATCATGCAATGCAACAGTACTTAGAAGCATAGCTGCCAGATAAATAAGGCACCAAATCAAAATCGTCAAAGACGTTTATTAAAATCGTCAAAAAACTCGTCAGGAAAAGTAAATAAATAAATTAAAAATTTTTAAAAACCGGAATTATTTCTATTGTAGTAAAACATATAAAGTCAATGTATCTACATATCCTAGTTCAAAAAGAAAACATTTAACAAAGAATTTATTGGAAATTAAAAGCTAGCGTCCCTCATCTTCATTTAATACTTTTTTTCCAAAAAATTGGAGAAATTTTATATCATTTTCAGGAAAGAATGGTTTAAGGTTTAAACAATCTATCTCAGCGTTGTTTATTGACACATAAGCGCAGCAATAATATCACATCATCTATATCTATGGGCGATGTAGGTATTAGGGAGTCAGTAGCTTTTGATGTTCTGAGCATGAAAAATCAGTGTAATGCTGACACATTTTTCAGTTCTTTTTAAGTTCTTATCATCTGATCTTACTTTTTACACCGTTTATAACTGACAGAGAATGGAATAAAACACTCATGTATGGGTTAGTGCCCATTTATTTAATTTAAAAATAAGCGCATAAATATGGGAGCTATGATTGTGCGGCCAACCGCGGCAGTCATATAAATGTAATAAAAATCCATTTCCAACCGGAGCAGTTGTAGTTCACAGCAAAACAATAAATTTAACAAAATTTCAAAGTATTTTTGTTTTATTACATTTTTAAATTTAAACTTTTAGATCGCCAACCTATTATTATTACTCACATTATGCTAATATTAAATGTGTACAGTTTGTCAAAAAAATCTTTGCACAGATCAAAAAAATGTAAAATGTGATCTTCATTCAAGAATTCCAACAACAAAATCTTTACATACTATTTTATTTTTGCACACATTCTATAACTGTACTTGTTTACGACCATAAGGCGTCAATAGTTTTCTAATAGTCACACACATTACAATAATAACAACAATAAAAGAACTTTACACAGTATAAAGGGTGTCAAAAAAATTTTTGCATATTGAATGAAGATAATAAAAAAATGACAAAAAATGCCGTTATTTCCCAAGAATGTTGTGCATTTTGGGTTTTTTGCAAATGAGATGGAATGTGAAAGGGGTAAACAACGTTTTAGTAATGAAGTGATCGTTTTTTATGTAACAAATGTCCTTATATTCGAATACAAAAAATGCCAGGAAAACGAGTTTCAAAAAATATTATACAATTGGTCTATTTCAACTACTACAAAGGCCAATCTGCCAAGGAAATCGCCGATATGTTCTTGAACATCAGGACCGTATATAATATTATATCCCGTGCTGAAAAAGAAGGAGGACTAGACTTAAAAGGATTTACAGGCAGGACAAAAAAGGTGACGCAGCGAGTTGAAAGAAATATTATTAGATTCGTGTATGGTAGACCACAATCCAGTACGAGATGATTAGCTCTTCAAGTGCAGAAAGACTTTGGGTTACTTGTTTCCCAAGAAACCATCATAAATGTTCTTCAAAAACACAAATATTCTTCAAGAGTGGTTAGGAAAAACTGTCAGCACAAAATGTCGAAAAGAGATTAAGATTTGCCACCAAATATGTTTCACTTCCTCCGGAGTACTGGGACGCTATTATTTTCTCAGATGAGACGAAAATAATGCTTTATTATCATGACGGACCGCAAAGAGTTTGGCGTAAGCCTCTGACAGCACTAGAAAATTAAAATCTTATTCCTACAGTAAAGTTTGGAAAATTGTCTGTAATGGTATGGGGCTGTATATCCAGCAAGGGAGTTGGTGTAAGAAGGATTTTGGATGAAATAATGATTAAGGAAGTATATCTTGATATTTTAAAAAATAAACTGACCGCCAGCATTAAGAAATTTGGTTTTATTGACCCGGTTAATCCGAATAAATTTAATTACAAGTACTATCAAGATAATGATTCTAAACATTAATCTTATTTATTTAAGTCCAGGTTACTTTACAACTGCTCCAAAGTTATTGATACTCCTGCCCAAAGTCCTGATATTAACCCTATCGAAAATTTGTGGGTTCATCTAAAGCAAAAGGTAGGAAAAAGATCGCCAACAAATAAAAACGAATTGATAAAGTTCATCAAAGAAGAATGGAAAAAAATACCATTAGAATATGACATTCCGAAGCTTATTCAATCCAGGAGAAGGTGTCTACAATCGGTGATTGGTGCTCAAGGTGGACACACAAAATATTAGCACTATAATTTTAAAAAAATTGCATAAGTCTTAATATTTTGTCAAGTGTGTAAACATTTTTTTGACAGCAGTAAAATTGAATTGTTTTTGTTTTTTAATATTTTACATTAAAATATTTTCATTGTTATAAAAGTTTTTTATTTATTATATTAACAAAACATATATTTATAAAATCCTGTTTGAAAAAAATGAAAAAGTTGGTTATTTATATTAGAAATCAATGAATTTTTCGAAGTTTTTTTATTTTTCTCTATGTGCAAAGATTTTTTTTGACAAACTGTATGTAAAATTCATAATGCACCGAACATATGTGGCGTATGAGTTATATTTAATTCCATTAGTTTCAAACAAGACAAAATCGAAATATTTTTATTGCATACTTTTCAGGGTAACTATTCCAGCCATACATGTAATAAGACGCGTATGAGTAATATATTTCAAATACAATTAAAAAGAAAGTATACTCCATAAATTTGGAATTAAGCTACATGAGTTTTCGATTCTATGCAATTCTAGGCTATATTCTAGATACCAGGAATATTACAGGGTGAACAAAGAAGGATTTAAAGAATATGATATAAAATTTTAATTTTTAAAAATCGTCAAAATAAGGGCATAAATCGTTAAATCGTCAATATGATATTTTTGGTGCTCAAAATCGTCAAAATGACGATAAATCGTCAAATCTGGCAGCTATGATTAGAAGACATGTAAAGGGCGAACCACTTATATATATCTGGAGTCCATGGACTTATGAACTCCCCGTTATGAGCATCTTTAACCTAGAGACACTATTAATTATGAATTGCAATGCTCACGAGTCGCCTATTTGAGCCAAGAGATAAACGAAAAGCGACCACAATGGGCCTTGACATTTATGCCTTAATGACCACACCCGGCTACAAATTTCTCAAACACATTTTAGACATGCTTTCGTATCTATCCAGAATTCACTGCTAGTGTGAACACGGTTTATTAGTGTATGTATGTATGTACTTACACTGTTTCTTGCACTTAGCCAAACCTCTTACACTGGCTCTACGTCGTTCCACATCATTACGTTCTAAGGGCTTCGTAGAGGGACTCCTTTTAAAAGTTGCTTTCGTTACTCCAGCTTTTGCTGTTGCTACTGCTCCTGCACCGGGTGATGTAGATGCTGTCATCTTCATGTCATTCATAATGTTGTCTTCACCAATAGTTGCTGCTGATGTTGCTGGTGCACTTGTTGTCTTTGTTTTTTGCCGTTTGGAAGCAAAAGTTTTTGCGGTTACTACAGCAATCTGTCCATCATTATGGGCTTTACAATCATCATCAACTTTATCATGAGCACAGGGAGTTCTATTGACATTGCTGTCAGTTGGTGTATTATGTTGAGGCAAGTTCAGCAATTTATCATTGTTGTCTGCTGCTTGAGATGAAAACTTTCTTCCTGTGCCATCAAAGTGGCCAATAACCTGCTCAAAACTTACTTTTCTATTGTTGTTGCAGCCATTATTACAGCCTTCTTCATCTTTTTTACTTTGGCCCAATTTCCTGGCATCCTCTTCCTCTATCGCCACACCAACTGTGGCAATTTCCTGCAAGTCTTGTGTTGTATCATCATCATCATCATCATCCACTTTGTCTTCGTCTTCTTCTTGGAACTTCTCTTGTGAAGTTTCAGCATAATAAGCAATACGTTCAACGGAACCCACATACATTTCCATATCGGCCAAAAGTTTTACAACCCAATTCAAATAAATTGGCATCAACAGCGTATAGTTTATGGCCAAGCCGACTAAAGATGGTGTCGGTGTCAGGGGGGCCATATGTTGTTCCCGAGGCTGCCGTTGCTGCTGCTGTTGTAACTGTTCACTATAGTTGTGGCAAGCTATTGTTGCCGCCAATAAAGCTGTCACTATGGCCACAAACACAATTACACCGCCCAGGTAATCCTGTAATAAAGAAGAAAGCAAAAGGAAAAGTTTTTTCTTTATTTTTTTTAAGAAAGATAATGATTATGACGGGGCGTAAAGCAGGCGCAAAGACATGCAACAAATTGCAAACACAGTTATTTTACTGAAAGGCCGGAAAACAATTTTTCTGTTCGTTCAAGAAAAACAATTCTTAAACGCAAAATGAAAAAATCTAGCTACTGGTGTTTTGCTTTTACATTGCTTAACATTAAAATTATAAACAAAAGCTACAAAAACAAAACAATCCAGTAAATAAACTTGTTTACAAATTATCGTACTGCTTAATATAACAAGAAACAACAGGATAATAAAATGTTAAACAAGTAAACAAAAATACACAAACAATACTACGAGAATTAATGTAAACAACGATGTTTACATTTATAGAGATTTCGAGAAGGCGAAGTCATGAACATTCGCTTTTACATTCATCAGACAGTTTACTCTGCCATATAAAAGGCAAGGCAAAGCAGGCAACTGAGTTAGTAAAAGTTCAGTCAGTCTTGTGTGAAGACACGGTGTGTTTGAAGAGAGTAATCGTAGTTCGAAGATCTCCGTTACAAAGATCTATCGAATAATTAACTAGTAATTGTTATTGTTTATGCAAAGGATATAAAAAAGGAATAACAAAAAAGAGCAATTGTTGTTGTATACATCACGTTGTGAACAGTGGCTAATAGAATTGTGCGAATAATACAGAATTTTGATTAAAACTAAACAGAAATTAATTTTTATTTTATTTGCAATCTACGAGCTCATATTTTTAACGTTTTTAAAAGCTACAAACGTAACAATATATTCAAAGCAGATATTGGTTTGCCTGCGTTTAATCTTTAAAAGCTATTAAAGTCATTGCAACCCCTCTAATGAGCACCAACAAGGCAATGAGTTGCCAGTTGTGATTCGTTCTAGTAAGCACAAGTTCCATTTGTGGATTCTGTCTTAAGAACATACAATTGTTCGATCTTCCTAGCTACAGTACAGTTTAAATTATCTCCCAGTTGAGAGTACTCTACTATTACTACTACTACTACTAGTACTACTACTACTACTACTAGTACTACTACTACTACTACTAGTACTACTACTACTACTACTAGTACTACTACTAGTACTACTACTACTACTACTACTAGTACTACTACTACTACTAGTACTACTACTACTACTAGTACTACTACTACTACTACTAGTACTACTACTACTACTAGTACTACTACTACTACTAGTACTCCTACTACTACTACTAGTACTACTACTACTAGTACTACTACTACTAGTACTACTACTACTACTAGTACTACTACTACTACTAGTACTACTACTACTACTAGTACTACTACTACTACTACTAGTACTACTACTACTACTAGTACTACTACTACTACTAGTACTACTACTACTACTAGTACTACTACTACTACTAGTACTACTACTACTACTAGTACTACTACTACTACTAGTACTACTACTACTACTAGTACTACTACTACTACTAGTACTACTACTACTATTAGTACTACTACTAGTACTACTACTACTACTAGTACCACTACTACTACTAGTATTACTACTACTACCAGTACTACTACTACTACTACTACTAGTACTACTACTACTATTAGTACTAAACCTAGTACTACTACTACTAGTACTACTACTACTAATACTACTACTACTACTAGTACTACTACTACTACTAGTACTACTACTACTAGTACTACTACTACTAATACTACTACTACTACTACTAGTACTACTACTACTACTAGTACTACTACTACTACTAGTACTACTACTACTACTAGTACTACCACTACTACTAGTACTACTACTACTATTAGTACTACTACTAGTACTACTACTACTACTAGTACTACTACTACTACTAGTACTACTACTACTACTAGTACTACTACTACTACTACTAGTACTACTACTACTACTAGTACTACTACTACTACTAGTACTACTACTACTACTAGTACTACTACTACTACTAGTACTACTACTACTACTAGTACTACTACTACTACTAGTACTACTACTACTACTAGTACTACTACTACTACTAGTACTACTACCACTATTAGTACTACTACTAGTACTACTACTACTACTAGTACCACTACTACTACTAGTATTACTACTACTACCAGTACTACTACTACTACTACTACTAGTACTACTACTACTATTAGTACTAAACCTAGTACTACTACTACTAGTACTACTACTACTAATACTACTACTACTACTAGTACTACTACTACTACTAGTACTACTACTACTAGTACTACTACTACTAATACTACTACTACTACTACTAGTACTACTACTACTACTAGTACTACTACTACTACTAGTACTACTACTACTACTAGTACTACTACTACTACTACTACTACTACTACTACTACTAGTAGTACTACTACTACTACTAGTACTACTACTACCACTACTACTACTACTACTCTCGTTTACTTTTGGAAAATATTTTAAAGAAAAACATTTTTAAGTCTCCAGCATATTCACTTGATTTTGGACACTTAAAGTTTTTCTCTCTTTATTTTGGCAAACGTTAAACTATAAAACTAAACATGTAACTTCACTTAGAATTCAAATATAAACAAAAGAAACATTTAAAATTACTTTATAAGACAACAACAACAACAACAACAGCGACAATATTGGAAAAACAAAAACTAACAGGGCTTGGCCTTTAGAAACCCCAGCACGTTCTTTACAATTTATGACAGCTGCTGTTGGAGTTTTGCTAGTCTTGTAGTATTTTTGTTTCCGTTTTTTTTCCTCCCAAAAACAAAACTTACATTTTAGAAGAGAAAAAAACTACAAAGTTTTGGAGATAAAATTTCTTAAAAATTAAAGATTTTAAGAAAAACAAGAAAAACAATGAAAAAATAAAGAAAACACAGGAGAACACTTTACAAATTGTTAAATATTGTTTTAAATCAAATCAAACAACAACAATGGCATCAGACAGAGAGAGAGAGAGAAAGAGAGAGAGAGAGCAAAAGAAAAGACAAATTTTTAACGTCTTTTTAACGTTATGGTTAAATTATAAGATTTTTATGAAGCATACCTTAAGGGTTCTTACGTATATAAATACAACCCTGGAGTATCAGAGTATGTATGCAAGTTAAACATGTGTAGAGAAAATAATTAAAGCCTCTTGTGTATGTGTATGTATACGGGATTATATTTTTGTTTACTTCCCGTATACTTAACAACTCTGAGGTGTTTGTATTTAACTCTATCTCTCTCTCTCTACCTTTGTGTGTGCCTCTCTCTCTCTCTGCCTCCCTTTCGCTCTCTTTGTTTTTACTTACCAATGATATGCCCAACCAACGATTACTCGTATTCAATATGGTGAATGCAATTGTATTCTCTTCGAGTCGTCGAAATAAGATTTCGGTGAAACGTGACTCCTGATTGTAGGCACGTATTGTTGTTACCCCCTGTATCGTTTCCGATAGATGTGATATCACTGGTGAATTTGTGGCATTCTCAATACGTTGCAATTCTCTAAAGAATATAAAATAACAAACAAAGATAAAATGAAAAAAGAAAAATAAAATAAAATGAAAAAGAAAAATAAAAGAAAAACAACAAAAATAAACAAACAAACAATGAATTGCGTGCTGGTTTATTAAGGACATTCTGAAATATTAAGGGAGGCTATAAACGAAATGAAGCAGAAAATATTCGAATGAAAGAAAAAATTCTTAAAGGTATATGGACGTTGTTTTGGTCGAAAAGCCAGAGCTAGTGCTATAATCACTGACTCGCGTTTATTAAGCCACTTAGACCGCCTCGCTAGGGTTCTCTTCATCAAGGTTTTCCTTTTTGTTGATGAATTTCATGTACTCCTTGATATTCAACTCATCATCGATCATCGTATTCAAATACTTTCAAGGCAGCTTTTATGCTGGGCACAGAATTGAAGTCGTCATTGAATAGTTCTTTGAGAGTGAAAAACTATTTTTGAAAACTTTTTGAAAATTACACATCGTTTGCCTCGCCCCCAAGCGATTTATCAAAAATATTTTAACGGGATGCGTATCTGTTTTGATGAATTGACAATTGCAATGAGTTTACCAATTATTAATTAAATGTTGTGTTAAAAACCCAAAAAACTTTAATGTTTTTCAAGGCTTTGTTTTGAACAAAACCGCAAACAAAGTCCGGCGGCTAGCAGAAAAGTTTTTGTTTCTTTTTTAATTGAAAATCAAATTGAATTTATTAAAATGATAACATAGGATTGGATTGGAAAGAGTGGCAGCTCCATTAAATTATAAATCACTCGAACATGTATTGAGGCCAGCGATACCACAGAAACCACGATATGGGTATTGTGAGAAGCTTGGTTGTAGTCCTAGCTAAAAGGTTGTAATAACCTATTAAGTAAGTAAATAAGTCCAAGGATCTTTAGATAAGATAGATGAGTATTCAGAAGGATTGATGATTAAGCGTGATAGGGGATTAAATCGCAAGTGATACCACAGATACCATGATACGTGTGTTGAGAGAAGCTGGGTTGTAATCCAGACTAAAGGGTTTTAAATAAGTCTAAGGATCCTTAGATAAGATGGAGGAGTATTCAGTAGGAATGATGATTAAGCGTGATAGGAGATTAAGTCTCAAGTTGCGGCATGTTGTCTGTCTAGTAATCAACAGAGAAATCTATTAAGCACGCCAATTAAGAGTCTTTGCTGGGGCTGGTAAGCAACGTCGTGGTGGGAATCTGCATTGCAACAGAGCTTATCACTGTATCAATGAGCCGCTCATTACAATTTTTATTGAGGACAGTTCACCAGAAGAATCGTCGATTGAGATTGGATTCGATAACCAACCAATAAGTTCAGCGATTGACACCAGGACGAAGTCGCCTAATTATGTAATGTTCTTTCTATAATTCAATAAAATTATTGCCAATGTTTGCAGATTTTCTTTAAATTAAAGGAAATATAGAACTTTGTCTAATAGGTAGTGTGTTAGATTATTCAAACCCCAGGTCTGGCAACTCCAACAAAATATTTCTTCGGTGACTTCCTCTCACCAGACTTCTGGCACAAACTCTAAGAGTAAATAAAAATGTAATGAAAAGTTTCTCAAGCAAAATCAGGCGTTCGGAATCGACATTAAACTGTAGGTCCAAGCACTCATGTATAAAAAATTAACACACACAACATGGTGGTGTGAGAAGCTAGGTTGTTATATTGACTAAAGGGTTGTAATAATCAAATCAGTAAGTAGAGTAATTGGGTGTGTGTTACCCTCAAAGTATTAATAATGAGGCTAACAGATTGCCTTCTTACGTTATCGAGGGTCTGGATTATGGAAGATACTCTCGATTTGACAATTGGTTTATACAACCAGGATATGGCTTCTTTACAGGCGAGGAAAGTCACATATTCAGCAATGTAATGACCAACTAAGTAAGTTTTAGTAAATATTGCCAGGAGGTAAAGCTTTTTTTCAGTGTCAATTGAAACAATTTCACAACATGCAACAGAAAAAACTAAAAAATTAAGTGCAACAATGCCTGGAATTTTTTTACTTGTTAATCTAGACTACTTCAGTGCATTCTTAAGTCATAATAACTGATAAAGATTTCTCTGTCATAAGTTACGAATAATTTTTATTATTCTCATCAATCAGAGATGGGAATTATTATGTTTTTGCAAAACTGCACTTAAAACAGCTTTTATTGCAACAACATTCTTTGGGGAAAACTTGCCACAAAGCAGTGAAAGAAAATGAAGGATTTACCTCTATAACAACAAGAACAACATCAACAACAACAAAAGTAATCATAAATATGAAAATGGTAATGGAAATAGACAAGGACATACATAAATGAGAATGTCAGTGGAATCTACAGTTTAATGTAATGCTTTAAAAGAAAAACCACTGAATATTTTCTCAAATTTCTTTCTTTATTTGAAAGTACAACCCTTCCGGTTAATAATGGAAAATAATTTCATTCAAATGGCTGCCTCAGCTGGCCATGCAGTAGCCTACACGATCGGTCAAATTTTTAAGCACATTATCGATTGTGTGCAGCTGTATTTCACCAATGGCTTCACGAATATTGTCCTTTAAAGCGTCAATTGTCTCTGGCTTGTCGGCGTAACACTTATCTTTGACGGCACCCAACAAATAATAGTCCAACGGTGTCAAATCGCAGCTCTGAGGCGGCCAAACCACATCAGCTCTGCGGCTGATAATGCGATCTTCAAAAACAGGGCGTAAAACATCGAGTGTAGCTTCGGCTGTGTGGCACGTAGTACCGTCCTGTTGAAACCAAATGTTGCCAATGTCCTCCTCTTCAATTCTTGTGAACAAAAATTCGTTCAACATGGCCCGATAACGATCGCCATTGACTGTAACGGCTACTCCTTGCTCATTTTCGAAGCAAAAATGGCCCAATTATGCCTCTGGACCAAAATCCGCACCAAACAGTGACTCGTTTTGGATGCGTCAGCTTTTCAATGTATGCGTGCGGGTTTTCTGTGCCCCAAATGCGACAATTTTGCTTGTTTACATACCCGCCAAGATCAAAATGAGCTTCATCTGAAAAGACGATTTTTTTGCCAAAATCGGCATCTTCTGGTGTAGGCTACTGCATGGCCAGCCGAGGCAGCCATTTGAATGAAATTATTTTCCATTATTAACCGGAAGGATTGTACTTTCATACAAAAAAATAAATTTGAGAAAATATTCAGTCGGTTTTCATTTTAAAGCATTTACAAAAAAAAGTTATTTGGCGGACCCTTTAGAATTCGAGAAGGTTTTTCAAGTCTTTTGCTACAATACTGCTGACGGTGTTGTAGCTTAGGACGACCCAAACCTCGCCATGGAAATCAAAACATCTTCTAATACAGAGTAGCATAACGTTTTAAAAACTTTACGAACTTGTCTTGAAAGTAAAAAAATTTCATATTCATACTCCTCATACATGTCAGTTGCGAGCAACGAATGCTATTTTGTTGCAAAACAAACTTTCTGCAACCCTCACCCTGCTACTAACTACCCCACCTGTTATACGAAAAGGAAACTAAAATTGTTGCTTTTAAATAATTTGTAGCAGTATTGGCATACGAGGGAAAGTTTAAGTTAAAGTTCCAGCCCTTTTAAATGCTATTAAAAACTCGGCTCATTTAATATTGGGCGAGGGGGGAAGGGAAGAGTGCTCATTGCATTAAACGTTTATTTGTTTGTTGATTTAAAAATGTCGGTTTTAAAGGAACTGGAAATAGCAACAGTTGCGTTAAATTAGCAGCAGTTTGTTGTTCAAAACAAAGTTTCTCTGTGTGTATATGAATGTCTCTCCCTTTCTCTTTCTCTCTCTGTCGCTCTTTGGATTTGACAAAGTTGTTGGCTTAAACGTTTACTACAGTTTAGCAAAACTTTTAAGAGAAAAACTATAATTTTTTATGATTTTCTAATGCATTTTCCAAATTTTCATAGTTCGAATTGAAGAGCAGGAGAATTAAATACAAGGCACAAGGGGGGTTCAAAGACAAAATAGTAAAAAAAAAATTTTTTTTTTTATTTTGTTGGAATTTGTTTTGATGTTCCATAATTTGATTAAAAAGTTGTTGAGACTTAAAACAAAAACAAAAATAAATAAAAAAAAACTTTTTAATTAACTTTTTTGATAATACGCACAAAGTCAATAATATTGACAAAATTTTTGTAGAAAATCGAAAAATATTCCGATCTTTTTTTTTTGAAACTCCAAATTTAATATTTAAAGTTTTTAAATTTTGAAATTGAAATTTAAAAATTTATTTTACCTGGACGAGCATCTGTAGAACTTTTGTATGGCATAATAGGCCAAGCACACAGGTACAGTGACCACCATAAACCAGGGCGTTATAATGACATTGATGAGTATGGCACACAGACACAACAAAGTGAATTGCAACAAACGTTGACTGGTGGCAGCAATTTTCTACAAAAAAAAAACCAGAAAAAATAAACAAAAGAAAAGAAAGCAATAAAAATCTAATTATTAAGGGTATTCACTTCACAAACAAATGAAAATTTAAAAACAGATGACAAGTATCAGGGAAATACTGGTGTTTTGCTTTTACACTGTTTAACATTAAAATTATAAACAAAAGCTACAAAAACAAAACAATGCAGTAAACAAACCTGTTTACAAATTATCGTACTGCTTAATAACGGGTGATTTTTAAGTTATTATCTTTTTGGCAACACTGGTTTAAACAGATCACGCCCGTTTCGTGTTTTGTTTCACGGTCAAACATCTTCAGTTTGGTCAATAATTTAACCATGAATCGTCTTACAAACGAACAACGCTTGCAAATCATTGAATTTTATTATCAAAATGCGTGCTCTGTTAAGAAAGTTCATCGCGCGCTTCTGCCACTTTATGGTCAGTTTAATCGACCCACTGAAGCGGCTATTTACATTGTTGGACATTAAACCACCAACACGCTTACCGTAGAGTGCGAACCGAAGAAAATATCGCAGCTGTATCGGTCAGTGTTAATGATGACCATTAATTATCGATTCGTCGCCGTTTGCAGCAATTGGGGCCTCTGTTACTCAACAACGTGGACAATTTTGCGGAAGGATTTAGGTGTGAAGCCTTTCAAAATACAGCCGGTGCAAGAATTGAAGCCGAACGACCTACCGCAACGCAGAATTTTTGGTGACTGGGCTCTTGGAAAGTTGGCCGAAGATCCACTTCTTTATCGAAAAATTGTGTTCAGCGACGAAGCTCATTTTTGGCTCAATGAATAAGTAAATAAGCAGAATTGTAGATTTTGGAGTGAAGATCAGCCAGAAGCATTGCAAAAGCTACCAATGCATCCAGAAAAAGTCCCAGTTTGGTGCGGTTTATGGGCTGGTGGCATCATTGGACCGTACTTCTTCAAAGATGCTGCGAATCGTAGAGTAACTGTGAATGGTGAGCGCTACCGTGAGATGATATCCAATTTTTTTTTTTGCCCAAAATGCAAGAGCTTGACTTGCAGGACATGTGGTTTCAACAAGACGGTGCCACATGCCACACAGCACGCGTAACAATGGACTTATTGAGAGGCGAGTTCGGTGAACATTTTATTTCACGTTCGGGACCGCTCAATTGGCCGCCTAGAACGTGCGATTTAACGCCTTCAGACTATTTTTTGTGGGGCTATGTTAACGCTCATGTCTATACAGACAAGCCCGCTTCAATTGACGCATTGGAAGGCAACATTGAAGCATTTATTCGTGAGAAATGTTGGAAAGTGTATGCCAAAATTGGACTAAGCGGATGGACCATTTGAGGCGCAGTCGTGGTCAACATTTGCATGAAATAATCTTCAAACATTAAATTATATGGACCGTACTATCGATTCAAATAAAGATTTCATGAATTTTTCTGAATTTTATGTGTTTTTTTAAACATTTTCCTATAGCTCTTAAAAAATCACTCATTATAACAACAAACACTAGCATAAAAAATGGTAAACAAGTAAACAAAAATATACCAACAACACTACAAGAATAAATGTAAACAACGATGCTTACATTTGTAGAGATATCGAGAAGGTGAAGTCATGAAAATGCGTCTTCAAGAACATTAGACTGTTTACTTTGCCCTATAAAAGGCAAGACAAAGCAGGCGACTGAGTCAGTGAATTTCAGTCAGCCTTCTATGAAGACGCAGTGCGTTTGAAGAGAGTAATTGTGGTTTGAAGATTTCCGTTACAAATATCTGTCGTATAATTGTCTAGTAATTGTTATTGTTTATGCAAACAGAGGAACAACAAAGCAAAGCAATTGTTGTTGTTTACATCAAGTTGTGAACAGTGGCACAGAGAATTGTGCGAATAATAAAGAATTTTAAATTAAAACTAAACACAAATTTATTTTTATTTTATTTGCAATCTACATAACTATAGAAACAATTAGTATTAGGAAACCCTGTTCTCTATGAAAAGCTGTTGCTAGCTTATAGGTAGCCTTTTGAATAGGAGCAACCCTAATATTTTTTTTATTTACCCATCTTCAGTGTTATTGTTTTCTTTTTTTGTTTGCTATTTGTACAATGACTTACCTTATCTATGATGGCCATATCATTGCTAAACCTATTCATTATACGGCCCAACGGTGTTGTTTGGAAAAAATGCAACGACTTGTGCATAATCGAATGCAGGAGTTTATCATGTAAATTTTGACGAGCTTTACAGCCGGCCCATTGACCAGCCGGTGTCGATAACATGGCCATCACAATACAAACACAAGAAATTACCGCATAAATATGAAAATAATACGTGACTTCATGTTGATCCAAATTTTCATTCATCATTGAGGCGGACGATGATGACGACGAGTGCAAACTTGCAGTTGCAACTGAGGCTGCACTCATTGTATTGCTTGTTGTGGCGGCGTATTTAAGGCTCATTTGTTGCACGTATGCATAAACGGGCAACTGGCTTTTATGTTCATCTTGTATTGCGTATATATTTGCGGCAATTGCTGTCGTTGTCGGTGTTGTTGATTTCAGTGATATATTGTTGCCATGGCTATGACTCTGACTGTGGCTATGGCTATGGCTATGGCTATTTGTATTGTCGTCAGTCCACTGTTGTAGCCAGACATCCGTATAAACACGCAATGCTTGCCATATTAGGGCCGTGATGAAAAATATTACAACAATTGTTAAGCCAGATGCACGCAAATACAGAAAATAGATTTCCGCCGGTATTTTACCATATTTACGCTCAACATCATAATTTGTTGTTGCTGTTGTTGCTGTTTGTGTTGCTGTTGCTTCTGTTGATGCAATTGCAGTTTCTGTTGTTGTTGCTTTTGTTAAAGTTACTCTACCCGTAGAAGTAGTGGTTGCAGTAGGAGTAACTGCATCAGCAGTTGTTATTTGTTTGTTATTCGTTATGGCCGCTGTCGTTGTAACAACATCTGCACCTGTTTTCATTGAATTATTTTCATTGTTTTTGGTCAACAACAACATTTTATAGTCAATATTGGCGATATCTGTAGAAGAGAACGAGGTAGAGTATAAAAATATCATCGAAAGTAAACAAATTAATACAAAAAAAAGGGTTGGCATTTAAATGTGACCAAAAAAATATTAAAATTACTCATATAATACCCGTTAAAAAATAATGCCAGCGTAATACAAATATATAAAGGAACTTAAAGGGATGGATTGCCTATTTAGTGGCGTGGAAAATGCAATTATAATGGCCCATCCCCCAATGCACAGATAACAGATAACAATCTTACAGTGATGGACAAACAAGCGGAAATGAAATGCATCTGCTAAGCAAACCATAGGCCGAAGTGTCCTATACATACATACATACATACATACATACATACATACATACATACATGCATACATACATACATACATACATACATACATACATACATAATTGGTCATTACAACCCTTTAGTCAGTATAACAACCTAGCTTCTCACACCACCATGTTGTGTGTGTTAATTTTATACATGAGTGTCTGGACCTACAGTTTAATGTCGAATCCGAACGACAGATTTTTGAGAAACTTTTCATGGCAATTTTTATTTATTCTCAGAGTTTTTGCCAGAAGTCTACTGAGAGGAATTCGCTGAAGAAATATTTTTTTCAACCTTTTTGAAACGTGGCCATACGTCTAATAAGCTAACACACTACCGACCAGAACCCTACCTATTATATCGCGTTTCCAAAGCCTGAGAGTTAATATAGAGCTGTCGATGAAGTGGGACCACATCTATATTTAACGTTCTTTCTTACCTCCTTAACTGCTCATTACAAACCTGTAGTCAATATTCCAACCTAGCGTTTCACATCACTCATGTTCTAAGTATTGATTTTATCCATGAATGATGAGACCTTCAATTTATTCTCAATTCCGTCAAAAGTCTGATAAGAGGAAGTCACCGAAGAAATATTTTGTTGAAGTTGCCAGACCTGGGATTTGAACCGTGCGCTCAGGTTTAATAAGCTAACACACCACCTATTAGACAGCGTCCTTTATTTCTTTTAATTTAAAGAAAATCTGCAAATATTGGCAATATGTTCATCGAATTATAGGAAGAATATTGCTTAATTAGGGAACTTCATCCTGATGTCATTCGCTGGCCTTATTCATTGGTTATCAAATCCAATCTCAATCCACAATTCTTCTGGTGAACTGTCCTCAATAAAAATTGTAATGCGCGGCTCATTGATACAGTGATAAGCTCTGTTGTAATGCAGATTACGACCACGACGTTGGGTACTACGCCAGCAAAGACACTTTATTGGTGTGCTTAATTGATTTCTCTGTTGATTACTAGTCAGACAACATGCCGCAACTTGAGACTTAATCTCCTATCACGCTTAATCATCAATCCTTCAGAATACTCCTCTATCTTATCTAAGGATCCTTAGACTTATCTGCAACCTTTTAGTCTGGACTACAACCCAGCTTCTCTCAACACCCGTATCATGGTATCTGTGGTATCACTTGAGATTTAATCCCCTATCACGCTTAATCATCAATCCTTCTGAAAACTCCTCTATCTTATCTAAGGATCCTTAGACTTATTTACTTACTTAATAGGTCATTACAACCCTTTAGCCAGGATTACAACCAAGCTTCTCTCAACACCCGTATCATGGTTTCTGTGGTATCGGTGGCCACAATGCATGCTCAACTGGATTTTAATTTATTGAATCTGCCACTCTTTCCAATCCAATCCTATGCTATCATTTTAATAAATTCAATTTGATTTTCAATTAAAACAAAAACTTTTCTGCTATTTATAGCCGCCGGACTTTGTTTAAGGTTTTGATCAAAACAAAGCATTAAAATTTTTTAGATTTTTAACACAACATTTAATTAATATTTGCTAAGCTTGATGCAATTGTCGATTCATCAAAACAGATACGCATCCGTTAAAATATTTTTGATAAATCGCTTGAGGGCGAGGCAAAGGATGTAAAATTTTCAAAAATTTTGCAAAAATTGGTTTTTCTCTCTCAAAAAGCTATACAAAGCGGATGTATTTTTGCTTTTAAAAGTTTTCATTAAACAAAATTTGATGCAATATTTTTAAATAAAATCAAACGGATATTTAGACAACAGGAAACACTAGTTTGACTGCAAAAAATGAGTGAAAAAAAATTTCACATAACCTTTGACCTTAATTTTTATAAAATCTTAAGAAAAACAAATCCAGAAAAGCCAACCCCCTTTAGTTTATTTTTTAAATAATTTTTACGCAATTTTTCCTTTTGTTTTTTTCTTAAATCGGAATGAAAGTTTTAAAGTTTTTCTTTCATTACCTTCTTTACACCCTCTTTGTAGAATTATTGAATGGAATTGAGATGTGAAAACTTCAATCAATTAAAAACAATTCAATTTGAATTGTTGCCAATTGTTGCAAGGATGCTACTAACAATTGTTGCTTTGTTGCTGCTACTGCTGCACACTATCGCACTTAATATCACTCATCATTAGTGCTTAATAAACACCGGCGTTTCCTACAATTGAAAAGTGGGCAACAGTTGGGAAAACTTTTTCTTTTTTTTCTTATCTATTCTCACAACGAGTCAACATTGTGCCACACAACACAACTTGACTCGAAAAACTTGATACAATGCACGTTCAGGTATATTGCAACCTGTGCAGAAAAAGTATATTTTTCAAGAAGAAGAATAAATAATGCACTGAGAGGTAAATAAGTGTAACTAGAAAAACAGTCAAATAAACTGCAGCATATACTACCTTTCAGTTCATTTATGTTATTTCTACAGCTTAAATTTTTGTCAAATATTGTTCAAATATTTTTATTTTTGTTTTGTATTTTCAAAACTAATGTGATGACCTTTGACCTCTTATATTGTTACGATAATGAAAAAATCTAGATACTGGAGTTTTGCTTTTACATCGCTTAACATTAAAATTATAAACAAAAGCTACAAAAACAAAACTATGCAGTAAATAAACTTGTTTACAAATGATCGTATTGCTTAATATAACAACAAACACCAGCACAAAAAAAATGGTAAACAAGTAAACAAAAATACAACAACAAACACTACAAGAATAAATGTAAACAACGATGTTTACATTTATAGAGATTTCGAGAAGGCGAAGTCATGAATATACGCCTTCAAGAACATTCATCAGACTGTTTACTCTGCCATATAAAAGGCAAGACCAAGCAGGCGACTGAGTTAGTTAGCAAAGTTCAGTCAGTCTTGTGTGAAGACGCGGTGTCTTCACACACACCGTGGTTTGAAGTTCTGCGTTACAAAGATCTGTGGAATAATTGTCTAGTAATTGTTATTGTTTATGCAAAAAGTATAAACCGAGGAATAAAAAAGACAAGCAATTGTTGTTGTTTACATCAAGTTGTGAACATTATTGGTCATTACAACCCTTCAGTCAGGATTACGACCTAGTTTCTCACACCACTGATGTTGTGTGTGTTAATTTTATACATGAGTGGTGGGACCTCCAGTTTAAAGTCGACTCCGAACGACAGATTTTTGAGAAACTTTTCATGGCAATTTTATTTACTCTCAGAGCTTTTGCCAGAAATCTGCTGAGAGGAGGTCGCCGAAGAGATACTTTTTGTATTTCGTTTTGATGTCTGGCCTGGGGCTCGAACCCTGGTCTTACGTTTAATAAACCAACAATCTACGAGCTCATATTTTAAACGTTTTAAGGTAACAGTATATTTTATCAAAAAATTCCAATTTGACCTTTGACCTTTCAATTTACTTATGTTATTTATCTAGCTTAATTTTTTTTTTAAATATTGTGGAATATTTTTTAGTTTTGTTTTATATTTTCAAAAGTAAAGTGATGACCTTTGACCTTTTATATGTGCCCCAAAACTAATTGACAAGTGATACCTAATCTCTTAACAATCAATATCAGGTCTTGGCAATTTAAAGCATCACTACTTTAAAATCAAGCTGAAAACCAGCTTGAAAGTGCTTTATATTCACCTTCATCTTCACATTTTGTGCTTTAGTCTATTTTTGCTCTCAATGGTATTTATATTTATGCTTATAAGAGTTGTTTACTTTACCTTGTATGGATTCTTCATTCTCTATGCCAGCCAACCAACTTTCCGTTTCTGTTTCAACATCCGTTGCTGTCACTGAACTCAATTCAATTGATGGCACTGATGCAGCTGCACATCCAGCAATACCCGATTCCTCGGAGATGCTTCTATACGAGGGGTGGCACATACACATAATAAAAACAAAAACAAAAGGAAATGATGAAAGAAAATAAAAATAAACAGAAAATATAAAAATAAAGTTTTAAAAGCAACATTATTTCGTTTCAATATTGTGGTACTACGTTGCCATAAAGAAAACTTTTTCGGGCAACAAAATTAAATAAAAGTTTTGAAGATTTTTATGAACAAGAACAAGAACAAGAAGAAGAAGTAGAAAATAATCTTTAAATAGTTCACCGCCCCCTATTTAAACTTACAATATTGAGCCGGTATTGGCATGCATTTTACGAGCGTGTGTTTGTGGCACTTTACCCTTTAGCCTTAAGGATTTTCTCATGGACATGCGGCGTAGAAATTGTTGAAATCCACTGCTGCTGGTTGAGGTCTTAACTAAATCCGCAACTAAAGCAGCATCCGAATCTCTTTCGTCTTCTTCCTCTTTGACCTGTTGCTGGTCAAAGGCTGGTGGTGAGCTAATGTTCCTGGACACTGGCTGGTGTTGTTTGTTGCTGTTGTTGCCGGTAAATGGCTGCCATGATTGGGTGCGTGAGACTGGTGTCTCATCGCCACCATAACCGCTGCTTAAATTGGTCATATAACTGGTTGCACTGCCACAACTATTGGTCAGTATGCTGCGCCTTAATTCCGTGGGTGTATTGCTGATGTTGCTTAAGCGACTGGAGGCTCTGGAACTAGGACGCGCCTTCTGTTGATTATCACTACGACTGCTGGTACGTCTTCTACGTCTTAGGATTACATTTTCAGTTTGGCATTCATCCAAGGGTAGGGGAACATCATAAATGAGATGACGTGAGCCATAGACAGTGGAGGGTGTACGTTTTAGTTTGAAGCTGGTGTTATGAGACATCATGGAAGACTGTTGTAAAGACAGAAAATGTTCAATATTAAATTCTTTATGTTCAATATTCATTTAAATTTCTTGAAATTTAAAAATTACATTCCCATCCCTAGCAGACCAGTATTCTGTAAATAATCTTTCCTTCTCAAATACTTTTTTAATGAATAAATAAACAAAACCTCTTCTTATATTTTTATAAACAAAACACAAGATGGGAGAGATGGCAGAGATGTGGGGGACAGAGACAGTAAACAAACAAATAAAAATAATTTCAAAATAACTGTAAACAATTCATGCATAAAAATTAAAAGGAAAAACGGTACACAACAACTCACCAGTTGTGGCATCATCATGGCATTATAGGCATCCACATCATCATCGACAGCCAAAATATTTTCCATAGACGTAGTCTTCATTTCCGTTTCCGCATCAATCTCATCTGGCCGTCTATTTGCGGTCGTATTATTAACATTATTATGGCCACTGCCTTGTGCCGCCTGTGTGATGATGGCGGCGGTAGAGCCGTTGCTGGTATTGCCTGTTCTTTGTAAACCCAATTTGGCCACGTTTTTAAATAATTTCCAACGTTCACGAGCTGTACGTCCTAAAGCGGCATTCTCGCTTGTACTGTAAAGCAAAACAACAACAATAAAAAAAAACATTCCAAAAATTTTTAAAGTGTTTAACAAATAATTGCCCCAAAAGAAAGAAAAAAGTTTTAACGTTTGCCTCACAAACCTTCCCCCCCCCCCCTCTCTCTCTCTAAAGTGTTTGTCTGGGGCAAAAGGAATCTCTTAATGCCTGTCAGCGTTTAAGCTGATTTTATATTTAGAAATGTTCAATGTTCAATGTTTTGTTAAATATTATTATTCTCTTACCACAACAACAACAACAAAAAGAAGAAGAAGAAGAAGCAAAAATAGTTCATCATAATGGCTCCTCTTGTTCTTGTCTCAAGCTTTAACAGCCCCATCATCATGCCTATGATGAGAGTTTTTGGAAACCTTATGGCATGTCAAATACTTTAAGATTTCTTCAAGCCTAACAAAATAGCTTTAAATAGTACGAGGGTGGTAAATAAATTTTAGGAAATTCTCCATTCAACAAAGATTTCAAAATTTAATTAAAAACTTTCATTCTAACGTAACGTTGTATACCTAAGGTTATACGTTACGTAACCCTATGTCTGCTCTTTTGTTCAATAAGCATTCAGTAACGAAATATCATTTCAATAATAAAGGTATGTAAAAGATTCTTACGTAAGGTAATATCCATAAGAGGATACGTAATGTAACTGCATATTTTTCATTTAACACGCATTTGATAACTGAAAATAGTTTTCACTTACAAAAAATCAAATAAACGTAACGTAATAATCTTAAGAACATACGTAACGTAACCACACGCCTACTCTTTCGTTGAATAAATACTTTAATAATAAAATTTAATAATAGTATGTAATAGATCCTTACGTAACGTAACATCCATAAAATTTAACGTAACGTAACTGCAAATACGTCACACGCCTACTCTTTCGTTCAATACGTACTTCAATAACAAAGTTTGTTAACAGTATGTAAAAGCTTCTTACGTAACGTAATATCCATAAGAGTATACGTAACGTAAATGCATATTTTTCATTTGATACGCATTTGATAACTGAAATATTGTTTTCTCTTACAAAAAATCAAATAAACGTAACGTAGTAACCTTAAGAACATACGTAACGTAACCACACGCTTACTCTTTCGCTCAATAAGTACTTCAATAATAAAATTTGATAACAGCAAGTAGTAGATGTTAACGTAACGTAACATCCATAAAATTTAACGTAACGTAACTGCATATACGTCACACGGCTACTCTTTCGTTCAATAAGTACTTCAATAACAAAGTTTGTTAACAGTATGCACTAGATATTTACGTAACGTAACATCCATAAAATTTAATGTAACGAAACTGCATATACGTCACACGCCTACTGTTTCGTCCAGTAAGTACTTCAATAATAAAATGTGTTAACAATATGCACTAGATATTTACGTAACGTAACATCCATAAAATTTAACGTAACGTAACTGCATATAGTGTCACACGCCTACTGTTTCGTCCAGTAAGTACTTCAATAATAAAATGTGTTAACAGTATGCACTAGATCCTTACGTAACGTAACATCCATAAACTTTAACGTAACGTACCTGCATATACGTCAGACGCCTACTCTTTCGTGCAATAAGTGCTTCAATAACAAAGTTTGTTAACAATATGTAATAGATCCTTACGTAATACAATACCCATAAGAGTTTACGTAACGTAACTAAATATACGTCACACGCCTACTCTTTCGTTCAATAAGTACTTCAATAATTTGATAACAGTATGTAATAGATTCTTACGTAAAGTAACATCCATAAAATTTAACGTAACGTAACTGCATATACGTCACACGCCTACTCTTTCGTTTAATAAGTACTTCAATAATAAAGTTTGTTAACAGTATGTAATAGATCCTTACGTAACGTAATATCTATAAGACTTTACGTAACGTCATAGCATAGTTTTTATTTAACACGCATTTGATAACTGAAATATAGTTTTTTCTTACAAATCAAATAATAGAAGGTAATAGACTCTTACGTAACGTAAAAACCTAATGTACAATAAGCATTTCAATAATAAAATTTGATAATATTATGCACTAGAGCCTTACGTAACGTATCATCGACAAGGTTTTACGTAACGTAACTGCATACACATTATAGTTTTTATTATTTCGAAAATAACTGCGATAATGAAACTATAGGAATATAGTTCTACGTAACGTAAGCTCCTTAACATTGTATGTTCGTAGTGTAGTACGTTTCGTTACAATAGAAATCTTTTTACCAATCACAACTCGTGTGTTACTTTGAAAAATTTTGAATTTTTATTCAACAAAAAAGCCAAACAAATCTTATGAAAACATTCAACGGGCACCCTCGTATTTGAAAGAGACCCTAAATAATATTTTCATTTCCATACTACCCCCCATTTTTTGTTTTGTGGTAATATTTACGTTATTTTTGTTTTAGTTACGTTCCACTTGAGAGACTACCACCTGTAATTAACTTATTTAGGCCTTCTAGTCATTATAAGGAACCAGTTAGTAACTTATACTTTAACAACTACTTTTACTATCATTAGTAGACTCTCTAACAACTGCCATCATACCCCAACCAACATAAAAAAATAATAAAAAAAATAGATGATGATGTCGGTGTTGATGATGAAAAGTTACTCTTGAGGGTTGGTTGGGCTGGGAAACATTTTAATTTTTACCAGCTTCAGTATCAGCACAACCTGCAACATTTCTAACACATTACCACTCCAGTATAGTACATACACAGCAACATAGAGGAACAGCAGCAATAGGAATAATAACCAACAACTATGGAGAGTAATAGTCATACACAGTTCATCTGCTTAATTGAATTGCAAGCATCACATCACAAGTAGTAGTAGTAGTAGTAGTAGTAGCAACAGCAGTAGCAAAAGCAGTAGCAAAAGCAGTAGTAGTAGTAGTATTGAAGCAACGGACTGACTAACTGACTGTTTGACTCCGGCTCTAAATAGGGTCAGAGCTATAACTTTAAGAGGGTTAGTGATTGTGTATTTAAGATACTTTTCATAGTCTAAACAAAGTCCTCTTCAACGTTATTACTTATGCTGCTGCTGTTGCTGCCGGTGTTTTCATTGTAATTCTATATCCTCCCCCCTTCACCCCACCAACAATGTCTGAGAAAATGGAAAATTTCATTTTCTTTTTCTTCTTCTTTTTTATTAAAGTTTTCACACAGTAAGTGTATAAGTATACGCGTGTGTGTATGTGTATGAGAAATGAAAATTTATGGAGTATAAAAATTTAATAAAAGAACAATATTTTAATAACAATACATAGACAAAAGCCCACACAAAAGAGAGAGAGAGAGACAGAGCGAACGAGTACAAAAAGGTAGAAAACTGTCAGCCATAAGCAGCCGTAAAGGAAATAATAACGGAGACTTAGTCTTTAAAACGGGGGGAGGAAATAAGAAATTATTAACAGGAAGTCAGTCATTTTAAAGGAAACTAAGCCGTTCATTTAAAACGTAAATTTTCATAAAGTTTTTCACACGTTTTCCCTCTACAAATCATTAAATGACAGTTATTTTCACAATGATTAACTCTGTCTCTGTAATGGTAATAGAAAATTTTGATTCTAAAGAAGTTTCCCACAACAACAGACCACAATCGAAATACGAGGGAGGTATTTAAAAAAGATATTTAAGGATATTTAAAATCGAAATGTTAAGGGGATTTGAAAAGATAAAAGTGAGACGGCGAATAAGTGATCACACGGGAAATGCTCGGAAGGCGATTAAAACGAGAAAGCGAGAAAGGACACCAAAATTTTAGGAGGCCTTCCCGTGGGACACTTGCTGTATACAATGATTTTATGAAGGAAACAATTTATGACGTGTATACACGTCATGTCCCCCCAGAAACTCTTGTTATGACGTCTATAGACGTCAGTGTCCGTCAAAGGGTTAAAACTATAAATGAACTAGACAATCATACAACACAATTTCAGTTGCGACATAAGGAGAACCCTATACAGACGACTACTTCATATTTTCAACTCTCTCTCAACATTCAATTTCTTCTGAGGTTTGGTCGTGCTTCTCTATGGCCTACTTAAGCCACAGATTAGGCTCATTGTGAAATCAATATCCAATTCGGATATCAAACAGTTCGAAAAATAAAACTAACTACTGCCATAAGCCTTATTTTCAAGAATGCAGTCAAAGATAACTGAAAATAAGAGTTTCGGAAACGCAATCTCTTCATACCAAAAGCTGGGAACTGGGGGCACACAGTGAAAGATAATCTTGCAATCCTTTTCAGATTCATAGCTCCTGCAAAAATCATTCAAGAGAATAACAAATCTTTCGACTTTTATTTCAGAAGAGTATTGGCCTGCAAAAATCACAGAAAGAAGAATTTCAGCAATATTGCACAGGCTGGATTGAATCTGCATTGACTGCATTGAATCTGCATTGACTCTGGCAATCGTAACATCAATACGCTGTTGGTCAGCCAGTGCCAACAAGAGAGATTTGAGAGGCATTTTCATGGCATTTAGTTTACTCTCAGAGGTTTTGCTAAAACAAAGATTTTTTCTTAAAATATCAGAGCTGAGCTTTGAACTCTGGAACGTTCTTGTACTAAGCCAACACACTACTGACTGGGGTATGGCTACCAGCGGAGAATACCAGTTTAATTAAAACAATCAGAAGAGCTATGCCCATTAACACTTCACAAATTATATCAGATCCGAGCAGTTCATAAGGAATGCAATATCCGTCAAAATCCCTAGGATCTAAAAGTCGGGTAAAGATTACTTATGAGGGATTTGAAATTTCCCTAAGAAATTTCCGGCATACATTAAGGAGGACCGAGAAGTCGCCGTAATCTAGTAGGTAGTGTGTTGGCTTATTAGACGCAAAAGCCTGGGTTCGAGCCCCAGGCCAGGCATCAAAGACAAAATACAAAAAGTATTTTTTTGGCGACTTCCTCTCAGCAGATTTCTGGCAAAAACTCTGAGAGTAAATAAAAATTGCCATGAAAAAATTTCTCAAAAAAATTTGTCGTTTGACATAAGTGCGGTGAGAAACTAGGACGTTGTACAATGGGTCAATTCGACCTCCGGGTACTGTACTTGTCTTAATTGACAAGTACACGTCCTCTAACCTAAGCTAACCTAACCTTAAGGAGGACCGAAGTCCATGTACATTCAGAATAATGCATTCACAACAATGCAATGTCGTGGTCGTAATCAACATTGCAACAGAGTTTATCACTGTATTAATGAGCCGCGCATTACAATTTTTATTGAAGACAGTTCACCGGAAGAATCGTTGAGCGAGATTGAATTCGATAACCAACGATTAAGTATAGCGATTGACATCAGGATGAAGTTCCCTAATTGTGCAATATTCTTTCTAGAATTCGATAAAATTATTGCCAATATTTGCAGATTTTCTTTAAATTGAAAACAATATAGGATGCTGTCTAGTAGGCAGTGTGTTGGCTTATTGAACCTGAGGCCAGGGTTCAAACCCCAGGTCTGATATCAAAACGAAAATATGAAGAAAATATCTCTTCGGCGGCTTCCTTTCAGCCACATATTTCTGCCAAAAACTCTGAGAGTAAAAATAAAAATTGCCATGAAAAAGTTTCTCAAAAATCTGTAGTTCGTAGTCGACTTTAACGTGTAGCTCCTGCCACTCATGTATAAAAATTATCGCACCCAACATGAGTGATAAGGGAAGCTTGGTTCGTAATCCTGACTGAAGCCTTGTAATGACCAATTATGTATGTATGTATGATAATAATGGTGGATACTGGTGACGGATTATCTCTTCTTTAATACGAGATCTTTAATATCCCCTTTCCAATATGGTTTCTGAAAAGGTAGGTCCACTGTCACTAGTCTTCTTGAATTTACTACACATGTTTTCAGGGGTTTTCTTGCCAGAGCTCGGACTGATGTAATTTATATTGATTTCAGTAAAGCTTTTGATAGGGTTGATCATAGGTTAGGTTAGGTTAGAGGACGTGTACTTGTCAATTAAGATAAGTACAGTACCCGGAGGTCGAATTGACCCATTGTACAACGTCCTAGTTTCTCACACCACTTATGTTGTGTGTGTTAAATTTATACATGAGTGGCGGGACCTACAGTTTAAAGTCGACTCCGAACGACAGATTTTTGAGAAACTTTTCATGGCAATTTTATTTACTCTCAGAATTTTTGCCAGAAATCTACTGAGAGGAAGTCGCCGAAAAAATACTTTTTGTATTTTGCCTTTGATGCCTGGCCTAGGGCTCGAACCCAGGCTTTTTTGCGTCTAATAAGCCAACACACTACCTACTAGACTACGGCGACTTCTTAGGGTTGATCATAGAATTTTGCTTCTTAAACTTTCATTAATCGGTATTCCTGATATTATTCATCGTTGGCTAGACTCCTACCTCTCCCTTAGGACTCAGAGGGTATTGTTTAGGAATGTATTGTCTAAGACTGGATATGTTACTTCTGGTGTTCCGCAGGGTCCTTTACTGTTCTTATTGTTTCTTAATGATCTTCCTTGTGCTATTTCTGATTGTAATATTCTGATGTATGCTGACGACGTTAAATTATTTTATACTTTTGATGGTGATCATGATCAGGCTGTTCTTCAGCGAAATATTGATTTGTTTGTAACTTGGTGCAGAATTAATTTAATGGATCTTAACTTGAAGAAATGTAAATGCATGGTTTTCTCTCGCGGGGGCGTAATTTCGTCCCCTTATGTGATTAATTCTTGCCCTTGGAAACTGTGACTACATGTCTTGATTTGGTAGTATTATTGGATATGAAATTGTCTTTTATTGATCATATTAGTATGATGATTGGTAAGGCTCGGGTTGTTCTTGGTTTTGTGAAAAGATGGGCTAGGGAATTCATTGATCCTTATATAACGAGACTGCTATACATTTCATTTGTTAGAACTATTTTGGAGTATGCGTCTATTATTTGGATTCCATACTATCGTTGTCATAGTGATTCAATAGAGTCTGTGCAGAAGCAGTTTTTATTATACTGTTTACGTGGCTTAGGATGGGATTGTGCAAATGGGTTTCCCTCATATGAGGCTAGATTAGGTTTGATAAAACTTCCATCTTTAGAACGTAGATGGGCTGTTGTAGGGCTTTGTTTTGTTTTTAATCTGGTTAAAGGTGATATCGATTCTGAGTTTTTGCTTTGTAACCTGAATTTCAGTATTCCAGCAAGATTTTCACGGCACTATCGCCCTCTTTCTTTAGATTTTTATAGAACGAACTATGGATGTAATTTACCTTTTCGTAGATTATGTAATGATTTTAACTTATATTATGATTTTATTGATGTTAATTGTAGTGTTTGTAATATAAAATTTGTAAATTATTATATAAAAATGTATTTTCGTTCTTGTCATAGGTAGTTCCTTGTATTATTGTAACTTTATTCAGCTTGTAATTAAGTTCTGTAGCTGATTTATGTTCTCGTTGCCAAGGGAAAAGTACCCTCACCCGGACTGTAGTGTGTACGTGTCCCTACGTAATGGGGACGAGCCCTCCGCGGTCGGATGAGGGTAGGTTAGTGTGAAAAATAAAGAAAAATAAAGAAAATAAAAAAAAAACTTTAACTAGCTTTTGAGCACAATAAATGGATAACCCTTTATATATCATGTTATGTATCAGAGGTCAGCAATGAGTATTCAAAACGCTGAGTAGATTCGAATCATACTTATAATTTCTGATACTTATACGCATTCATACTTATTTTAATGTCATACTCATACTACTTATATTCAAAGTTTGAAATACTCATGGTACTCGTACTTAACAATACGCATGATGTTATTGATTTCGACTCTCCTTGACTCATCGTATACTCGAATCACAAAATAAGTATCATTCGCGCACGAACACTACAATAGTCACAAGAAGGTGGTGTGTTTGCTCTGCTTGCTGTCTTTGTCTTTTTTGTTTATGTGTCTGTCTTCTTTCTTTGTAAATGCAACAACAACTAAGACTGTAAATTTTGACCAATGATTCGAATCACTCGATTCATTTATAAGTCGTATGTATAAGTATTTTTCTAAATTTATGAATCTGAAAGATTAGACGTATGAAACAAACATAGTTTGAATGTTATGAGTTTGATGTCAACGTTGTACTCATATTCATTGCAACTTGTACTTATAAATCAATGTGGTACTGAGTACGAATGAATCATAGTAGTTGGATTTCAATACTGTTGACTCACTCATACTCAAAATTTCATGAGTACTCATGAGTAGCGAAAAAGCGATTCATTGCTGATCTCTGTTATGTATTTTTCATTTTGTTTTTGTTTATTTTTTTTTTTGTAATTTATTTAATTAATTCCCCTTTGCATTATTTGAATTATTATTTCTAGTTTTGTTTTCTGTTTCCTTTTTTTTCCTTTCATTGTTAATCAAAAATTTCATTCTTTCATTCGTTCATTATCTTTAGCGTTGACTGCTGGCTGCAACAATAATGAAAAAATGGAATGTTTTTTTTTTGTTTCTTCATTCCAAATGGTCAGTCAGTCAATTCATGAATAAAAACAGAATTTAGTTTTTAAGTTCTCTTTTCAATTTTTTTACTCACTTGTTTTGTTGTTCTTTTGCATTGGCTTTGGCAATTATTGAATTCCATTTAGCGATTATATGGGGATGAGTCAATTCAATATCCTTATAACTGCCGGATGCTTGCAGACAGCCATCTTTCAATACAATTAACTGTTATAGCACACACACACAGGGAGAGAAAGAGAATAAGAGAGAGAGAGAGAGAAACAATTGATAGCAAAGGAAATAATGTAAATAAAAATGATATTCAATAAGAATAAAAGCAAAAAAATAAAGGAATAAAGGGTCCGCCAAATAACTTTTTTCTTTTTGAAAATGCTTTAAAAAAAAACTACTGAATATTTTCTCAAATTTCTTTTTTTTATTTGAAAGTACAATCCTTTCGGTTAATAATGGAAAATAATTTCATTCAAATGGCTGGCTCGGCTGGCCATGCAGTAGCCTACACCAGAAGATGCCGATTTTGGCAAAAAAAAACATCATCTTTTCAGATGAAGCTCATTTTGATCTTGGCGGGTATGTAAACAAGCAAAACTGTCGCATTTGGGGCAGAGAAAACCCGCACGCATACCAAAACGAGTCACTGTTTGGTGCGGATTTTGGTCCAGAGGCATAATTGGGCCATTTTTGCTTCGTAAATGAGCAAGGAGTGGCCGTTACAGTCAATGGCGATCGTTATCGGGCCATGTTTGTTCACAAAAATTAAAGAGGAGGATATTGGCAACATTTGGTTTCAACAATACGGTGCTACGTGCCACACAGCCGAAGCTACACTTGATGTTTTGCGCCCTGTTTTTGAAGATCGGATTATCAGCCGCAGAGCTGATGTCGTTTGGCCACTTCGGAGCTGCGATTTGACACCGTTGGACTATTATTTGTGGGGTGCCGTCAAAGATAAGTGTTACGCCGACAAGCCAGAGACAATTGACGCTTTAAAGGACAATATTCGTGAAGCCATTGGTGAAATACAGCTGCACACAACCGACAATGTGCTGAAAAATTGGATCGATCGTGTAGGCAACTACATGGCCAGCCGAGGCAGCCATTTGAATGAAATTATTTTCCATTACTAACCGGAAGGATTGTACTTTCAAATAAAAAAATAAATTTGAGAAAATATTCAGAAGTTTTTCTTTTAAAGCATTTTCAAAAAAAAAAAGTTATTTTGCGGACCCTTTAGCAAGGCAAAGCAAATGGAAATGTTCCGAATGGAAAGGGGAGAGGACCTAGAAACAAAACCTTAACAGTGTCATAAGGAAATATTACAGAAAAAATGTGACAGCAATAGATTAAATATTTTTTATTCTTGTTGTTTTTGTTGTTGTTTTTGTTTAATCACCAAGAACGTACTTGAACAAGGAAAATTGAAAAAATTGTTGGAAGGAAGACCATAAAGGAAAGCAGAAGCAGAAGCAAAACAAAATTTACATGATGAATGAATTTAAAAACATAATAAAATAAAAATATTTTAACTCAACAACAACAAAATCTTTCCTTTTTAGCTTCTAATAATAACGAGCTTAAGGCCTTGAAGCTAAAAAAAAAGGAAAAGAAAACTGAAACCTTTTTTCCAAAAATAAATTTTCAAATCTTGTTGAGTGTCTTGAAATAGAAAAATTTATTACATTTCCATTTGCAAACACCAGTAAGTGACAGTTTTGTTAATGCCTCTCCCTCTTTTACAAAGAAAAACCAAAAAAAAAAAACGAACTTAAAATATCACTTACATAGTGTGCCTGCTGTAGTAAATTTAATTGTTGTGTCACTAAGATGACAGTACGATTGGCTTTCAATAGCATTTTCTTAATGCTCTGTTCGAAAATGTGACGGGCCACTTCATTGTCCAACGATGATAAAGGATCGTCCTGTTATTTATAAAAAAAACAAAGAAAATAAAAGAAAATCAAAGAAGAAAACTTAAAATTAAAAGAAGCCTTAAAGCATTACTCACCATTATTACCACATTGGCTGACGAATACAAGGCTCTGGCAATAGCTATTCTTTGCCTTTGGCCTCCCGATAGATTTAATCCCCTTTCGCCTATAATTGCTAAATCCCCCGCAGGCATTAAATCAATATCAGGTTTAAGCGCACAAGCTTCCAAAACGAAATCGTAACGTCTTGGACGAAAGGATTCGCCAAAGAGAATATTTTCCCTTATGCTACTGTTTAGAAGCCAGGGTTGTTGTGGCACATAGGCAATGGTAGAGGTTCTAAATGATACACAAAAGAACATAAATAATGAAAAATATTGGTTCAAATCAACTCCTTTAAAAATACTAGGAAATCTTGAAAAATATTCATTTTTTTTAATATTTTGTATACGTAGGCGTATGATTAATATTAATTGGAAAATATTAACATTTCCAAATCCCTATTTAGGCTGTAGTTATCAAACGAAGCCACTAATTTAAATGAAATTTTATTAAATTAAACTAGAAGTGTCCATAAGTCTTACTTCAAAACCTGCGTCTTGTAAAGCTTAACATAACTCAGCCCTAAAGCTCTGAAATAAGGCATCTCAGGTATTAGAAAATATTTTAAATTGAAAAAATTTCATACTTTGTATGAATCTCAAAGCTTTTTTTCTTATGTTAGTGATATGGCAAGCAAATAAAGAACCTTTTGTTCCTTCTCCTTGTTTCTACAAATTCTGCTTGCATTGCACTTATGTAAGTATCATGCAATATCCGGTAATGACTTGTCAACGGCCTTGGTTTGGCCACTTTATAGTTTGAACATACTTGAGGATTTTCACATTTGCTGCCTTAACTTCCCTGTATCAGAGACTTTCCATGTGTTGTTAATGTAGACTATTACCCCGTGGTCTACCCTATGCTTGCAGGTTAGCAACAGGCTTCGGAGGTTGTGTTGCTTCTGGCCAATTCACCCGCTCAAGAGCTTCCTGGAATACGACTGAATTTTGAAACCCTTTTGATATGAATGTTGTAGTGCTTAGTAATTTCTTTGAGAAACCTTAATAATCCAGATAAATCGCCACAAAATCAATGGAATTCTGCAACAGACAGGTAATAAAAACGCAGGCTGGTTGGACCGCGGTGACCCATTGAACATTCAGCGCAGGCCCAGATGGATTTGCTATGTGTTTGTCAACATTGTCATGAAATTCTCTTTCATTTAACTCAAAAGCGATACCATGAACAATTTAAACCATTTAGACCCACTTGAATAAGGAAACGGGATAAGCCAGTAAGTTTTACGTTCAGAATGATTTGATGAATTTTCAACAGAGTCTCTAAAATCAACTCAAATATCTTAAGCTTAATAGAGGAATCTTGATAGTGAAGGCACGGGCGACAAGAAATTTTTGAAGTTATTTGAAGGCATTCTTACCAGGATAATGAAGTTTGGATTCAGAGGACTCTTCCTCAGGGTTTTACAGACTATAACACGACCTCATAGGTTAGGTTAGGTTAGGTTAGAGGACGTGTACTTGTCAATTAAGACAAGTACAGTACCCGGAGGTCGAATTGACCCATTGTACAACGTCCTAGTTTCTCACACCACTTATGTTGTGTGTGTTATTTTATACATGAGTGGCGGGACCTACAGTTTAAAGTCGACTCAGAACGACAGATTTTTGAGAAACTTTTCATGGCAATTTTATTTTTACGCTCAGAGTTTTTGCCAGAAATCTGCTGAGAGGAAGTCGCCGAAGAAATACTTTTTGTATTTTGTCATGATGCCTGGCCTGGGGCTCGAACCCAGGCTTTTGCATCTAATAAGCCAACACACTACCTACTAGACTACGGCGACTTCACACAGGAGCTCATAAGTCAACTCTAAAGTCTTGGGGTTACTAGAGCGATTACAGGAGTGAAGGCCTCTGACGATAAGGATAGAAGAGATTGGACGTATTAGGATTCTGAGGCTCTAAGCCTTTCATCTACTTTCCCTACTTAAAGTACTTCCCCTACTTTAAGTAGGCCTCTACTTAAGAATGTAATAAAAATGTTTACATTTTTTATTTCAAATTCATATTTCATACGTTCATTACAGATTTATTGAATTGACAAAAAGACTGCCGCTGTTTTACAAGTTTGAAGAGTCATAATGTCTTCCCTTTTTATTCTATTTAACGCCTTCATATCTTTTGAACTTCTGTTCCCAAAAAAAAAACAGTCACCAGTTCTTTTACCCTTTTTTTATTGGCAAACAAAAAAAAAACGTTTTTTTGTTCTTATTTTTAAGGGCACTTAAGAAAACTTGACTTGAAATCTTTTTGTGAATAAAACATCACAACTACAAGCCAAGTGGGTGCATGAATCATTCCCTTTTTTTTTATTCAATACGATTTGAATTTTCCCCCTCCTTACCAAGCAGCGAAAAGCTAAAAAAAAAGAAACAAAATAAGCATGAGATTAACTTACAAACATACATACACAAGCAATCAGACTCATACATAGAGGCTGAAAGACAGAGGGTCGGACAGACACACACATGATTTTAATGCTTATCACGTAAAGGCAATTTATCACAAATGTTAATTCTACGAGGGTTGAATCCCTCTCTACACACACAAACCAATTCATTGGTGTGTTACACTACGCCATTGATGAATATCATGTTACGGTATGTATGTGTGTGTGTGTGTGAATGATACAGTTATGTTATGAAATGTCGTATCATTATTATCATGATATTTATTTATTATGATAATAACGACCATGATGACGATGATATTGTTGTTGTAATATGCACATGCATGCTGTGCATGTCTAAATGTTTGCCTCTCTGTCTGTGTCTATCAATCTATAGCTTTATAACTGCGCACACACACACACACTCATAAACAAAGTCATCAACTTTAATAAGTAGGGAGCCGGAGGCCATTCATACCATACCCGAGGTAACAGGAGAGGAGGTACTCGCAGCATGCACTAGAATAGGAGATAGGAAAACACCGGGGCCGGATGGAATCCCGAATAGGGCACTTAAGGCGGCTATCCGGCTCAGACCGGATACGTTCGCCAAGGTGTTCCACAAGTGCTTCGTCGAGGGTGTTTTTCCACGTAGGTGGAAGAAGCAGAAATTGGTTCTCATTCCAAAACCTGGTAAACCGCCAGGGGAACCATCGTCGTATCGGCCCATCTGCCTACTTGACACGATGGGAAAAATACTGGAGAGGATAATATACAATCGACTACTAACATGTGCCGAGGCAGGAGGAGCTCTCTCGGACCTGCAATACGGATTTAAGAAAGGACGGTCCACTGTTGACGCGATAAGGAGGGTGGTCGACATTGCAAGAGATGCAATAGAGGGCGAAAGGTGGAGATTTGGCACCAAGGAATACTGCGCGGTTGTCACACTTGACGTTAAAAACGCGTTCAACTCGGCGAATTGGGGGCGTATTATGAGAGCCCTCTTTAACATGGCTACGCCGCCATACTTAATGGAGATACTGAATAGTTACTTTCAGGACAGGAAGCTAATATACCTAACGGATGAAGGAGAGCAGGAATACGTAGTGACGTCGGGAGTCCCACAGGGCTCCGTACTTGGACCACTACTATGGAACATTATGTACGATGGAGTACTTCGACTGCGATTGCCAAGCGGGACTACAATTGTGGGCTTTGCAGATGACATTGCCATAGTCTCGGTAGCTAAAACGGTAGGAGAAATAGAGGAGAAAACGAACACAGCGATTCGAAAGGTTGGAGCATGGCTGGATGAAGCAGGTTTGAAACTTGCTGCGCATAAAACGGAGGCCGTCTTGATAAGCGGCCGGAAGATAGTGGAGAAGATGGAACTGACCGTTGGAGGTACAAGGATCGAATCGAAGAGGTCGATAAAATACCTGGGAGTGATTATCGACGACAGATTGAACTTCAAGGAGCACGTGAAATACATCGGTGAAAAAGCATCTGTAACACAGGGAGCACTGGCGAGGATGATGCCAAATATTGGAGGACCAGGTCCATTTAAAAGGAGAATAATTTCGGCGGTAGTAACGTCGATAATGCTGTATGCTTGCCCAATATGGTCGGAGGCACTCTCAGTGGGGACGACGAGGAGGATACTGTCCTCGGTGTATCGTCTAAGCGCGATTAGACGGATAAGTGGCTTCAGGACAGTGTCTGATGAAGCAGTTTTGGTATTGGCAAAGACAATACCAATAGATATACTGGCGGATGAAATGAGAAGGATATACCTTCGCCGTCTCGAGCACCCGGGACAAATAGCGGCTATAAAAGCGGAGGAACGAAGGACTTCCATGCACAAATGGCAGTCACGATGGGAGAGCAGTCTAAAGGGAAGATGGACATTTCGTCTTGTCCCTGATGTAACCCCTTGGATGAAGAACGAACATTGCGAGTTGAACTACTACGTGACCCAGTTCCTAACTGGTCATGGGTGCTTCAGGAAGTACCTGCACAGATTTGGTCATGACACTTCTCCTATATGCCCAAACTGTGTAGATGAGGAGGAAGATGCGGAGCATATTCTAACATGCTGTCCCAGATTTAGATGGCCGGGAGAAACGAATTTGGAACCAAACCGGCTAATGGAAGAGCTGTTGAACTGTAGGATTTTATGGAGTCAATATAGCCAGAGAATGGCTGAAGTTTTGATAGTACTCCGAAGACTGGAGGAACGGAGGCGAAATTTGAATTAATGTGATAAAACTTTCAAGCTAACCAGCCCTCCGCGAAGTAATACCTTACGGCAGTCCCGCGGGGGGAGAGTGGTTGAAGTGTGTAGGGGGTGGGTTTAGTACGTAGGCACCAGTGATGGTGAATCGTGCACTCTTTTGTTGGAACAAAAGTGTCTTTCGAAGATTCCCACCTCCGGCTCAAGACAAAAAAAAAAAAAAAAAAAGTCATCAACAGAAAACTATTCATATGCATATTGGCATCGGGGCACTAAGGGTGAGAGCGTTATAATGATCACTCTCTCACACTCTCTCTCTCTCTCTCTCTCGATGCATATAAACCATAAACAGAATGCATAAACACGCACCAATACTCACACCAATGCAATCATATGTGCCCCCACTCATACATATGCATTGAATATTGCTAGCAACAGAACAGAAAAAAGAGTTACAGTGAAACATAATAAAAGTGAAACATGCAGCAAGTGGAGTGATAAAAATATTAAAAAACGAGTTAAAGGATTACCATAGAAAATCCATTCAAATACAGATGGAAGAGAAAAGCAACGCAGCAAATTCTAGCAGACACATATCAATCGAATGCATACACATATACAAATACACGAACACACTCATACACTCATACACTCACATATATTTTATAATAATACAATCAAATGTGCATACCAGTTAGAAACAGCCGTTATAAAACAAAGTTAACATATGTGAACTTTACTGATGCAAAAAATATTTTTTTGTTATTCTCTCACTATCCTCCTCTCCATCTCTCTATTTATATATATATGTATGTTATATGCATTACATATGTATGTATATGTACGTCTGTTAGAAAATTTCTTTAAAAGAATTGTTTTTTTTTTGCTTTCCATTCTTATGGCCTGCTATGGATGTTTGTTACAGAATGTCTTGAAATGTTTTAAAAGTCAGAGGAGTTGTAGAGAACAGAACTTTAACTCTTTATTATGATTTAAAATTGGCAATTTTTTATACTTTATTGTGAAACTATTAGCAAATGAGAGAGAGAGAGAGAGAGAGGAAGCAAGAACCTAAAAGAGAACAATGTCAAGCGGTAATAAAACCCTGAATTCCTGTCTTCAAAACAGATAAGATCACAGAAAGTTTGAAAGCAAAAAATTAAGTACGATAGGACTTCAAAGTACGGTGAATAAAATAGTTGCACTAATTTCGTTCGCTATCGACTTTAACGTGTAGGTCCCACCACTGGTATGTAAAATTAACGCACACAACATAAGTGGTGTGAGAAACTAGGTCGTATTCTTGACTGAAGGGTTGTAATGACCAATTATGTGATTTTTTAGGGAATTATCATTTTGGCAACACTGGTTTAAACAGCTCACGCACGTTTCGTGTTTTGTTTCACTGTCAAACATCTTCAGTTTGGTCTATAATTTAACCATGAATCGTCTTACAAATGAACAACGCTTGCAAATCATTGAATTTTATTATCAAAATGCGTGCTCTGTTAAGAAAGTTCATCGCGTGCTTCTTCCATTTTATAGCCAGTTTAATCAACCCACTGAAGCGGCTATTTGGGCTATTGTGACTAAATTTCGCACCAAATTTATATTGTTGGACATTAAACCACCAACACGCTTACCGTAGAGTGCGAACTGAAGAAAATATCGCAGCTGTATCGGCCGGCCAGTGTTAATGATAACCATCAATTATTATTCGTCGCCGTTCGCAGCAATTGGGGCCACTGTTACTCAACAACGTGGAACATTTTGCGGAAGGATTTAGGTGTGAAGCCTTTCAAAATACAGCTGGTGCAAGAATTGAAGCCGAACGACCTACCGCAACGCAGAATTTTTGGTGAAAGGGCTCTTGGAAAGTTGGCCGAAGATCCACTTCTTTATCGAAAAATTGTGTTCAGCGACGAAGCTCATTTTTGGCTCAATGGATACGTAAATAAGCAGAATTGTCGATTTTGGAGTGAAGATCAGCCAGAAGCATTGCAAAAGCTACCAATGCATCCAGAAAAAGTCACAGTTTGGTGCGGTTTATGGGCTGGTGGCAAGAGCTTGACTTGCATGACATGTGGTTTCAACAAGACTGTGCCACATGCCACACAGCACGCGTAACAATGGACTTATTGAGAGACGAGTTCCGTGAACATTTTATTTCACGTCCGGGACCGGTCAATTGGCCGCCTAGATCGTGTGATTTAACGCCTTTGGACTGTTTTTTGTGGGGCTATGTTAAAGCGCATGTCTATACAGACAAGCCCGCTACAATTGACGCATTGGAAGACAACATTGAAGCATTTATTCGTGAGATACCGGCCGAAATGTTGGAAAGAGTATGCTAAAATTGGACTAAGCGGATGGACAATTTGAGGCGCAGTCGTGGTCAACATCTGCATGAAATAATCTTCAAACATTAAATTATATGGAACGTACTTTGGATTCAAATAAAGATTTCATGCATATTTTCTGAATTTTATGTGTTTTTATTGAAAAATTTTCCTATAGCTCTGAAAAAATCACCCATTATGATCACTGAAATTGAAGGATAATAGGACTTCTAAGTATGATAGATAAAATTGAGTGATGAGTGCTGAGACCTTCAGTTTAATGTCGATTTAAAACGACTGATTTTTTTTTGCAGAGAGGCAAATGCCCATGAAATATTTTTCGAGATGTCTGTGTTCTAGGTTCAACCACGAGCGCTCTGAATTTATGGCATACAAAAAAAAATCGCAGAGAATATTTTCATGCCGACTAGTGATTTAAATGCCATGAGAATAGCTGCGCCTCCTGCTTGAACGGCATTGCACTTATACTCGAATCTATGGGAGTACATATGCGAGTATCATTCTAGTCGTCAATGTGTACACAATATGATCATATAACCCATTGAATTTTGTGCTATCGGATGTATTATCCTTTAGAATTTTAAGCAGGATACAGCTTCCTGTTCCAGTAGATGGTACTGATGATATCAGTGTTTTAGCAGCTGTTAACGTAATCATCGGGGCTATGTATTCAATAGTTAATGAGAGATGAACGATGCCGTGGTCTAGTAGGTAGTGTGTTGGCTTATTAGACGAAAAGCCAGGGTTCGAGCCCCAGGCCAGACATCAAATTAAAACAAAAAAAAAGTATTTCTTCGGCGACTTCCTCTCAGCAGATTTCTGGCAAAAACTCTGAGAGTATAAATAAAATTGCCAGGAGAAGTTTCTCAAAAATCTGTTGTTAGGAGTCGACATTAAACAATAGGTGCCGCCACCCATGGTAAACAATTAACGCACACAACACAAGTGATGTGAGAAACTAGGTCGTAATCCTGACTGAAGGGTTGTAATGACCAATTATGTATGTATGTAATGAGAGATAATCTTCTAAGGCCTTAACATGTCCAAGGGAATGCCTAGACCAGCAAATGAGGGCTCAGCTTTATTACAGCAAGAATTGCCTGTAAACAAATCTCAAGACTCTCATTCAATACTACGTAACGACATTTGTTGGATGTCAACTACAAAGTATAAGGACTAGAAACCGTCTTGGGTCTTGTAGTTAAATTTGCTCGCCACTTTTTATAACCAGACGAACCATTGCAAAGCATTACAGATTAAATTACAAAAATTTAATGAATTTTAAATGGTTTTTCGGAATTTTTTATTTTTTCTTATATTTTTTTAACTGTTTATGCAGTCATTGAGTGTGTTACCACATAATAATTTCGTAGAAAACCGAATTTTTATGGACTTTGCCAATCACCTTGAAAACCGAAATCAACCTACAATTTGTCTTGGCATTTTTACACCTACGTGAGTTATTTTTTGTTGTTGTTGTTGTTGGTTTTATTAGAAGACAATATATTATTGTAATAAATGTTTGTTTTATAACATTAACAACAAATTTATCAAGTTTTTTTTATTACATTATGATGGTGGCAAAAAAACAGTCTCATAGACTGTAAAACTCGTCTACTCTTGCTGTGGAGTATTGTTAGAGAGGAAGGAAATCGATTTCATATTAAAAAGAAAAACCGAAAAAAAATTTAATGGGATGGAAAGGAGACAGAGAGGAAGCATAGGAAGATAAGAATTCAAAAATAATAAATTCATAATATTGATAAATGCTTCTTATTTATGTCTCTGACAGAGTCTATGACTTTACGTCTATGTATAGGCTATGTGTGAACGATATGCCGATATATTCTTCTGCATTTAAGCATGTTTATGGCCAATGCCGGCGTCTCATCTTAAAGGCTACAAATTTCTTTTTTCTCACACATATTTTGGCCAAAAGCCTAAAAAATATCTGATGTTTGCAAATAAATGTGTTGATTCTTTTAGAAGAAATTCATGTGGTTTAATATCAGTAATAAAATCAAAGACAGAGACAGAGAGAGAGAAAGAGAAAGAAAGAGAAGTAGACTTATTGCATATAAATTGAATTTGTCGATAATAAAATCCAACAACAAAAAAACACAACAGCATAGATATCATATAGTCTCTCTGCTAAACAACATGGAAAAAGAAGAGAAAGAGAGCGAGAGAGAGAGAGAGAGACAGTAACACTCTCTTACCATAAGCAAGAATATTTTTAAAATCATCTGTTACTGTGTGTCTGTGTTTAAGTATGTGTGCGTAATAAAATAATAACAATTATAACTGTGGGTATATGAATACGACTATATTTCAACAGAGAGCAAGAGTCTGTGTTTTTATGAGAGTTTATGTGTGAGTGAGTGTGTGTGTGTGTTCTTTAAAAGGAAACACCATTAGTTTGCTAAAATGTTGAAGAGTAAGAGTTAGAGAAAAATTATGATTATATATGTGTGTGTATGAAAGGAAGGAAATATTCTTTATTTTTTCTTTATACACTCTCATAAAAGAAAATCGTTTTGGAAGAAAAAAAAACATAAAAAAATGAATATGAAATCATATAAAAATAGATTAAATTGTCAACATAAAAATGAGAAATAAAATATTTTTTGAACCAAAAAAAAATTAAATAATAAAAATGAAAGAATAAACAATAAAAGGAAAACAAATTAAAACAAAAAAAAATAATATTTTTTATATTTTAATTTGTAATAAAAATTCGTAATTAATCTGCTTGAAGGAGAAGAATGCAATCGGAAGATTAAACATCCCTTTAGTCAGGACTACAACCTAGTTATTTACACCACCAAGTTGCTTTAAGCAAAAGCAATTATTTCAGACCTCAGACCTTTTGCCAGCAGAACGATGGGAGCAAGTTGTCGGGGGAACAATATTTTTAAAGAGTTAAGGTTTGAAGCTATATACTACATTCAAATAAATCTTGCTATTGCTATCTGTTGTAGTCACCGTGGTCTAGTAGGTACTGTGTTGATTTCTTAGACATTTTGCCAGCAGAACGATGAGAGCAAGTTGTCGGGGGAAGTATTTTTTTAAATAGTTAAGGTTTGAAGCTATATACTACATTCAAATAAATCTTGCTATTGCTATCTGTCACCGTGGCCTAGTAGGTAGTGTGTTGATTTCTTAGACCATTTGCCCAAAAGACCGATGAGAGCAAGTCGTCGAGGGAAGAATTTTTTTAAAGGGTTAAGGTTTGAAGCTATATACTACATTCAAATAAATCTTGCTATTGCTATCTGTTGTAGTCACCGTGGTCTAGTAGGTAGTGTGTTGGCTTAGTAGACGTGAGGCCTCGATTCAAATCCCAGGTCAGGCATCTCCAGCTGAACGAAATATGAAAAAATATTTCTTCGACGACTTCCTCTCAGCAGATTTCTGGCAAAAACTCTGAGTGTAAAATAAAATTGCCAAGAATAGTTGCTCAAATCAGCCACCCGGAGTCGACATTAAAAAATAGGTGCCCCCACCCATGGTGAAAAATTAACACACACAACACAAGTGGTGTGAGAAACTAGGCCGTAATTCTGACTAAAGGGTGTAATGACCAATTATGTATGTATGTATGTATGTATGTATGTATGTATGTATGTATTAATTTGAAGAGTTCACCACAATATTAGAAAAATTCAAATGTCAAGAATCTTCAACTCTTTATAGCAAGAACCAGACACTGATGTACTCGTATGTATGTATGATGTGTTTTAAAAAATCCCAATTTTTTCCAAAGATCTTCTTACAAGCCTAAGATACAATATTTCATCTTTAAATTGTGTCCTACGATATTTGAACATTTTTTTGAAAGAAATTTTCTGAAAAAATTTTTTTTAAATTTTTTTTGCTATACGACCCATTGTGCAATGGTATGACATTTAATTTAAAAAAAATATTTTAAACTCTTTTTTTCTTCTTCTTCAACAAACCTCCATTATAATTTATACCCAAAAATTTACAATTTGAAATTCACCGAAAATAGTTTGAACCTTCGTTATGAAAATTTCATGGAAATTCTACCGAAAACTATAATTTCTAATGAGAATTCAACAGTTTGTAAAAATATTTTTTGGGACCTTCAAACATCCTAAACCAATAGATAGAGGCTTAGAAATAATATTAGAAAAACCTCCATTTATACACTCTACATACAACGGTTAAAACATTCATAAATAACTTCTAAAAACTATTCATGCACGATGCTGTTACCCTCTTTTATGGATAATTTCATTTCAGTTAAGTTTTGTTTTGGGTTTTCAGTTGGTGGTCTTGTATAAATTAAATTAAATATTTAAATCAACTTAAAAGGTTTAAATTTGCATGTATATGGTGGGGTAAATTATCGTGTAAATAATAAACAATAATTAAATGTTGTATATAATTAGGCGCACTACAATACAAAATCACTTGCATATGTACAGGCATGGAGTTGGCAAAGTAGCTTAAGGGTGAAGGGTTGTGTTCATAAGGTGCGACAATATTAAAAATAAATGAAAATGTTTAAAACTAAGAAAGGGTCAAAGGTCAAATGTGAATAAGATTCAACCAAAGCTCAAAATCAAATACTTGAATTTTTCTTTATTTTTTATTTAAAAAGATCTAAAGGCGGCTCTCGAAGTCGCCGTGGTCTAGTAGGTAGTGTGTTGGCTTATTAGACGAAAAGCCAGGGTTCGAGTCCCAGGCCAGACATCAAAATAAATACAAAAAAAAATATTTCTTCGGCGACTTCCTCTCAGAAGATTTCTGGCAAAAACACTGAAAATAAAATAAAATTGCCATGAAAAGTATCTCAAAAATCTGTCGTTCAGAGTCGACTTTAAACTGTAGGTGCCGCCACTCATGTATAAAATTAACACGCACAACATAAGTGGTGTGAGAAACTAGGTCGTAATCCTGACTGAAGGGTTGTAATGACCAATTATGTATGTATGTAAGGGTGGCTCTCTTCCCGCTGGATCTTTATCAACATTAATCTGTCAAAGTCTGGCATTAAGAAAATTGGCAACTTAAGCATGAGTTCCACGACAAGAAGACCTGCTAGATCCTATTATGATTACCAAGTATTCTGATCACACAACAAAGTCGCATGTGAATCTTAGATTTTCTCTTGAATTAGGCGATTGCTGAAGTCTTACTCAGACTGTTATAGTGGTTGTACTTACTACCGCTTAGCGACTTTGTTATCAGAGTATATCGAATGGCGATATAGGCCAATGGACCCTATTAAGTACAGATGCAGCGGCCTGAAGAGTGTTCGAGAGAAAACTACTGCGCAAGATCTTTGGTCCAGTGCGAGTTGGCGATGATTTCCGTATCCGATCCAACAGTGAGCTGTATGAGCTCCTCAACGACATAGACGTTGTACAGCGCATTAATATCCAGCGGCTGCGCTGTCTCGGCCATGTCGTTCGAATGGAGGAGAATGCTCCGGCGAGACAGGTGTTCGATGCGGGAATCTGTTTAAGTCGGCGAAGAGGACGACCTTGCATCCGTTGGAAGGAACAAATAGAGGAAGATTGGTGTGACCAACTGGCGTAGGCGCACACGAAGCAGAGGCGCCTGGAAGGATGTGTTGCGGCAGGCCGAAATCCGATAAACGGGTTGTTATGGCCAATTAAGTAAGTAAGTAAGATATAGGCCAATTTACTGTCAGTAATGCAACCATTAGCTCTTTAGAAAGAGAAGAAGAATATCGGGTGTTTTCCGATCTTTAGCCTCATGAGTTCCTGGGCACGGAAGCAAGTAAAGGCAAACAGTTGCAGAAAGAGTATTAAACCTTGATTATAGTGTCGCAGCTTACTAGTCTAGTAGGTAGTGTGTTGGCTTATTAGACGAAAAGCCGTGATTCAAGCCCCGGCTCAGAAATGTCCTACAAAACGAAATAACATTTCTTTCAGCGACCCTCCCATCATTCAGTCTTCTAACAAAAACGCTGAAATAAAAATTACCATGAAAACTTTCTCAAACCTATCGTTCGGAGTCGACATTGAACTGTAGATGACGCCACTCGTTGATAAAATTAAAACGCATAGCTTGGGTCGAGTGTGAAGCTAGGTTATAAGCCTGACTAAAAGGTTGTAAAAGGCCACACTGGCTTTCTATTGTCTATCTTTTTTAAATGGATAGCTGCTTATAAAGGGTCCGCCAAATAACTTTTTTTTTTGAAAATGCTTTAAAAAAAACCGACTGAATATTTTCTCAAATTTCTTTTTTTATTTGAAAGTACAATCCTTCCGGTTAATAATGGAAAACAATTTCATTCAAATGGTTGCCTCGGCTGGTCATGCAGTAGCCTATAAGATCGGTCCAATTTTTAAGCACATTATCGAATGTTTGCAGCTGTATTCCACCAATGGCTTCACAAATATTGTCCTTTAAAGCGTCAATTGTCTCTGGCTTGTCGGCGTAACACTTATCTTTGACGGCACCCCACAAATAATAGTCCAACGGTGTCAAATCGCAGCTCCGAGGTGGCCAAACGACATCAGCTCTGCGGCTGATAATGCGATCTTTAAAAACAGGGCGCAAAACATCGAGTATAGCTTCGGCTGTGTGGCACGTAGCGCCGTCCTGTTGAAATCAAATGTTGCCAATATCCTCCTCTTTAATTTTTGTGAACAAAAATTCGTTCAACATGGCCCAATAACGATCGCCATTGACTGTAGCGGCCACTCCTTGCTTATTTTCGAAGAAAAATTGCCCAATTATGCCTCTGGACCAAAATCCGCACCATACAGTGACTCGTTTTGGGTGCGTCGGCTTTTCAATGTATGCGTGTGGGTTTTCTGTGCCCCAAATGCGACAGTTTTGCTTGTTTACATACCCGCCAAGATCAAAATGAGCTTCATCTGAAAAGATGATTTTTTTTTTTGCCAAAATCGGCATCTTCTGGTTTAGGCTACTGCATGGCCAGCTGAGGCAACCATTTGAATGAAATTATTTTCCATTATTAACCGGAAGGATCATACTTTCAAATAAAAAAAGAAATTTGAGAAAATATTCACTCGGTTTTTTTTAAAGCATTTTCAAAAAAAAAGAAGTTATTTAGCGGACCCTTTACCTTATTACTTACCTAAAATATAAAAAACAGTGTATCTTAAACTGTGCAGGGTATCATTTAGTCGTTCTTGACTTAATGAATCACACTCCCTGAATGCTTTTTTTCTTTGTTTGTAAGAGGGCCTATGCAATATTACAAAATAATACTTAACATCACTACATATGGAAGAATACTTTACATTCATATTTGCTACTAAAATTCAAATGAATTCTCTCCCTTTTATTGTTGTTTTAGCAGTTGTTGTTATTTTTTGTTGGTGGTAAATGAAAACATGATTAAACGATTATAAAAACAGCCAAAATGGCTGGCAAAATGAATGGAAATTTTTTGAAAATTAACTCATGCAGTAACTGGGAAAACCACAAAAATACATGTGCCAGCCCTTAGATATCAAAACTGCATCAATACGAATACAAATACAAATGAAAAGCAATATATTCAATACACACACACACGCTTAATGTAAACTAATACAGAGAAAGCTAATAATACCCACACACGTACTAAGTTAATTTAAATACGCGGCGTTAAGTTTATAAAACTAAAAACCTCTGGTATTCGGTATTTATTTTTCGAATGACCACACAGAATACAGAATGCAGAACACAGATTATTAATTACAAACGAAATCGAAATCGAAATGGAAAACGAAATTTAATAACTAAACAAATAATATTTGCCCTCAATTATATTGTAATACATAATGATGATGATGATAATGATGATGTTAATGATTTACATACAGTATGCTAATGATGAGGGTTGTGGTTGAGCAGTGGCTTAATTGAAAAACTCAAAAACTAATCAGACAAACAATGCCGTTTAATAGGCATATGTTTACAGAAAAAATAGGCAAAAAACGTGGAAATCAATACTCAGTTGAATAATACTTGCGATAGGGAAAAGTAAAAGTCAGTGGATATACAGGGTGTCTTCAAAAATGTTTATATTGTTACGGAAATGGAAAAATCGAGATATTGGAGTTTTGCTTTTACATCGTTTAACATTAAAATTATAAACAAAAAATACAACAACAAACACCAGCATAAAAAAATGATAAACAAGTAAACAAAAATGCAACAATAAACACTACACACTACTACACTACTTGGTTTCTTACGCTGACAAGTGTACGGTCTTTGCCTCGGGCGTGAACATCCACGAAGTCAGCCCCAACATAACAACCTACCTCTCGTCCTTGGTGGAATTCCTGCGTGAAAGAAAACTACGAATATCTGCCCCAAAATCAACGGTGTCCCTCTTCACGACATGTGGAAAGAAACATCATTCGCACAGTTAGGTACCCAAAGATCCTCGGCGTCACCTTCGACAACTTACTTCACTTCGCTGCACGTGCGACTAACATCAACGCCAGCGTGAAGAAAAGAAACAATGTCCTAAAGGCACTGACAGGCACCACATGGCGAATGGACAAGGAAACCATTCTCTCCACCTATAAGGCTATCGGACGGTCTCTCCTCAACTATGCTGCTCCAATCTAGACATCATTCCTGAGTGACACACAGTGGAGGGCACTACAGACGTCACAGAACAACGCCCTGCGAATAGCCACCGGATGCGTGAGGATGACTAGCATAGACCACCTCCATGATGAGACGAAGATGCTGACGGTTAGAAGACACAACGAGCTGCTAACTAAACAATTCCTCATAGCCTGCTACCAATCTTCCCATCCAAACCACCACATAGTTTTGAATGATCCCTCTCCTCGCCGCATAAGACAAGACCTCACTATCTACAACTCGGACGTCGTCCACCTCATACCCTCAATAACTGACACACTGTCCGTCAGGGAGGCACAAAATGCCCTTCAAAATGCCATCGTCGCGACGGCCAGAGACGAGCTCAGCCATAATAGGGTCATTACTCGGCACCCACCACCCATAGCCGATTCGGAAAGGCAGCTTCCAAGAGTCACGAGAACTATTCTAGTCCAGCTCAGATCAGTATGGTCGAACTTCCTGAATAACTACAGGGCTAGGATCATCCCGGGAACCCAGGATAGCTGCCCATTGTTCAACCAGACACCAGACGATACGGTGCACATTTTTAGCTGTCCAGCGAAACCGACAGCCGTACGACCAGTAGACCTATGGCTGAACCTTACGACAACAGCTGACTTCTTCGGACTACCTACCACATGACGTTGACAACACACACATACAAACAACAACAAAAATCCCATCCCCAATCCATCCCATCCCTAGCGAATTACACGGCACTTAACCAACAGAACATATAAACTAAAATTACTAATCCATCTTTATCTTATATACAGGGAAAAGCTTCCGGAGACAACAGCCGAACTGTTACAACAACAACAAGAATAAATGTAAACAAATATACACAAGCAACAATAACGAAACAACGATGTTTGCCTTTATAGAACTCTTGAGAAGGCGAAGTCATGAACATTCGCTTTTAAGAACATTCATCAGACTGTTTACTTTGCCATATAAAAGGCAAAGCAGGCGACTGAGTTAGTGAAGTTTAGTCAGCCTTGTGTGAAAACGCGGTGCGTTTGAAGAGAGTAATTGTGGTTTGAAGATCTCCGTTACAAAGATCTAACGAACAATTTTCTAGTAATTGTTATTATTTCTGCAAAGGGTTTAAACAAAGGAATAACAAACCAAGCAATTGTTGTTGTTTACATCAAGTTGTGAACAGTGGCACACAGAATTGTGCGAATAATAAAGAATTTTAATTAAAAACTAAACACAAATTTATTTTTATTTTATTTGCAATCTACGAACTCATATTTTAAACGTTTTTAAAAGGTAAAAACGTAACAATATTTAAGAGATAAGATAAGAGCGGCAGGTCCTTCTTTGTGAAGGAGTTCTTTACTTCATTGTTTATTATAGGCTTTATTCAGGATTACAAACTAGCTTCTAACACTACCCATGTTGTGTGTGTTCAATTTTAGCAATGAGTGTAGGTACCTACAGTTTAAGGTCGACTCCGAATGACAGATTTTTGAAAAACTTTTCATGGCAATTTTATTTGCTTTCAGAGTTTTTGCCAGAAATCTGCTGAGAGCAGGTCATCGAAGAAACTTTTTTTCACATTTTCGGTTTGATGTCCTACCTGGATTTTGAACCGTGGCCTTACGTCTAATAAGCCAACACACTACCTACTATACTACGGCGGCTACAGCTTTGGGTCGACTCCGAATGACAAATTTTTTAAAAACTTTTCATGGCTTTCTGTTGGGAGGAAGCCGCCGAAGGAATATTTTTTCAATATTATTTTTTGTTCAACATATCTGAGCTAAGTACTACGACTTCAATGTCACGTAACGTATACTTATTTTATAATTCCCATTTATATATTCCACATACGCCCTCGATTACAAAATATATTCTCTTTTATAAATATTCCCTGATACTCACTTATTCCATATCATATCGCCCGATATCAACGGCATTTCCATTAGCAAAGCGGCCAATAACGATGACTTGCCACTGCCATTTTTGCCCACAACCATTGTAAGCTTGCCGCGTGGTATAACAATATCGCGTATATATAATATCTGGGGCGATTTCTGAGGATTCCAAGAGAATTTACAATCTCTTACGGACACAGCAATATCATCAGGCATTTTTAAAAGCAATGAATCACGATGCCAAGAATCAGTTTTACGATGTTGATGATGATGGTGGGGCTGGTGCTGATGCTCCTGATGTTGATTACGATAAGTATGTACAGCCACAGTATTGGCATGACCTCCACTTACACCTGGCATATGTAATTTCTTAGGCCGTATTACCACATAAGGCGTATTACGCAACAATTCCTTGCGTGCATGTAAAGAAAGTTTCTTATGATCTTCAGGGAAACGTAATGGCTCTTTCGATTCACATTGTTGCAGTGGGGTATGAGGCTCAGAATTGGCTAAAGGTGCGGGTTTATCCGGTATATGGATCTTTATGTTTGGCCTTTTGCTTACAATATTATCGCATTTCATTGGAATATTGTCCGGCAAAGATTGAGACTTCTGGTGGGTTTCGTACATATCCAGAGAAGCATCACTTTTACTTAAGATCCGTGCCATATTGCGTATGCCCTCGAATTGTTTCTGTATTTCCGCTGCAGCCAAGAAAGTTTCCAAGCGTTTTGTGGAAACCACAGCCGATAAAATTATGGGCACTGTTATGGGGAAGATAAGTAAAGGCACTGTAAGCTGTTGAAACAAAGCCAAGGCAGAGAATAAACGGCTGGCGGTAAAATTAGCAGACGACTCGGTGTAAACATAAACAGCCAGGGTTACAAAGGTAATTAAAACCGTGGATATGTGTGTCAAAATGGCTGAAATTGTAGGTAAAATTGTTAATTTTTGTCTTAAAATTTTATTTTTTTCAAAAACCTACTCATTAAAGTCCAGTAAAACGAGTCCTTATTTAAATACTTCAATTCCTTTTGCCGGGCTTCGTTTATCTTTTTAATGAAAACATTATCCCAGGCATTCAGTTTGATCAGTTTAATGCCCATAAAACAATCGTGCAGTTTGCGCAAACGATTATCGGTGAATTTCTGAAAGAAAAAATAATATTTCAGTATGCTTTCAACCTAAGCTTAACGGAAAACCCTTTTTAAAGCATACTTTTAGGCTAATTTACAAAAAATTTTTCCGAACGCTTAAAGGTTTCTTTGTAAAGATTTATTTGAAAATATTAAATAAACTTGAAGAAAATAGCAAAAAAATTAAAAGAAGGTGTCCAAAACAATACCTTCCTTTAAATATCGTTTAATATTGCCTTGTTTAAGGCATCGTTAAAAAATATTCAATTACTTGCTTTATTCTGTTGCTAAAAAGCCTTTATACAGCTAATTAATAAAAATAAAACTCAAAGAAAACAATTTTTTTTTGTAAGAATTCTTTGAACATAAAAACAAAGTATTGAAGCATACTTTCAAGGGCTAAAACTTTTTATTAAGAATTTTATCTTTACCTTCTTCCTTTTTAGGAAACTTTATCGAGAATTTTAAATAGCCAAACAAGCCTTTATAATAATAAACATAGATTTTGCAATCGTCTTTATTTTACTTTATTTACTTAAGCCTTAAGGTATTCTATAAAAACTTTTTTAACCACAAACAGATTTTTTAATTAATATTTGCTTAAGCTTGGAATTAATTTTTAATCATAATTGTAGGGCAATTTTAATGGCCAGCATTGTTTAATTGCGGAACATGGTAAAAATTAATTGAAAATAACTGAAGCCTACTTTTAGGAAAAACTAAAAAAAGAGGAAACTAAAACTTTAAAATAAAACAATGCATTAAATGCTTCCTAGAACAATAATAGTAACAAATAATTTATTTTCATTTCATTTATTAGATTTCAGGGTCTATTTTAAGGGCTATTGAATCAATTAAAACAAAGCATACTTTTAAGGTTGTTACATTACATAAATAAATACAAAAAATTAAAAATCTAACTTTCACAAATTCGGCCCCTTGAAATATGTTATATTTTATATTGAAACTTACCGCTACTATTTCAGCATTTTTAGACATGGCCTTGCCTATTAGAAACTGTAAGGGAGTCATGGTTAAAATGCATACAAATGAACCAATAACTGCACTTATGCCCAACTTTAAATACAACAAATACATAACAATGCCAATCTGCAAATAAAATAGAAAAATCAATAATATTTTAAAGCCTATTTTAAGGGTTTTTTCTAATAAATTGTTATTATTGTTGATTTTCTTTGCTTATTACAAATATTATTTATGAACAGCCACACTTCAATTAGATTAATGCTTAATATTATTTACATTTTCCCTAAAGCCTAAATGTAGGCCATGATTATAATTGTTTATGTAAATACCAAGAGATAATTGAATTATTGACGATTAAGCAAATTTATTCCATTCGAAGACAAGCAATGGAAATCATTTTAAATAAGTTAAGTTCAAACCAACATTTTAAATTAGCCAGAAAACTTATGGCTTTTAAACAGTGATAAAGAAAAGTAAAACTACAATTACAATTTTACTTCTTACTTTTTTTAAATAATTTTTTTAATCAATTAGCCTAGACAACATGTGATTTTCTATCAGATGCTTAAAATATCTTAAAATGAGAAGCTGTTTGTTAACTTTTTCACTTCACTGTAAATTTTATGAATGCATAGAATTTACCTAAATTGTTATTGAATATGTTTTCTTAACAAATATTAAAAATTAATTGCAGTATTTCCTATTATAAAATAAGAAATATTAGCAAATATTGGATTAGAAATCATAGCATAATTTTAGGTACTTAATATTGTAATTAAGTGCCTTAAATGTTATACATTTACGGTATTATTTATTGTCTAAAGATAGCATTAAATTAAAAGTGTTTAGAATAAGTTTAATAAGTTTAAATTAATTGAACTTAACTAACAAAAGTTAAAGTATACTTTAGGGGTCATAACATATATTAAAACATTGCATACTTTGGGGTCAATAATATTTTACATGTGGAAAATGCAGATTTTTATTAAGAAATTTAAAAAAGAAATCGTTTTTGCAAGTCTTTCTGATCGCTTGCAAAATTTATCTTTAAATTCATACTTCAAGGGAAAAATTTTAAATTTGGAAAAGGAAAGAATGCCAATAAAAATTAAATTGAGAATTAAAATCCTATTCACATAATTCCTAGAATTGCTCAATATCTCTAAAAACCCCTAAAAGTATACAATTTACTTGTACACTTTACAATGCATTTCTACAATTTGAGGAAAAAAATCTTTGTATTAAACTTGTTGGACAATATTATTAATCAATCGATCAATGTTATCATAAATGAATTAGTTTTCAAAGAAAATTTCCAAAAATTAAAATATTCCAAGAATTAAATTGCATACTTTGGAGTCAATAATATTTTACAAGTCTTTTTAAAACTTATGTAGTCACGTACTAACCAGATCGATTACCATTTATAACTGATTTGAAGATTTGCAAACTATTGCCTACATTTAGGTACATTTAAGTAAATATAACACACGATTCAATAGCTGCGAGATAATAAATGCTACTCTGCTTTACTCGACTACTAGAAAAGCCTTCAAGTTTGGCAAATATTTTTATTATTCTCTCTCTCTCTCACTTTCTCTATGATTTTTTTATTTATCGTTTTGCTTGTTCTTTATACTCATCTTCACAATAAAAATTTAAAATTTATTTTTTGAAAAAATAAAAACCCCAATAAATTATTTGATAATATTTTACATTTTTAATGAATTTACATTTAATTGCAGCCAGGCGAAGGATCTTTTATTTGAAATCTTTCCTTATTTTGTTTGCGAATTAAAAATATATAGCCCCTGGGTATAAATCTTTTTATTGGCCTATAGATTTACACCCCCGTTTTCCCCTGTTGCACCCGATAATAAAATTTATTTGGAAACAAATTATTGTGAAGGAAATTTGTTGTAAATGTAACGAAATTGTATTTAAAAGCCATTCATTTTATATTTTAAAATGGACAACAACAGTAACATAGAAAAAAGAACAAGAGGTGTCGTTAAAAGCATCCAGCAGGAGATTTCTCAAGCTCTTCTTGCCTTTAAAAAAGCGTCGCCAAGTGGTGTCATTTGCTTATTTCAATTTTATTTTAATCCACAGTCAACGACACTGTGCTAAGAGTTATCAATCTAAAATAATATTTTATTTGCAGCAACAAATAATTTATGGTCCATGTCCTATTAAAGAGGGCAGCAGTTACAATGGCAAACAAGGTTTGCATTCCCCCTGTTTTCTTTTTTTTTTGCACACAAAATTTATCGTATTTTATGGATTTGTTTACACAGAAAAGACGATTTTTTATTTTCAATTTTAATACAGTGGCTCATAGCTGATATCACAGGAACGTATTACAAATATAAATAAAATATTTCATAAACCAAACATAGCTAAGACAGACCTGCAAAGAACTATTAACCCACACGGTTTAATAATTTTCTAAAATTTTCCTTTTAAAATAACCTCGAAACCACTGTTGTTATGCAGACATATGTATCAGGCAAGTGTACTTACTTTTAAGGGTATGGCCCAAACATAATGAGCAATCCAAAAGAAGGACATGATATTTAAAGTGTCCTCTGACATCAAATTCGTAATGGCACCAATGTCACTAAAAGCTAAAGTACATGGAAAAAAAGAAAAAAAAAAGAAATTTATGAACCAATTAGGAAGACACAGACACACAGATTTTATGTAAAAATGCTTGCACAATAATTGTAATCGAAATGAAAGTGAGTAATGTCCTTAAAATCAAAAGCAATTTTAAGAATTTCAACTGCATTTAGAGAATCTTGTAACTGAAAGCGATAAACGATAACAATAAATTTCATAATCTTTTAAACTAAGAAAATGACATGTTAACTGATGACACTGTAAAGATGTTAAATTATTGTGCCTTAAAATAGGCTTTAGTTTTTTAATCCTAAAATTATTGCGCCTTAAACTAGGCTTTAGTTTTTAATCCTAAAAATTATTGCGCCTTAAACTATGCTTTAGTTTTTAATCCTAAAAATTATTGCGTCTTAAACTAAGCTTTAGTTTTAGTCCTACAAATTATTGCGCCTTAAACTATGCTTTAGTTTTTAATCCTAAAAATTATTACGCCTTAAACTAGACTTTAGTTTTTTAATACTAAACTTATTGCGCCTTAAACTAGGCTTTAGTTTTAGTCCTAAAAATTATTGCGCCTTAAACTAGGCTTTATTTTTAATCCTAAAATTATTGCGCCTTAAACTAGGCTTTAGTTTTTAATCCTTAAATTATTGCGCCTTAAACTAGGCTTTAGTTTTTAATCCTAAAATTATTGCGCCTTAAACTAGGCTTTAGTTTTTAATCTTAAAATTATTGCGCCTTAAACTAGGTTTTAGTTTTTAATCCTAATATTATTGCGCCTTAAACTAGGCATTAGTTTTTAATCCTAAAACCCATTGCGCCTTAAACTGGGCTTTAGTTTTTTAATTATTTGTTAAATTTTTTAATGATTTAGAATTCTAAAAATGCGGAACTTTGGAGCATATTTTAACAATATAAGTTTATTCCAAGTATTGGTAGTCTGTACAGTAGAGTGTATAGTCTAGCGCCTCTACCGAATAATAATGAATTTACCGAATAAGAAGCATCGATTACCGTGCAAATTGCAACAAGTCCTCTTCTCTGTCATCGTTTCTAGCGTTTGTGCTAGATTTTTGGCCAACACCACCTATTAGCTAACAAAATCAAAGTATATTGTCATCCAAGGACTCTATCCTGCCTACGAAAGTTATTAAGATAATCGAGACTTTGCCAATAAAACGCCAATATTCTCACCCTCTTTTATAATTTAAAGTTTTCTAATAGAATATAAGCCTTTTAAATAAGCTCATAAAGCATTTTTAATTTGCATGGCCGTAAATAAGCCAAATAACCTTCAAGCATATGCCTACACAACCCCTTTAATTTCAAAATATTGCATTAAAAAACTACAACTACTTTTCAGGTGTAATAAATAAATAACAGAAATAATTTAAATTATTTTAAGCGCCTAAAAGACGGCAACAGACATTTTAAGTGTTACAAGAAAACCAAATCTAAGATAAATAAAGGAAAACAAAATCTTTAAATGAAAAAACGAATAACAAAATTAAGTAAAATTTATGGAAAATGCAAACTTTTATTAAAAAATTTAAAAAAGAAATCGTCTTTCTGCTTGCTTGCAAAATTTATCTTTAAATTCATACTTCAACGGAAAAATTTTAAATTTGGAAAAAGAAAGAATGCCAATACAAATTAAATTTAGAATTAAAATCCTATTCACATAATTCCTAGAATCTATTAAAATCTCTAAAAACCCCTAAAAGTATACAATTTACTTGTAACACTTTACAATGCATTTCTAGAATTTGCGGAAAATAAAAAAATCTTTGTAAAGGGTGTTTTTTATAGAGGTATAGAACTTTAAGTTGGCATTACTTTTCAAGATGGCGACCGATTTAACAGCTGTCAAGTGATTTATTCTCGGTTTGGTTTGGCAATTCATCATGAATAGACTCACGCCTGAACAACGTTTGCAAATAGTGCAATTTTATTTCGAAAATAATGGTTCTGTGCGGAAAACGTATCGTGCACTACGTCCATTTTATCGTCGACAAAATCGTCCATCAGAGCAGTTAATTCGATTAACCATGGAAGGTTTTCGCACCACGTTTACTCTTATTGATAACTCGCATCCCCAGAGACGCTGTACGGTGCGTACAGAAGAAGCTATTGCTGCTGTAGAGCGTAGCATTGAGGAAGACCCGAATGAGTCCATCCGCCATCGAGCACAGGAATTGGATCTGTGTCCATCCACTTTATGGAAGATTTTGCGGAAGGATCTTGGTTTGCGTGCTTACAAAATCCAACTCGTGCAAGATTTGAAGCCAAACGATCATCAAGTAAGGCGTAGATTCGTCGAATGGGCCCAAAACGAGATTACCGTTGTTCCCGATTTTCATAAGCGAATTTTGTTTAGCGATGAAGCGCACTTCTGGTTGAATGGCTACGTCAACAAACAAAACTGCCGCATTTGGAGTGAAGGTAATCCTCAAGTGTATGTGGAAATACCGTTACATCCAGAAAAACTGACTGTTTGGTGCGCTTTATGGGCTGGTGGAATCATTGGTCCGTACTTTTTCAAAAACGATGGTGGCCAGAACGTTACAGTCAATGGTGATCGGTATAGAGCCATGATTACTAACTTTTTCATTCCTGAATTGAATAACCATGATGTCCAGGAGATGTGGTTTCAACAAGACGGCGCAACATGTCACACAGCTCGTGCCACAATAGATTTATTGCAGGACACGTTTGGTGACCGCCTAATTTCACGTTTTGGACCTGTGAATTGGCCTTCAAGATCTTGTGATTTAACACCGCTAGACCACTTTCTGTGGGGCTATGTAAAGTCATTGGTCTATGCGGTAAAGCCACAAACGCTTGACCATTTGGAAGACAACATTCGCCGTATTATTGCCGATATACGGCCACAAATGTTGGAAAAAGTCATCGAAAATTAGACGTCCAGATTGGACTACATCCGCGCCAGCCGTGGCGGTCATATGCCAGAAATCATATTCCAAATGTAATGCCACAAGATTATCTTTCGGATAAATAAAAATCATGTCAATCGAATAATCCATCGTTGTTTTATTGCAACTTAAAGTTCTATACCTCTATAAAAAAACACCCTTTATAAAACTTCTTGGACAATATTATCAATCAATCGATCAATGTTATCATAAAGCAATTAGTTTTCAAGAAAAATTTCCAAAATCAAATATTCCATGAATTAAACTGACAACTTATTTCATTTCATTTGGCTTATTTCATTCAACATTAACGAGAGTTGTTAACAGGAATGAAATTATTTTGTAGGAAAATTATTATAATTTTGGTCGTATAAATGTTGATTAATGTTAACAACAGTGAGATACAAAAGTATTCACACGTATTTGGTGGAGAAAAACTTCTTAACTTCATGGGAAAGGCCAAGTAAAACGAATGGATGAAGCAATTTGGAGTCTAAATTCTCTTTTAAGAGGCATCTGTTAGTTACCTTGATATGAAAGGATTTAATGACAGTTTTACTAATTTTAAACACAAATAATGCTTTAGTCAGTATGTTTCTTAATATTTTGAAAGAAGACTTATGCATATGCAGTGTTAAAAGGCTACACAGCATAGGCGTATGATGAATATTTAATTGATACAAGCAAATTAATAATAAGTATACGTCATGAGTGAAAAAGCAGATTAATGACGAATATTGGAGGACCGCTACCGGCGAGACGGAGACTCCTGATGAATGTTGGAAACAGCATTATGCTTTATGCTTAAGAAGAGGGCAAACTCACTTGTATCGGTACAGAGAACGGCTGCATTGTGTGTCGCATCGGCGTACCGTACAGTGTCCGCTCCGGCCGTACTGGTGATAGCGGGTATAATCCCTGTGGATCTGCTGGCGGCAGAGCGGATGGAGATTTATAAGGCGAAATCGGCCGGAAATCATATAACCGGTTACTTCAGGGAAAACACCATTTCAAAATGGCAACAACGATGGAACGAGGAAGATAGAGGAAGATGTACCGCGAGACTTATTCCGGACATAAGGCCATGGATTGGTCGGAAATTTGGAGCGACAAACTACTACGTTACACAGATGCTATCGGTTCACGGATATTTTAGGAAATATCTGCACAGAATGGGAAAGGCCGCCTCCCCTTACTGTCTGTACGAGGAAGGGGAGATAATTGATGACGCAGAGCGTACTGTTTTCGAGTGTGCATGCTGGCAGAGCTATCACTCTGTACTGACATCAATAGTTGGAACGGTTACAGCCGCTAATATTATCGGCGTTATGACTGCGAGTAGTGAAAATTGGACCTCGGTAGTGAATTACGTAGAGCGCATTCTGAGACGGAAGAAGAGAGATCTTGAAGCTGCAGAACGAGTAGGCACGTCGGCATAGGTGAAAAAAAAGGAATAGTGGAGACGCTTAGATGACTCCTCAACTTTCGATTCGAAATCCGGACGCGGACATGAACATGAAGGGGCCAAAGGGCCAAAAGGACTCCACTCCGAAGTAATACCACCGTAGTTCCGGAGTGGGCACAAACAAGTCCACAGGAGACGAGGGGGGGATTTAATGGGTGAGGGCCCCACACACGGAGGATGTGACGAATTCCTCTATGGTGCGGTTAGGTACATCTACCCCTCCCCGGTGAAAAAAAAAATTTGTGAAAAAGTAAATTAAAGTTAAAAACTAAAAAAGAGCTCTTTAGGTCGGCTTAAATTAGGTGGCTGAAGGTTTTAGGTCCCTTCTTAAGTCAATGGTTAGTTCCATATTGACACCACAAATCAATATCCCATGCAGGAAACAAACGTTCTTCATAGGTAACCATAACGCTTCCGAAATAAATATTGTTATTGCTTTATTTCTTACGTGGGATAGTTCAGATAATGATGACATAAATTAAGAAGTTTAGAACAACCATCTGTTCATAGCAACAGCATCTTCCTCTTACTCCTCAGATCCACAACTCCTGTATCAAATTTGTTCCTATATTTTCCTTCTGTTTTATACTTCACTGTTTAAAATCCTTCTCTCTTTCTCTCCCTCTCTCTCTTTCACTATTTTAGTTTATCTGTCAGACTCATAAAAATCCTATTTGAATAGTAAAAGCGACAATAAAATGTTTTTTTTCTTCTTACACTTACAATTGTCCTGGAAATTTTGTTGGTTTTTATGCTCATCCTTATTGCCATCGACATCGACATCCACAGCCATTTGCTTATTCTGGCCATTTTGGCAAATATTGCTGTTGAGCGCCTTAAGGTATGCCACATCCTTATGATTATTAATGCCAATATTACTGACATCTCTATGCAAATACTGACAATTACGTTTCACACCATCTTCAATTTTATTTCCTGCTAAAGGCTCATCATTATTATCATCATTATCATTATTATCATGAGCAACAATAGCAGCAACATTATTGCCGTCATTGGCAGTTGAGGTTTTCGTATCGATAACACCACCACCACCACTGTCTGCATTTGGATTTTCCAACTTAATGGTGGTGGTGGTAGTGTTGCTGTTTTCATTGTTATGAGCATCATCGTTGCCTATACAGGCCGAATTCAATAGAAGAGTTTTACGATATATTAGACCCTGCAGCGATGTTTTAATCCGTATGCCGGTCATATTGAGTATGTGTGTAGAGGCTTGGGATAAGGCACCCTGTGCCAAGGCAGCCAATAATACTAGCCATGCAATAGCCCAGCCATTCGATAGTAAATCTAACCAAGACGGATAGTAAATTTGCACTTCAGCATCACCATTTGCATACAAATAGGAAAGGGACATGGTGTCACTAGTGATGGCCTCCATGTTAATGCTGTCCGGCTTGTAATCGATGATGCCATTTGCTATTTGATTATACACATTGCTAACATTATTATTGTTATTATAGTTGTTGTTGTTGTTGTTGCTGTTGTCAATATTACTATTGTTAAACCATATATTACCGTATGTGGAGTTTGTGCCACCAATGCTGATGCTGCTGCTGCTGCTAGAATTGTCATTTAAATTTGGCGGCCATATGTTTGCAGCAGCACTTCTAATGCTTCTTGCTAAACTTTCTTTGCCTTCATCTAACATGCTGGATAATAATGTTGCCGCTTTTGCTGTTGCTGTTGCCATTCCTAATGATGCTGGTGATTTTTCTGCAATCTCTGGGGTGGTAATTGATATATTGCTGCTGCTGCTGTTGCTGTTGCCATTGTCTTTAGTCCTGTTCATTTGTAGTAATGCATTGCCATTGTCGTTATTGTATTGCAAAGCATACATGCTCTCAATGTATTGTACAATTTGTTGTATGGCCAGTGGTTCAATCACCGCAAATAAATCACCAAAAAACTTTAACAGGCCACCCAATGCGAACATACGCCAACTGCTTCTCAAATAGCACAACCACAAGGAAGGCGCTCGATTGGAGTTTTTCTAAAATCGTATGCAAAGAAAAAAATGGAAGAAAAAGGAAAATTTTTAATTTGAAAGAGGATTTTTAAAACCAAAATACTAAAGGCTTTCATTAACCAAAGTTAACATAAGTAGCGGAGACTGCCTCAAAGAAATCCTAAAAGAGTTTAAAAGTTCTCTAAAAATTTAATTCGTGTTTACCGGCAGTCGATCTCATGGCAGGGTGAACTATTGAGAACCCAAGCACAAGTCTACGTCATCGAAAGATGTACTCAAGTTAACTAGAATACAATGTAAAAAAGAAGAGAAATGCTATCTGACTGTTTGCCCGCCATTCGAGCGCTCGGATAACCTGAATCAGCTAGCCATAGGGATCCTAGATCATAAGGGAGTTCATTACAGTGAGCAGACAGATGGCCACCAGTCTAGCACTCATCACGAAAGAGGTTAATGCGCAAGTAGTATGGGACTATCTGGTAGTATGCCAATAAGCTGGACATGGGGACATAATCTCACACTCCACTGGATCCCAGATAGTGTGGATGCTCATGACAATGAGCAGATAGATGAGCCAGAAATTTTCTTTAAAATGAAAAGAAACGTTTTCTCGGTGAAAAGGAAGTTGAAGAGATGCGAAGAGCCTCTTCAAGCCAAATATGATGGAGAAAATCTCGACTTTTGCTAAGTAATTACAATAAGAAAGGATTTGAGTTATGCGGTAGAAATAGAAGGAGATAAACGACCTTTTGCCTGGGCTCTGCAGTCTCAAAGAACATTTGTTTAAGATGAGAGAGATACAGAAGGAGTCCTTGCGGCATATGAAGAACACGGTCAAGTCTTGTCACCATTTAATTGGCGGTACAGACTTAGTTGACTACGATTGTTGGCCAATGTTCGATCACGAGACTGCTGCCATTAAGACGTGCGATAATAAAGGGTGTTTTTTATAGAGGTATAGAACTTTAAGTTGGCATTACTTTTAAAGATGGCGACCGATTTAACAGCTGTCAAGTGATTTATTCTCAGTTTGGTTTGGCAATTCATCATGAATAGCCTTACGCCTGAACAACGCTTGCAAATAGTGCAATTTTATTTCGAAAATAATGGTTCTGTGCGGAAGACGTATCGCGCACTACGTCCATTTTATCGTCGACAAAATCGTCCATCAGAGCAGTTAATTCGATTAACCATGGAACGTTTTCGCACCACGTTTACTCTTATTGATAACTCGCACCCCCAGAGACGCTGTACGGTGCGTACAGAAGAAGCTATGGCTGCTGTAGAGCGTAGCATTGAGGAAGACCCGAATGAGTCCATCCGCCATCGAGCACAGGAATTGGATCTGTGTCCATCCACTTTATGGAAGATTTTGCGGAAGGATCTTGCTTTGCGTTCTGACAAAATCCAACTCGTGCAAGATTTGAAGCCAAACGATCATCAAGTAAGGCGTAGATTCGTCGAATGGGCCCAAAACGAGATTACGTTGTTCCCGATTTTCATAAGCGAATTTTGTTTAGCGATGAAGCGCACTTCTGGTTGAATGGCTACGTCAACAAAGAAAACTGCCGCATTTGGAGTGAAGGTAATCCTCAAGTGTATGTGGAAACACCGTTACATCCAGAAAAACTGACTGTTTGGTGCGCTTTATGGGCTGGTGGAATCATTGGTCCATACTTTTTCAAAAACGATGGTGGCCAGAACGTTACAGTCAATGGTGATCGGTATAGAGCCATGATTACAAACTTTTTCATTCCTGAATTGAATAACCATGATGTCCAGGAGATGCGGTTTCAACAAGACGGCGCAACATGTCACACAGCTCGTGCCACAATAGATTTATTGAAAGACACGTTTGGTGACCGCCTAATTTCACGTTTTGGACCTGTGAATTGGCCTCCAAGATCTTGTGATTTAACACCGCTAGACTACTTTATGTGGGGCTATGTAAAGTCATTGGTCTATGCTTGACCATTTGGAAGACAACATTCGCCGTATTATTGCCGATATACGGCCACAAATGTTGGAAAAAGTCATCGAAAATTGGACGTCCAGATTGGACTACATCCGCGCCAGCCATGGCGGTCATATGCCAGAAATCATATTTAAAATGTAATGCCACAAGATTATCTTTCGGAAAAATAAAATTCATGTCAATCGAATAATCCATCGTTGTTTTATTGCAACTTAAAGTTCTATACCTCTATAAAAAAAACACCCTTTATTACCCTGCAGTGATGACCTCGTGGATGATTGTGAGTGACTGTGCCTTCAAGTAAGCATAGAAGAGAAGACCCAATTGAAAAGTAACACCTGAGGCACCACACACTCCCATTCAAAAGTATCTTTAAGTGCTCAATGAACTTTAAGAAGTAAATTTTCTAAATTTGCCAAACCTTACTGGGCAGTAACACCAACATAGCTTCATCTGCTTAGCTATCAAACCAAAGTAATCGCTATCGATAGTTCTCATGTCTGATCTCTTCTTTATGCCTCCTTTCCCTTAACCCTGTTCTCTTAAACCTGTTTGCCTTTAATCACCATCCACCTGTTTTCAATTTTCATCGCAATTATTGCGTTCGTTATTTATTTAAACAATAAAGTAAACAAAAGACACAAAAACAACATTAACTTTATTGAGCATAATTTCTCATTATAGTTAATGCTCTTTTGCTATGTCTCTCCTTCTCTTTCCCTCTCTTTCTCTCTCTCCCTCTTTCTCCCTCTCTCCCTCTGTGAGTTCGTATTATATAAAGAGCATTAATTATTCTCTCATACTTATGCAATTAAACGTGTGTTTAATTTAATTTCACTGTGTACAGGCTTTTATTTGTTTTTCTCCTTTTTTTTAACAAAATACCGGCTTTTTAATGTATTTTTAATTAATTATGCTCAAGTATGAGTATGTGTGTGTATGTGTATTTTCATTATAGCATTACGGTTATGTAACGAGAGAGAGAAAGCAAATTGAAGAGTTAAGCGCCTAAGTAAATATTATCAGCAATTAATTTAAGAAATATTTTACATATGAAAAGAGACACTCAAAGAGAAAGAGAGAAAGAGAACAAAACACACGAGTTTACCACACACAAAAAAAACGGTAAACAAAATATGGCTGCCTTTAAATAAATATTATGAGAAGATATTATTTATTGTGAACACACATCAATACACAGACTACCATACACAGTCAGCATGCATACGAGTACACACATAAGCATGCATAAGTAATTTCATTTACTTTATAACACTTGTTGGCATTATTTCATCGATAATTTCAGTATTAGAGAGTAAAGTTCGTTGCATTACTTTATCTCTGTGTGTGTGCGTACACACAAAAGATTGGAGTTTGCTTATGTATGCTGTATGTACAGAGCCTAGTACTTATTAGTTGCGTTAATTATAGTTGTTGTTTGCTGTTGTTATTGCATTGCATTGTTAAATGCATTAAAATTTTAATGCTTTTGAATATTATTTTGAGTTATTACAGCCGCTTGCTTTCAAAACTGCCACACAAAGAGCGTGAATTACTACAGCTGGCTGTCTGTTTTATTTGGTAAAAGAAAATAAATAAAAATTCAATTTCAATTCTATTTTTAACACACAAAGTCGGATGCATGATGGTTGCAATATTTTTTACGTTTGATTTATGCCTTCAATAACTAATATATGGGGCCATAGGGAATCAGATTTACAGGATCCTAAATCAATCAGCAGACAGATGGCCGCCATCCGAGCACTCATTAGATAAAAGGTTAACGCGGTAGTACTATGGGACTACCTGGTAGTATGGGAATCAGCTGGGCATGGGGACGTGAAATCACCCTCTACTGGATCCCCGATCATGTGGAAGCTCACGGCAATGAACAGATAGATGAGCCAGAAATTTTATTCAAAGTGAAAAGAGACGTCTTCTCGGCGAAAGAGAAGTTGGAGAAAGGCGCACTCATCAGATAAAAGGTTAACGCGATAGTACTATGTAACTATCTGGTAGTATGGGCATCAGCTGGGCATGGGGACGTGAAATCACCCTCTACTGGATCCAGAAATTTTATTCAAAGTAAAAAGAGTCGTCTTCTCGGCGAAATTGAAGTTGGAGAAAGGCGTTGGAGTTTTTTTTTTCAAAACTGTCATATGAATTAATGAATGTCATTTAAAAGAGTTAAAATTTTTACTACAAAGTGGTGATTTAAACGTGGACACATTTCGGGCACTACGGGCTAATTGTGGCCATCAGTTTCAATCTAATATGCAAAGGAATTTGAAGTGACTGTAAGCTTCTTTTGGCGCTGCCAAAAACAATCACTTCTGTTTGAGAAAATGTGACAAAAACTCTGAAATTAATGATTTCACAATATTTTCAGCAATTGAACCTATCCTACGCCTTATTATGGCGTATGTGTCAATATAATTTACGCCTCCATGTATATAAAATTCAACTGAAGGAACCGATAAAGGTTGTTATTCAACATTAAACGTAGATATGCTTATTGCATAGAATTATTCTCTTGAAGACTCCCTAGACATGCTTTTGACTAACAGAGAAGAACAGCGAGCACCTGTTTACAAAAATGGTTCTACGCGTGATCGCCTGTCTTACATGATTTACGTTGCTTACAGGTAATTAAATTCGTTTAATAACATCGAAAGTATGGTCGTACGAAACTGGCTTAATTCGTTTGTGATCCAAAAAATTACCAGTTCTTCTAAAGGGTGTTTTTTATCGAGGTAAGTTGCAATAAAACAACGATGGATTATTCGATTGACATGAATTTTATTTATCCGAAAGATAATCTTGTGGCATTACATTTTAAATATGATTTCTGGCATATGACCGCCACGGCTGGCGCGGATGTAGTCCAATCTGGACGTCCAATTTTCGATGACTTTTTCCAACGTTTGTGGCTTTACCGCATAGACCAATGACTTTACATAGCCCCACAGAAAGTAGTCTAGCGGTGTTAAATCACAAGATCTTGGAGGCCAATTCACAGGTCCAAAACGTGAAATTAGGCGGTCACCAAACGTGTCTTTCAATAAATCTATTGTGGCACGAGCTGTGTGACATGTTGCGCCGTCTTGTTGAAACCACATCTCCTGGACATCATGGTTATTCAATTCAGGAATGAAAAAGTTAGTAATCATTGCTCTATACCGATCACCATTGACTGTAACGTTCTGGTGTTTCATCGTTCATCGTTTTTGAAAAAGTACGGACCAATGATTCCACCAGCCCATACAGCGCACCAAACAGTCAGTTTTTCTGGATGTAACGGTGTTTCCACATACACTTGAGGATTACTTTCACTCCAAATGCGGCAGTTTTGTTTGTTGACGTAGCCATTCAACCAGAAGTGCGCTTCATCGCTAAACAAAATTCGCTTATGAAAATCGGGAACAACGGTAATCTCGTTTTGGGCCCATTCGACGAATCTACGCCTTACTTGATGATCGTTTGGCTTCAAATCTTGCACGAGTTGGATTTTGTAAGCACGCAAACCAAGATCCATAAAGTGGATGGACACAGATCCAATTCCTGTGCTCGATGGCGGATGGACTCATTCGGGTCTTCCTTAATGCTACGCTCTACAGCAGCAATAGCTTCTTCTGTACGCACCGTACAGCGTCTCTGGGGATGCGAGTTATCAATAAGAGTAAACGTGGTGCGAAAACGTTCCATGGTTAATCGAATTAACTGCTCTGATGGACGATTTTGTCGACGATAAAATGGACGTAGTGCGCGATACGTTTTCCGCACAGAACCATTATTTTCGAAATAAAATTGCACTATTTGCAAGCGTTGTTCAGGCGTGTGTCTATTCATGATGAATTGCCAAACCAAACTGAGAATAAATCACTTGACAGCTGTTAAATCGGTCGCCATCTTGAAAAGTAATGCCACCTTAAAGTTCTGTACCTCTATAAAAAACACCCTTTAGAACGTAATCCATATGTTGCCATACAAATGTACAGAAGTCGACAGTAACCCAACGTATGCCATTCTTTACACAAAAAAACTCACATTTCTAAATTATACTCACCACCTTTGCTGTTTTGTAGATCAACAAAAATCTATCATAATGAGCCCGAGCCGAATCTTCCACACGCATCTGGCCCAAATCCTCCAATTCTAAGGGTTCCTTATAGCCAAACCACAGTAAAGGTGTAAGCCACCAGAAGCAGGCTTTTGAATAAAACGTAGCCAACGTATGTTTGTAGCCAATTTTTTCATAATCTTCCAGATAATCAGGGCGATAGCGCTAGAAAAATAAAAAAAATAGAAATTTTCTGTACCAAGGCGTATGATTAATATTAATAGAGAGGTGGCCGCACTAAAACCGCCATAACTTTGTGATTAAAGGGAATAAAATCAGTTTTAAATACTTTTTGGAAAGCTAACAAATAAGGCTTTTAAGTTTTGGGAAAAACAAAAGTCAATTCAAGGCTGACTTATTGTTTTTAGTTTATTAAACAATTTTTTTAAATAATTTTGTTGCTTATTGAATAAGTTTGTTTGAGTTTTTTTGCCAATAATTGCTAAAAACCATTAAAATTTTCACAAGCTAAACAACAAAGCTTTATTGCAACTTTAGTTGGTTATTATAGGCAACAAAAAAAAACTCAGGGGGTTTGCCAAGGAAGGTAAATGAAAATATTTTTTTTTAACATTTTTGCCATTAGTTTAGTTATGTTTTCTAATCTCTCGAGGCTAAATATAACTGCCTGCCTGCCTGCTTGCCTGCCTGCCTTTTTCTAGCTTTCAAAACGTCCTTCAAATCTAAAACTATGAGGAAAAACCAACAACAGAAAAACAAAACAAAACAAAACTCAGGCAAAAAAGTTGCAAATATTACATAGGAAATGTACGGTGCAATAAAGGTTCCCTAAAGGAAGTCACTGCCACCATTTTTCAAATACAAATGCTGGGTTTATTTATGTGCATTCAAAAGCGAAAAGGAAATCATAAAACAAAACTATAAAACAACAACAACAACAACAACAACGAGAAAAACTAAACTAAAAACAACAAAAATTTCAGGCTGAGTTAACGCTTCAAAAATGAAAATGTTTTCGAAAAAGTTTACAAAATAAATTTAAAAAAAAATGAACACAATTTGTATGTTTTAATAAAATTTTCAATATTTTTTATAAATTCCGCATAGATTGTATGCCCCTCTTTGGCCTTCTGTACTCTTTCAGAAATTTCTTTCTTTTGTTTCATACGCTTCCCTTTAATTTGTAATGCATTAGGAAACCCTATCAAATATTTATAAATTCTGTTAAGCAACAGAAAATCAGCTTTTGTTCAAGCTTCAGCCTCAAAGCACTTCACAGCACAGTGTACAGTGAAGAGCAAATAAATATCGTAGCTATTATTATAATGTTTTCAATCTACATGCGGGTATTCCTACAATGAATCCTGCAGTTCAGTTGTTGTTTACATTTTTAAATTAAAAATGTTTTAATGTCTTCACAGTCCTTTTCATCTTTATGTTATTTTGCTCTTCACTGTTTTCTACGTTTAAGCTTAACAACACAATACCATTTCGTATTTATATTCTCATATAGATTCTCAACTCGTTACTCTTTTTTTCTATCTCCCTCTAACTCTCTCACTCTCTCTCTCTTCAATTTTATATTCTCCCACATCTTTTGTATTTTTTTACCACTTCTTCCGTTAGACATAACCTTACATTTTTTGGTTAAAAATATTTGCATACATACTTGATAACTGTTGTAGCTTAACCTCAATTAATTTGTAAACATATTAAAATCTCTTGCTCTTACTCTCTCACTCTGTCTAACACTCCACTGTTATAAGTCTGTATAAAATTTTCAGTTTATTTATATACTTAATAAAAATAACGGCTTTTCTCTACCACTCTCTCTCTCTCTCTCTCTTGTTTCGTTTTTTGTGTTCCTGTGTTACTAAATCTCACTAAAACTGGTGTATATTTTAGGGGTTTTTGGAGATTTTTCTATGTAAGAGGGAAAAAAAAGTTTTGCTACTTAACTTTTAAACTCCTTAACTTGTGATCTACTGGTGAATACATTAAATAGAAATGATATTAAATTCCATCCCATTTTTTCTGTCGTTTTCCCCCACATATAAAGTTTGAAAAAAGGGGATTAAAATTAAGGATTTAGTACCCAAAGATTTAAAAAACTTGCGGAATATAAATTTATATGAAATAATTGCTTTTATGTTTGAGTATAAAGAACTAGAAAAATTTATATTCGAAAAAGTACCGCATAAAAAAGTACCAAAAGAAAAAGTACCAAAGAAAAAAGTATAAAAATTTTATCATATTTTTAATGGGAAAATTGAAGTTTTTCTGTCTTCATATTCAAAAATATTGTTGAAAAGAAAACTTACAGAAAAAAGTACCAGAATAAAAAGCACCAAAACTAAAATATTTTCCTTTTCTTCTATTTTTTTCATAAAAAAGAACATGCCTTGCTGTAATAAAAAGTACCATTAAATCTGTTTTTTAAGCTTCAACTTTTTGTTTTTTCTCTAAATTACAATACATATTTACTCCCTCTATAAGTAACACAGTCACTCACTGTCTCTCTCTCTCCCTCTCTATCTATCTATGTATGTATCTTACTGTGCCTTTAATATTATGCTTGATTTTAATTTCTCATTTTAAATCTGTGCTTTTTGTTTTTGGTTGATGTAACAAATTTGAAAATATTATTGTTTACAGAGCTGTGATGTCAGGCTAATAGTTGATTTTAAATGCAAAGCATACACTCTCACACTGTCCCTATGTAATGGCATAAACAACAAACATTTATTCACTTACTGTCCTTCTCTCTGTCTCTCTCTCTCTCTCGCTCTTAAATAAATTGAAAACAATGTTAAGGAATACAAAATGCAAATGCATTTTTGCTGTTCTCTAACGGTTTACTTGATATTGTTGTTATTGTATGAATGGCTATAGCCTGTTACTGCCGCTGCCGCTGCCACTGCCACTGCTTTAAAGTTACATTAACTAGTTTTATAAGCTTGTTGCTGTTGCTATTGTTGCTGACGGCAATGGTGGTTAAAAACAAAAAACAAATAAATTCCGGGATTTTATACGAAAAAAAAAACGAAGTCTTGTTGTTGTTTTTGTTTTTAATATAAATTTTTAAGTTTTTCTTTTAGCATTTAGTGTCATTTCTTGTTGCGTCTTGCTTGCTCTCTATCTCTCGCTCTGTCTCTTTGTTTATTTTTCTTTTCTACTGTTGATCTAAAACAAATTGTTTACTCTAGTTGTTTAGGTATAATAGTCAACGTAGCTGCTGTTGTTGTTGTTGTTGTTGTTGTTTTTGTGATAATAGTACTGACTGTTATATTCTATAACTAAGAAGAGCTCATCTTTTTTAAACACTCACATAAACTCTTTATACACCGTTTGTTTAACAGACTTTTTACTCTTACGCTTCTTGCTATCCTTGCCGCTCTTGCTCTTACTCTCTGCAGTACACATGCATACATAAATAGTCTTATTATGTTGGCTTTGGGTAGATTTTGTAAGTCATCTTAGTGGAAAACTACTTTGTTATGCTTTGCTTTCTTCCGCTATACTGCCAAGTAGATTTTATTTTTGGATTTGTTATTGTTTTTTCTTCTTTTTTTTTTGCCTTTAAGAGAGGAAATAAGAGATTTTATGACTTTTTTGTGTTGTGTTTCGTTTGGTTCAGTTTTGTTTTTAGTGTGTTTTTTTTCTAACACAAATAAATGTTTTATTTGGCGTAGAAAATTTAAAATATATTTTTAAATTTTAATAATTTACTCCGTTTAATTGGAATATTAAAAAAATATCCCTGGACATAAAAAAAAGAAAAATTTACGAAAAATCTTCATACGAAATTGATACCAAACGAGCGAATTTCTTGTTACATTTTTTACCTGCTAGAGAGAATAACTGTAAAACGGTAAAGGGAGATTTTTTCGCGAGTTATCACAGATTTCATTGTCATTAACGTGGGAAAGCATTTACCTTACATGGTGATCATTAGATCATTGGAATCAATCTCAATTTCTAGAAGTTTCCAACACTCTATTATTGGAGCGGGCCTGGATTATGGCCGTCACGCAGCTACTGTTTAATATCGATTCCGAACGACAGATTTTTGAGCAACTTTTCAAGGCAATTTTATTTAATCTCAGAGTTTTTGCCAGAAGAACCGCGGATTGAACCACGGTACCTTTCTCTCTCTCTCTCTCTCTAATAAGCCAACACACCACATATGTATGTACTAGACTACGACGACTTGTTTCGTTATTAAGGGCTCCCTATTCAACCTAGAGCAAGTGATCCCTACTGGATTCTTAATAATGGCCGAGCAGAAAGCTGTTCATTGTATTTTTTTTTATTGGCATCATATTTGCTGTCAAAATTATTCGAAAAATGTTAAGCTTTCCAATGGAAATGACCATATACCAGTTGCCTAATATTGTAATTGTTATTCACAAACAGATTTCATTTGAAAAACAACAAAAAACTTTACAGCATTGAATAGAAATGAAACTGTTAAAAATTTCAAAATATTTATTAACCATTTGCGAATTCTTTCCCAAAAAAACTCTAAAAATTCTAAAAAGGCTCACGAATTGCAAAAATTCTTTACAGAATAACTGTTACTTTCCCACTGAATAATAAGTGTGCTCTTCATAGCAAACATTTACACACACATACGTATAACACAGCCCCATTCTATAAAGGAATTTAAGAAGCGAGTTGTGCTCTTTTTAAACTGCATGCCATGGTTATTTTTATAAAAAAAAAAAAACAGTTTAAAAATGTAACAGTGAAAGCCCGGAGAAGTGGCTTAAAGATGCATACTTTCATAAAATATTTAAAGTTTTAGGTTTTTCCCTTAAGTGTGCATATTTTTTGTTGCTTACTGTACATATACATATATTTCCTTTACTTTTTTTCTGTTTGTTTTCTTTTTTTGGTTCTCTACTGTTAAGTTTTAATATTTTATATGGCATAGATTGTTGCCATTTGAATTTCTCTTCTTTTTTCTCTCCTGCCCTTACCGTTATTATACATTTACAGTGTGTGTATATTTTTATTATTGTTATTGTTAGTGTTTCTTTTCTACTCACTTACATATCGTATTTGTTATTGTACCATATAAATATGGAAAATCTGAGAGCAAATAAAAACAGAGCAAAAAAAAACAGCTGATACATACGCCCAGTATGTGTGTGTTTTATCACAATTTTATTTTGATCATGGAGCACTTAGGGAATGAGTTCTCAACATGTAAATACAATTATACATACATTCACATATTCGTCGTTGGCAATAAACTTTCTCACAACATAACTGTGAATATTTGTGAAATTGTTGCCCATTGCTCTTGTTGTTATTATTGTTATTATTTTGCAACCACTGCAGGCAATAACAGAGGAAATAAGCCAAATAACAACAGCCAAAGCAATACAATTCAGCAGTTGTAGTCAGTCGTAGTCTATCATAATGTCATAAGCATTTTTGGTTATATTTCTCTCTCATCATAATCAACACTCATCGTAACATTCACTCGCAAAGCGTTCGTGTACTTTGTGAACAAACAAACAAACGAACGAAGGCATGTATAAACACGCCGCTCATGCACATGCAGTTTTATTTTAGTGTTTAGTATTGTGAAAATCTCACTGTTTATTTTCCTTTTTTTCCTCTCTCTCTCTCTCTCTCGGTTATTGTTTATTTTTTTTAAGGCTCTCACTCCGTCACTTCTCTTCCTTTCCGTAGGATTGTTTTGTTATTGTTTTCTAAGGGAATTGTGAGAATTTACAATGAATCCATATGTTATCAAAAACTCTTTTGCTTTAGGTTGTTGTTGTTGTTATTGTTGTTGTTATTGTTTATTACGTTATGTTTTATTTAAGCAGCAGCATGGGTATCAGTATCAGTTTCTAATATCACAGTGTGAGAGTAGAAAAGAAAACTTGTTTCTCTTTCTTGTTTTTAAGGCATTTATTTTTGTATAACGATTTTTATACCGTTATTAATGGGAATTTCATTTCTCAAGAGTAGAATATTGTTGCTTGCAACTCGAGGGTTTTTTTTGCAAAACAATGGCAATTGTTTAAAGCAATCAAAATTATTTGCAATTTCTTTAAATTTCTTTGAAAAACTCACCTCTTTATACACCGTAAAACCATCAATTATCGCCAACAATAATAGACACAATGCCGAACTGGCCTGTATAACAGATCCCAGGGTCGTAATTGAATCGTAATAAACAATTTCCGCCAATTCATAAATACGCAAAAAGAAAATTAACACCGTTAAAGTGCTGCTCACATATAAAAATTCTGTGAAAATGAAATGAAAAAAAAATGAAATAAAAATTCTTTTCCATGGTTTGAATGCATCACTTACCGATGGATTTTTTTATTTCGACCAAACGGTGATACCAAATTAATATGATGGTCAGCAGGCAGGCGGCCAAAGCATTGGCTAAAGTGCCAAAACCAATAACAATAACAATCTGATCCGGTTCAGTGTCGATGAATGGTTGCTCTTGCTGTTGGTGCTGCTGCTGTTGTGGCAAATTACTTTCACTTCCGTTTCCTTTATAATTGTTTTCATATCCGTTATTATCACTGTTGCCGCTGTTATTAATGCTTCCACCAACACCACCGCCTGTATCGTTTATCTGACCAGGTAAGGGCAGTAAAGCTGTGGCCAATTCTATTGTGTTGATGGCAAATAACAGCAGGGCTATGGCTGCTCGTAAATTATGAAATGTTAACAAAGTTTTATGGCACCTGTTTGCAAAAGAATAAAACAAAACGAGAACAAAAAAATACAAAAACTTTAACAAAATATTATAAATTTTTCTTAAATGCCATTTAAAGTGTTAAAATGTTTAAACAAATTCAAATTAATTAATTGTTAATGGCACTACAATAACATATACTCCAGACTTGCCTTTGTTAACCTCTAGAACTAAATGCTGGCTTTTGTTTTACAACATCTACAGTGTCCATTGCATTATCCTTAGGTTACCCATCTGGGAAAATATAATTTCTCTAGCAATTATGCATTATTATGCCTACTACTCCTACAACAATGCATTTAAACTGTGGCTATGATACTGGTGTGTGCTTTGCAATGTAGTTCTATTACCTCATATTTATTATTCTGCTCATAAACACTAAACAATGCAGCTATCACAGCCTTAAAGCATGCAGCATAAGCAATTAGATTATCTGTCTGGTAAGAGAGAAAGGCTGTTAAACAGTACATTGCCACATAAATCCCCATTAAGCAGGTGTGTTAAGGTAAATTAATACAAATCAAGATAAAAGCTGATACTCTTGGCTTGCAGCAGTAAAAAGATTAATTTAAAAATTTTAAACACAAGAAAAGTTATAAAGGAATTACGAATGTAGTCCCGGTATTGATATTAATCATACGCCTTGAGTTAGGAAAAATTTACAAGCTCAAAATAGGGCCAAAATTGTTTTCTATCGAATCACTGAACGGAAAGAGGCTTAGGAGACAGGAAATACTTTGTATTTTACATAATTTTATGCAAATCACAAAAAAAATTGTGTTAAATCCGTTCATTTACTTCAGATGTCCATGTTATATCATGTTTCTGGCAGGTCAATTGTAGAAAACTAGGAAAAACTAATGAAAATCTTTAAGTGGAGATGGAGAAGGAAGCTCTAATTATAAAATAATTTTTCCCAAGAAAATTTATCGATAATTAAACATGCGTACGCAATTGAGCATTACAACTCTTCAGTCAGGATTGCAATCTAGCTTCTCTTATCGATAACTAACCACATTACTTTCTTAGCCATTACGACCTAGCTTCCCCATCGATAAATATTTAATTTAAAAAAAAATTAACAATTTCTCCTTTCTAAAGGGTGTTTTTTATAGAGGTATAGAACTTTAAGTTGGCATTACTTTTCAAGATGGCGACCAATTTAACAGCTGTCAAGTGATTTATTCTCAGTTTGGTTTGGCAATTCATCATGAATAGACTCACGCCTGAACAACGCTTGCAAATAGTGCAATTTTATTTCGAAAATAATGGTTCTGTGCGGATAACGTATCGCGCACTACGTCCATTTTCATAAGCGAATTTTATTTAGCGATGAAGCGCACTTCTGGTTGAATGGCTACGTCAACAAACAAAACTGCCGCATTTGGAGTGAAGGTAGTCCTCAAGTGTATGTGGAAACACCGTTACATCCAGAAAAACTGACTGTTTGGTGCGCTTTATGGGCTGGTGGAATCATTGGTCCGTACTTTTTCAAAAACGATGTTGGCCAGAACGTTACAGTCAATGGTGATCGGTATAGAGCCATGATTACTAACTTTTTCATTCCTGAATTGAATAACCATGATGTCCAGGAGATGTGGTTTCAACAAGACGGCGCAACATGTCACTCAGCTCGTGCCACAATAGATTTATTGAAAGACACGTTTGGTGACCTCCTAATTTCACGTTGTGGACCTGTGAATTGGCCTCCAAGATCTTGTGATTTAATACCGCTAGACTACTTTCTGTGGGGCTATGTAAATTCATTGGTCTATGCTTGACCATTTGGAAGACAACATTCGCCGTATTATTGCCGATATACGGCCACAAATGTTGGAAAAAGTCATCGAAAATTGGACGTCCAGATTGGACTACATCCGCGCCAGCCGTGGCGGTCATATGCCAGAAATCATATTTAAAATGTAATGCCACAAGATTATCTTTCGGATAAATAAAATTCATGTCAATCGAATAATCCATCGTTGTTTTATTGCAACTTAAAGTTCTGTACCTCTATAAAAAACACCCTTTATTTCGATGACAAGGGCATAAAACTGTTGCCCAGTGGTTTCTTACTTTTGATTTTTTGTTTTTAATTTTTTAACCATTTTCTGTTGTTTTATGGTTTATCTTTAACTCTTCTAAACCATTAAACTTTCACTACCAAAAAACAAAAAGACGTTCAGAAAAAAATCGTTTCTAAAACCAATGAATAGCATGGAAAAAAACCAAAAAAGAGCAGCGCCATAAAGTATGCAAAACATATCAATTATTTAAAATGCCTTGTTGGCTAACCATAAAAAACCAAAAAGAACCGGAGAAAATAAAATTGAAAAGCAAAAAAAAGGAGCAAAGCAAAGAAGAAAACTAAACAAAAAAGGAGAAAAAAGAAGAAAAACAATAATTAATACCCTTACTAACACAAACACACTCTAAAACTGATTTCTTTTTTAAATTCATTTTGCTTGCATCGATACATCATGTTTGTTTGGTTAGAAGACACACAGAGAGAGAGAGCGAGAGAGAGAGAGAGTAAATGAATTTTATACTAAAATACGCCTGAAAGTATGCAACAGTAATAAATATATAGTTTTTGTTAGCATCCAAAATGTACGGCAGCAATTTTTTTCACACCATTTAAGTACAAAATTCTTGTTATAACATGTAAGGCTTTGTTTTTGTTGTTGTTTTTCTCTCTCTCTCTCTCTCTCTCTCTCTCTTTTCTCTTTTTATAAAATTTTATTTTTATTTTGTTGGTTCTTTGTTGTATTTTTGTAAACATTTTAAATTCTGCAGCGTTTTTTCGGCATTAAAAATAAAGCTTAAGAGAAAAATATTTAAAATATTTGTCATACGTAGGTAGAGTGATAAGTTTTAGGTATGTAGTTTTAAAATCTAGTTTTTAAACGAATTGAAGCGGCTAAGGCCAGCTCTACATGTGTTAAGTAAAATCAGTTGACTTGGAATTTTACTGCATACTTAAGGGAGCCACAGATCGGAAATACCACAAAAGTAAAGGGAATACTTGCACAAGGCCTTATTTATTGGGTTCATAATATAAACGTTGGAATAATTAACACTTCAGAATGGCAAACCATAGTAATTAACTGAGTACTGTGGTAGGAAAGTAAGAGCAAATAAGTTAAAATTCCACTGCATACCTTAGGGAGACATAGAACAGAAAGACATCAAAAGTGCATAGGTCTTATATTACGCCCTCATACTATCACTCTCGGAGATGATAATATTTAACAAGTCATGGCTAATCGTAGAAATCGGCATTGGGGAAAAGAAAGAGCAGATGAGTTGAAACTTCACAGCATACTTTAGGGATACAGAGAACAGAAAAATCCCAAAAGTGTAGAGAATACCCATGGACCCTGCCTTAAAAATAATTTAAATTTTTATTTGCACTCTCGCATGGGTTATTGTTTCTACAAACAGTTGTAGTCCATAGTCCTTTTTGCACAACACTGTGTGTTGATTTGCGAATGCCCAGCAGTTCTTTTGTTTTATTTTCGGTCAATATAGAGCACAGGGAGATTATCAGTTAAAATGGTAGCGATTTTTTGCCCATGTTTTCTTTATTGTTTTTGTTTTTTTTTTTTTTGCTGTCGAACCACTTTTCATATGCTCGATACCCCGATAACATGACTAAAAAGAACTGCATGAGAGAAAAAAAGACAGAGAGAGAGAGAGAAAGAGAGAATAATTCATTATATTTTCGTCAATATATTGGCACACATGAGTGCCATTGTAAATGTATATATGTATGTATGTATGCGTAGGTGGTATGGTGTGGAAAACAATGAACTCCATTTGTTTTGGCAGACGGTTATTACTCCTAAAAATATACTCGACTTTCGGCGTAAATAAAAAGCAAACAAACAGCAGCAGCATTGTTTAAGCAAATATGGGTTACTTTTCTCTTGCTTTTTTTAGGTCCTTTTAAGTCCTATCCAGCAAATTTTATCGATATTTTTTTTTATAATTTTTTTCCAGGATTTTTTTATTCCAATTTATTCTCCTGATGAATACAAAATACGGCCTATAAACGCCGGCCATTTACATACGTTAACAAAATGAAAAACTTTTTCAATGTTTTGTTCCTTTTCTTTTATTTTCTTTTTTATGTTTTTTTTTAATTACTTTAAAAATCTTAAGGGCAGATTGCATAAATATTTAATTTTAAATTTTTCTTTCTTAATGTTTTTTAGAAAAATTTAATTTTTTATTCCCATTAAAGCATCTTCCGAAGTTGCGAGGAAGTTTAGAATGTTAATTTCGAGTAGAGAGGGAAAACTGTTGGAAACTGGATGGTGCTGTGAGTGCATCTATTCGAATCTATAGCCAGGCAGCTGTCAGGGCAATGCTTTGTGACGTTACAATCTTTTGAACTGCCTACTGGACCCGCAAGGCTCTAAACGATAGCGATTCAGTGTTTACTTTACTTGGGTTACGTAACATAGTGGCAATGCAGGCAACTCCAGAGCAAAGAAATTGGCTAGATATGGTACAACCATTGAACTTTCACACTAGTTCTTTACATTGGTAATCCCACTAAGGACCTGCTAACTCAGAACTGCTGATCAGCGTTACCGTTGAGCGACTAAAGTCGCAATTTGACACTTTCTCAACGACCCCGCCACTTTTTGTGCCCCCTTACTAAAATTAACTAAATCTGACACTTTTCAAGATTTTTGACCCTTTTTCCCCCTTTTTTAGAAAAAGTAAACCTGATATATTTATACAAGAATTAAAAATATTAGAAACCAAAATTAAAGATAAATCATATGAAAATATCTTTAAAATTACAAATCCAGAAGAATTTTGGCATAAAATAGGTAATTTAAAAAATATGCATAATAATTATTTGTATCCTAATTTATATGAATTTGTTACTTACGTATTTACTCTGCCACATAGTAGTGCGTCGGCAGAAAAAATTTTTTCGTAACTAACATTAATGAAAAATAAGTTAAGAGTGGTCACATGGACCTGGAAAATTGGGTGCCTGACGATGAACTTATAAAAAAAGTACAGAAGTAATTTAACAAAAAAATAATTTAATCGAATGTAAATATACTAATATAACTATGAAATATATATTAAAACTCATTTTGTAAAATATATAAACCAAAACAATCGTGGAAAATTAAGTAGTATAGTCCTTTTTGACATTGAGAAATATCGTTGCATCCTAATTTCTAAGTATTTCATAGAACTACGAATAAATTACACAGACTAGTTTATAGACTTGTTCAATTGTTGTTGAACAATATAGAGTAGATTGTTAGTCAATATAGTGTGGATTTATAGGTTATTTAATACACCAGTTCAAAGACTAGTAGACTAGTTCATAGACTATTTAAGAAACTAGTTCAAAGGCTATTTAATAGACCAGTCCACATATATGTGTAGTAGTCTATAGAGTAGTAAATATATTATACTAGTATATGATATAATATATTGACCAGTCTATTGACTTCTGTGGTCTTTTAAATAGCATTTGAACTAGTTTTTTAAATAGACCATGAATTAATCAACTGTATTAGTCAATGGTTTATTCGATCGACTATTTTATAGACTACTACTAGTTTATGGACTGGTGTATTAAATAACTTATAAACTATTCTATTGATTAGTCTATTGAATAATCTATAATCTAGTTTGTGTAATTTGATTTTTTTGTTGTTTTGTTTTGAAAAAAATCTAAATTTCAGAATTTTTATTTTCCCTGCCTGAACAATAAAGTTATAAAAAATGTGCCTGCCATTATGATACATTTTTTTATAAAATTGTGATATATTATGACATATAAATAAATAACATAATATAAAATGTACAACTATATATCATATTTAACTTATTACAAAATATTTCTATTTACTTCTAAAATGAACCGTTGTAGCAAAATTAGTATTTATGTTTAACTTTATGATATTAGTTTGTTTAATACAAAAATTTTCCAAATACTATGTACTCTAAGTCTTATCATATTAATTATTTGAAATATAATTAGTAATTTTGTATAATTTAGAATTGTTTTTTTTTTATTTTAAAATATATATTATATTTTTTGTTATTTTTTTTAATTTGTTACAAAATACGCAATTTTGTATAATTTTTTATTTATCTTTAATGAACTGTTTTTTAGTTATAATAATAGTTTTGTTTTGTGTTTTGTATTATTATCTAGTGGGTTAGCAAAAAAAATTTTGCTAAATGTAATTTTTATAAATTTAAAAATGCATTTTTTATTTTTGAAGTTTAAGTGTCCTAACGTTCATAAATTTGAATGAAATTCAATCAAAAAATAAAACAGAACATATAATTTTAAAAAAATTAGAATTTTTGTTTAGGCTTATTAATTTTTGGCTAAAAATTTGTTTCTATTATAACAATTGGAAAAATTATTAAAAAATAAACTTATTATATGTTTGCTAATGTACATTACAAAATCCAATAAAAATTTATTTTTTATCTATATTAGTTCATTTTATTTTCTTTTAAAAATGTTGCCCCTTTTTACTGCCAAAATACCCTTTATGTGCGACTTTTTTTTCAAAAATCCCCTTTTTGTGCGACTTCTTCAAAATTTCCAACGGTAACGCTGCTGCTGATACTGTAATGCATTTCGTTTTTTAAAGGTGCATTCGTATACAGATATGATGCTGCAGCAAATCTGGCAGAGACTAGATGAAAACATAGTTATCGGAGTCTCTACTGTTCATTGCATTTCAAGTAGCCATGCAAATCGCATTGATCTTGGCCTTATAAAGGGCGTGTTTTCTATAGAGGTATAGAACTTTAAGTTGCAATAAAACAACGATGGATTATTCGATTGACATGAATTTTATTTATCCGAAAGATAATCTTGTGGCATTACATTTTAAATATGATTTCTGGCATATGACCGCCACGGCTGGCGCAATCTGGACGTCCAATTTTCGATGACTTTTTCCAACATTTGTGGCCGTATATCGGCAATAATACGGCGAATGTTGTCTTCCATATGGTCAAGCGTTTGTGGCTTTACCGCATAGACCAATGACTTTACATAGCCCCACAGAAAGTAGTCTAGCGGTGTTAAATCACAAGATCTTGGAGGCCAATTCACAGGTCCAAAACGTGAAATTAGGCGGTCACCAAACGTGTCTTTCAATAAATCGATTGTGGCACGAGCTTTATGACATGTTGCGCCGTCTTGTTGAAACCACATCTCCTGGACATCATGGTTATTCAATTCAGGAATGAAAAAGTTAGTAATCATGGCTCTATACCGATCACCATTGACTGTAACGTTCTGGCCACCATCGTTTTTGAAAAAGTACGGACCAATGATTCCACCAGCCCATAAAGCGCACCAAACAGTCAGTTTTTCTGGATGTAACGGTGTTTCCACATACACTTGAGGACTACCTTCACTCCAAATGCGGCAGTTTTGTTTGTTGACGTAGCCATTCAACCAGAAGTGCGCTTCATCGCTAAACAAAATTCGCTTATGAAAATCGGGAACAATCTACGCCTTACTTGATGATCGTTTGGCTTCAAATCTTGCACGAGTTGGAATTTGTAAGCACGCAAACCAAGATCCTTCCGCAAAATCTTCCATAAAGTGGATGGACACAGATCCAATTCCTGTGTTCGATGGCGGATGGACTCATTCGGGTGTTCCTCACTGCTACGCTCTACAGCAGCAATAGCTTCTTCTGTACGCACCGTACAGCATCTCTGGGGATGCGAGTTATCAATAAGAGTAAACGTGGTGCGAAAACGTTCCATGGTTAATCGAATTAACTGCTCTGATGGACGATTTTGTCGACGATAAAATGGACGTAGTGCGCGATACGTTTGCCGCACAGAACCATTATTTTCGAAATAAAATTGCACTATTTGTAAGCGTTGTTCAGGCGTGAGTCTATTCACGATGAATTGCCAAACCAAACTGAGAATAAATCACTTGACAGCTGTTAAATCGGTCGTCATCTTGAAAAGTAATGCCAACTTAAAGTTCTATACCTCTATAAAAAACACCCTTTATATACCTTTTGAGGGAGTTTTGGAGACTAGGAAAAGGAAGGCGCCCAGCGTAATGTCGGAGGACAAAAAAGAACCAAGGTTTCTGCTCGGCAGATAATATCACTGGACTGTCAGGGATGGACATTGTGAGTCTAAATGGTTTCAACAGCTGCTTTGAATGGTTTCAGTGTTAAGTGAATTGTGGGCCACACATGACATGGTGTGTCCATAGTCTTGGGTAACAGCCACATTTCGAATAATACCTCGGCGAAAACTTATACTTGTTGCATAAGTTGGACTTTATACGGATGGAGGAGCAAAATCCAACCAACAAAATACGGTGTATACCTGATCACATCTGTAAGGCTTTCAGTCTCTTTAAAATTCTTTATAATCTTGCCAATGCTTTGTGGTTGATTATGGCGACGTAAAGTGTCCACGTGGAAGATTTTTACGTTTTCTTCGTTAGTCAAACGATTATATTCTTAACTGACAAACCTTTAAGTAAATAGAGGACGCTTAAAATAGAAGATACTTAGCAGCCATATCTGACAGTCAGATTTGTATAGAAATTAATTAAATTTTGAAGATTTTATAAAGAAATAAGTTTAAGTGTTAAGCATTTATAGAAATCATTATAAATTATATAAGAAATCTGAAATAATTTTAATATTCCACTTTAAAAACTAGGGCATTAATTCACAGAATTCGAATAAAAAAAAACGCACACTTAAGAGGAAATTATTTTTTTTCTACACACTGTAGAAAAGTTTTTGTTGTTGGTTAAAGAGCTTAAAGAGGAAATACTCAGCCATTAAAATATACCAGACATTATTATATTTGGTGCATTAAGGCTCTTCAAGGTAAAAGAGCTTATGTTTGTGTGTAAGACTTACCTAAAACAACAACAACAACAATACTTTCGAATAAAAGTCAACTCAACATGAAATATTACTTCCTTTACAAAACTCAATAAATAAAGCAGGAGATCAATTACACTCAAATTACTCAAAACACTTGAGCAAACACTATTAAATACTCTGTACAACAATAACAATAAAATAAATTAAAACAAAACAATACAAGAGCAATAGCAATGGCAATTAAAAACCAAAAGAGCCAGACTAAAGACATACACAGAGAGGGAAAGAGCAAGCGATAGAGAGAGAAAAACAAAAACTGTTTTAAAATATACTCTGCACAATATATCGTATGCGTATAAAGAGAGCATGAGGTCGTGCGTGCGTAATGTGTAATATTTATGGCTGTTATTAATGCAACAAACAATAATAAATAATAACGGAAAACGAAAGAAAACAAAACACAAAACAGTGTGTGTGTGCACTTTATAATTTAACATGTCTACCAGAGTTACACGTGCATTTTCAAGTACTTGTTTAAGTAGTTTTTTTTTTTATTTGTATTTACAGTTGTGTATTGCATCGTTGTTGCTTTATTTTATTAATGTTGCATTAATGCAACATTTTGTAGTAATAAATAAAAACAAATACGCAGTATTTTCTGTTTTTTTCGTTTAATTTTTATTACACGTCTGGTAATAAAAATAATAATAATAAACAGGATGATGATGATAATAGCATTGCTCTCAGTGTTATGCCATACACCATCTAAACCACCTCTAACCAACACTAATAACTCACACAAACGTAAATACTATACTAATACAACATTTTTATATGCATATTCGCTGTGTGTAAAATTGTTCTTTGGCTGAAACTAATGAATGAATGAATAGGTTGGATGAGATCAAAAGTGTTCATATAAAAATAATTATTACACATGTTAACGTATGCAATTGAGACGTATTTGATAGCGTAAAGTGTATATGAAGACAGCGATGTAAAGGTATGAAATGTTCAAAATTAATTTCGAAGAAAATTTTGAAAAAAATTGAAAAATTTTGAGAAAAAGAAATTAATGAAAAAGAAATTAAATTAATAAATTAAATAACAAAAAGAGCCTCTTTGCTGAATTTTGTGTTATGATGAGGTATAGGTTACTTAGTGGTTTCATATTTTAAAAGCGCCAAGTTTTGTTTAAAAAATCTAACATGGAGAGTAGACGTGAATACAAGTTGAAACACTATCGGTTTAACCACTTAGTGGTTACAAAACCTTTGGTCTGGCCAGTATATCTCTCATCTGAAGTATCATTTATTTAGTGAAAGGTTTGCCATTTGTTATGTTAATTATAATAAATAAATAAATAAATAAAATAAAATAAATAAATATGAATTGTTTAACAACCTGAAGAACCCATAAAAATATTGAAAACCGACCATAAAAATGGTGTCCACTTTTCGATGGACACTTATTGGTCTCGTCGGCAAGCAAAATTATTGCATATGATGGTTGAAAACCGCAAATTTTTATTTCATCCGCTTTATGCGCTTTATAGTTGAAGCATATTTTTTGAAAATTACACTGGAAGAACTGTTATCGTCTGTTCATAACTCTATGACCTGATGATAACCGACACTTTTTTCCCTGCTGTTCAAGATGAGCTAAGTATGTGGTGCTGCTAGCCGGAGAACACAACCGATTTTGGCTACATTGCATGAAAAGCTACCGAAAAGAAAAATCTATCGTTTTACCGCTGTCAATTAGCCACCAAGATCATAACATTATACGCCGTTTAACTGTTTTTTATTTAACTGGGTCGTGTCCCTAGCACTGGAGCATTTGAGAATCAACAGTTGTCAAGGCATCATTGAACTACAGCCGGAAATGTATTGAGAATAACTTTTTATTGCTTCCACCATTTCCTTTCTAAAATCTGTGTTAACGATTCAATGAATCCATACCTTTAAATACCTGACCACATTAATGAATGAAGAATTGGAAAAATTGAAAAGAAATTCTGCAGCATAGAAATCTTTTCTTTGTATTTAATGAACAGAAATGAAGAGTTTAAAAAAGATATTCTTTACTCTCCCAATTATTTTGGAATACCTATTAAATTTCAAAAAGTTTAGAAACGAAAACTTCTTTTGAACATTTGTGTTCTGCACTAAACTGATTATGAGATTTTTTTTTAATATAAATTTCATTTTTATGAGTAAAAAACAAAACGAAAAATATTTTCAGTTGTTGAAAAAAGTTCGTTTTTATTTGAAAAATTTAAAGCCCAATTAGAATTTTGATAGGTCTGCTGAAATCATGTAAACTTTAACACTTTTTATTGGATTTCATTTCATTTCATTTTTTATGGCATTTTTTTCTCTGTTTTTATTAAAGCTTCTGCATTTTTTATGGCATTTTTCTTAATGCGGGACTATTTTATGGCCTGGCGCAACTGGTGGCTGCATATTGGTTTTTAGTGTGAAGAATATCGTGCCTTAAAGTGTTTGTTTGTTGGTAATAAAATGTTTTTTGTGCGTAAGATTTCTTAAACTCATTAATAAAGTGTAAGAAATGTTGTAAAATCTGAAAAAATAAATAAAGGCAACAAAAACAAATAAATATTGTAATGAAAAGTTTATGGGAAAATGATAATTTATTTTCTTAGGGCTTTAAAACATTTCCACACATTATTTACTGAATATCGTTACAGAAATATCGATTGCATTTTCATTTTCAAAGAGATTCTTTTTTATTAATTTCAGAATTAAAGTTATTTTTAAGGAAATATGTGCAGAATTTGCCGTGGTCTGGTAGGTAGCGTGTTGGCTTATTAGACGAAAAGCCAGGGTTCGTGCCCCATGCCAGACATCAAAATAAAATGCAAAAAGTATTTCTCTCGGCGACTTCCTCTCAGCAGATTTCTGGCAAAAACTCTGAGCGTCAAAATAAAAATTGCCATGAAAAGTTTCTCAAAAAATCTGTCGTTCAGAGTCGACTTTAAACTGTAGGTCCCGCCACTCATGTATAAAATTAACACACACAACATAAGTGGTGTGAGAAACTAGGTCGTAATCCTGACTGAAAGGTTGTAATGACCAATTATGTACGTGCAGTGGGTTGTTGCACATTGTGTAGACCTTGTGCTGACCAATTTCTTCTTCTTCCCTGGTTTGGAGGAACTTGGTCAGTATAGAGACTGCGTTCAACTGTGGTGTCACAACAGGCCGCTATGCGTGCTCAAGTGAGCTTTTGATATCAGAGCTATCACTCCAACCTATCCTATCCTATCCTGTTGCACATCGTACAGAATCAATTAATATTTATTATTTAGCTTATTAGACGAGAGCCCGTTTAAATTAAACCCCACTTCAGATATCTCTATGACTTCCTCTCACCAACCCTTTGGCAAAACCTTCTCGGAGCATATAAAACGGCCTTTAAAACATGAATTTTGACATTGTAATCCTTAGGTCACCTTGTAATGTAAAGAAATTAAGATGGAATCATTGCCAAGACATCCATTGATCAATTGCTTATCCTTATCACAGGCTTAGTACATTAAAGAACCGGTTCAGCTCCTTCAATGGGAGTAACAGAATGTTCTGTACGCCCTGCAAGCATGAAGCCTGTATGATCTAAGCACCAGAGCTAACACCATAAATTTTTTGAAATTTATGAATTTGGGTTGTATTCTAAAGGGTGTTTTTTATAGAGGTATAGAACTTTAAGTTGCAATAAAACAACGATGTATTATTCGATTGACATGAATTTTATTTATCCGAAAGATAATCTTGTGGCATTACATTTTAAATATGATTTCTGGCATATGACCGTCACGGCTGGCGCGGATGTAGTCCAATCTGGACGTCCAATTTTCGATGACTTTTTCCAACATTTGTGGTCGTATATCGGCAATAATACGGCGAATGTTGTCTTCCAAATGGTCAAGCGTTTGTGGCTTTACCGCATAGACCAATGACTTTACATAGCCCCACAGAAAGTAGTCAAGGCGGTGTTAAATCACAAGATCTTGGAGGCCAATTCACAGGTCCAAAACGTGAAATTAGGCGGTCACCAAATGTGTCTTTCAATAAATTTATTGTGGCACGAGCTGTGTGACATGTTGCGCCGTCTTGTTGCAACCACATCTCCTGGACATCATGGTTATTCAATTCAGGAATGAAAAAGTTAGTAATCATGGCTCTATACCGAACACCATTGACTGTAACGTTCTGGCCACCATCGTTTTTGAAAAAGTACGGACCAATGATTCCACCAGCCCATAAAGCGCACCAAACAGTCAGTTTTTCTGGATGTAACGGTGTTTCCACATACACTTGAGGATTACCTTCACTCCAAATGCGGCAGTTTTGTTTGTTGACGTAGCCATTCAACCAGAAGTGCGCTTCATCGCTAAACAAAATTCGCTTATGAAAATCGGGAACAACGGTAATCTCGTTTTGGGCCCATTCAACGAATCTACGCCTTACTTGATGATCGTTTGGCTTCAATTCTTGCACGAGTTGGATTTTGTAAGCACGCAAACCAAGATCCTTCCGCAAAATCTTCCATAAAGTGGATGGACACAGATCCAATTCCTGTGCTCGATGGCGGATGGACTCATTCGGGTCTTCCTCAATGCTATGCTCTACAGCAGCAATAGCTTCTTCTGTACGCACCGTACAGCGTCTCTGGGGATGCGAGTTATCAATAAGAGTAAACGTGGTGCGAAAACGTTCCATGGTTAATCGAATTAACTGCTCTGATGGACGATTTTGTCGACGATAAAATGGACGTAGTGCGCGATACGTTTTCCGCACAGAACCATTATTTTCGAAATAAAATTGCACTCTTTGCAAGCGTTGTTCAGGCGTGAGTCTATTCATGATGAATTGCCAAACCAAACTGAGAATAAATCACTTGACAGCTGTTAAATCGATCGCCATCTTGAAAAGTAATGCCAACTTAAAGTTCTACACCTCTATAAAAAACACCCTTTAGAACATATTCTAAACAAAGTGATGACCTTTGAACTTTTAAATCTAAAAATGATTTTTTAATTCAATTTCTCTAGGTTAAGTTTGATATAAGCTTGGTTTGCCATACGAATCCTATACAGCGATGGCTTTAATTCACCTCCATTAAGTTTTTATTTGATTAAAAATTATCAAATTTTTCCCTATATGGCCCATAGTGCACTTTAATTTTTTATTTCCATATTAATTATTTCAAATCATTGTTGTCACTTGTTGCTTTTCGAAATATTTTTTTGTTTCTTTTTTGTTTTTGTTTTATTTGTAAATAGAAAATTTCCCGGAAAACTCCATACAATGTTGCACAATTTGTTGTGCCTTTTAAATTAATTAAATGGGAAAGCAGCACAGCAGGTCTTCACATAATAATTATAACGACAAGAAGAAGGAAAAAATAAAAGAAAAAAACGTCAAGGAAAAGAAAAAATAGAAAATTTTTGAAAGGAAAACTAAACAGTTTTCAAATATTTATTTTGAAAACTAAAGAGATTTGTAAATATTTGGAAAATTTTAAATAAAAATTAAAAATAAAAAATGAAAATATAAAATAAATTAAATCAGAGTATCACAGCACAGCGATTATTAAGGAATAGGCCCCCATTTAAGAGATTTATTGCTTTGCATTACACACGATTAACAGAATTTTCAGTTCAGTTTTAAATTAAGTGCCGAATTTGCTTAATAAATAAATATAATTCATTTTATTCTAAACACTTCCGAAAAATGTCATCAATAATGGACTGGCATTCATTAAAGCCACTTCATAACGGGACACCATCACCATAAACAAAGGCATAGTCACAGTAAATGTAGAGAAGGAGAAGTAGAGAGAAGCGAAGAGATTAATTAATAGAAAGTCATGAATAATGATCATTAAGCTTATGAACGAGACAAACACGTACATATCTTATCGTTACCACAAACACAACCGCAACCACCAACCACCACATAACACAAACACATCTTTAAGATTTCATTTAATGTTTATCAATCAAAAACATGATAATAATGATAATGAATCATAATAATTATGATGACAATAAGAATGTTTATTGGCAAGAAAACATTAATAAAACGTCATCAAGTTAATCGTCATTAATTTTCCAAAGAACCCCATACAATTTGTGATTCAAATAAGATAAACACAATAACAGCGACAGCGCTACCGTTAAAAGAGGGGCTAATAATAATGAAAACTAGATTGCAATAGCAATATGTGCAGCACTTCAAAAACAATGAATGGAAAGTATGGATAATTATATTTGAAACTAAATAATCTGTTCAAGGACAAGCAATATGATTTCCGTTGGGTTTTTTATTCACAATATCTTGGTGAATGATTAGAGGCAGCATGGTAGATCGCTAGGTATATCAATAACAGAATATACTGGCATCTGGTAAATCGGCATCACAATGCCTCTTCTTTATAAGATTGTGATTGACACCAGTGGCGTCGTGCTAATTTTTTTTTACCGGAACGCGTTCCGGACTCCGGTTCACGGTTACGAAAAACAAGCCGGTTCGTTCCGGTTTTTGTACCGGTTCGGGTTCGGTTCAAACCCTTGTTTATAAAAATACATATAAAAATCCGTCAAAAATTAGAAGAAAAAAATCAGAAATTCTTTTTATTTTTTTTTTTCTAAACGTCAGCCAATTATCGTTAGCAGAAATCATCTTTAGTTCCGGAACGCGTTCCTGTCCAAAAAGGAAGTACCGGAACGACGTTCCGGAGCGTTCCGGCTCGACAACACCACTGGTTGACACCACTTTCAAAAGTACACATTCCTAATGGCAAAGGCCTAGCATGGAGACTGCAAAGTAGCCCAAATACTCTGGATTTCACAAGAAAGTTTTAGAGATAGTTTTCCTATTCTGGCAAAAGCAGGCTACTAACGTACCAAGTTCCGCTACCTTACTATTGTAACGCAAGATATTGACAAATACAGACGTACATAATTAGTCATTACAACCCTTTAGTCAGGATTACGACCTAGCGTCTCACATCACTGACGTTAGGTTAGGTTAGGTTAGAGGACGTGTACCTGCCAAATAAGACAAGTACAGTGCCCGGAGTTCGGATTGACCCATTGTACAATGTCCTAGTTTCTCACACCACTTATGTTGTGTGTGTTAATTTTAAACATGAGTGGTGGGACCTGCAGCTTAAAGTCGACTCCGAACGACAGATTTTTGAGGAACTTTTTCATGGCAATTTTATTTATTCTCAGAGTGTAGTGTATTAATACATACATAATTGGTCATTACAACCCTTCAGTCAGGATTACGAACTAGTTTCTCACACCACTTATGTTGTGTGTGTTAATTTTACACATGAGTGGCGGGATCTACAGTTTAAAGTCGACGACTCCGAACGGCGGGACCTAAAGTTTAAAGTCGATTCCGAACGACAGATTTTTTTTTTTGAGAAATTTTCCTTGGCAATTTTTATTTTACACTCAGAGTTTTTGCCAGAAATCTAATGAGAGGTAGTCGCAGAAGAAATATTCTTTTCATAATTTCGTTTTGATGTCTGACCGGGGATTTGAACCGAGACCTCACGTCTAACAAGCCAACACACTACCCACTAGACTACGGCACTTGACAATCGTAGCAAAAAACTAATCATCCATTTCTAATACACTAGATTCGGAATTCTAGAATCCTCCATCCTCAGTACGTGACCACGCCATTTCTGTCCATAGACACCACTTCCTCGTTTCTTCTACTCACAAGTTTTTTTTCCGTTCCAATCTAATAATTAAAGGTTGAAAGGACAGAATATTTTTTAAGTAGAATACAATAAAAAATAAATTCAAAACAAAAACATTTTTTATCGCTTTGCAGTTTTACGCTTTCATTGTGTTTTTTATTTGACATCATTAACTGGACACATCTTATCAAATAAATTTGAATAATGGCAGCAGCATCTTGATGAGACATATAAATAAAAATAAATTCTTGTTTGCATGTTTGTTTGTTTGTGTTTATTTTTATTCTTGTCTTTTTTATAAAAGCAAAAAATAAATTTAAATTTTATTTATGACCAGAGTTCGTCTTTCTTTTCTTTTGTGTTTTTTCTTCTTAATAATCGATGGCATTCATATGGCATTTTGGGGGAATTCCTTTTTATGAGACACTTAAAGGCATCGCATGTGATGATCATTGAATTCTATTTTCCATTTTTTTTTAAATTTAATTTTAAATGAGTTTTTTCACTTGTTTCAGTCGAATATATTTTTATTTTTTATTGTTTAAATATATTCCTTTAAATAAATTTGTTTCATTTGTTCTCAGTTTGCCCCTTTTTGTTTATAAAATTTTATTTGTTGTTATTAAATGTGTGCTAAATTTAAATTATTTCTTCATTTCAATTCATTTCATTTCCAAAATGTTTGTTTATTTAATGAAAATTTGAAGAAATTTTTTTTTTGTAATTTCAAAGGAAATTTGTTTAATTTCATGGGGATTTTTGTGAAAATTCACTGACTACAGTTGTTAGATTTGTGGCTTTAGAAATTGCAGTTTTCTAGCAAGGTGTAGTAAAGAGAAATCTAAACACACGGCTGTCTAAAGGCAACAACTCAATCATCTGCTCAGGCATAGTGAACCCACTTTCAGCAGGAGTCTGTTTACAAAATTAGCTCTTTGAACTGCGTTATTAAGTCAAAATAATTGAAAGCAACAAGAAGAACAGGACAATGTATTCGGAGAGAAAAGTCCGCGTCCAGCAAGAGGTAAACATTAGTGTATGAAGCGGTCAATACTCCTTTCCTCCTCAAGCGTTTTACAACCTCTATGTAAGTCATTTACAGATAGGCGAAGTCTGTACGAAGTCGCCTTAGTCTACTAGGTAGTGTGTTGGCTTATTAGATGTAAAGCCAGGGTTCGAGCCCCAGACCAGACATCAAGACAAAATACAAAAAGTATTTCTTCGGCGACTTCCTTTCAGTTGCAGATTTCTGGCAAAAACTCTCAGAGTAAATAAAATTGCCATGAAAAGTTTCTCAAAAATCTGTCGTTCGGAGTCGTCGACTTTAAACTGTAGATCCCGCCACTCATGTACGAAATTAACGCACACAACATAAGTGGTGTGAGAAACTAGTTCGTAATCCTGACTGAAGGGTTGTAATGACCAATTATGTATGTATATAACAAGAAGAACAGGCAGTTTTCTCGCCAAGTAAGAGCAATTATCTATGCATTGTAATCTGTAGAATGGCATACTGTCCAGCATCTTGTGTTCATCGTTCAGCATCTGTGGTACAGAAGCTCTTGTATCGAACATAGTCACGCCAAACTATAGGTAATCACCAGTAAGTGGCTCAGTATCATAAGCAGAATACTTTAACCCACCAAAATCCGCAACGCAGATCTCTATTAAGATTAAGACAAATTAAGCGTGGAAATTTGGTAATCAGGGAGTGGGAACGAATTGATTGTCTCACGAGTTTTGAGCAGGCTCGGCAAATTCGTATGGGAATACAAAGTACTAAAACAACTGGATCTACAAGGTTAACTAGATCTTCAAAGATAACACAACGAACGTTTTGAGTATAGCGTTCTTGAAGGCCTTTTGACGTAATACTGAATCGGCCGTGTAGAGAGGATTACACTGTCGAACACCGCAGTGATTTTAGTGGATGGCAGCCCACTGAGGCTTGCAACTGTTTTACACTTCGTTGAAAAGGGCTTCTTCTTTGGAAACATTGAGGAAAGGTTTGTTTCAGTCGGCGATGTAGATTGGACTACAGAATGGCAAGAGCCTTATGGCCAATGCTCAATCCTGTACGTACAAAACTAATCTGAAGCATAAGCAGGAGAGAGTTTTGAGCCTTAAGGATACAAGGTTGCTTTGAACACAGGATCAACAGAAGGAAGTTATATTTGATTCCTGTATATTCAGGAGGTGCAGCCCTTGCGCTGACCAACTTCCCCCTCCTTGGACCGGAGGAAGTTGGTCAGTACAGAGGCTGCGTTCTCTTGTGGCATCACAACGGGCCGCTATGCGTGCTCAAGTGAGCTTTTTTTTGGTAAATTAAAGCTATCACGCTAACCTAACCTATATTCAGGAGAAATAGTGGATCTCCTTTTGTGTTTCTATGCTTGCCTGCAAGTACGTCAATTTGGTTAGAAACTGGTAGACCTGAAGTAGTGTATGCTTTACGATCCGATAGCGTTTTTGAACGAAATTGACAGGCTAAGAAGATATCTACAACATAGTAAAGGGTGTTTTTATAGAGGTATAGAACTTTAAGTTGCAATAAAACAACGATGGATTATTCGATTGACATGAATTTTATTTATCCGAAAGATAAACTTTTTAAATATGATTTCTGTCATATGACCGCCACGGCTGGCGCGGATGTAGTCCAAACAGTCAGTTTTTCTGGATGTAACGGTGTTTCCACATACAGGATTACCTTCACTCCAAATGCGGCAGTTTTGATTGTTGACGTAGCCATTCAACCAGAAGTGCGCTTCATCGCTAAACAAAATTCGCTTATGAAAATCGGGAACAACGGTAATCTCGTTTTGGGCCCATTCGACGAATCTACGCCTTACTTGATGATCGTTTGGCTTCAAATCTTGCACGAGTTGGATTTTGTAAGCACGCAAACCAAGATCCTTCCGCAAAATCTTCCATAAAGTGGATGGACACAGATCCAATTCCTGTGCTCGATGGCGGATGGACTCATTCGGGTCTTCCTCAATGCTATGCTCTACAGCAGCAATAGCTTCTTCTGTACGCACCGTACAGCGTCTCTGGGGATGCGAGTTATCAATAAGAGTAAACGTGGTGCGAAAACGTTCCATGGTTAATCGAATTAACTGCTCTGATGGACGATTTTGTCGACGATAAAATGGACGTAGTGCGCGATACGTTTACCGCACAGAACCATTATTTTCGAAATAAAATTGCACTATTTGCAAGCGTTGTTCAGGCGTGATGAATTGCCAAACCAAACTGCGAATAAATCACTTGACAGCTGTTAAATCGGTCGCCATCTTGAAAGATAATGTCAACTTAAAGTTCTATACCTCTATAAAAAACACCCTTTATTTATTAACGAAACATAAATCACGTTGTGCATGTTCTTTTCTCTCGTCATTTTTCGTCTTTTCCTTACTTCTTCGTTTCTCTTCCACTGTCAATATCTGTTTCTGCTTTTTATTCTATTTTATTCCTTTACATCTTTTTTTTCTAAAAGGTGGTCACACAATGGACCGATTGGGTTGCCCAGTAAAGTCATGCCACTGCTTATACAATAGTACGCCACTCTTCCTAACCTAACCTAACTTAGACTATGGTCTGCCTTGTCTATAACCAATTTTAAACGAAAATCTTGCATGTAATTGACGTCATCCTCCTTTAGGATTCGAATTTTTCTCTTAAAGTATCGTTTTAAACAAAAAAATCAATTTAAGAAGCTACTCAGTCGTTTACTGGAACATTGGAGAACTTTGTTTCTATTTATTTAACCAGACAATGGAGATTTCCTTTCATAAATTTGAAAAATCAAAATCGTTTACTTACTTAAATCGAAATTTCAGCAACATATAGACGATAATGAAAAATAGCAGCGTGGCTGCTATAACAGTAGCCTCCCATTTGACGTTGGTTATGCTACAAATATCCGTGCCCAGCTGATCATAAATCGTTTCCTCTTTACTATTCTCACAGTATATTGTTACACCCATGATTAAAACTTTGTTAAACTATTGTTAACTAAAATTTTTTATTTAATATTTTAAATTTTATTTCTTTTATTTTTTTTTTTTTTGGTTTAAATATTCATTTTAAAATTTTTCTTTTAAATTTTTTTCGTTTTTTTTTTCAATTATTCAAGAACATGAGATTTAAAAGCGCAAAATCAATATTTTCCAACACCACTGGCAATTTATGGAATTTGTTTATAAATGATCTTTCAAAGAAATATTCCAAAAATTCTAAAATAAAACTTTCCATGAACAGGCTACAAATGAACACAAGACAAGAAAAAAAGAACACAGAAATTAAAATAAAAATTATTATTTCAACAATTTTTCAATAACATTTTCAATTATCATAAGCAATTATTTTCAAAATTCATTTCACTCGTCCTAAAATAAAATTCCATTCATTATGTACGAGCAATTTTTTCAATTTCAATTTTCTTTATTTCATCTCGTTTTTTTTATTTTTTTTTTTAAATTTCAATATGTTTTCAATATTTTTTAAAAATTTTTTTTATTATTTTCTTACACATTTGGATTTAGCGCGTGAATTGTATTTTTATTTTATTTCGAACATGCGTTTGCAACGACCACTGAAATTCATCTGAAAAATATTGAAAAATATTCTGAAAAAAATGATTCCGATTCGAAATTCTGCTGGCATTTCAAAACCCATTACGCTCAATAACGTTATGCTACGCATCGGGATATGCTCAATATTTTTATAAGAAATACAAAGACAAAATGTTCTGTTTGGAAATTAAATGAATTGATCATTAGGGTGGTACAGATTTGTTTAACACAAATCAATCAACAAGCCATTCCTACTAAGTAATACCAGCATCATTGTTTCAATTAGTTTTTCTACTCACTTACTTGCTTAAAAGATCATTACATGACTTTAGTCAGGATTACAACCATCATTCTTGTTGCTTGGATTAATTTTAATCATGAGTGGCGGGATTTAAAGGGTTCGCCAAATAACTTTTTTTGAAAATGCTTTAAAAAAAAACTACTGAATATTTTCTCAAATTTCTTTTTTTATTTGAAAGTACAATCCTTCCGGTTAATAATGGAAAATTATTTCATTCAAATGGCTGCCTCGGCTGGCCGTGCAGTAGCCTACACCAGAAGATGCCGATTTTGGCAAAAAAAATCATCTTTTCAGGTGAAGCTCATTTTAATCTTGGCGGGCAAAAAATTGTCGCATTTGGGGCACAGAAAACCCGCACGCATACATTGAAAAGCCGACGCACCCAAAACGAGTCACTGTTTGGTGCTGATTTTGGTCCAGAGGCATAATTGGGTCATTTTGCTTCGAAAATGAGCAAGGAGTGGCCGTTACAGTCAATGGCGATCGTTATCGGACCATGTTGAACGAATTTTTGTTCACAAAAATTTAAGAGGAGGATATTGGCAATATTTGGTTTCAACAGGACGGCGCTACGTTCCACACAGCTGAAGCTACACTCGATGTTTTGTGCCCTGTTTTTGAAGATCGCATTATCAGCCGCAGAGCTGATGTCGTTTGAGAAATTTGAGAAAATATTCAGTAGTTTTTTTTTTAAAGCATTTTCAAAAGAAAAAAGTTATTTGGCGGACCATTTACAATTTAGAATCGATTCCGAACTACAGTTTTGAGAAACTTTTCATGGTAATTTTATTTTACACTCAGAGTTTTAGTTGAGTACGTTGGTGCGTTAGTTTCAGAACGTGTACAAACCTAATAGTAAATACAATTCACTCGCAGGGCATTGCACTTGTCCTAAAGAAAAAGAAAAGGAAGTACAAAGCAGATAGAAAGGTAGATAGAGATTGGAGAACAGAGAAAGAGGGTACAGATGAATCAGCTAAGAGAGAAGAAACATACACCTCTCAGCCTGCTCAAACTTTTTATATACCATAGGACGGCCTGATTTTGGCTTCCGACAGAGAGTTTAATAAAAATCCTCATTCCAGGACTGGAAATTTTTTCTACTCGTACCAGGCTGGCCATTTAATGAAAACAACATCTTCACAAACACTGCAATTGTCTGGCTGTAGTATACCAAATCGCTATCAGCGATCTAAGATCACAATGCTACATAAGAAAAACTGTCATCAGTCACATGCTGAATATATTTATTGGACAATGGATCTACCATCGTCGATAGACGGCCAAAGTCTCCACGTAACATTCCGATTTATTTTTCCTGCGCATCTGCTCCCATTGAAATTTAGTACAACAGATCGTATTGTCTTAGTACAGCGACCAGCACCTCTTCACGAGAATAATAAATAAATATTATCCCAGAACCGAAGTCACCGTGCTCTAGTGGGTAGTGTGTTGGCTTATTAGACGAAAAGCCAGGGTTCGTGCTCCACGACAGACTTCAAAACGAAAATAAGAAAAATATTTCTTCGGCAACTTCCTCTCAGCAGTCTGCTGGGAAAGGGCAGCTGATTTATATCCATCAATCACTCCATAAATCATTCCATCAATCACCTGCATAATTATGTATGAGAGAATAATTATTAGGACGAAAGTGATGATTTTGATACAGGATGACAAAGATCGCATGGATCAGCAGAAATGAATTTCGAAGAAGATATTTTAGAGGCTTTAAAAATTGTTGTCAAGCTCTAGAGCAACATGCAATATCTTTGACAGCCACGTTATCGGTAGCATATTTAGCACTTGTTCTGCAGCATATTCTTGAGAGATTTTGAGAGGTGATCTGTTGTCATTCCAAGGTATTTCAATTTTGCAAGCCTTTAGTGTCCTTGAGGTCGCTGTAGTCTAGTAGGTAATGTGTTGCTACCAGGTCAGACATCAATGGGAAAAATAAAACAAATTTCTTCGTCGACTTCATCTCAGCAGATTTCTGGCAAAAACTCTGAGCATAAAAATAAAATTGCCATGATAAAGTTTCTCAAAAATCTGTCGTTCGGAGTCGACTTTAAACTGTAGGTACCGCCACTCAGGTATAAAATTAACACACACAACATAAGTGGTGTGAGAAACTAGGTCGTAATCCTGACTGAAGGGTTGTAATGACCAATTATGTTATGTATGTATCCCAAAACCCAACAGAAACTGTTCCTATCCGAACGTAGCAACTTTAGATATTCAAATTATTTCAAATTTTCTATCGCGGTATATTCCCTAACAATGTTGTACCACCCTAATAAACCCTCATACCCATAAGAAATTACTCTCTATCATAGAAGAGCGTACTGCGAACAATTTTGCGTGTTCTCTGGAGCATTTTGAATTTTTATTTTCTTCTGAAATCGCCTCCCAAAACACAAGTAATATAGCGCCAGACTATTGGGAGATGAACTAAATTTGTTCAAAAGCTTTTAATTCAGAAGATTTAAGGTGTACATAGTACGTGCATACACGTTTCGTTTCTGGAGAACCAAGAAGAAAATCCCGACGTGTTTTTTTGCATTTTTCTTCAAATTTCTTTTGATCTGTTTTTGTGTCTGAAATTTCGAAACACAATGTTTACACGCTTCTCTGATTTTTTATACGGATTTTCTGTTTTGTTTTCTTTTTCTGGAAAAGTGTCTGCATTTTTTTCTTTATGTTTTTGTTTTTGTTCTTTAAAAAGGAAAAGAAAAAAGAAATTTTTGTATAAACAAACGATGTGATCGTGTAGTCCGTCCACTGGTAGAAATTTTTATATTTTTTTTTTTGTTGAAATTGTTTACAAAACAAATTGCAACAGCGTATGGATGGACGGTTGGATGGATGGACATATGGACGTATGTATAGCTGGATATGCACTTAAATTTTCTTGTTTCATTTCAGTTTTATTTCGTGTCTTTAATTGAAAATGTTTATTTTGATGTTAATTATGCAAATTTTTAATGTCCTTAATGGTTTTCTTTTTTTTTTGTGTGTGCGTTTTTTATTATGTAAATATGGTACGAGGGTTGTTGCAGAAATTACGAACCAATAGGGAATTAGAGCCATCACTGCAGGAGTCATACTTCTTGACTAACTCCGATAACTCTGGGCTACAGATCATTGTGACCTTAGGTCGCTAACAGACATCTGGTGTAATCTACAGTCAGACTATGGCTGGTTATGTGGAGATGAAAAGGAAAGTCAAAAAGTTGTCAGACTTTGAAACTGAAGTAGGTTCTAGACCGTATAGCAAAAGAACGTTGAGATTTTAAAGCCCTTTACAATGTGTAGAGTTCCTAATATCATCTGAATCCAGACGAAGCAGTGGATATTTAATTTGAACGTCAACTTCTGCATACTTTGTGGCTGTGAAACTTGGAATATAACACTGGCTGAGTTGAAGGCACTGCAAGTCTTTATAAATAGGTGTCTCGAATAGAACTCCAAAGTAGAAATTCATGCCACTGGAATACATGTGAGCCCTTATAGAAGAAGAAGCTTCCATAAGAAGCTTCTGCATTTCACCCCCCATACATTTCCTATACCGGAACAAACTACTTCGGAATAATAGAGGAATGGTTTCCAATTTCTATGTGGAAAATCGTGGATAAGCTGCTTATGATAACTAAAGGAACTTAACTCGGTGGCCTAAGGTTTCTTTTTGGGCAACGCAAAGTTTTATGTGAATGCACAGTTCTTCTTGGCACGTTAGTGCCTATATAGCGCAGCGAGTAGCAAATTTGCTACCAATTGACCAGGAACGAAGTACTTAAGAACTGGGGGCATAGAAAATGTGCTGCTTTCTGACATAATTGTGTTCGTCAGCATCGGGCCAATTTGTTCCTAATCAACACGAGAGGAGTCTAACAAAAGCTGCTTAAGCAAAGCCTGCTACCTAGGTTCTCTGTGAGACACTCTGTGTTTGACGTTTGCTCTGTTGAGCTTTCGATATTGCCATGGCTTTAGATATGTTGTAGAACACAAAACCGCGGATAATAGTTGAACTCCTTAAAGGCGTTTGTTTGGGAGATTAATGGGAACAAATCTGTCTAGACCATGCGCCATGCGCCTTTACATACCATCACGTACACATAGACGAAATCAAACGTCGATGTATAGCTTACAAAGCTAACAGAATAGCAACTTCTAGAGAACTTTCTTCACAACTCTTCATTCAATTCTCTAATTAAGTCCATAATCTGTGAGAGAATATGCCTACAAAGTACTTTATGTTGCTGAAAACCATTACTTGACCATCTGCCACACCCCTTTTTAATTAAACACTGGACATATTCTTATTATTTCTCTGCATAAATGTATTGCGAATTAAAAATGAATAATACGTACTCAATTAACTTTTGTCTCTCCGCGACAATCAATTTTCTACGAGGGTGGCTCGCATGTCTCAATTTTTTGTTTTTATAATTGTATTGCCTTCTGAATAAACATTTTCATTTCTTTGTTTATAAATATTGTGCTCAACAACGAATTAAGGAAATTCCATTAATTGTTACAATAACAACACACAATAACAATAGCAACAAATAAAAACAAAAACAAAACTGCAACAATAAAACCGTAGAATAACTGATTCATAGTTGTATTCAAGTTAAGGGTCAATTAATATAAAAATGAATACAAAAATAAATAAAATAAAAACAAAACAAAACAAGAGCAGGCAAGACAAGAGAATTACAAATCTTCTCTTCTTTTTACAATACATACATGCATATATATAAAGTTCCCATACGAATTGTTAAATAAAACACAAGAAATATCACTTATACATTGACGTACATACATACACTTAAACATGCCTGCATGCTCACAAGTAGTATCAGCATGTGTACGAATTTTCTTTCTTTCTTTCTTTAAATTTACAACAACCACTTCCACTATATGGAACATACACAATGTGTACTAGTGGCGTACAACAATTATTGTATTAATGGTCGGTCTAATTAGTAAATAAAATAACAACTACTCAGTCAGTCAGATCGAGAGAACATAAACAAAAACAACAACAACACAGAAAATAAACAAACGGAAAAAAATTGCACAACCAGATCACTAGAGAGAGAAAAAACAAAAACAAAAACGAAATGATCTTTCAAGAAATGGGTGAAAGGGGATGGAATGCTAAACACAGAAACTGAATTGGAATTTGTATTCACCAGAGGAAATTAGTGAATAAATGTTCTTTGAATTTTTTAAAAGTTTTTTGTAAACTGAAGACTCATCAGTAATGGGGTTTCCGATGAAATATTTTTTCAAGACAAAAAATGTATGCTCTCGCGAGTGGAGGAGTATTGGCTGCTCAATGCTATATCAGTCATAATAATGAGAAATTAATGCAGAATACAAGGCAACCTGCACGATAACAATTTTATGTTTTCATGTTATCCACTCTTATGCAAATAGAGAAGGATTTCCCAAATATTCCTATCGATTGAAAAGTATTTGAAAATTTTAAGGAATGAAAACTTTGAAACTGCAAAAGAACGTTGAGATTTTGAAGCCTTTTACAATGTGTAGAGCTCCTAACAACATCCTAACCCAGACGAAGCTGTCGGTATTTAATTCTAACGTCAACTTCTGCATACTTTCTCTAGCTGTGTAGACTTGGAATACAACACTGGCTGAGTTAAAGGCACTGCAAGTCCGCGTAGAAAGGTGTCTCGAATAGTTAGGTTTAGAAAAGCAGCTCCAAAGAAGTAATTCATACCATTGGAATACATGTGAGCTCCTCAATAGATTACGTTGATCTCATAAGAAGCTTCTGCATTTCAGCCCCAAAACTGATATATGAGCTCCTATACCGGAACGGACTACTTCGGAATAGTAGAGCAATGCTTCTTAATTTCTATCTGGGAACTCAGGGATAAGCTGCTTATGCTAACTAAAGGAACTTAAATCGGTAGCCTAAGATCTCTGTGAGGGCAACGCAAAGTGTTATGTGAGTGCACAGTTTTTCTTGGCACGTTAGGGCCTATCCTGAGCAACGAGTAGCAAATTTGCTACTAATTGACCAGGAACGAAATACTTAGGAACTGGAGGCATAGAAAATGTGCTGCTTTCTGCTATAATATTGCGTTCGTCAGCATGGGGCCAATTTGTTTCTAATCCCCACGAGAGGAGTCTAGCACAAGCTGCTTAAGCAAAGCCTAGGTTCTCTGAGATACTCTGTGACTGAGCTTTACTCTGCTGACCTTGCGATATTGTCATGCCTTCACATAAGTTGTAGAAAACAAAACCGCGGATAATAATTGAACTCCTTAAAGGCGTTTGTTTGGAAGATTAACGGTAACAAATCTGTCTAGACCTCTCTCACTTAACGAGTTTACGAATTTACAGAATTTTTGTTCCACAAAGAACTTTATCGGCATAGTCCTTGAGGTTGCTAAAGCAACACATAACTATCAAAGAAGGTTTTTTAATACCAAATCTTATCTTATCTTTAAATAATAAGGAACACAGATTTCTTTTTACTACCCCTTATAAAGACTTACAATCGTCAAAATTCCTTATCTCCAAGCCTAAAACCAAAGAAAATAAAGTATAAAGAATGTGCATATTAACATATTTTGGAATATTTTTCAAAAATATTTCAAGACGCGGGGGGAAAGATAGAAGGGAAGGTTACAGAAACCAAGAGCGAAACAATGCGTTGTTCTCATCGTACGTTTTTGTTGTTTGACCACTTTTTTATTTATTTTTCTGGTGTTAAAAACAGACGTCGGCACCAATGACCCTCAGGGTAAGAACATCTTCGGCTTTTTACACACATAGGACACGATCATCAAGAATGTTCGTTAAAAAGAGCGTAAAAATCTTGTCAGTTTTTAAAGAAGAAGATTCATGTCGCTTTTTTCAGACTTCAATGATACACCCAAAGAAATATCACAGTAGTATTCACTAATATCAATGAGAAATGATTTCGATTTTTGGAAGAATACTTGCCAAGTTAAATACGGTGTCTTAGTGTCTTAGTGTCTTAGTGCAGTACAATTTTTCTATACTTTCCGATCATATATACATAGCATTGGGTTAATAAGTAGACTTGAAATTATTACTAACAATTTTCCTCTAAATTAACACATGCCTATGGTTATGGATTAGTGAGTGAGAGAGAGAAAATAAGTTGAGAGAATTTCTTTATTTACAGCCATATAAAAGTGTTAGTAATATACTCTATTTTTATTTTCATTTCATCAACATACATACATAACATGTAAAGCTGTCTATCTTTGGCTTAATAATTTTGGATAAATAAAAATAAAATAAAACATCGATTTTATAATTAAAAGAACATAAAGCCGTCTATCTTTGGCTTAAAAATTAGGCCATGTTTTTTACGTAAATAAAAAGAATAAAAAAACCATTTTTTATTAAAAGAAAAAAACGAGCATTCCAAAGCATTTAAAAAAATATACTATGGTACAAAATAAAAAATCAAATACGCCCAGCTAATGACATAGAACATTTTTAACATAAAATATTCTTCGAGTGTTATTCTAAAATAAAATGATAAAGCATCCGCAGCACGTGTATTCTTGTCGCAGTCTGATCGACAAGTAAATCAAAAAACACAAGAATACATACACATGTACATACGTACGATGAGAGCAACACATTGTTACGCTCTTTGTTTGTGTTCATTTTCCTTCTGTCTTCCTCTCCCCTCACCCAGAAATGATTTTAAAAAAAAATTTGGTGAGAGCGGGTCGTGATGTTACGACCCGCCATAAGAAATTTTACTTCTACATGATGCGCATTCTTTATATTCATATTCTTTGCTAAAACATAATTCCTTACCTTCATTGAAAATTTACCACAAAGTAAAAAAGCCTTTCCGTACCAAAACCGTAGGCTTAAGCGTTTTGTCAATTTCATTTTTAAAAACCTTTAACCACCAGTCCTTTTTTACTTTTTTTCCAACAAAAAAATTGGTTTCTCTTGCACAAATGCTGTGAATTTTTTAAGGCATTACAACTACTCGTGTTACCTCCATGGGACAAAAACAAAAAATAAAGAAAGAGTTAAAGTTGAAAGCATTTTACCACGAAATCCTTAAATTCTTGCATTTTAAATGTTCAAATGCATCATCGTCATCGTCATCATCATCATACGAATTAGGAGAAGGACAATAAAGCTAACCTAAGTTTTTATTTATAATTCGACAAATTGAAAAAAGAGAAAGAAATTATTTTAAATGTTATAAAAACAACTCTAATGTAAAATGGGGTTACATTAGAAGCCGAAGAACTTGACAAGCAATGTGATTCCAAGAAGCTGTACTACTACCAAGAGAAAACGTTACGCTTAAGGTAAATAACCAGGCTGTAACACAATAGTTTTAAGCTTTTGGATGGTTTATGTCTAAACTGAAGCTTACCTTGCAAGCTAGACGATCTAACAGAGAGAAAAACATAAAATATTTTGTAAAGATTTTTTTTATTGTTACGTTTTAACCTTTTTAAATTTACCGTTTAAATATGAGTTCGTTAATTGCAAACCAAGTAAAAACAAATATGTGTTTATTTTCTCTTAAACTCTCTTTATTCTTTACCCTACTTTTGTGTGCCACCGTATACAACTTAACGATACAACAACAGTTTGCTTGTGCACTATTCTATTTCACACTTCTGTCCGCGTTAACACCAACAACTGTTCGTTAGATCTTCTCTGCTTACAACCTTTTTGCAAGCAATACCACTTATACGTTCAAACCGCAACGCGTCTTCATACAAGGCTGACTGAATTATAACTGACTGACTGCTTGCCTTGTCTTGCCCTTTCATATACGCACGTAATCAGTATGATGGACGTTCTCGACGTGGAAGATTCTTGTTCTCGCCTTCTCGAGAATTCTATTGCTAGTACATTATTGTTTGTGTACCTTGCTTAAGTTGTCCATCCCTTTTTGTCACATACATGTTGTTGTTGGTACCCGGCGCAACCAGGTTCGTTGTACATATGTGTGTGTGTGCAGCTTTAGATAACCAACACGTTCATTGTATACTTAGTGTTAGTGTGTGTTTGTATCGTGTGGCTTTGTGTTGGTGTAGCTGGTAGCTTTTGTTTATCGTTTTTATTGTTAAACGATATTAGCTCGTTTCGATTTATGTAACAATATGTATGCAGTCTTCTTTAAACAGGATTCACTTTTCCTAGCGTTAATACATAGCTGCCAGGGATGCTGCTTACAATAGTCATTAATCGTGAACTCTACTACTTTATTATTAGAAATCTCTTAGCTCAGAGGCATTCTTTGAGGCCATTTTGTAATAGAACGTAAAGCAAAGAATCTAAATGGACGTCTCTCTGTGGCTTTTAAAATGATGCTCCGCAATGTACTTAAATTTGCCTAAACACCTCATTTGCAGTTTAGATTAACTTGCTAACTATATTGGTCATTACAACCCTTTAGTCAGGATTACAATCTAACTTCTATCACCACCCAGGTTGCGTGTGTTAATTTCATCAATGAGTAGCAGGACCCAGAGTTTAAAGTCGACTCCGAACCATAGATTTTTGAGAAACTTTACATGGCAATTACTTCGCTGTAGGCTATGCAGCCATTTGAAATAATCTTTCCCAAATAGTTCCTATATCTCCGGAAAATCTTGTATTGATTCAGAGAAGCTTTGGCCTTAAGTACATGATTTTTTATGATCTGAACGATGTGTTAAACACTCAACATATTGTGGCATGACAACACTTGACGCTCGAGGCAGTTACAAGCGACCATGTACCAACTAATCCTTCAAACCAATACTCCATATCGACGCCTCCATTCTATAATGTTCTAAGTGTACTTAGAACGTTTTTAATGTTCTTGCATTTTTAAATTCTACGCTCTCTAACTTAAATACTGTCAAAATTCGGTTAAGATGCGCCGATCCGTTCCGAAGTTATAGGGAAAAATCTGCTTAGAATACACATATGGTCGTATATCAACTTAGAATGTTATAGAACGGATGCGTCGATATGTAATCCAGTGTATTATTGAAAGCTTAAGACTTCATTTTTTATTCAAAGATCTGGTTTTCGCTTTCTTTGGTCATTGAATAGATTGCGAGAGTATTTATTCTACATGTTTTGACTGTTCTTTTGTTATAGGCTTGATATACTAGATCCATGTCCCTTTTTTCTGGCATCTTTTTCTGTTCGTCTTGACACACCGCCTCACAATAGTTTTCTAATCGCAAACGAAAGTACAGTCTTCCAAAGAGTGGAATCTTACTTACTTACTTCTTACTTAATTGGCCATAACAACACGATTAACGGATTTCGGCCTGCCGCAACACATCTTTCCAGGCGCCTCTGCTTCTTGCGCGCCTACGCCAGTTGGTCACACCAACCGATGACAGGGCTTCCTCGATTTGGTCCTTCCGCAGATCCCCGCATCAAATACCCGTCTCGCTGGAGCATCCTCCTCCATTCGAACGACATATTCTAGCCAGTGCAGCCGCTGGATATTAATACGCTGTACAACGTCCATGTCGTTGAGGAGCTCATACAGCTGACTATTGCATCGGATGCGGAAATCATCGCCAACTCATACTGGACCGAAGATCTTACGCAGTACTTTTCTCTCGAACACTCTCAAGGCTAAGTCGCCGTGGTGTAGTAGGTAGTGTGTTGGCTTACTATTCGTAAAAACCCGGGTTCGTATCCCAGGTCAGACATCAAAAATGAAATATGAAAAAAAAAAAAATGTTTCTTCGGCGACTTCCTCTCAGCAGATTTCTGGCAAAAACTCTGAGAGTAAAATAAACTGCCATGAAAAAGTTTCTCAAAATTCTGTCGTTCGGAGTCGACGTTAAACTGTAGGTCCCGCCACTCACGTATAGAATTAACGTACACAACATGAGTGGTGTGAGAAGCTAGGCCGTAATCCTGACTGAAGGGTTGTAATGGCCAATTATGTATGTATGTATGTATGTACTCTCAAGGCTGCTGCATCAGAGAGTAGAATCTAGTTCAACTTAATTTTGATTGCGTTCGAGGCTTTCAAATGAAAGTTTTCAAATTCGTAACACAAACCAGTTGTTGTTCAAACATACATAAGTTTATAAAGTGGCCGTTAAGGGGCCGTCTTTTTCTGTTCGTCTTGACACACCGCCGCACAATAGTTTTCTAATCGCAAACGAAAGTACAGTCTTCCAAAGAGTAGAATCTATTTCCACATAATTTTGGTTGAGCTCAGGTCTTTCAAATGAAAGTTTTCAATTTCATAACACACACCAGTTGTTGTTCAAACTTAAGTTTACAGGATAACCTCTGGCCACTTGCCAGTATGGCAAGCCTTAGTATACAGGAATGTGTTACATTTCCTTGTTAGAAACTAAATATACCAACCTTATGCCATTGTATCGTCGTGACATACATAATAAATATTGCAACTGGTTACTGCAAGTTACTGGCAGTTACTAGAAGCAGAGGGCGAGGGCAAGCATTTACTTCCTTTCAACATTCATGAACAAATTTTTTGGTAGAATACATAGAACAAAAACAAAGACGAAGTAAAACAATAAAAAAGGAAAATAAATTCTGTGCATTTACTTGGAACACAAGATCAAATTTAGTTGTTAATCCTGAACCAAAAACAAGAATTAAAAAAAAATAGACAAAAAAGGTTTGTGGTTTCCTAAGGAAAACACAAAGAGAGAGAGAGAGGGAAAGGAACATGGAATTTTTGTTTTTGCAATTCGATTAACTTGGCAAAATTGAAAGTTCATTCGTTCGTTTTACAATTTCTATTAGTTTTTCTGCTCATTTTCTAATTTAAAATACAAATAAAGTTAAAATTTGAATGAAATGCTTTGCAAAATAGTTACTCAAAATGATTTTCCTCGTTTGTTTCTCTTCTCTTCCCATACCAACATGAACATGTAAATACGAGTATAAAGCCAAAGAGAGGAAACCATATTAAAAGCAAAAATGTTTAGTTTTTAGTTTTTATTTGTAATAGTTTCTTAATTTCCGCTTCCTGTAATATGGTACTTTAAACAAATAAAAATATAATGAATGATGTTGGTACTACACCAGGAAACAATGAAATATTTTTTTATTATTATTGAACATACAATTTGAAATGTTGCAAAGTTAGTGTCTTTGCAGTCGCCATAATCGAGGAGTTAGTGAGTTGACTTATTAGACACGAGTGTATTGTCAGTAGAGAGCTGTTAGCAGAGTTCTAGCCAGGGCACGCTGGATATTCTAAAGACAGTGACATCAGAGCACAGACATATGTATGTTATGTTTTCTCTTCATGAAAACCGAAATTAGAAAAATACAATATAAGTACTCCTTTCGGGAACCAACCAGCGCGTCTAAAAATATTGCCCAACGTGTTGTCCTTGGAACAGTCTAAATCAAGGCAGAAAAGTTCACCAAAGTCATAGCTTCTGTAGACAGGATTTATCTGCCCTCTTTCTTAAACGGAAAACTCTTGCAGTACCATACATACATACATACATACATACATACATACATAGATACATACACTGGCGAGGATGATGTCAAATATTGGAGGGTCAGGTCCATTTAAAAGGAGAATAATTTCGGTGGTAGTAACGTCGATAATGCTGTATGCTTGCCCAATATGGTCGGAGGCACTCTCAGCGGGGACGACGAGGAGGATACCGTCCTCGGTGTATCGTCTAAGCGCGATTAGACGGATAAGTGGCTTCAGGACAGTGTCTGATGAAGCAGTTTTGGTATTGGCAAAGACAATACAAATAGATATACTGGCGGATGAGATGAGAAAGATATACCTTCGCCGTCTCGAGTACCCGGGACAAATAGCAGCTATAAAAGCGGAGGAACGAAGGACTTCCATGCACAAATGGCAGTCACGATGGGAGAGCAGTCTAAAGGGAAGATGGACATTTTGTCTTGTCCCTGATGTAACCCTTTGGATGAAGAACGAACATTGCGAGTTGAACTACTACGTGACCCAGTTCCTAACTGGTCATGGGTGCTTCAGGAAGTACCTGCACAGATTTGGTCATGATACTTCTCCTATATGCCCAAACTGTGTAGATGAGGAGGAAGATGCGGAGCATATTCTAACATGCTGTCCCAGATTTAGATGGCCGGGAGAAACGAATTTAGGACCAAACCGGCTAATGGAAGAGCTGTTGAACTGTAGAATTCTATGGAGTCAATATAGTCAGAGAATGGCTGAAGTCATGATAGTACTCCGAAGACTGGAGGAACGGAGGCGAAATTTTAATTAATGTGATAAAGCTTTCCAGCTAACCAGCCCTCCGCGAAGTAATATCTTACGGCAGTCCCGCGGGAGAGTGGTTGAAGTGTGTAGAGGGTGGGTTTAGTACGTACGCACCAGTGATGGTGAATCGTGCACTCTTTTGTTGGAACAAAAGTGTCTTTCGAAGATTACCACCTCCGGCTCAAGACAAAAAAAAAAAAAAAAAAAAAAACATACATACATACATACATACATACATACATACATACATACATACATACATACATACATACATACATACATACATACATACATACATACATACATAATGGGTCATTACAACCCTTCAGTCAGGAATACGACCTAACTTCTGACACCACTTATGTTGTGTGTGTTAATTTTATACATGAGTGGCGGGACCTACAGTTTAAAGTCGACTCCTAACGACAGATTTTTTTGAGAAACTTTTCATTGCCATTTTATTTCACTCTCAGAGTTTTTGCCAGAAATCTGCTGAGAGGAAGTCGCCGAAGAAATATTTTTTTTTTTTCAAATTTTGTTTTGAAGTCTGAACTGGCCGGTTGAAATACCATACAGTGTCCAATAGAAGCCTTATCGGCTCTATCTCAAAGGGTAAGGGATATTCTATTATTTCCATTCAGAGAAAAGACAAGAGATTCTAAATCTTCTTTATGTGGTGATACCAACACATCTGAGTTCCATATTTCCTAACGCCATTCAATCTATTAACAGGAGCAGTCCGTCCTTAATTGAAATTCTAGTCTGAAATGTCTTATCAATTGTAGATTCAGGCGTGGTACAGACAATTTGATTCAGAGTATAGGAATCTACAAGCAGGATAGTGGACCGTACAGAGGAAATAATCTGCAAACATGACTGGGCATTAAATCGTATTGCGACGAGTACCAATTACAATTAACAAGGAGGACCGTTGTAGAAGTGCTGGCCTTTGCAATCTTCGAATCTCATTTAATTAAGGCTCTCAACTGTATTTTGCCGAGGATATGATGGGGAATGTTTCGATGAGTTTGAAATTTCAAAAAATAAAAATTAAAACAAAATTCTTTGTTGCCTAGTGTAGAAAATAGTTTCTTCCTTTGCAAAATGATATTCATTTTACATTATTTAGTTATTTTGCAGTTCTTTTTTTTTTTGTGTACCACATTCTCTATCATTCTCTCTCGCCCTCTCATTGAAATACCGAAATAAAACATTAATTCCACTTTAGAATCTTATTTGAAAACCACAAAAATTGTTTATCATCTAAATTCGATATGCGAATGGTTGGTTATCAAATCAATATATGAACATATGTAAGTATGCATGAGTAACAACGTTATTTTGATTGTACAGAGGAGTAATAAATTAAAAGACGAAGAGAGAGAGAGAGAGAGAGTAATATAACAGACAATCAAAAGGTCTTTAAATAAAACAGTTATTTTGTATACGTAATGGCTTCACTAAAGAATTTTTGATGCAAATGACAACACTTTAATGGTTACCCTGTTTTTTTTTTAAGTAAAGTATTGTGTTCAAATTGTTTACATGCATAGACCACACACACACACACATACACTCTCCCACTCACTCAGAATTATTTTGGGCATGTTGACTATATATCGTACTGCACATCTTTATCTCCTACAAATGAGTGAAGAGTGAATGTCGTTAGATGTGTGTGTGTAATGTATGCACTAGAATGTGTGTGAGTGCATGTGTGTATGTTTTGAATATTTGTTATTTAGTATTGTTAACATTATTGTAAACATATTTTATTGACCATATTGTATGATTTGTTAACAAATAGAGAAGCTGAAATTGAGCTGCTACTGTTATTACACAAGCAATCCTTTTATACATTTCACAAGTACACTTATGTAAAAAAGTAAATAAACTCTCAAAAAAATAAATAAAAATAAAATATTTTCTAAAGCAATTTCCTTCATAATTTCACTAATTACATAAAAAGGGCTAAGAGATTAGTACTGTTTATAGTGTTGAGTGACTGCAAACCTAAACATCCTAGCTTCGTACATTGGCTTTCGGAAGTTTGTCAAATATCCAGAAAGTCATCTGTCTAAAGTTGCCATAATAACTCCTTATAAGCCTATTACCAAAGAATATGAATATAAAGAATACGCATCATGTAGAAGTAAAATTTCTTATGGCGGGTCGTAACATCACGACCCGCTCTCACCAAATTTTTTTTTAAAATCATTTCTGGGTGAGGGGAGAGGAAGACAGAAGGAAAATGAACACAAACAAAGAGCGTAACAATGTGTTGCTCTCATCGTACGTATGTACATGTGTATGTATTCAAGACTGCGACAAGAATACACGTGCTGCGGATGCTTTATCATTTTATTTTAGAATAACACTCGAAGAATATTTTGTGTTAAAGATGTTCTATGTCATTAGCTGGGCGTATTTGATTTTTTATTTTGTCTCATAGTATAATTTTTTTAAATGCTTTGGAATGCTCGTTTTTTTTTTCTTTTAATAAAAAATGGTTTTTTATTCTTTTTATTTTTATTTATCTAAAAAACATGGCCTAATTTTTAAGCCAAAGATGGATAGCTTTATGTTCTTTTAATAATAAAATCGATTTTTTATTTTACTTTTATTTATCCAAAATTATTAAGCCAAAGACAGACAGCTTTACATATGTATGTTGATGAAATGAAAATCAAAATAGAGTATATTACTAACACTTTTATATGGCTGTAAATAAATAAATTCTCTCAACTTATTTTCTCTCTCTTACTCACCAATCCATAACCATAGGCATGTGTTAACCTAGAGGAAAATTGTTAGTAATAATGTCAAGTCTACTTATTAACCCAATGATGTGTATATATGATCGGAAAATATAGAAAAATTGTACTGCACTAAGACACTAAGACACCGTATTTAACTTGGCAAGTATTCTTCCAAAAATCGAAATCATTTCTCATTGATATTAGTGAATACTACTGTGATATTTCTTTGGGTGTATCATTGAAGTCTGAAAAAAGCGACATGAACCTTCTTCTTTAAAAACTGACAAGATTTTAACGCTCTTTTTAACGAACATTCTTGATGTTCGTGTCCTATGTGTGTAAAAAGCCGAAGATGTTCTTCCCCTGAGGGACATTGGTGCCGACGTCTGTTTTTAACACCAGAAAAATAAATAAAAAGCGGTCAAACAACAAAAACGCACGATGAGAACAACGCATTGTTACGCTCTTGGTTTCTGTAACCTTCCCTTCTATCTTTCCCCCCGCGTCATGAAATATTTTTGAAAAATATTCCAAAATATGTTAAAATGTACATTCTTTATACTTTATTTTCTTTGCTATTACTTAATGATTTACGTACTTCCTTAACTCGTCATTATATCTCTTTGGTCAGGATTACAACCATGCTTCTCTCACCACTCATGTTGTTTGAATTAATTTTATCCATAAGTGGCGGGACATACAGTTCAAATTCGACTCTGAAGCATAGACTTTTAAGAAACTTTTTATGGCGATTTTATTTACTTTTTTATTTATTTACATTATGGCAAATGACTGAAATTTTTTTCGAAATATCTGAGCTGGGGTTTGAATCTTAAGCTCGATTCTAATAAGCCAACACACTATCCATTAGAATACAACGACTTTACAAGCCTATTGTCCTACCAAACTTCAGGTTGTTGTCCGGCGCCAACAAGGACAATTCCCTGCACAGAGTCTGATATACACGTGGGTGTTTCGTTACGGGATACATTATTGCCTCTCTGGTTTCAGGAATGTGTTCCAATGATCCTTCGTGTACATCATTACAATATCTGATTGAATTCGAAACGATTTGCATTCTAAACAATGCATCATTAGTAATGCAATTACCTACGAACAGTTCATAATCTCCCTGAGAAACCTTGTGCACTCATAGGCAAGAAAAATATCGATGTAATCTTCGTAAAGGACCTGATTTCAGCATGGCTAAAATCCTATCTGCCTTGTCAGTCGTTAGAATGGCAAAGAGCGCATTGTTGGTGTAGTCCAACAACTGACTGACTGGTGGGAACTGACAACTTAGCAAACTAGCCAAACACTGCCTTCCCTGGTTTGGTGGAACTTGGTCAGTACAGGGAATGGGTTCACCTGTGGCGTCACAACGGGCCGCTATGCGTGCTCAAATTAGCTTTTGGTATCAAAGCTACCACTCCAACCTAACCTAACCTAACCCGAACATCCACTCCTGTACGTTGTATTTCCTTCAATTTCGTTTCAAAAATTAATTTTATCACTTACTGTAGTTATCCATATCGTTAGTGATTAGAATTATAAACTTAAAGCCAATTTAATATGTATAATGAATGAATGTATGCCAAGCATACATATGTATTTGTTTTGCATGCATTAATTCATACCTCAAATAGAGTAAGTATTAGTAAGAGCCAGCAACGGGGATTTGAGTTGCATCAACAAAATAGTCCCCACATCAGACTCACCTGCTGCTTGCATACTGTCGATGTATTGCTTGCAACGTTATATGTTTGATGGCATTTGTCAACATTGGATATGGTTTTGGAATTTACATTGCAGCACAATCTATGCATGTGCTGTAATATATATGTGTATGTGTGTGTAAACCCAAACGACATTTCGATTTAACTTAACCATGTGGTTAGAAACTTAAAAACTCTGAAAAAAGTTTTTAGTTTCTCCAGCCTGAATGACCATAAATTTGTGCATGACATTATTGTAAAAAGATATGTATGTATGTTGATGGCAATTAATGAAGAGAAAAACATTTTTGATGAGATAGTTTTACAACAAAAAAAATAATAAAGAAATCATAACAAATAACGAAACTTTAACTCCTACACTCCCATCTTTCAGCCAGTTTTTGATTATTGGGTGCAGGAAAAAGACGCTGGAAGTTAAAGGTATCACAATAGATTGTTTCTATTTACCATTATTTCTTCTCTTATAAAATAACAAAGTAAAGTTTTTTATAAGTAATAAAGTTTTTCGAGTATAAAAGAAATGGTGATACGACATACAACGCTATACTCAAATTAGATAACGAGTCATATATGAAAGTAATGATGGCAAAAAAAGTTAATATTGGTTGGGAGAAATGCAGAGTTTTCGATGGTACACACATTATGCAGTGTTTTAAATGTAAAGGATATAATCATAAAGCGTCTGATTGTAAATATGAAGAGGTATGCATTAAATGTCATGGAAGTCATAAATCGAAGGAATGTAATAAAGATACAATAAATAAATGTATTAATTGTGTGAGAGTGAATAACAGGTTGAATCTAGGTTTGGATGAGAATCACTCGACCAATAGTAAAGACTGTCCCGTATATCAAAATAAATTGAATGCAAAAAAGAGGAGAAGTGTTTTAGTGGCATAACAATCACGGAAAATACATGGCATATACACAAATATACAAGGAATATTAAATAACTATAACCAATTAGAAATATTAGCAGAAATGAAAAAGCCTGAATTTATAATACTTTCGGAAACCCATTTAACCAAAGAAATTAATGAGGAAGAAACGCAACTCATTGGTTACAACCAATTTATAACGGTATCAAATTCAACAAGAACAGGTGGAGTAATAACATATTTTAAAAAGAGTTGGAATGTGAAAAAAATCTTTGAAAAAATTATAGACTCAAAAATTTGGATAGCTGCTTATATGGCGAAACATAATAATTACACAATTACAATTATATCTGTATATAGATCACCGAATAGTGCTGAAACGGAATTTTTGGGAGTATTTGAAGAAGTATTGGAAGAAATGAGTGAATTAAACTGCGATGTAATAATAGCTGGTGATTTTAATATAGATTGGTGTAAGGACAGTTTTTATAAAAATAAAATGCAATGTTTGCTGGATGATAATGGCCTTAAACAAGTAATAGGAGAGTTTACACGAATTACACAAAGTTCGAAAACATTAATTGATTTTGTCATAACAAATAACAACAATATATCGGCAAAGGCCAATAGTTCAAATAAAATTTCGGATCATTAAGCTATAGACATTATAGTTGATAATATGAGACACAAGATTAACAGCATTGATTATAAAGAAATCGATATTTTTAAATATAATAAACAGCAATATAACAGAGAAATATGGAGCATCCAAGAAATGAATATGAATATTGATTTAAATGACGTCGTGATGGAGTTTGATAGCTGTCTAGAAAATGCAGTTAAAAATATGACAAGAAGGCGAAAAATTAAAGAAAATTGTAATATAAATTGGTTTAATGAGGAAGTAAGACGTTTAAAAAGAGAGAAAATTAATAAATACAATATTGCAAAAATAGAAAACTCTAGTGAAGCGTGGGCTATATATAAAGCGATGCGAAATGTATATAAAGTTAAAATTGAAAACGCAAAAAAAAGTTATATTAATAACAAAATTAATAACGCAACTGACCAAAAGGAAATGTGGAAGGAGATAAAAAATCTTATTTTAAAAAAAATCGGAGTGCAATAGAAACTGTAATATTTGATCAGGTAGAATGTAAAGACAATTTTGATATAGCAGATAATTTTAATAAATATTTTATAAATAGTATTAAAGTGATAAGAGATGGGATAGATAATGTGCAATATGTCAATAGAATAACTGTGATAAATTCCAAATTTAAATTTAGGGAAATAACATTAGAAGAATTAAAAACAATTTGTAAAAGCCTAAAGAAAAAATCGGACTATAATAAAATATCAAGTGACATGATAATAAATAGTTGGCATATCGTCGGCAGAATAATGCTAGGGATAGTGAACAAATCACTAAAAACAGGAGTGTTTCCAGAAAATTGGAAAACAGCGATGGTAACACCAATTGAGAAGGTTGCAAAAACAAAAAGGTGTGATGAATATCGGCCAATAAATACTCTTAAGACGTGTGAAAAGATAATGGAAAAAGTGGTTAAGGAACAGTTGGAGCAGTACTTAGAATCTAAGAAAATACTATCGAAATATCAGTCTGGTTTCAGGAAAAAATTCTCATGTGAAACAGCAATTAATTATTTAATTAACAGATGGAAAAGGACAGACAAGAATAATAAAATATTGGGTATTTTCCTGGATTTTAAAAGAGCTTTCGAAACCATCGATAGAAAAATACTTCTGCGAAAATTACAAGCATATGGCATCGAAGACATAGAATTAAAATGGTTTGAATCATATTTAACAAACAGGAAGCAAATAACGAAAGTAAATAACATTAAGTCGCACATACAATGCAACGAATAGGGTTGCCACAAGGATCGATATTGGGAGCACTACTATTTGTCCTATATATAAATGATATGCCAAACGTATTGAACAAGTGCGAAATAGTTCTATACGCTGACGATACGCTTATTTTTACCGAAGGAGAATCTGAACAAATATGTTATAATAATCTCAACGAGGATATGAATAATGTTAATATATGGCTAAAAATGAATAAACTTAAATTGAATGAAAGTAAAACGAAAATAATGGAGGTAAATTTAGACAGCAATATAATTTTTAGAATAAATAATCAAATAATAGAAAAAGTGAACCAAATAAAATATTTAGGCTTTATTATTGATAAAAACTTAAAGTTTAAAAATCATATTGATTACATATGTAAGAAAATCGGCAAAAAGATTAGTTTTTTTAAACGAATAAGAAACCAAGTCTCAATTTTAACGGCGGTTAATATATACAACACAATGATAAAGCCTCATTTCGAATACGGTTCGACAATATTATTCACATGTTGCACAGCTCATCAAATCGAAAGATTGCAAAAACTACAAAATAGAGCAATGAGAATCATACTCAAAGTTAACAGATATACGTCGATCCACTTCATGCTTGAATCCCTTAAATGGTTAAATGTAGAACAACGGCTTAAATTGAACACACTAAATTTCATATACAGAATTAAAAACGGTGAAGCACCCGAATATCTAACCGAGCAAGTATCGTACGTGAGAAATTCTCAACCTTACCAACTTAGAAACGCGGAACATTTTAGAATTGAAAGAGCATCATCATCTGCAATGCAGCGGTCACTATTTTATAAGGGTTTTCAACTTTACAACTCCCTACCGAATAATGTAAAAATGGAACCTAATTTTAATATATATAAGAAACATATTGTTTTTTTTTTTTGTTAAAAATAACATGTAAAAATATGTAATAATGTAGTACAATTGCTTTTTAAAAGTATTTTTTAATACTAATAAAGAAATAATAATAATAATAATAATAAAACACAATGAGTTTATTTCATTTTATTTCTAAACAAGTTCGAAATATTTCATTACTAAACTTAATCATGATTTAATTTGTGTTAATCATTACTTTAAAATTAATAAAAATAAAAAAACGTTTAAAATTCATAGGGGCTCCTGAAGTTCAATAAACAAATTAGAAATTATTCTCCTTATTGAAATTCAATTTACATAAGTTTACAGAAATATGTTTTCAATTTCCTACGTTCTAATGGATAACATGAATGCTTATGATACAGGTAAGCTTATAAAGCCAATATTCAAATATTATATGACTCTATTTGATTAACAGTTTTAAAATATATTAAAAAAAAATTCTTTAAAAACTAATTTCAATTCAATTAAAAAATGTTTAATACTGGAAATGATATCTTTGTATACCAATTGAACTAAAGATTAAAACAATGAAACTTAATGTGAAAGCCTTTTACTGCCTATTCTATGTTAAAGTATGATAATAAAATATTAATTACTTATAAAATATATGCAAAACTGAATATATTTCATAGTAATTATCAGTCATTTGTTCAAGACAATTTAAAAAAATATGTAAAATATATTATAAGAGGAGTATTCCTTACAAACTACAAAAATAATCACAATTATCACACATGCCCTCCAATTGTTTACTCAACGGATTAACGAAAAATGTCAATTTGTTTACACATTCCATCTCGTGTTCCTCTAAATTCTGGTAAAGTTTTTGGCGTAAAATATTCAAATCGGCGATGCAATTGAAGCTGATAAAGGAAGTGAAAATTGATATTAAATTTACAAAGGAAAAAAAATTTTTAGTCATTACTTACTTGGCATTGCATTTGCATCGATAGTTAAAGTAACCTTCATTAGTTGGGAAAACCACTAAGTTTGCGTGTTGGCAAATAGGACACACCAGGTCTTGTGAGTCGGCCGCTTCAAATAAATAACTTTCTTCACCTACCAATTGATTAATGAACCACTCATTGAGTTCGTCCACCAGCTCTTCACATATTTCCTCTTGCAAGTTAATATCGTATTCTAATTCTGCCAATTCTCTACGTAAAATATCCTTGAGATCAAACTGAAACAAAGGCATTTTATAAACTCGTAAACAACATGCCGTTAATCTACTACTTTTGCGACTTACTTTTTGAGGTTCCACACCGTGTGGCCGATTATTGGCAAAGCCTTGCTGGCGTGCATGTTTTACACGTATGCGACATTTCTTTAATAATTTTAATAGAAAAATTTTATTAAATTTATTTGTTTAAATTATATTTTCCATCCAAGACTAACCTCTCTTAGTAGATCCCTTAATTTTGGCGTACCAAAACGATATAATTTGGCAAAATTTTTAGATTTTAGCTTTTGCTCAGCACTTGTGTGATACATTGTATTATCGCGATTTTCCATTGATATTATTTAACGTAATTACTATGAAATAAAATAAAATAATTATTTTACATACGAAATATATTTTTTCCAATAGTAAAACTAGCGGCGGGCTGCTTTTGTTTTGTGATAAACAGCTGTTGTTGTTTTTTTCCTTTGTTGACTCTCTATTATAGTGTAGACAAAAACCGGTAGTGCCGTGTTTAGCGTATTTATTGATAGAAAATTATATTTTCCTTGCTTTAGTACTCAAGAAAAGTAAATATAGCGTTTTTAGAGAAAAACGCCTTTTTATTTAAAACGTTAATAAAAGAAGGAAGTTTGGTAACAAATAAAATTATGCCTTAAATTATTATTGGAAAAGCAAACAAGAGTTTGTTAAGGTGAATTAGAAAGTAATTAACAGAACTTAAATCTCAATATGAATTTATATAAAGGAAAATTACCACGTCAAATAGTTTCTACATATTTTCTTAATTACTTATACTTTTTTCTAATGAGTTTTTCCTATTGTTGATATAGGATATACCACGGGTTAGTGGTAAATTTACATCAAATATAGAACACGATGCATTATTAACACCTTGATGGATTTTAGTTCAAATGGATTGAAAAAAAGTTCATCATTATAATAGATTTATTTGGAAGAGTAATTTATTAAAACAAAAAAAATCAACCGCTGTAAAGGAAAATATTTAAATTATTGAAATGTTTTTATGTGAACCTTTCCCAAAACATTAATTTCAATTCTCTTTTAATTCAATAAATCCGTATGTTTATTCAATATAATCTTTTCCAGATTTAGACTTTTATTGACACCACTTGTCTCTTGTAGCTTATCAAATACCTCCACCTTTTCAACAATGTAAACAATTAATATTTCTTCAGTACACTTCCGAAATGTCAAATTTGTTCTAAAAATTCGCCATCTTCACAGTGCTGACAACATAGAAATTAACTTCCTTTTGCCTTTTCCTTTTCTCTTTCAACGTGCACTGTGACAAGTAAAGGTTAGTGAGAATTTTAGTGAATTTTTGTGAAAAAACATGAAATAATTGTGTGAATTCTTTAATAATCAGTTAACATGTGTTTTTTAAATAGATGCCTGCCACGGCCGCCAAAAAAACTGAAGCTAAAAAGCTTCCCGTTGTGCCTGAATCAAAATTGAAGTTCAGCAAGAAGGTGATCAGCAAGCGTGCCCAAGAAACCAAAAGAAAATTGAAACGCGCTGCCGTCATTGCTCAACGCAAACGTGAAAATTTGGTACGTGCTGAAAAATACCAAAATGAATACATTAAGGCTGATAGACGCGAAATTAAGTTGCGCCGTTTGGCTAAACAACGTGGACAATACTACGTACCCGGTGAAGCTAGATTAGCTTTCGTCGTCCGTATCCGTGGGTAGGTTCTCAACTCAAGAAGAGAGAAGAAACGGAATTTGTTTAAAGCAAAGGACTTAATTTTAAATATTTTTGTTTACAAACAACCGATTCACTCCCTCTTCTTAGTGTTTAATTTTTTGTTTATAATTTATTGGCCTTTTCATTAATGTTTTTCTTTTTTGCAATTGTTTTCTAGTATTAACAAGGTTGCCCCTAAAGTACGCAAAGTTTTGCAATTGTTCCGCTTGCGTCAAATCAACAATGGTGTCTTCATCAAATTGAACAAGGCTACCATCAACATGTTGCGTATTGCCGAACCCTACATTACCTGGGGTTACCCCAACTTGAAATCGGTCCGCGAATTGATCTACAAACGCGGTTTCGTCAAGCACAGCCGTCAACGTGTGCCCATCACCGATAACTTTGTTATTGAACGTAAAATGCGCAAGGCCTACAACATTCAATGCGTTGAAGATTTAGTTCACGAAATCTTCACCGTTGGTGCCAACTTCAAGTACGCTTCCAACTTCTTGTGGCCCTTCAAATTGAACACACCCACTGGTGGTTGGCGCAAGAAGGCTAACCATTACGTAGATGGTGGTGACTTCGGTAACCGTGAAGATAAGATCAACAAATTGCTCCGCAATATGGTCTAAATAAAATGAAAAACAATAAACTTTTTTGTTTTATAAATAAGAGTTTATTATACATATATAGTGTGAAGATTTATTTGTTTAATTTCTTTTCGATACCACCCAAGCAAGAACAATAACAAGTAAATGTAATTAATAAGACCAAACATGACTTCTGGAAGAGAAAATTAAAAGGGAGGATTTTGCTGTAAAAGCGTTTTGTTTTAAGGTTTTTATATCGTATATATTTTAAAGTATGGAGAAAATAAACAAACAAGTGGAAACAAAATTGATTAAAGGAATTTTAGTTGAACTTTTTTAAGGAAAGCTTATAACAAAAGGAGTTCTTATAGAATAACTTTGAAAACCATATAGATGATCGAAAAGTGGACTTGTGGACTTATTAAATTATATACCGGTGGGCGTACATGTGTAGAATTAGAGCTTTTGTTTTATATTTTCTTGATAATTTTAGTAGTAATAGCCATACTGTATTTCAATTAAAAATATTCGTCTATACCGCTCTTAACATTACATACCAGATGATCAATTTACATTGGCTTCATTAGATAGAAACTGGTAGAAGAATTATCTTTATATCGCTCTTAACATTGCATACCAGATAATCAATTTACATTGGCTTCAATAGATTGAAACTGGTAGAAGAAGTATCTTTATACCGCTCTTAACATTACATACCAGATGATCAATTTACATTGGCTTCAATAGATTGAAACTGGTAGAAGAGTTATAAGCAAACAGTTCTATTTTATGTGATTATATATCGGTGAATGGAAGGTGTAGCAGGTAGTGTGTTGGTTTATTAGACGAGGCCGTGGTTCTGGAACAAACCGAAATATAAAAAACGACTTCCTCTCTGCAATCTTTGGCAAAAACAGTGAATAAGTAAAATTGTCATGAATATTTTCTCAGAAAAATCTATAGTTTGGAGTAAACTTTTTAACTGTAGGCTGCGCCACTCATGGATAAAATTAACTCACACAACATGGGTACTGTGCGAAGCGAATTTGTAATTCTGACTGAGTTGTAATGACCAATTAATTAAATTAGAATAGGAAGGTCCATAGCTTAGCAGTAGATTTATTCAAAATGTGGAAAAATATTTCTTGAACAGGACTTTCAATCTTTTGTTTGGAAACATCCATATTACGGTAAATAACCCTTCAATCCCTCAAATAAGTAAATTTTTATTGCAAATTAAAAAAAGACTCATCTCCAACATAAAAACATCAAAAGCAAAACATGAAAAGCTATTTTAAATAAATGTGTAGAATTTATTTAACAAATTTATAAATTAAAAAAACAACATCCCACCTTTTTAAGTTCTAAATTTAACACTCTTACTAACTGTAGCCTTAATGCCTGAAATTTCACCACCATATCTAGAGGTTTCTTTGCGTACAGTGCGCACTGCACCTTTCCTTCTTATTAAAGCCTTACGATATTTGCCACGATGTTTAACGCGAGGATTACGTTGTTCCTTCTTACGATGAGGCATAAGGCCTTTATTCTTGGCAATTTGATAAGTAATGCCACGGCGGGCTGCTTCGTCTTCGCCGTCTTCCTCTTCTTCACCCATTTCTTCATTGTCCTCGTCATCATCGTCGTCGGACGACATTTCAGCCAATGTTGCCAAATCTTTGTCTTCTTCTGTTTTAAGTTTCTTTTTAATAGGACCGTCTTCTGTTGCTTCCTCTCCATCGTAAGCAGACAATATACCCAATTTAGATTGTTTATTTTTACGTTTCTTGCTGTGACCGTCTTGTTCTTCTGAAGGTGGAGGCACATTTTTCAAATCTAATATTTCAAACTGATCACCATCTTGAATACGTTCTAGCAAAGCCTCCAATTGAGGTTTAATAATGTTTTCATGTTTATCATCCAACTGATTTAACAGTTTCTTCAATTGGGTCAATCTTTGTATAATCGGATGATTTTCTATGGATATTCTTTTGGCCTTCAATAGTAAATAAAATGCCAAATTTGAACAATAAGTCAAAGCAATATTTTGATAGTGTTGGGCAAACTGCAAGGCCGGTATCATTACAAGTCCTTTTTCGTGTACGTAATTCAATACTGGCGCATGTAATTGCTGGATTTCTTCCAAGTAACCCTCAAAATCTCCAACCAAGCCCGCAAACTCTGGTGAATCTTTTTCAAACAATTCCAAACGCTCTCTCTTGCTAAGGCCGGAAAAGTCAGCCTTTAATAAAGTGCCCTTTTTCGGACTATCTGTTGTGGCTTGATCACCTTTTTTTGATTTTTTCAATTTACCAAAGGCCGAATCTAAAGTAAAATCTTCTTCCTTCAATTGTTTAGCCAGCCGCAACTGTATAGCCTTGGCTTCTTCTTCTTCCAATTTGGCTAGTTCCTCTTCCTTTTCATTATAGGAACTATAATCCTGATCCACAAAATCGGTATTATAGTAGGCACTTGTTTTCTTACCCCAATACTTGGTATCGGGCAAATCATTTTCATCTACTTCGGCACCCTCAATATCACTGTCGGCCAAACCCATTTCATCATCATCATCTTCGCCATCGTCGTCCACACCTTCCCCAGCTTCAACATCATCGTCGTCGTCTTCTTCTTCATCTTCTGATTCAGTAAAGGCTAGAATTTCTCTTTGTTTGCTTTCATCTCGCTTTCTGCCTTTACGTACCTCCTGCAGCAATTCTTTCTCTTCCTCGCTATATTCCTCTTCGGAATCTGTGGGTTCATATTCATTACCGGAATTATTTTTAAATTTTATTTTATCCATGTTCTTTTAATAAAAGCAATTTATATTATTCTTTTTAATTTATTTTTCTTTCTTATGTAGGAAGTAATAAACAAAACACAATTTGTAAATATGCACGTGCAACAGAGACAGACAGCAATAAAGTGTAAAATTGACTGATAAAAATATAGAGAAACAAAACGGAATGAAACACAGTGTAGACATTAATGATTTTCACTATGTTAGCTAAAGATTGTATATGGTCTCCAATAAAGGCATAGTGAAGCCTACTGAACTGAAATAGAAAAGTATTGTGTTGGGTAGACGGCAATGCTATATGTGGGATAATCAAGAAGCAGATTAATTGACAGGGAAAGGAGAGATGAACGCGTGAACCAGATATATCGATCGGTTAGAATTCAACCGGGATACTTCTTTGGGCTGGGCAGAGAATTTGTTAGGACCTTGACTAGTTTTTTGACGGGAGACTGCTCCTTGAGAGCAAGAACCAGTAAGTGGAACAACAGTATCCCTTCTTTATGAAGGATTTATAGTAACGAGAGAACCACAGTTGATATCAAAAGTTTCATTTCTGCCATTAGCTGGCTAGTAACATGACTCTGTTTCCTTCTCTGCCTTATTTTCTTATCTATTTTAGTTTTCGAGCAATTATGTAAGATTTGGACTACTTCCATAAATGTAACTACAATGGACCGCTTCTGATCTCCAAGATAACTTACCTCACCAACTTTCCGACATTGACAACACCTGAGGATAGGGCTTAGGGATCTACATATATAGACTTAATGTTTTTATTTCATCTGCAAATGGTTCTTAGATGGGCTTATTTAAAGTGTGCATATATTGATCCACGGCCCTATGCTCCCTAGAGGAGTAAGAGGAACATATATATATATATTGATCCACGAGTGTTGACCTTGGTTAATAATGAGTTTTAGAAGATTTGGTCTTATGCGGATATATCCGTATGGAAACTTCTCCGAAGTACATGCCATGGTTGTAAAAAAATACTTGCTTTAACATGGTTGGGGCTCTAGTTAAATGAAAACCATATAAAATATTTTTATTATTCGTGACAAATTTATTTATACTGCATTATCTTTAATATGTTGCCTTAAATTTATTGAAAAACCATTTTATCAATATTTTTGAGTTAAAAGTATACTAGCCACGATGTTTTATTGTTGTTTTTTTTTTACTTTTTTCTTCATCTTATTTCTTTGTTTTAACGGTATATATAGAATAATTTGTAAAAAGTATATGATAGAGAACCTTAAATTATTTATAATTTCATAGTTTTACTTTAAACAATAAATAAAATCGGAATTTATATAATGTACTCTTTTTTTTAATAAACGATATAAAAGACAAACATTGACTGACGTTTTTATGAATTTGCTGTTGGTTGTTTTTTTTTTTTAATTTTAATTTGTTTTTATAAATTACATAAAAAAATTAACATATACAAAAGATTTAATTTAAACTAATAATAGTTAAACAAAAATGAATTAAACAAATTTTTTTTTGCTTGCACAACATAAAAAAGGTTAAAAAAATTTTAAAAGAAAAGGAATGGTTAGAATAAAATCAGGAAAGGGATTTTAAATTTAAATTTAATTAAAATTTTGTTTTGTTTTCAACTGAAAAGACAACTTACTACTTCTCAAGTATTTTTTGTTTTAAATTTAAGTTTATATTTTACTTTTCGCAATAAAATGTTTGGTGTCTTAACTTTTTCTGGTTCAATTTTAAATACTAAGATACTATTGCTTATTATTAAATGGGGGCCATATATATATTTATATATTTATTATAATTATATACAGAATGTTTAAAACATATAATAATTATATACAGAAATACATTAGAAGAACAAAATGTTTATTTATTAAATAGAACCAAACATAACAAAACAATTTTTTACATTGTTAGAAAGAAAACAAATCAAGAAAATTTTTTTAAACCTTTTTTTTTGTTAATGGCAGTTATAAATTTATTTTTTAAAATGCTTTTTAAATTTAATTTATTTTAATTTAAAAAAATGTTTAATTTATACATTTGAAAAACGTATGAATGCATACAAAATAATAAACTTTCTTTTTAAACCCTTTAACCAATTTATACATATTTATAAATGTATGTATGTATGTATAGAATAAAAAATATATACGTGTATATATATCTATTTAAACACCCTGTATATAACTAATATTGTTTTACATATTTTTTTTGTTTTTTCTTATATTTTTTAAGAGTATAAATATTAATTAAATGTCTGTTGTGTATTGATTTAGGTATGTTTTCTTAAACGGATTTCAAAATTGTGTCATTCAAGTAAAATGTTATTTTATTTTCATCTTTTTGTTTTGTTTTGTTATTGTATATTGTAAAAGAAATGTATTTCCTTTTGTATTAAATGTAATGTTTTAAATATGTCTGTGTTGTCTGTTTTGGATTTGTTTTTTTTTTTTTTTTTGTCAAGTTTATCAAGTATTTGATTTTTGAAAATTATAAAAGTATTGTTTTAATTTTTTTTGTTGTTTGATAATCAGTAATCAGTATGATTTGTTTACTTTTTACTGTTTAATTGTTGCATTGTGTTTGCCTGTTTACTGATGACCATGTATGTTTTGAACCAGTCGTTGGCCCCAATATTCTTCCAAATTAAATGGTTTAAAATTTTTTAATTGATTATCAGATTCGTTGTATAGAACTGAAGTACTCTGTTCACTAACCTAGAATTGACAAAAAAAAAGAGATCAAAAATTAAATTAGCAATTATAGCTCCACGATAAGATATCATTTAAAAACTTACATTTGTCCATGCTTCTCTTATGTAGCGTATAAGTTCATCATGTTGTGTTATCGGTTCGCGGGACATATTTGTTGTGTTATTGCTTAAATGTGTTGTTGTATTCATATACATCGTTGCGGACGATGGACCCGACGACGATGATTGCGAAGATGTTGTATTCTGTTGTGAATTATTGGAATAATGTGATGAGGAATTATTGGTTGAAGTATTACGATGTGTATAGGAATTATGATTATCGTAATGATTATTATTAGTATTATTATGATTGTTAGTTGACGATGACAACGACGACGAGGACGAAGAGGACAGTGACGAATTCGAATGATTATTATGATGTTGATTATTATGACCTCCACTTTGTCCACCACCTTGGCGGCGATTGTAGGTATAACGTCCGGAACTGGAAGAATGCAAGAGGAGATGTTATTAAATTTTAGCTTATATAATCAAATAACTTCAAGTTCATAATAACTTTAGAAAGTTAAAACTTTGTCCTTATACTGAAATATTGTATTTGATGCGATGAAACATACCAATAAGCAAAGGTTTCGAACCTATAGTTAAATAAAGCTGGGATTTCGATGAATTTTTTTTTATAAATATATTGTTTGGACCTGGTCATTATGTACAAAATAAACTAACATTTAAGGGACCTCCTCCTGCATTGGTTGCAAAAGTTTGATCCTTTTGAGACTGTTTTCCACCACTTTTCACGCATTTCGGGCGGTAGCTCGGCGATACCTTAAAAGGCTCCAATGTTAGGAGATTATCGATGTAGGCGTGATTTTGCACATAGCAACTAACGGTGTCAAATCGCGTATGATTGACATTGCTAGAACGTGAAGTTATTCTTTCTTGATAAGCCAAAATGTTGTATGGTCCGAATCGGTCTGAATTTAAAAATGGGAAATTTTAAAGGGTCAATACGAAAAAGGCGAAGCAGCACACTCCAATTAAACAATGCGAATGGAAACTTTATAAAAATTCGCACATGATGTCTTTGTTTACATAGTTTGGGAAAACCTGTTCGAACTCAATTATGTGCAAATGTAATCAATACAATTACAGAAGCAAAATAAACACTAAAGAGAAATAAGGCAACAGTTTTTAAGTGCAATACAGCAACTAAAACTACAACAATAATACATTTCAAAATATAAACAAAAAGGTAAAGACTGAAGAATGAGTGTCTAAAGAAAATAAATCATTACAAGGTCTATTAGGATTTAAAAAAAGAAATTAAATCTCTTTTTCACTTCTATTTCCCTCTCTCACTGTTTTTCTCTGTCACTTTGTTTCTTGCACTCTAATTATAAAATTAAACACAACATACAATAATCATAATAAAGAAATGAATGAGAACCCCTATAAATTGCAGCACCTCAAACACCCCAAAATGGCCCTAATTTTTATGGGTTTAAAAATAATAATAAAGACCTTGGCACAATTTACTTGAAATACAATACACGAATAAAAAAATCACAAAGAATTTTTGTTTAATTTAAACAATAGCAATTTACATAAATAAATAAAAATCATTACAAAAAGAAAACTTACCCGCGATCCATTTTTAGGTCTATGTTTATTACTATCTTTTACTTTTTAATAAAGTTTCAAATGTTTTTATCTTTCTAAAAAAAAGACACGCAATCTTTTTTTCAATATCCGCGTTTCTTTTGTGATTTCCTTTAAATTACTTGTTTTTAATATAGTTTTTTAACTATATTTTATTTTGTGGCAAAATGCAACACAAAATCCTCAACGTTGTTTTATTTTTTTACTCCGCTTTTGTTTATTGCAAAATTTGCCTTTTGTTATCTTTTGGTGCTGCTGCTACTGTTTTCCGTTTTCTTTTTATTGTTTTTCTTATTTCTTTTCCTGTTTTATTCCAAATTTTAAGGCAAAATACGCAAAACGTCCACAAAATCTGTATTTGGATGTGTGTATGTACGTGAGCTTTTTTTCTTTTTTTGGGGAAAAGGCAGAAATAGAAAGTGGCAGCTAAATTTTCTATGCGAAAATTAAATGTAAATTTCTTTATATTCCTTTAGTTTTAGTTAGCCTTTTCAGTAATTGTAAGATAAAACTTCTTTTTAACTTTACTTTTGTTTATATTTTTTTATTATTAATAAATTCTTAAGGGTATATTTCTATTAAAAAAAACTTCACGAAGTTATTGTAAATCGGTATTTAGCTTTGCTGCTGCCAAATAGTGAAACGAAAGAAAAAAAAGAAGGAAAGTAATCACAATATGAAAGGTATTGGGTACTCAAAAAATATCGTCTATACAGGGTTGTAATTTTCAGTAACAATTACTTATTAACCCATATTTAAAAATGTTCCTTGTATTAATTTATTAATTAAATTACATTATAAAACAATACCATTATAATTAAAATACAAAAAAATTAATAATAACACGAAATAAGACTAAACTACTATAAATACTATATATTATTAATTTCATAACTATTTCCAAAAGTATATTGAAATATAAGGTGTAGTAAGAAGAGGTCCCATATTTTTGTATTTGTATCGAAAGTTAAGTCTAGTATAGTTATAATTATTTGATGCGCTTAAAATAAATATCTTTTTATCTGTCAAAATGATAATATTACATTTTGAAATGAGTGACTGGAACATTTTATAAACTTCTGGTTTCAGAAAAATGTTCCACCGAATCTTGTTCACCGTTATTTATTCTTAAATGTGGTTGCTCGACCTTGTAGTAAGTTCACCTATCACTTTGGATTTGTAATCGAGCAACGTCTTCCGGATGGAAATTTCATGTCCACACCGTATAAGACTAATCTAATCTTATTCATGTGTTCCTAAACAGTTTTTAAGGTTGTGGTAGGATTCGAAAATAATTGAAATTGGGAGATGCATAAACAGTATTAAGCCACATTATTACAAAACAGCGTATGAAACTTTTTGTACAAAATCTTATTTTTCTGACGATCCAAATACCGTCATATAGAACAAAATATAGAAAATCAAGGAAAAACTAATGGATATATTTTTATTATACCATATATTCTCATTGTTGTGCAAATTTTTATATTTAAATCTAAATGAACTCAATTTTTAAAATTCTAATATCGATAATCGGAGGAACGTTAAAGATTAAATATTGTTGTTCAGAGCTAAACGAATTCAGAATTCTTTGAATACATTAAAATAATATTTATTATTTTATGTTCCATTAAAACAATGTTTATATTTTATTTTAATTGTTATTTAAAGTATATTTTTTATTAGAATAGTAAAAATAGTAAATATTAAATATTTTAAACTAATTATTAGGTAAATATGTATGTATGTATGTTTGTATATATATGTACGTAATGTATATGTATAGAAATGTAATAAATGCATTTACAAAAGATATATTGAAATAAACATAATAAAAAAGAAATCTGTTGTATAAAGTTATTTATAAAGAGGCAAATTTTGTTTTGGAAGAAACATTTTGTTCTTAAACAACATAACAATTTTTTGTTTACATAAATATTGTAATAAATTCCATAACAGTTTATTATGTTTTTAATATATAATCAATTTAAATATAATTTTGGCAATCAATTTTGGAAACATATATAAATTTATATATAAATAACAAACAAAAAAAAGAAATTCGATGTTTTAAAATGGTGTTACAATAGCATTAATTTTCGTATTAACTTATTAATAATATAATAGGAGATAATATATAAAAATGAAATCAGTTAATAAAAATATGTTTTGACTTTAAGGAAATAGCCAATTGTTATTAAAATATAAAATATTTAAAAGAAAATTATATTATCGATAAACAGATATATTTGCACCTTTTTTAGTTTGTAAATTTACATTTAAGGGATTTAGAACACGGTTGCTACGGTTTATCTATACAATTAACCATATTAAGTTCCTTTAACGTGAAATATTGTTAAATAATAAACAAAATTATATCGTGAGCTGTTTTAAAATTACTACCGGTATTATTTTTTATTGCAAAATGTTCAATATTAGGGTGTCACACAATAAATACTTTGAAACATTTCTTTTTTCTTAAAGTGTTTATATGAACATGTCATATGGCTGTAGTACTTAAATCTAAAAATGGAGATAATTTCATAAAGACATCAAATATTTTATATATTTGCATAAAAGTACCTAAGTCTTATGGTACGAGGCAAGTTTCAGCGGATCTGTGGTTGTAAAACAATAAACTGAATCATTCGTTTAATAATTTTAGGAATGTTAGATTGAATTTATATTTATAGATTTTAAATGTGCACTGTTCTATTTATCCCTAAAATGAACAAGAAAAAATTAAAAATTAAAGTGGCACCCTTATGGATAGGCTGAATTTATTACAGTTAAAAATTTCTACTATAAAAAACATGTATTTTTTATATTCTTATATTGTAATTCACTAATGGATTTTCTGTCAGTTTTAAAAAACATTCCATTGCAAAATGTATGTTTACTTATTTAACATTTTCAAATATTTACAAATCACTCAAGTCTTTAATTGTTTTCTAAATTCTATATTTTTATAAACTTTAAAGTGATTAATCAAATTTTGGTTTGGTGTTAAATTTCCTAGAAAATCGTTTTTTTTAGTTCTAAACCCCTTTCTTATTTCATTGATTATAAAACTCTACAAGTCATCATCACCTATACCCTCGAAAGCCTCATTGTGCACCGCCTCCTCTTGGGCTAAAGAATTCCTAAAGAATACCGCACCATATGAATGGCTTTTTGTTAATCTAGGATTTTGTTTGTTCAAAATACGCTGCGCTAAAAATCTGACAGGTGCCTCTGAGGTAGGCGACGATGTATCATCTATATTCGATGCTGAGTAATGTGATGTTGGCGTTGAGGAAGAAGATGACGAGGAGGTGGGTGTAGAACGTGTTATAGAGTTGGAGGAATTAGAAGATATTGAAATATTCTTTTGCAATGGTTTTGCTAATTGTTCATTATCTTTATAGTTCAGTAACTCATTCACCATTTCCTGTAGACAAACCGACATTAACATTGCCTGAGGACTGTTTATTGTAATCCACCTAAGATTCTGTTTGGACATCAAATATTCGAAAGATAGCTGCAAATTAGAACACTTATCCTTAGTTTCAAGAGTATTATGTAGAGCAGTGACACGCCAAACACGCATACGTGTTACTCTAAACTTCGTTTCTAAAATCTTATCTTGTTTCATAGTACGCATACTCAGTTCTTTATTACCAATGGCTATTAAGGCTGAAGTCTCAGGTTCCGGATAGTCTACTGTAGAGGTGAGAAACTGTAAACAGCCATATAATGGTAGTTGTCTGGAAACTTCCACATATTCTTTATGCATGCCATACTCCTGTAAAGATTTCAATTTTTTCACTATTTCCGTTGGTGCTATAATCCATTCCCTTTCGATTTCCGATACCGTCTGCATATATAGCAAATTCAATGCAATGGAATTTTTCATTAGAACGTTATCATAATTGGGATTCCAATAACTTTTGCGTATTTGTATTTGACATGGTTGATTATATAGACGTGATACAAAAGGTGTTTCAAAATCCATTAATTTTCTAAGCAGTACCAAAGAATCTTTTGTTTCTCTTCTCACTAGAAACAGGCAAAAATAGGGCATCATTTCAGCTGGCAATTGTACACATGACAAGGCCTTCTCTAGTAACAAGCTGGCATTGTCGGAAACACAACAGTTAACCTTGAGTTGATAACCACTAGGTAGGATGACTTCTAAACGTATGGGCCGCATAAATTCCTCCATGCCGGAGGAAGAATTGGAATCTTCCGCACCATAGCCAAAATATTCCTCAAACACACCCTCTGCCAATGCTGTTTCCAGTTGAGCATTTAAAAGAAACCTTTGAAATGTATCCAGTTTGGAAACTTTTGTATCTTGCCCCAACATTTGCAAATAGTGTTCCAAAGACTGTCGTCGACTCTCCACTTGGTTGTTCGTTAATGGCAAGAACTTTTTTGGTGGAAATTCTGGCATTATCACACCCATTGGTGTGCAGTGCCTACGCAATTGTTCATTTAAGGCATGTAGTTGCTTATACCTGAGGCAAGCATGGTAGCTGCCGTTTATGTAGATATTATAGCCTGTGTAGGAGGTGCCTGTAGTTTCACTAAACAGTTCTTGAGTATGCGGTATGGAAAAATGCATCGTATTGCTTTTATATTTTAAAAAATTATAATCTTTTAACAATTTAATATCACACTAATCAATATCGATATTTTACAGGCTTTGTGTTAATAACTGATATTTTCCAATTATAAACATTTTTTAATTTTATTAACTTTATTTACTCTTTTTACAAATTTCCTTTGTATTGTATTGAAAAATATGATTTTTAGTAATAATTGAAACTTTAAATTAGTCACCACTTGTTTATTTTTATTTTATTTGTATTTCGTATAAATTTTATTATAATTAATTAAAGTAAAAAAAAGAGTTATTTTTTCCTATTTTTTGTTGATTTTTGCGTATTTTCTTTTGTCGTCTTTCCTCCCATATGTTTTTACTACTATTTATGTGTGGGTAGTACAAAGAATGGCAGAGTTGCAACTAAGGGATGTAGCGCTTAGGCGGCACAAAAATCTATTAATTGTTCAATGGATACCCTTGTGGTCTACTGTAATTAATAAAGAAAAACATTTTTAGTCACAAATTCTAATGAGAGGTATAGACATATTTTTTAGTTCAAAACCATCTAGAGAAAAAATCCTAATAACTACCAAAGAAATCACGGCAGACAAAAATTGAATTGGTAGCACGGTTTGAGTAGTTACAAACAACTACAAATATCATTACTTATGTTTTAACAACTCTGTCTTAACACAATCACATGTAGAAAAATAACAAGTGATAAAACAATAAATCAAAACAAAACACGACAAATACAAAATAGTACAATTTCTTATAGCATTTAGTTGCATTGCTTTCTGCCGAGTTTTACGCCGTAATAAGTATGGATATACCTAAAGAACGGCCACAACGTGATATACTGGAGATATTCAAGCAAGAAAAATCACAAGAGCATGGTTTCTTGCGCGTTTCTGCGCCTATGGTGCGCTATAGCAAATTGGAATTTCGACGTTTGTTAAGGAAACATGGTGTAAAACTGTGTTTTACACCCATGATTATAGCAGACTCTTTTAATAATAGTGAAAAGGCCCGCCAAAATGAGTTTACTACCACGCCAGATGATGAACCGATTATAGCACAGTTTGCAGCAAAAGACTCCACAGAATTTGTAAACTCTGCCCTGCTTATATATCCCTATGTCGATGGCATAGATCTTAATTGCGGATGTCCTCAGTCTTGGGCTATATCGAAGGGTTATGGCTGTGGTTTATTAAAGCAACCCGAGGTAGTCAAAGATATTATACAAACATTACGAAGACGGATAAATAACAACTTCAGTGTTTCCTTGAAAATAAGGCTGCTCAATCACGAATCTAGCAAAACTACTATAGACTTTGCACGCCAATTGGAAATGTGTGGTGCGACATTTCTTACTTTACATGGCAGAACAATGTGGCAGAAAACTTCGGATCCTTTAAATGTGGCAGCTATAAGAGATATTAAACAATCGTTGCGCATACCTCTAATAGCCAATGGTAATGTAAAATCGTGGCAATCTGCTTGCGAATTGTATGAGCAAACCCAAGCCGATGGTATTATGGCAGCAAGAGGGCTCTTAGCAAATCCTACTTTATTTAACCCCAAGTTTAAAGATGTCGATGGAATACCTCCCTTGGATTGTATACAAGACTGGTTCAACATTGCTGCCGAAGCGGGAGATAATTTGCAATTTCTTTGCTTTCACCATCATTTAACGTTTATGTGGGGCGGTAATTTAAAACGTAAATTACGCTTGGAATTTAATAGCTATACAAAGAAACAGCAAATATTCGACTTTTTCTATGACAATTATAATATAAAACCTTCAGTGGAATTTTCACTAAATTCACTGAAGTATACCAGATGTACTTACAGTCATTATACACCAATTATCGATCAATATAAGAGTGCTGAAGTGTCTACAGATAATTGGAATTCGAATTCAAATGGCAAATTTTTCAATGAGTTTAATCAAGAATTGGTACAAGACAGTGATGAAGACTGTGAACTAGGCACTAGCTTTTTTGCGGAAATGTAAATAACTTTGTAAATAAACAAATTTTTTAAAAGGAAAAAATATTTTGTTTAAATTTATAAAAATTACGAAATGTAGCGTTTCAAAAACGCTTTTAATAAATATAAAATGGTTTTATGTTAGAAACATCAATATTTGCAAAAAAATTACTGTAAAATACAATTATACAAACTAATACAATTTAAATCTTCATCTCATTGGTCCAAACTTTTTAAACAGTTTATTTATGTAGAGAATCAGTTCTTTTTCATATTGTTTTGGCAACGCATTTTTTATTAATTTGGCAGCATCATTTTATTAAATACAACTCATACTATTAGCGTCGTTTTTCTTTTATGTTCGAAATTCGTTTACTTTCGTAATTAACGACATTTTAACGAAGAGAGCATTTTCTTACGAATTTAGACGTTAAGACGACGCTGCAGTTAACAGTCGAAGTGTGCGGCAAAAACACAGAGTTTTAAGTTTTTCTTTTGCAATTTTATATAAATTAAATAAAGAAAAGTATTTGTTAAAATAAATGTTTAAGTTTTAGTTTTGTACGAAACATTAGTGATGTGTTAAAAATAAGACATTGTTTTTTCTTTGGTTTTAAACAACAAAAACTCTAATCGAAGAACACATTTTCACACAGACTAGTTTTTCTTTTGTACAAATTTTGCCTGTATCGTGTGTGAAATAGAAGCGGAGCGTCTCTTCTCTACGTCTAATTTGCAATCAACTGCAAAAACCCATCAACAACAAGCGTACAGTTTGATGAAAAATTATTACAGGTAAGAAATAATTTAAATATTGTGAATATGCTTTAAAAAGAAACACATTCTAATAATTTTACTTTAAAATTGTAATATTTTCGTTAAGTGAAAAATGTATATACACCGGACGCCTTGAGTATTTTGCTTTTTTATAGTTTGCCTCTGCTTTATTACATTATTGCAAATTAAAAATGGCGCTTTTTAATGTACAATTCTTTCGTGTTTTGTTTTACCAAGGTGTTCTCAATGAAACTATTGTTTTTGTTTCAAAATAATATGAATTTTTTGTTTGAAATAAATTTTTGTTTTATATATTTAAGCATTTTGCGGCATTTTTCTTGTTTTATGTATAATTTTTGTTTTTGTATTGAGATGCAATATTTTTCCCGCTCACGTTTTTGAGTATGGGAATTTTTTTCGGTTCTCGCTCTAAAATTTCGGCATTTTTTTTGTTGCTCACTATTAGACCATGTTTTTTTATTTTATTTTTTAGTGTTGTCAATAAAGCGAGTTTGTTTATAATTTCAACGCAGAAAAACAGCAATTTTAATGGCAAAGTATACAAATTGTATACATATTTTAGTTTAAGGTATATTTACATTATTTGTTTTGTCAATTAATTGGGCCATTCTTATAGCAATCCTATTGTCCCTATTAGCAAAAATCTGTTTTAAAAAGTTTCCATTCAGGCGAATTACTATTTATTTATTATTTATGTGCTTCCTACAGACCATTGAAGAATTTTTAGCTTGTGAGCAATAGGAACAGTCCTCATATGGCATTCAATCAATACAATATCAGGATAACAAACACAACATTTCTACCCACCTAGCTTTTACTGGATGCTATAACCACAAAAGTGTTCAATTTGACTCACACTAATCAAAAGCAATCATTAAATTGCACCAGAAGTTAATTTAGTTATCTATTTAACACCACCTAAAGCGGTTAGCAATCATGCAATGAAATCATAGATTTATTTTAACTACACCCTATACGGTGAACCGGCTTCCATCTCGGAAACAAATATAATAAACTTTGAAAATTAAAATTGATTTCTTTTAAAAGCGATTGTTTTTCTTTGATTCTAACATTTTTCTCTTTAAAAATGCAATTATCCAAACTGAAATCTTATACTTTGGATTTGTTTAATTGCAATTAATATCTGGCGCTGTTATCTTGCTTTAATTTAAGGTTAAGCACGTAATTTGAACCCTTTAGTTATTCGTGTAAACTTTTATTACATCTGAGCCTATTTGTAATTTCTGTTATGTAACGCTTACAATATATACATAAAGAATTAGAACAACTTTTCCTTTAACTATATTTATAACTAATGGTATTAATGTCTTTCCTATTTTTCCATTTTTAGATTGTAATACGATTCGCTTGAAAGTATTAAAATCATTTTATATTAAATTAATCTTTTGAAAACCTTTGAAAGAAATAAAAAGATTTGTCACAATGCAGAACGGTAGCAAGTCCAGTAGTAGTAGCGGTGGCTTGTCCATCGAACAAATGTATCAGAAAAAGTCTCAATTGGAACATATTCTATTGAGACCTGATACTTACATTGGCTCTGTGGAGCATACCAAGGAATTAATGTGGGTTTATAATGAAGAACGTAATCGTATGGTACAGAGAGAAATTTCCTATGTACCCGGTCTTTACAAGATATTTGATGAAATTCTTGTTAATGCTGCCGATAATAAGCAACGCGATAAAAGCATGAATACCATTAAAATTGATATCGACGCAGAAAAGAATATCATCTCGGTATGGAATAATGGTCAAGGTATACCCGTAACTATGCATAAGGACGAGAAGATGTATGTTCCAACTATGATTTTTGGTCATCTTTTAACATCATCGAACTATAATGATGATGAGAAAAAAGTTACTGGCGGTCGTAATGGTTATGGTGCCAAATTGTGTAATATTTTCTCCAACACTTTTACCGTAGAGACAGCCACGAAACAGTATAAGAAATCATTTAAACAAACCTGGGCCACAAACATGACCAAAACAACCGAACCGAAACTTAAAGAATTTTTTGGTACAGATTTTACGAAGATTACTTTCAGCCCGGATTTGGCAAAATTCAAAATGGATCGTTTGGATGAAGATATTGTAGCCTTGATGAGCAGGAGAGCCTTTGATGTGGCTGCCACCGGTAAGGGTGTAGCAGTATATTTGAATGGCAAAAAGTTAGGAGTTAAAAATTTTAAAGACTACATAGATTTGTACGTTAAAAATGACGAGAACGATAGTGCACAACCCGTTAAAATTGTTTATGAACAATGCGGTGAGCGTTGGGAAATTGCCTGTTGCCCCTCGGATAGAGGTTTCCAACAGGTCTCGTTTGTCAATTCAATTGCTACAACTAAAGGTGGTCGCCATGTTGACCATGTCGTGGATAATATTATCAAACAATTGCTGGAAGTTTTAAAGAGGAAGAATAAAGGTGGCATAAATATTAAACCTTTCCAAGTACGTAATCACCTGTGGGTGTTTGTTAACTGTTTAATTGAAAATCCCACTTTTGATTCGCAAACAAAAGAAAACATGACCTTGCAAGCTAAAAGTTTTGGTTCTAAATGCGCCATATCAGAAAAGTTTATTGGTACCGTGTCCAAGTCCGGCATAGTAGAGTCTGTGTTGTCTTGGGCTAAATTCAAAGCTGAAAATGATATTGCCAAGACTGGTGGTAAGAAATCGACAAAAATAAAGGGTATACCCAAGTTGGAAGATGCTAACGAAGCTGGTACAAAGAACTCCTACATGTGCACTCTTATTCTCACTGAGGGAGACTCAGCCAAGTCCCTGGCTGTTTCTGGTCTTGGTGTTATAGGTCGTAATTTCTATGGCGTTTTCCCCCTACGCGGTAAATTGTTGAACGTCCGTGAAGCTACATTCAAACAACTGGCCGAAAATGCCGAAATTAACAATTTATGTAAAATTATTGGTCTCCAATATAAGAAGAAATATCTCACCATGGACGATATTAAGACATTGCGTTACGGCAAAGTAATGATCATGACAGATCAGGATCAAGACGGTTCTCACATTAAGGGTCTACTCATTAACTTTATACACACTAATTGGCCTGAGTTATTACGTTTGCCCTTCTTAGAGGAGTTTATTACTCCCATTGTGAAGGCCACCAAGAAAAACGAAGAGTTGTCATTCTATTCATTGCCAGAATTCGAAGAATGGAAAAACGATACACCAAACCACAACACTTACAATATCAAATACTACAAAGGTAATTATTTTTTGACATTTGCAAGGTTAAAATTGTATACGAAATATAAATTCTTTAAATTTTTTTTTTTTTTTATAGGTTTGGGTACTTCGACTTCCAAGGAGGCGAAAGAGTATTTCCAGGACATGGAGCGGCATCGCATTCTGTTTCAGTATGATGGCACTAAGGATGACGATAGTATTGTAATGGCATTTTCAAAGAAACACATTGAATCTCGCAAGGAATGGCTTACGAATCATATGGATGAAGTAAAAAGACGAAAAACCTTGGGTCTACCCGAACGTTATCTCTATGCAAAGGGCACCAAAGCTGTCACATATGCAGACTTTATTAATCTGGAATTGGTTCTTTTCTCGAATGCTGACAATGTACGTTCTATACCTTGTTTGGTGGATGGCTTTAAACCTGGTCAGCGTAAAGTCATGTTCACTTGCTTCAAACGTAATGATAAGAGAGAAGTAAAGGTGGCTCAGTTATCTGGTTCTGTTGCCGAAATGTCTGCCTACCATCACGGTGAGGTTTCGTTGCAAATGACCATTGTTAACTTGGCCCAAAATTATGTGGGTTCCAATAATATCAATTTGCTCGAGCCTAGAGGTCAGTTCGGTACACGTTTGACTGGTGGAAAGGATTGCGCTAGCGCTCGTTATATTTTCACTATCATGTCTCCTTTGGCACGTTTGATTTTCCATCCCCACGATGATCCTTTGTTACAATATGAAGTTGACGACGGTCAAAGGATTGAACCCCAATGGTATATTCCTATTATACCCATGGTATTAGTCAATGGTGCCGATGGTATTGGTACTGGTTGGTCGACAAAGGTTTACAATCACAACCCCAGAGATATAATGAGAAATATTAGACGTTTGCTGGCCAAAGAGGAGCCTGAGCCAATGCATCCCTGGTATAAGAACTTCCGCGGTCCTATTGAATATATTTCCGATGGCCGTTATATCAGTTCGGGTAACATACAAATTATACAAGGAAATAAAGTTGAAATTTCTGAACTGCCAATTGGCACCTGGACTCAAAATTATAAGGAGAACGTATTGGAACCCCTATCAACCGGTACAGATAAGCAAAAGGCTATCATATCAGATTATCGTGAATACCACACCGACACCACTGTGCGTTTTGTAGTGTCTTTGGCACCGGGAGAATTTGAACGCATACAGCAGGAGGATGGTGGTTTCCATCGTATATTCAAATTAACATCTTCCATGTCAACAAATCAAATGCATTGCTTCGATGAATTGAACTGTTTGAGACGTTATCCCACTTCTATGGACATTTTACGGGCATTTTTCCCTCTACGTTTGGAATATTATACTAAACGTAAAGAATATTTGGTTGGTCAATTAACTGCTCAAGCTGACCGACTTACCGATCAGGCACGTTTTATTTTAGAAAAATGTGAACGAACTTTGGTGGTCGAAAATAAGAAACGCAAGGTCATGATTGATGAACTTGTTAAGCGTGGCTATCGCCCTGATCCCGTAAAAGAATGGCAGCAACGTATTAATCAACAGGAAGAGGAAGAAGCCGATGAGGATGATGAGGAAGAGGAAGAGGCCTCTACCTCAGTCGTAAAGAAGGAGAAAAAGGGACCAGTTGACCCTGAGAAAGCGTTTAAAAAACTAACCGATGTGAAGAAATTTGATTATTTGTTGGGCATGTCAATGTGGATGTTGACTGAAGAACGAAAGAATGAGTTGCTTAAACAGCGCGATCAAAAATTAGCAGAATTGGCTGCTCTTAAGGCTAAAACTATTGAAATGCTGTGGTTGGATGATTTAGATGAATTTGAAAAGAAGCTTGACGAAGTGGAGGAAAAAGAGCGTCTTGATGAGTTGGGCATAAATAAGAAACAATCCAAGTCTTTGGCCAAACACAAGGCTGCATCGTCTGTTAGCTTGAAGAAACGTGGTGCCAATAAAGAAAGCAATGCCGATGTATTCCCAGATCCTAACGGTGTTAAGGTCGAATTCAAGGTGACCGAAGAAATAATTAAAAAGGTATCAGCTGCAGTGGCAGCCACTACAAAAGTCAAAAAAGAGAAGGGTGACAAAAAGACTGTCAAAGATAAAGAAGGTGTTAAACAAGAAGATGTCGATGAATTCGATGCTATGGTTGAGGGTGGCTCAAAGGGGGGAAGCAAATCATCACCAAAAGCACCGATAGTTAAAAAGGCACCAGGAGCCAAACGTGGTCCGAAAAAGAAAGATTCCGAGGATGGCCTTAAGCAAACAAAATTGGCTTTCAAACCAAAGGCCGGAGTAAGTTATTAAAGTTCTTAGACATTTTAGTTCGGCAAATTAATTTATTGTTTGAAATGTTTTCAGCGTAAAAAGAAGGGTGGAAGTTCTGATGATGATATTATGTCGGGTAGTGATATTGATATACCTGTCAGTGTTGCTCCACGGGCTGATAGGCCGGGTCGTCGACAGGCTGCCAAAAAGATCAATTATTCGGGACTTTTAGAGTCTGAAGAAGAACAGAGTAGCGAGGGTGAGTTGGTATTCAAAGATAATGATGCCGTTAAAGCGCCAACACATAAAACCACTAAAATGTCGGATGCTGATTCCGATAGCGATTGTGTGGTGCAAAATGAAGAGCCAGCTGATTCACCAATAAGGCCAAAGAGTAAACCAGCCGTTAAAAGATCACGTAAAAATAAATCTAGTGATAGTGAGGATGACAAAAAGGTAAGATCCTTGTCTATACACTCTTAAAGGAGAACTAAGTAATGTGATTCAAATAAATTTAATAACACTTTTTTACAGCAAAAAAAGAAGAAACGTATTGTTGATAGTGAAGATGATGATGAGGATGATGATTCCGATTTTGAGGCTTAAAGAATATAGTAATAAACAAAAAACACTTATAATTATAAAATCAACATTTAATTTAAGATGTGAAAAGCAACGTGTTTTGTAACACCCCACTCACCACTCACCAACCAACCACCATCCTCAACAATTACTTTTTGAACAACAATTCTTTTTTAATAATAATGTTTTTAAATTTTTTAGAATTGTAATGGTAATTCACTATTAAATTAATTTTAATTTTAAAGAAACAACATTAAATTCCACAAACACTTCAAACGTAACGTATTCTATTCTCTCTTTCTTAATTAAACTCGGTTTATTTTATTTCTCTTTTTTGTTTTTAATATATAAATTAAAATAATTTATTATAATTATCTTTATTTTTTTAATTTAAATAATAATCTATAAAGCTTATATAATTTACCTATAAACAAAGCATTTTATTTTTGCAATAATAATTATGATAAAACCAACTTTAAACATAAATTCTTTTATAATATGGTAACTTTTTATTATTATTATTTTTTGTGTGTTTAAATTCATTTAAACAATTTGCAATTTTTTAAAATGATTTTTTCTTTCTGTGTATAATCTTTTTAATTTTTGTAAATACATTATTATTTTCTTTTTAAATTCCTATAGTTTTTCTTTTTTTTTAATTTTTTGACTTGAAGACATAAATTTTGTTCATTATTCCTAATGAGAAAAAACCATTTAATTTTTCTTCAGAATTTCACCTTTAAATTATAAATCTCTGTCTTATATTAAAACATTTAAATCATAGTATTAAATAGTGTCGTCATATTTTGTACGTTTTTTTTCTAATATTTTTAATATGCAAACAAACTTCAAATTATAGATATTTCTCATTACTGGTAATAATAAAAAGAAAAATACTACAATTTTAAATAAAAATTAAACTTCGTTTTAATATTTTCTTGCATAATGAGATGATGAGAATTTCAGTAATTTGTTTCGAAAGTAAATACAGTAGGACCTTGATTATCCGTGATGGTCGGGACCGGAAGCATTCCGGATAATCGATTTTCCCGGTTAATTGAGTACCAATTTTGGCTAGTTTTTTAATAGATATTTTTATTAATTAATAAATGAATATGTACATATTTATATAAAAACTAAATAATTCAAGGATTTTATACACATACATGTTTCAAAAATATAAAAAACGCACTTCTCAAATTACTAAATTAAACTAAACAGGTTTACATGTGTGCTTCTGACTCATCGTATACTAAAGAGGGAATTCCCCTTTTTCGCTTGTTTGTCCAAAATAATAAAAAAGATGTTTGCTTATAAACACGGATAATAGAGGTAATCACGGTTAAACGATGCAGAAAAATTTAAGTCAATCCAAAATAAAATTAAGTCGATTCAAAAATTTTCGTTTTCCATCCCGGATAATTGATGTTGCCGGATAATCAAGGTCCCACTGTAAAACCCTTGTTCGAATAGTTGAGACTGACAGACTCAACTGCCACTCTGTTTATTAAGGATTAGAATCAAAAATAGATTTCTCCAACTTAAAGGTGTTTCTGAATAACGTTTCTCATTTAGAAACTTTGATTGGGATTATTCCAGAAAGGTTAGGAGATCAAAAGGACTACATTTTAAGGTAAACTTATCGTGTGTTTTACTACAGCATCGTATTGACTAGAGATAGATGATGAATTAAGCAATAGCTTCTCTACTAAACATTTTTATTGTATGACGTTTGGATGAAATATAATTTATTTTGTAATTAGTCCACTACTTCCTATTCTAAATTATTTTAAAGTGCATAAAAATCTATTATTTACTGTGTTTTAAAATATGTTTTTATTTTTAATTTAAAAGTGCTTATTAAACATGTTTTCTTTAATAAATACGTGTGTATAAAAGCAATAATTGTTTATTACAAAATAATTTTGGTTTCACTCCTTACAGCCTGATATTTTAAAACATAATTTGCAACATAATATGTATAAACGTTAGTTGTTTTTGATTTTTTGTTTGAGATATAGACGTACAATATCAAACAAAATTATGAAAAATTCAAAATAAATCAGTTCATTGTTAATAAATTAAGGAACATAATAAAAGTTTAAGATAGTTTTATATATTGTAATACTGGTAAAAAGATTTATATAAAAATATATGTTATTTTGAGATCAAAAAATGATTTGTTCATACATCGTATAGTCAACTTTAATGGAAATTTATTTAATGTTTGAAGAAAACTTTTCAATAACAGTTAATCAATGTTGACAATCTAAGGAGTCTGTCGTTACCACGACATCGGCAAACGTTAGTAATTATTGAGTCATTAAGTTTTTAAGAAATTATTTCTAATTAAAAGGATAACTTTTCAATCTTTAAAGGGCTTGTAAGAAATAATCGTATAAATTATGTTAACAGATTTACGATTACTTTATAGAAATGTATTTAAAACAATGGGAAACACCTGATCATAGCTCTTTTCGATATTGATATATATCGCAATCGATACATGCATCTGGCTTTCCTAAGATTTCAACATTGATCTTGAGTTCATTTGAATTACCTTTTAAAGAAAATAATACAAATTTATTAAATGGCTATAAATATTGAAAATAAAATTATACATTTCAAGTAAAAACAAATAAAGGAACACAAAATGCACAAAACAATTCAAAAGCAAACGATCTCTTCATTCTTATTTTGAAAGCGACTAGTTTAATACAAACTAGTTTTCTTCATAATACGCAAAAACTCATCTTGATTCACTTCACCGTCATTATCTAAATCGGCTTCATCGATCATTTCTCTAAGCTCTTCATCGGTTAGGGTCTCACCCAATTCCCGCGCCACTCGCTTCAAATTTTTAAATGAAATTTTACCCGTGTCATCATCATCAAATAGACGGAATGCTTTTAATATTTCCTCTTTAGTATCCTTTTCGGCCATTTTCATGGTCATCAAATGCAGGAAATCATTATAGCTTATACGTCCTGTACCGTCTTTATCAATTTCAGCAATCATACGTTTGATTTCTTCCTTTTTCGGTTCAAAACCCAAAGCTCTTATGGCCACTTTAAGTTCTTTGACTTCAATGAAACCGGTACAATCGACATCGAATAGATCAAAGGCTTCTTTAATATCAGCCTTCTGAGCATCCGACAATTCAAACTTTGGTCCAGATTTCTTGCGACCACCGCCGGTACCTACTGCTGCCGGGACATTACGTTTGGTATTCGGATTTTGATTTGTTGTAGAAGCTCGTTCCATAATGTTGCTGTCCATTTTCGTTGAAAGTTATTTAAAGAGTGTTTCAAACAATTTCTAATAGACTTACCTTTTTAGCTGCCTTATTTATTTGCCCTTAATAATTTGATATAAAGGTTGTTAGGCGGTATCCTTGACCACCGTTTGCGTTTCGTAATTAAATGTCCTTTTATAGTATTCAATTTGCGTTTGATTTTACAAATATTCTTTACCAGCCAGCTGACAAATATTTCCTTGTGTTCTATTCTTATTTACTGGTGTTGTCAAATAGAGTTTTTTATTTAACCACCCTTATGAATATTCCTCTTCTATTTTATATTTAAATTTCTATTTTTAAAATATAATTGAACAGGTTGCAACTATTTTTAAAGTGTGTTTCGTTAATTATCCTTTAAACACACACACACACACAACACAGAAATTCCAGTTGTGTTTACGTATGCCAAGAGTACAGTCTTTAATAAATTTCTCAATATTGCGAGCAGAGTTGGAGAAACAAGTAGTATGAAAAAAGTATATCCCTACATAAAGGGGAGTTAAAAATTATAATTAAAAAATGATACAATAAAATAACAGTAAATGGAGCATAAGTGGTAAATTTGACAATATCATGAAAAAGGAGAAAAACAATGCTGTTAGCTGTAACGAATAATACTTTACATTTTCAAAGTTTACTTTGTCAAGTCTTGACTTTTAGGAGATATGTAAGAAAAGTGGAGGGGTAAGTAGACTTAACTTTGTTATTCGCTCGTTGTATATAAATATTTGCATAAACTACAACAAAGAATTAACAGTTTACCAAAGTAAACATTGTGTGTGAAGAAGGGTAAGAAAGCTTAAAGTAAAATTTAAATGAGTTTGTTAAAGTTAGCATTGAACGTGCAAAAGTGATCTTATTTTTAAAAAATCAAAAGCTTTATTAAGTAATTATGAGAATAATCCGATTTAGGTTCAATATGAATCGGTTTGCTTGGTTATTGATTGAAATGTTGAAAGAAATTATGCGATTTTTCTTTCCTTTCCAAGAGCTACTAATTTGGAGGGTTATTTCCCTATGAAAGTTTATTTGTTCGAATATCTACTAACTCGAATAGTTAGTTTGACTGCAGAGCATTGTTTATTGTCGATTTTTTTCTTACTGTCTAATAATTTTCACATTACATATGTACTAGGGCATTATGTTGTTACGGTAAACTGCAGATCGGATGAATTGGACAGATGTGGTACAACTATCGGAACTGTCGGATGTGTAAACAAGCACGTTTAGTTGTAGGGTACTTATGCGGGACGCATTTGTTTTGGCCTATGGTTTCTACAGAAACTGCAGATACAAGAAAGAGAAAGGAACCTCTTGCTTGCAGCGTTATGTCGCAGAAAAAGAAATCATCTACGCTTCTACTGCGCATGTAATATCACTGATCTCTGGATAGTACCTGTGATAGAGTAATTGAAAGACGGTGGATCCGTAATAGGCCGCAAATGGTTTAATTGTATCCATTCTCTTGGGTGACAACCACTTATACCTATCTACCTAATTTTCTACATTTACAGTTGTACCTCTCCTAAATCGTAACATATTTAAAGCGATAATTAGAGCGGAAAAGGTAATTTTTTTTTGCCAAAGAAGAAAACAGAACTTTTAATACTAATTATACGAGCATTGGCTGCTCTTGTTGCTTCTGGGAATTGAACCCACACAGATAAATTAAAACTTAGGATAATATTTACTGTTTTCCACAATCAGCTACGCCATTAATGAAAACGAAAAATTTTTGAAATTAATTTAAGATATTCGAATATTAAATTTCAAATTTTGTTTTTCTTTATTTAAATTTGTTTTTAAAGAATCATAAAATTATAATGAACCTCAACACAAAAGTGGCAATTAAAATTAACGGTTAAATCATAAGAAAAACAAATAAAACGTAAAATGAAAGAAAAAGAAGAAAAATAAACTCATTTATGAATTCTTTATTAAGGGTTTACTTTTTTTGATTTTATTTTCATAAGACCAAAGACACAGGCAGGCATGTATGTATATACCATATACATACCTCCTTGGGATCAGTTTAGATAGGCATTTGTGTTTTGCATTGTGGCTCACAACCATAAACAGGCAAATTAATTTTGCAAGCTTGAGTTAGTTTGAAAACCAATAACATGTTGCATTTTTATGTTAGAGTTAAGTTCTTAAGAGAACTTGTTTTACAAGGATGATGAAGCTTTAATCTAAAGCAAACAAGCCCCCCCTTTATCAAAATAAAAGGAAATGAAAAAAAAACTAAAATGAAATTCAAATTCGCATTCATATTCAGTCAGTTTGAAATAAGAAAAACAAAAACAATCGAATTTGTTTTGGTTTTCATTTCATCTTTACAGAGTTTATTAAACTCTTTGGCTAAAATACTACGTTATGCAAATTTTATAATGACTGAAGAAGTGTTTACGTATGAGTGTGTGTGTTGAATGATTTTTTTTACAAGCTTTAAAACTGTCATTCTCTCTTTTTTGCTTTTTTGTTTTCTTTCTTTTTTTTAAATTAATTTTAAAGTTCTTAACAATTTTTTTTAAATTTCAATATTTTTTTCTGTATTTTCTTTATAACGCGTTTGTATTTTATTTATTTTTTTTTGCCTGTCCCATATGAAACGTGACTTCTTCAGGCTTTTGTATATAAATAGATGCGTTCTGGACACCAGCTTAAGCAGTTTTATTCCTACGTGCGTTAACTACGGTTGTGTTGGTCTTTCTCTTTGTGGATTAAATATCTAAAAAAATAATAAAAAAAAACATTTCTGTTTCGTTTTGAATATTTAAGAAACATAAAATTGTTAAGTGTTAGCAAAAGTAAGAATTAAAAAAAAAAGAGTGTGGAAAAAAAATGAACAATAATAATAATGATAATAAAAAATAGAACAAATTTAAAGTATTAAAGTATTGAAACCAATCAATTTAATGTGTGTCAGTAGTTTGAAAAAGTCTTGAAAAATAAACACATCTTAAGCATTTAGAAATTCAAACGTGTCTAGCATTTTATATGGCATAAAAAATTCTTTCATTTTTAATAGAATTAAGTGAAGTTCTTATTCGAAGAAAAATTTCTTTTTTTTTTTATTATTAAACTCTGTGGTTTTTATACACTTAACGCGCTTGTATCTTAAGTCTTTTGTTTTCGTGGGCATAACACAACATGCCTTTGTTGTCACTTATTTTTATAGCGATCCTGTAAGCGAAAAAAATGTTGTTTTTTTTTGTTTTTTGTTTTTTAATTTATTTACATCTTATCGTGCTCAATCAAGATTTAATTAGTATTTTCGTTTAATTTATTTATTTTGGTTTTTTTTGTTGTTGTAAAATTCAATTGCCCATCATGTTACGGTTTTAATTTGCTGCCGATATTTATGAGTTTTTAATGTGATTTTGGCAAAAAAAGTTGAAATTTTTTATGACCTGTAAACAAAAGAAAATAAATTACTTAATTAATATATAGGGAAAGAGTCTGATGACAAGTTGAATTACTTTTGTAATAAATTTAAATATTATTGAAATAAATATCTTCAAAAAATTTCCATTAATGTGAAGTGATGTTGTAGAGTTTTTTTAATTTAAAAAATAAAAAAAAATTGAACACCTTAACCGTAGCGAATTGATTTTCTCCATTTTATTCTCTATAAGAATAAATGGAATGATAGATGATTCTGGGCAATCTAAGCCGAATCCATTTAAGCTTTCTGTTGAAAGTAAAAAAAAAACACGGAGAGAATAAGAATAGGAATAGTGTATTAAAAATATTCTATTCTATTTAATTCTTGAGCACACGTGAAATGCTTAAACTCTATTTTGATATGCAGAAATATATAGAGAAGTTATTTAAAACAAGTAAAATAGCGAGTAATACACGAATTGTAATTTTTATATGCTAAGCAGAGCTTTTGATATGTTCAAGGATAAATTTTCTGATTAATTTTGCATGTTTTGATTACGCATGAATTGATTATTCTATAAATTAGTTGTTGATACTTAAATAAAATAGGCTGCAGTTGTTCTAAAAATTTACTGGTCGCTTCGACTTCGAATAACTTTTTTAAATTTGCTCTAAAACCCAAATTGTTTCAGGCTGCAACATAAATCATGATACTGCATTAATTCTTATTTGAGAGAATTTAGTTCAATATGACAGAAGACCATTTCCTCTTAATAACAAGAGCAAAGAACCTTCTTCCTTCTCTCAGATCCAGAGCCCTTATCCTGAAATGCATTGAATGGCAATGAGATTTAAAGAAAAAAGACAATCAATCAGTCCTCTTCTTATTCATAACAGCTCAGCATAGTCTAGCGATAGTGCACGTGCACTTATGCTGCGCTATAAAACGGTCAGAGAATACTAAATATTTCAATAAAAGAACAGAGAGGAGCCAATTGAGTATAACAAATAATGCCTTATTTGGAGAAAAGAAACAGGACAGTTGATTGCCTGTCATTACGTGTACCAAGAGCCCCAACAACAGTCTCTAAATGGAAGTTGTTGAAGGTCGCTAGTGAGTAATGCTTATATGCCACCAACGAATTCAGTACAGTTTCAGTTGAATAAGGAATAGTAATATGGACTTAAAATTTACATGGCAATCTTCCATTATGATGATTTAATTTTACGATCCATTATTTATAATAAAACAATCACTTCAATAGTAATTTAGGCATGACAACTTGTCGCCGAGTTTCATTTTAAATCAAGCGTGCATATTTCTTAAGTCTTTTGTTTTAGTTAAACCTGAAGCCCATAGTTATAGGATTTGGTCATAGATTTAGAACATGAATAATGTATAATTTAATCTATTTAACCGATTTGCTAATTCAGCACTTAAAAATAGTAATAAATTTGATTTCTTATCTTTATGCATAATGAAGTTATAAATCATTTGAGAGATGAAACCAAACAAAAAAAGTAACATTAAAGCGTCTCATAATAATAATTTATTGATATACTAATGGAGGCTTTATTTAGGTAATGGCTGGTTTATTTATTTTGATGTGTCGAACCAAACTATTACCAACTAAATATTGTTATGGTAATATGCCTATATGCTAATTAACAAAGACATTTTTTTTGCCAAACAATATTTATAATTTCTCTTATTTCATGTTCATTAAATCATACATTATTTCACAGCTTCACATCTTAATTGGCATGATCTGCTTGATTTAATTTCTTCATAAGAAAACAATAACAAATTATTTTAAAACCTACACAGCTATATACATACATACATACAATATAAAATTTTTTTATTTCATGTTTTGTTATTGTTTTTATTTTTTTTTTACTTTTTCGTTAAGAATTTGCTGAAACAAAACAGATAAACAGATAAAATAAATAAAAGAATAAACATGTAAAATTAGGTTAATATGCTGTTGTCCTAAATAAAGGTGGCATTATAATAGCGGTTAACAAACGAACGATAACGAATTTTTTTTTTTAATTCCGTGTTTTATAACTGGAAGGTACAGACTTTTTTTTGGTTAATTGGCAAGAAAGTTAATTAAATGAATATTTTATTGTAAAGCTTTTACTTTTTTGAGTATTAAGTTTTATTTTGAAGATAACTTAAGTAATTTCAAAGTGGCAAAGGCGTGGAATATTTGAAGCGTAACTTGAATAAAATAAAAATTGAATAAATAGGAAACAACATGAAAATTTTTTTTGCTATTTCCCTACTGAAGGCCTATTTATGAATGTATAGGCTTTTGTGAAAATATAAATTAGCCACCAATGGAATTATATTAAATTAAAGAGACCAACTTGAAGTCGCCGTAGTCTAGTAGGTAGTGTGTTGGCTTATTAGACGCAAAAGCCTGGGTTCGAGCCCCAGGCCAGGCATCAAAGACAAAATACAAAAAAGTTTTCCTTCGGCGACTTCCTCTCAGCAGATTCTGGCAAAAACTCTGCGAGTAAATAAAAATTGCTATGAAAAGTTTCTCAATAAATAAAAGTCTGTCGTTCGGAGTCGACTTTAAACTGTAGGTCCCACCACTCATGTATAAAATTAACACACACAACATAAGTGGTGTGAGAAACTAGGACGTTGTACAATGGGTCAATTCGACCTCAGGGTACTGTACTTGTCTTAGTTGACAAGTACACGTCCTCTAACCTAACCTAAAGAGACCAACTTTGCAATGTAGTACGCCTGAATTATAAGTACTGGACTTTTCTAGGCAATCTCTTAGTGTCCTTAGTAGCATTTTAAGCATTCACTTCTAATGAAATTGGACTCAAATCTACTCATTTGCAAACCAGATTTTGTTTGGTATGCCAAAACAATTTTTCTTGGAAAAGTAAGGAAGAAATAGAATTTCTTGGTATTCTGTTGCTGCAGCATTCACATGCGAAATAACAAAAAATCTTCCATTTCTACTTTGAAAGGCCTATTTAACGAGACATGAGTAATATTTTAACACTAAACGTAATTGAATTTCCAAAAGTTGAATGAACTTTTCAATTTTAAGAATCAAATTGCTTAGGTTTTCTGTGCTATCATTTTACATAAACGTGATGGTTACCTACATATTTTTGTTATTTTTGCAAAAAAAAATTATTTTCAAATTTAAATAATACGAAACACGAACAAATCAATGTTAAATTGTTAATAGTATTCACGATTGAGCGTTAAATGTGTACAAATGTTTTATATTTATTGAAATTTAATGAGCCCTGGCCTATGTTCACACCTCGTTTTAAACAAAAGACTTAAGACACGAATGTTATAATTAATCAAATGATCATTGTTGTTAGTGTTGTTGTTATTTGTTTTTATGAAATTATTATCATTTGTCAAAGAAAAAAAAATTAATGAATAATTATTATAATATTGATGACACTCTTCTTTCTTTCTCTTTGTGAAGAACACGAAGAAAAAGTATAACAACAAAGCCTTACAAGGAAATTTTTTATATATTTTCCACTTCCTTGATTGATAAGCAAACAAATGATTTATAAAATAAGTATGTATGTATATGTATATACTGTGATTGATTTCATATTAATAATCTGTCATTTTAAGTAATTGCAAGAAAAATCAAATTAATGTTCTCATCATTAAAATTGAATAATTGCCGGAAAAGTCTTATAAATGCTTCAATCAAAAGTTTAAGTCACCTCCTCATTACTTTTGGTGAAAGGTAACACAATGAAAACAAAAACAAGTCATCCATTAGTTTAAAAATATGAATATTATATGCCTCATCTTCAGTGATTTATACGATTTTATTTTTAAAAGTTCTTTTTAATTTCTTTATTTGGACAAATAATTTAAATATTATTTTGTAGATAAGAAATCAAATTTATGACCATTCTTAAGTGGCCAATTAGTAAATTGTAAAACTTTATTATACATTATTCATTTGTTTTAATAATTTATTAAAGTTTATGGGTTTAAGGAACCTTAATGGCCTGCTTACTATTCGCAACTGATTGGCAATGTTGCACTTATTTATGTTTGGCAACTTCGAGATTCCTCTATGTAGTGTTGTTCTTGTGAATTGATCTTTAATTTTTTTGGTTGTTTGAAAGTTTTAGATGATGAACCGACAAATTTGGAACGCTATTGATTAAAGCTCCTTTATTTTATGTATTCGTAAGCCATTATGGAAATTTGTGCGCCGCCTTCGGAGTTACAGCTCTATTTTCTTTAAGAGTACATTTATAAGCAAATAAAGATAAATTATTCTGCATACAATACATGTCATAAATTTCTAACAACAAAAAAATTCCATAAAGTGCTCTACTAAAAAACAAAAGACTTGAGACACATACCTTTGCATACTTTAAACTGCGTTAAATACTCTTGACATTCCCTTTATATTTATGACAAGCGTGGCCTAATTTATTACCGGCGAGAAAAATGTGTTATTTGCAGCAGCTTATTGTCAATTGTTTCCGAAGAAAGATATTTTATATTTGATTTCATGTTTATTTCAAGTAGAAAAAGTGTATTTCATTTTAAAATTCTTAATATTTTGTTCTTTTTCATTCTTTATTTTTGTTTTATTTTATTTTCTTTAATACTTTAACTCTTCATTTTGTCTGTTTGGTAACCTTTAAAACGTTAACAGAATTTTTAATTTTTTCCTTTTAACACTTTATTATTATAAAAAGTGTATTTCTTTTTATGTTGTGCCAGTTTCTTTTTTTGTTAACGATTTTTTATTTATTTTTTTTCATTTTTTTTAAGAATTTTTTTTAAATATTTTTCTTAAGAAAACTAAGTTTTTAATGCACAACAAAATTATTTTCTTTTTACATGAAAATTAAAAATTTTAATTTCAGTCATAAGCGGAAGTGTGTCTGTGAATTAATTTTCAATGCAATTAATTTTATAGAATTTAGATTTATTAGTCTAAAGTCTTGAAAAGTTTGGCAAACTTTCAAAAATTTTAAATTTTATACAGAAGAGAGCCAATAATCTAGAAATTGTTTATTTCCGTTTGCATAAATTTCGTCACAAAAAAGTAATAAAATATTGTGGCCTTTTTCTTAACAAGTTCTAAGCATATTTAAATAAATTTTCCATTGAATAATACATTGAAACGCATTTTACTTTAAAGCCAGAGAATTAGTAAATTTTTGTTCTTATTCAAATAAGGTGTAGTAAAAAGATTAGTTATGCAATTGTTATTTCAATAAACAATTGGTAAGAAGAGGTAAGATTTTTCGTTCCTGTAGAGACAGTTGCAGCTCATGTAGCATATGAGCCTACTCCACCCCAAACAACCTCTATAGAAGGAACAGTATCGGTTCATTTGGCTTAGACTTGTCACAATTCCTCTCCAATTGAGCAATATTGGCTGCCTGTGTGCATTTATTTACTTCAGATAATTGAATACAAATTACATACATACATAATTGGCCATTACAACCCTTCAGTCAGGATTACGGCCTGGCTTCTCACACCACTCATGTTGTGTGCGTTACTTTTTATACATGAAAGGCGGGACCTACAGTTTAACGTCGACTCCGAACGACAGATTTTTTGAGAAACTTTTCATGGCAATTTTATTTACTCTCAGAGTTTTTGCCAGAAATCTGCTGAGAGGAAGACGCCGAAGAAATACTTTTTTGTATTTTATTTTGATGTCTGGCCTGGGGCTCGAACCCTGGCTTTTCGTCTAATAAGCCAACACACTACCTACTAGACCACGGCGACTTCATTCATTGAATACAAATTATATTCTTTATTATACTTACCTCGATTTTCCATTTGAGTGCAATTTCTAACTTCAGATAATCTAATTGCTGGCTATTTATTGATTTTTATTTACAGTAGCTTATCTAAAATCTTATAAACTTAACTTTGTTTGAATAAATTCTGATTTAGAAAGTATTTTCTTTCCCTATTCTTTAACAGTTTTATCAGCATAACAGAAATATCTCTTCTCTCTTTGCTTCTTTTTTACTACAAATTAATTTTTCTTCCTCTTTTCTTTTATCAAATTTAATTATGAATGTTTGAAAATAAAAGTAAAACTTTTTTGTTTTATACCCAAAAATTTTTAACTTCCTAATTGGTCATCCAATAATCTTATTGTATACCCCCTCGGGCTTTATTATTGAAAAACCATTTCGTTTAATATGCATACAGCGTAGCCATTCCTTATATAAAGTTAACCAGAGAATTATTCATAATTATTCACAAAAAAACAATAACAAAAACAATAACAAAACATATTGTAATATGGTTTTATGGGTAAAATGAAATCAGAAATAAATCACAATGAAAATATACTCGTATGCATGCATTGTAATAAAGAATTCTCTTCCCTATTTTACAGTTACAACAAGCACGTCTAATAACGAGAGAGTTCTGTAATAAAAACTCTCTTAAACATGAGAGAATTAAGGGGTGGCGTAACGGCAGTTACACTGCTGGTAAGTAATTAAATTACACTTGAATTATAACCACAAAGAATATTTCTTTCATTTTTCTATCCCTCTTTCTTCCTCTCTCTCCCTTTGTTTATTTAGTTTTTCGCCTCTTTTTGTACAACTTATGCTCACATACGCATAGATGCTCCCGAGGAACATCACGTACAGAAATCAAAGCCGTCTTTTGTGCGTTCAGCCATTGAGAGTGTACCTGAAGATGATACTTCTTTGGAGCATTTAAGTCGTTTAAGCATGGCAGCCACATTTGGCGATGTATTCCTACCTCTACGCAGTGCCGTGGAGAGTGTACCTTCGGTTAGTACACGCTCTTTAGAATCATTAAGAGAATCATCGCCTTTAAGGCATTTTGTAAGAGATGCTGTTGAAGCATTTCCCGAAGATGAAGATGACGAATACATCGAGGAAGAAGAATATTCGGCTGCTATAAGAGACTCTCTGGTAGCCGAGGCCATGCCGGAAAACTTGGATTTAGATGGTCCTGTACCGGAACCGGAATTGGATTTAGAAGTGGAAAATTTCCAACAACCCGATGCCTGGTCGGTATCCGATAAATATGCCGCTTTCATAGAACCTCATAAAAAACAAAATGACATTGAATCTTTGTTACCTCAACCCTATCGTTCCGACTCACCTTATCAGCAATTGGTTAAGGCTACTGAAGTCAAGGAAATCGATAGTGTGTTGGACGTTACTAAAGTAAGAGAAGAACTTAAAGGTTATGGTGCATTATCAAATGAACGATCACGTGAAGATTTGGAATTTGGTTTTGATAACGATGAGGAAGATGATGAAGATAGTAGACCTTATGGTGCTTTGGCTCAAATTAAAGCCACTAAACCGCCACGCAAGAATTTTAATACCTCTCCCGAAGTTTTGTGTTACATAACCAATTGGGCATTTTATCGTAAGGCTGATGGCCAGTTTGTGCCCGAATATTTGAAAAATAAACGTCTGTGTACCAAACTTATCTATTCATTTGCTTCGTTGGATCCTGACCATCTGAATATTAAGGAATTTGATCCTTGGGTTGATATTGACAATCAATTTTATAGTCGCACCATAGAAACTGGTATACCCGTATTAATTGCCATGGGTGGTTGGACTGACTCGTATGGTGATAAGTATTCTCGCTTGGCCAGTGATGATATTAGAAGAAGAGTATTTGCCTCCAATTTGGTGGGTTTCCTGCAACGTCATGGTTTCTCTGGCTTACATTTGGATTGGAATTATCCCAAGTGCTGGCAAAGCGACTGCTCTAAGGGATCGGCTAGTGATAAGCCCAACTTAACAAAACTATTGCGAGAGATACGTTCGGAGTTTGATCGTGTCGACAAGAAATTGAAATTGGGTGTGGCCATTTCAGGCTATAAAGAAATCATTAGTGAGGCCTATGACTTCCCAGAGCTTTCAAAGGTGGTGGACTATATGACCGTGATGTCCTATGACTATCATGGTGCTTGGGAAAGACAAACAGGTCATGTAAGTCCTCTATATGGCCGCAAAGGTGATAAATATCCCCAATACAATACCGACTACACCATGCAATTGTTGCTGAAATTGGGAGCCAAAAAAGAACGTCTTATTATGGGCATACCTTTTTATGGACAAACTTTCACTTTGGAACGTGATAGTTCTCAACTAATTGGCGAAGGTACCGCTGCCATAGGGCCTGGAGATGCTGGAGAATTCACTAAACAGCCGGGTATGTTGGCTTACTATGAAGTATGCCAGCGCATACGCAAACAAAAGTGGTTGACTGGCCGTGATCCGGAACGTAAGTCCGGCCCTTATGCTATGTACCGCAACCAATGGGTGGGTTATGAAGATCCTGCCTCTGTGGAAGCCAAAGCTCGTTATGCTGTCAATGCCGGTTTTGGTGGTGTGTCTGCTTGGACAGTGGACTTGGATGATTTCCAAAATCGTTGCTGTAGTGAATCCTTCCCGTTACTTAGAGCTATTAATAGAGCTTTGGGCCGCGAAGATACTGAACCGCCTACACGTGTCAACTGTGCCAGACCTCCAGTGCCTGTAACCCCCATACCGCCAGTAATGACTACAGTTAGCAGCGATGGTGCTTTGGGTGGTGGTGGTATGCATGAACATACAACCGCTAATCCAGCTTGGCAACAGCCTTCTACAACTACCTCTACTACTCCAAAAACATCAACCGTATGGTGGTCACCGCCCTCAACGACTACAACGTCGACTACCACACGCAGGCCTACCACAACATCGACCACTAAAAAACCTACTACAACTACGACAACTAGAACTACTACCACTACCAGACGTCCAGCAACTGCAACCCAAAAGCCGACTACTATACCTGCTCCTGCAGTGGTAAGGCCAGTAGTACAAGCTTCAAACTGTCAACCAGGTCAATTCTATCCTGATCCCTACAATTGTAATTCCTATTATCAATGTGTAGTTGAAGGAGAAATTAGCCAACAATTTTGTCCGGGCGGTTTACATTGGAATAATCAGGATAAAAACTGTGATTGGCCAGCCTCAGCAAAATGTACTGAAAAGAAGAAGCCTATTAATCCTACTAAAGCTCCTCCGAGACGTACTACTACCACCACCACCACCACTACAAGACGTCCTACTCAGGCTCCAACAAAACGTCCAACCACCACCACTTCCTCATATTGGTCTACTAACAGACCCAGCAAACCGATTGCGACTACCCGCAAACCCAGACCCAATAAGCCCAATAACAATCGTCCTTCCATGAGTGCCAGATGCAATGAAGGCGAATACTATAGCCATCGTAATTGTGGCCAATACTACATTTGTATTAATGGTGCCTTGGTGCCCAATTCCTGTGGTAGTAATTTACATTGGGATGCAGTTAAGAAAATCTGTGATTGGCCGGAAAACGTCAAGTGTGTTACCACTAAAAAATATTTACGTATTGTACAATCTAGAGGCAATCCCGAGGACCCTTGCAATGGAGAAGAGAGAGTACCTTATCCAGGGGATTGTTCCAAGTATCTGTTCTGTTTATGGAATCGTTTGCAGGCAGCCGATTGTGCTCCAGGCTTACACTTCAATGCTGCAACAGGACAATGTGATTGGCCCGATTCGGCTAAATGTAATAGCGACACTAATGGCGGGGATACAAATGATATTAATCAGCCCAAACCCAAGCCAGCACCTACCACCGCCAGACCAACGACTACAACTAGTGAGAGACCAACCTATCCCACTGATAAACCATCATTACAGCCTTTAGATGGCTACTTCAAAGTAGTGTGCTACTTTACCAATTGGGCTTGGTATCGCAAAGGTTTGGGACGCTATACACCCGATGACATTAACACCGATCTCTGCACCCACATTGTGTACGGTTTTGCAGTTTTGGATTACTCCGAATTGATTTTAAGAACTCACGACTCCTGGGCTGATATTGACAACAATTTCTATACACGTGTCAGTGGTTTAAAGAGTAAAGGCGTAAAAGTCAGTTTGGCTTTGGGCGGCTGGAATGACTCTTTAGGTGACAAATACAGTCGCTTGGTACGTAATCCCCAGGCTAGGGCACGCTTTGTTAAACATGCCCTCGAATTTTTAGAGAAATACGGTTTCGAAGGTTTAGATTTGGATTGGGAATATCCAGTATGCTGGCAAACAGAGTGTAACAAGGGTATGCCAGATGAAAAGGAAGGCTTTACAGCTTTAGTTAGGGAACTATCGGAAGCATTTGTACCCAGAGGCTTGCTTTTATCCACAGCAGTGTCACCTAGCAAGAAAATCATAGATGCTGGTTATGATGTTCCCCAATTGGCAAAATATTTCGATTGGATTGCTGTTATGACGTATGATTTCCATGGCCAATGGGACAAGAAAACTGGCCATGTTGCTCCCTTGTATTATCATCCTGAAGATGATTATGATTATTTCAATGCGGTACGTACAATATGGTGTCCTTTGAAGGACGAGTAATAAAAGTCTTAAATTTTATTTGCAGAACTATTCATTAAACTATTGGATAGAGAAAGGCGCTCCTTCACGTAAAATCGTTATGGGCATGCCTTTGTATGGCCAGTCATTTACTTTGGAAAATACACGCAATAATGGTTTGAATGCTAAAGCACCAGGTCCCGGAAAAGCCGGTGAATTTACCCGAGCAGCAGGCTTTCTGGCTTACTATGAGGTAAGCTTGATGAAAGAACGAAAAACAGTTGGAGTTAGTAATGAGTGTCATTAATTTACCTAATGTTTGAAATAGATATGTGATCGTGTTAAACATCAGGGCTGGGAAGTTATACAAGACGAACAGGGCCGCATGGGTCCTTTCGCCAGAAAGGGCAATCAATGGGTTTCATTCGATGACAAAGCCATGATACGGAAAAAGTCACAGTTGGTTAGAGCTATGGATTTGGGTGGTGGCATGGTATGGGCTTTAGATTTGGATGATTTCCGCAATCGTTGTGGCGAAGGCATACATCCTCTACTTACACAAATCCATAATGTCTTGAAAGATCCTCCTTCTGGCTATGAACCAACACGTACGTGTTTCTAATAAATTTTATCGATTTCATATTTTTATAAAAATTTCTTAATTTTTAGCTGGCTTAGCATCACCTTCTGAACCAGAATCCATGGAAGAGACTGTTAATTCTCAAGAATCGGAATTGGAAAACGGTTCAAATGCCAGTGTTGAATCTAATTCCGGCAACACTGAATATATTGTCGATCCCAATGATGATGTTGAAGAGACTGATTTCGAAGTTGTTACTTCCGAACATGACTTTACTGAGGATACTGGTCCAACAGGTGATGAATTCAAGGTCGTTTGTTACTTTACGAATTGGGCTTGGTATCGTCAGGGTGGCGGCAAATTCTTACCCGAGGATATTGATGCTGATCTCTGTAGCCATATTGTTTACGGGTTTGCCGTGCTCAATCGTCAAACTTTAACCATACAACCCCATGACTCTTGGGCTGATTTGGATAATAGATTCTATGAACGTGTAGCGGATTATCGTAAAAAGGGTACTAAGGTTACAGTAGCTATAGGTGGCTGGAATGATTCGGCTGGTGATAAATATGCCCGTTTAGTAAGAAGTGCCTCAGCTAGAGCTCGTTTTATACGCCATGTTATGGAATTTATAGAAAAGTATGGTTTCGATGGTCTGGACTTGGATTGGGAATATCCAGTATGCTGGCAAGTTGACTGTAAAAAGGGTACACCTGACGAAAAGGAAGGCTTTGCCGATTTGGTTAGGGAACTATCCGAAGCATTTAAGCCTAAAGGTTTACTCTTATCAGCTGCTGTATCTCCCAATCAGAAGGTTATCGATGCTGGATATGATGTACCTCAGCTAACGAAATATTTCGATTGGATTGCTGTTATGGCTTATGACTACCACGGCCAATGGGATAAGAAAACTGGTCATGTGGCTCCCATGTACGATCATCCAGAAGGTACTGAAGGCTTTAATGCCAATTTCTCGATTAATTACTGGCTGGAAAAGGGTGCTGATCGCCAAAAACTGGTGATGGGTATGCCTATGTATGGCCAATCTTTCTCTTTGGCCCAAGCCAGTGATCATGGTCTTAATGCGAAAACCTATGGAGGAGGTGAAGCCGGAGAAGCAACACGTGCCAGAGGTTTCTTGTCTTACTATGAAATCTGCTCGTACATACGTAACAAAGGCTGGAATGTTGTAAGAGATGCACGTGGCAGAATGGGACCATATGCCTTCCTAAGGGACCAATGGATATCGTTCGATGATGCTCCAATGATACGTCACAAATCGGAATATGTAAAGGCTATGCGTTTAGGTGGTGCTATGATATGGGCTTTGGATTTGGATGATTTTAAAAATGACTGCAATTGTGAATCATATCCTTTGCTTAAGACTATCAATCGTGTGTTGAGAAACTATCCAGGACCACATCCCAAGTGTGTTTTAGAAGATAAGGAGAAATTGATGAGTATGTTAACTTCATAAACAAGAAAGACATTTAAATTTCTATTGAATATAAAAAATTTCGTTAATTTCAGTTGCCGGTACCAGTTCGCAACCAATGGGACAACCGAAACCTAAACCTACAGCCATTACGCATGTGGAAATGTCTCAAACCCAATCAAAACCTAGTAAACCTACAGTAGCACCAATGAAAATGGAATGCGGAGGTAAAGATTATGCTCCCCATGAGAAAGACTGTAACAAGTACTACATTTGTCAATATGGAGAATTAGTAGAGCAAAAGTAAGTTTAAATCAATTTTGTAGAGGACTAGAGAATAAATTTCTATTTTAACTTTAGATGTCCGACGGGACTACATTGGAATCAAAACTATTGTGATTGGCCACAAGCCTCACAGTGCATGGTAAGAGATGATCAAACTACACACCGACCAGTTGTTCAGAGACCTAGACCTAGCACGACAAAGGCTCCGCCCAAAACAACTAAGAAACCCGTGGCGCCACCACATAAGAAACCTGTTGCACGACCCAAACCCAAGCCCACACCTGCAGCTCCACCACTAACTGGCAATGAGGAATACAAGGTGGTATGTTATTTCACAAATTGGGCTTGGTATAGACCCGGACAGGGTAAATACGTGCCCGAAGATATTGATGAAAATCTTTGTACCCACATTGTCTATGGCTTTGCTGTACTAAATAGCAATGCTTTGACAATTAAAACCCATGATTCTTGGGCCGATATCGATAATAGATTCTATGAGAGGGTTGTGGCCTATAAGAAAAAGGGCATACGGGTCACTGTGGCCATTGGAGGTTGGAACGATTCTTTGGGCAGCAAATATGCACGTTTGGTTTTAGATCCTCAAGCTCGACAAAGATTCATCGAAAGTGTTTTAGCTTTTTGTGAGAAATACGGTTTCGAGGGCTTAGATCTGGATTGGGAATATCCGGTGTGCTGGCAAGTCGATTGCACCAAGGGTTCGCCAGCTGAAAAGGCTGGTTTTGCTTCCCTGGTAAGAGAATTGTCCGCTGCCTTTAAGCCTAAAGGATTATTGTTGTCGGCTGCTGTGTCGCCTAGCAAAAAGGTCATAGATGCTGGATATGATGTACCCACTTTGGCGCGATACTTCGATTGGATAGCAATCATGACCTATGATTTCCATGGTCATTGGGATAAACACACTGGACATGTAGCTCCTTTGTACTATGTGGAAGGAGATGAAAATCCTTATTTCAATGGCAATTACAGTATTAACTATTGGATTCAAAAGGGTGCACCACCCCAAAAACTGATAATGGGAATGCCATTATATGGTCAATCCTTCTCTCTTGCTGATACGCATGCTCGTAGTCTTAATGATAAAACAATTGGTCCTGGTCGAGCAGGCACCTTCACTAGAGCTGGAGGTTTCTTGGCCTACTATGAGATTTGTGAACAAATTAGTAATGGCGGTTGGACGGTAATTCGTGATCCTCAGGGCAGAATAGGACCTTATGCTTACAGTGGCAATCAATGGGTCTCATACGATGATGTCAATGATATACGCCGTAAATCCCAGTTTGTAAGGAAAATGCGTTTAGGCGGTGGCATGGTTTGGGCTTTAGATTTGGATGATTTCCATGGTAAATGCGGTTGCGGTAAACATCCGCTTTTGCGTACTCTAAATCAAGAATTGCGCGGTATCCCTGGTCAGCGAGCAAATGATTGTACATAAGAGATTACAGAGAGGGAAACACACTTAAAATTTTTAAGTTAAAGATTGTGCCAATATAAAATTTATGATTATAATTCAAAAATTTCTATTTAATTTAGATAATAAGTAAAATTCTTTAGAATTTTAAGCGAAAAATATCAATATGCGAATATTTTACGTAAGTTGTACGTTAATAAATAAATATTAAAAAAAATATAAACAAAGAAATTTTGTTATTGCATTTTTAAAATAACGTGATTAGTTTTAACTTTCGCTGTTTTATTTTCATGATTTTCAGCTTTGGGACACACATATAAAAGCTGTTTGCTATAAGACCAGTGTGGTAATCATAACAGTAAGGTAACTGTTCTATTTCTTGTCAGTACATTTCATTATAGCGTTTTTAATTCCATTTTAACGTCCTTTCTTTTAATATAAAAATAATTTTCTGACACAATGGCAGCACTTCGTGAATCCCATCAATACCCGTTTCGCACCCTAATTTATGTAGGGTGAGTTTGTTTTAACCCAATGGCTGCGCTAATAGAGGTGAAAATTATTTATTCTAGACACACACGGTTAATTCAATAAAGTGATCTATGGTAATATAGTAACTATTTGGAATAACGGTTCACCACACCGTACAAATTCACCACACTTTGCAAAAACTCACCACCCTGTAAACTCGCCACAGCGGACAAATTCCCTACACTTTGGAAAAACTCACAACCCGGAAATAATTCACCATACATCCCAAAAATTCATCAAGTTAGAAACACACCACTCTAAGAAGGTAGTTGTTAATTTCCGTCTGTCAAACAACACATGTACGCTACAAATTCTTCTTAAATGACTAATAATGGGCTTAATTTTCATTTATACAAATCGGACACTAAAAAATGGGAAAATTAATATATTCAACGTTTGTTTTTGAAAGAACAAACGAATTTTACCAGCCACCAGTGTTGCCAGAAAGAAGAAAATTTTGTAATCAATGCCTGAAAAAATCACTAAAATTAAGAAAAAATATTTATAAATATTTTTTAAGATCATAGTTCTTTCAAAATTAAATTGTGTTTATTTATTTACTTTACAGTAAATAATTAAATTACATTTTTTTGGCGACAAAAAGGATAATAACCAAAACCAGAAAAATCTCCACACACATTGAACAAAAAATAAGCAGTTTTGGTTAGAAGTAACCAAAGATGGCAACACTGTGAATAATACAACATGCACAAAGTAGTTTCATAATAGTAAGGCAACCTATAGTTTCGTTTCTTATCAATACATTTCATTATAGCGGTTTTGACTCAGTTTTAACGCGTTTCCTTCATTTAAGAAGTTATCAACATTGAATTTGGCCCACATATCCAAAAGAGGTGGTGGTGGAGAATATTTTCAGTTTTTTGTCTTTATCGGTGAGAGTTTAACTAAAAATAACCAGCTACAAGAGTAAAGCTTACGAAAAATAAGTTAAAATCCTATACCAAAAACACAAAGCTTTTACGATATACGAATATTTGGTTTCTACCAGTTTTGTATATATTTTTCGCAACGCAACAAGAGGGAATAATCTTCAAACACGCACATACGTAATAATTATACGGGACCAGTACGAAAACAGACCGTGGAATTTAAGGAACTCTTTAGCGGATAGAGTTGATAGTGTTTACGGAAAACAAAAAAAATAAAATTATGAATTATTTATTAAATAGTTTACGCGTTTAAGAATATTACAGAAGTTTTCTAAGCAGTGGAAAAAATCATTTGCTCAAGTAAATAAATGTCAAAATAAAAACAACAGTGACGTCATTTGTTGTGAATTTGTAAATATAATACAGAGAAGTTTATAAAAATAGCATTATAAAGTGTTAAATAGTTTAAATTGAAGAAAATGCATAATTCACAAAGAGTTTTTGGTCAAATTGGCCGAACTTTGTTAAAACAAGAAAAATGTTTTTTAAATAAGCAACCACAACAACAATTGATAACATTAAGTTGCCATTTAGCAAATACTGCAAATAATGATAAAGAACATGACAACGTTATCATTAGATGTAGTAAAAACTCTTCCATTTTAATGCAATGTGATCCCGCCCAAAAGAAGCATTATTCAAAATTTACTGCCGCACGTGAGACTTCACCATTGGGTGGTACTCAACTTATATGTGAAGAACGAGCCTTGGATTTGATATCAAATCTCAAAGAGACCGAATTGGCGGCCATTAAGTTGGCTTTAAGGAAATACGATGCTAAAAAACAAAAAGAAGCCTTTGAGGGTAAGTTTGTTTTGAGAACATACTCGCATACACACATAAGTTTTCCTCAACATATTTTTAATCTTTCAAACAAACAGATCTGCTGTGTTCAGCCAATACACTTGATTTAAATTTAATTAAGTTTTTTGTTTACTTTATTTGTTTTGTTTCTACTTCTCAAATACATAATAAAGTTTAGTTTTTTCTTATGCCTTTAACCTCTTCATTATTCCCTTAAATTTTTTAACATACAAACAATTAATTTTACATCCATTATGCATGTACTATGTATATGAACTCAAACTCTTTTGAACACACACAGTTACATGCTTCTGCATACATTTTATTTACAATTATACCTACATTGTTTTTGTTTATTTGGTTTATTTACATTTTTTCATTTTGTTGTTTTTGTTTTTATTAGGAGCATTGCCTTCATTGTAGTAGTTGTTGTTGCTTTTTCTGCTCTCAGTTAGTTTTGTTCTGTTTATCTCGCTCAATTCGTCTTCCGTTCTCGTAGGTTATTGACAGGTTTCAGTTTATAAATCATCATTTACCCATTGTTACCAGGTTGTTGTACTCCGTGTTCCATAATAAGGATTCTTTTTGATGTATTACTGCATTCAAAATTTAATACAGTTATGAATGGGCTGTTGTCAAGTCGGTTTTATTTATGACCTGAAACTTTTTATAGACGTTTTTCCTTTATTGTTTAATGACCTTTTCAATAATAATAATAAAATAATTGAAATCCTTTTCGTATAGCATATAATTAATTTGAAAGTAATCAGATGCGTAATGTAATTTTAATGCATTTCATTTTAATTAAATTTTAATTCGATAGTAAGGTTATTGCTGTTGAAAAAAGGGAAAAAGGGAAGACCACGCAGCTACCACTACAAAACTACTCACAACTCTAATTGGACTGAACATTAAAACGACATATTTCAAGGTATTGACAGTATAAAATGTTTTTTCCAAGAGTGTAACTTAATATCCGACTCTAGGTAAAGTGTCTATTTTCAAAAAGGTTAGTAGATACCGAAGCCATTATGGTCCCTCAAGGCTATGCTCATCCAATAGCGGGTTCGGTTACAACACGATGGTGGTGTAGGTTTTATATTAGTAGAAGGGATTGGTAAACACACATTACGCTGTGGGGATAGACGCAGTGTTATTCACATCTTTCTGTGGAAAGGCAATGAAGAAATGAGAGAAAATCGCTCAACTTTTCTGGTATTGCCCTGTGTTGTCGAGTACATAAGAAAAGTTTGATTTGACATATACCACTGGATTTCTAGGGATAGGGACGAAGGTTTCAATTACATTCAAAATATCAAAAAGTTATTGAATAAAATAATGGATATTAGCTATGCCTTAGTAGTTTAGTGGCTATTGAGATAGTGTGTAAGTATAGGGATTCAATTTCCACCATAGAATCTGATTTTTTGTATTACATGTGGATTAATTCGTATATAATTTTTAATTTTATTGCTATAAATAAATAAGCTGGTCTATTAAAAGATAATTTTATCTTTGCATTATTAATACAAGTTAATATAGCTTACGAATTAAGAAGCAATTTGTCTTAAATTATTACCATGTGCTTTGTTTTTTATGCTCCAACTTTTATAGGTCCTTAAAATCTTTTATCTACGCATTTTATATGCTGGTAATAGTTAGCAACAGTATACACGTTAAAATAGCTTTAGGATATAGTGTAGTACGTAATGGTAATTGCTTTTTATGAGATCAAACATCTTTAGACAATAAAAGCTATGTGTGTAATAACACAATTACCATAATATGAAATGTTTATTGACACTAAACACATGAAAGTTAAGTAAAGTGTTCAAGACAAGTCTCAGTTTCTTTGCTTTTAAGAATTATTTACAATTCTCTTTACATACATGATTTAAGCAATGGAATTAGATTTTGTGCGGTTAATTAGCAATGTAGGAACAGCATGTTTTATTATGTGGTTAAACAGATCTGTTAGAACAAATTGTTATGACTTTTACTTTTTTTCTGGTAAGAGAATAATGGCAACAAAAACAACGCCAGATGTGGTGAAATAAAATAAACGTGTCACGTTTAAAAAAAAGACCATTAAGGAACCATAAAGCTTGTAAAAAGCAAATGTAATTGCCTTACAACTTCCCTCAGCTTTTCTTCTTTTTTTCTGGTAAAAAAAAATACTTATTTGGGATGTAAAAGAAATCATCTAAAACCGTTCTTCTCCTTTTTTTATTACTCCCAAAACTTGTAAAAGTTTTTGTGGGCAAAAACAAAAAATTAATAAAAGAAAATTAAACTTTTTTTGTTTGTTAATGAAGATGTATGGGACACACTGATAACACGTACTTAAAAGTTTTCAATAGGGCTAATAATAATCTTATCTTTAAATATTCTAAACTAAATTGTTATTTAATAAGTTATTGTTGTTGCAGTTTGTTTTTTTAAATTTATTTTTACTATAATTTATTTTTGATTTAAAGTTAATGTACCTTGTTAATGAATTCCAAGGTAAGATGTTTAGTAATCAAAAAATAAATGTGTGTCATAGTAATTGAACATTTAGCAACACCAATCGGAAGCTTATCTCAACTCGCCCCTTAGCCTATCATTTGCTTAGCGTAATGAAAAACATTAGAATATTAATTCAAATGTGTAAAAATGGATTTTAAGTAAAAAATTTTTCAGTTAATTGTCATAATTTAAAAATAATGTTTCTAAAAAAATTTACGCAACTCAACGTAAGCAACTCATTTATTTAGTCACGCTAATAATGTAAGACTTACCTCTGAGTGTGGTGAGGCTAATAACTTTGAAAATTAACATCGAATAGCAATAGGTTTGAGCTCTCTTTCCATTTATTTACTCGCTATTTAGATTCAATATACACCTAATTCTGTTTTTACACGGTAGATTGGTTCCAGAAAAAACCGTGTAAAAAAAACCGTGTAAAAAAAGACACTAGTCGTATGCAAAAATAGGTGATTGGTTCCTAATCTCTAAAACCTATTAAAATTAGTGAAAAACAAGGATTTTTTAAGAAGTTTTGTATTTGACATTTTCTTTTAGGGATTCATAAAATATTTAACAAAATTAAAAACATAAATAACTTAATAAATATAAAATATTAACACATTTCAATTGCTCTGACCTTTGTGCTTGTATGCACAAAAAGGGAATTCCCCTAAATTCATGCCATTTACATTTGCTTTGACCAGTAAATTTGCTTGTACGCGCAAAAAGGGAATTCCCTTAAATTTGTGATATGAACATACTTTGCAAAAATTAAATTTGACAAAAAAAATTAAGCACAAAAAATTTTAAATCGTGCTAAATGGAAAAGAATCGTTTAAAAAAAATTAAAAATATTTTATTTTCAAACCGTGTTATATCAAAACCGTGTAAAAAAAGACCGTGTAAAAACAGAATTGGGTGTATATCGTATCAAGTTTGGTATTATTCTCCGTAAGCTGGCATCAGTTTCAACAATTTCTGGGGAGACCTATACTTGGCTGATATCAGTTTAAACAATTTCTTCTATACAACTCGATGTTTTCGTTTTTCCTGTTTCCTCTTCTTACGACCCGTCTCCTCTCTCTGTAATCTTTAACAAAAATACAGTGGCGGACAATGGCTTGCGTAGTAGACGCACTCCCCATTGTTTCATTGGTTTCGTTAGGCAGGGCGCTTGAAATCAAAAACTGTTTTTAACGAAATATTGTCCACCAATGTGAATGAGATATTATGGGGATCGACGATGCTTATCCGAGTGTTGAGCTGAGCATTTATGCCTTGCGATTGTAACTAGATGTTCATCTTTCTGTGCATATTGGAGCACCCAGACCTCGAAGCTCTTTTGATATGGCAAGGTGGACCTGCGATTATCTGCACATTTAGTGCATTGAAAGTAGAGCCTCATAGAGCACATACATTCCTAATTAATGCCTAAAGCATTACACTGGGAATCGCTCTTTAGCCACTTAATCTCTTTATTAAAGAGATTGTTTTGTCTCTTACAATGTGCAATGATTCAAATCTGATGTACTACTCCATCCCTTACTTTTCTAGCAAAATCTGTTTTCCTATTCACTAGAGTTCTCTAACAATGTGTACATATATCTTTCCTTTACATTATTAAATTAACTGTTACACTTTTAAACTCAATTTTCATTTGCTATCAATTTCCCAGTCTTCTGTTCACACGTAATATTTCTTTTTTCATTTTTCTGTTTGCTTTCATTTTGAAATTCTTTTTATAACACCTTAAGACCATCTTATCAATAAGAATTTACTACATCCCCTATCAATATCCTTGTAAATAATCCTGTAGTAGTTTAACTTGTTATATTACCTTTCACAGCTGTTGTATGGAAACCATATCCTCTTTCTCTCTCTGCAGTGTTCCTTGTTTCCCTTTTCTATTTGCTTTATTTTTTTTTACTACAACAAATGCTACGTGACCAAATTACTCTCTTGCGGAAATCTGTTCAACCTCTAGCTGTTGAATAAAGTGTTTAAAACGTTTGAAAATAAAAAAAACGTAGAAAAAAATCATTAGAAATGTAAGTAATTTATTGGAAAAGCAAACTTTTGAAATAACAAACAACTTGAAACAAGATTTCCTTTACGCTAAATCAATGCAATGGTGATTTGTAATGTATTTTAAAGCATTATCCCCTCGGAGATAGGCAATATTTGGTAGACATACATACATATTAAATATGTTTTACATAAGTACGTTTTCTTGGTATCCTTTCTACAATTTCAATCGTTTTTCTTTTTAATTTTATTGACAATTCTTCAGTTGATGTCTGAACTCTTCCAGCTGTGTTGTCTAATGACATATTCTTTTTACCCTTGTTTTTAAATAAATGCCATATGCTAAATATTTTATACCATTACGTATGTGTATGAACATACATACATATATATTTTCCAGGCCATTCTATTACTGTTTTTCAAAAACAAAACATTTTAAAGGACAACACCCATTACAATTTTCTACAGCAGTGCTAATTAGAGTTCAAAGAACTTATTTCTTACTAAGAATGAAATCTTGGCACAAGTGCTAACATTTATAAAACAGAAGTCAAGTTTTTTTGTTTACAAGACAGACAAAAGTGATGTCAAATATACGAGGTTTGTTCCAAAAATAAAATAATTTTGTAGATCGTAATCTATTTTGATAAATTCAAAGATAACAGTTTTGTAAAGTGGCTTCTGTTTCACGATTTTATCAATCATTCACATCTAATAAAATTTTACTCAAATTTATTCCTACAGACCATTTAAATTTTGATCATTAGACACGGGTGCATTTGTCCTGGTAGAAAGCATATGGAACTTTGGTTGTTAAACTGTACCATATTCGTAATCGGCAAACCTTTCACTAAATTAATGAACCATCAGACGCTAATGATATTTAACAGCTGACTGCATTGGCAAAAACCACTAAATAAGTAACCCGGTATAAAAAATTTGGATACCCTGTCTTTAGCCTCCATCGCTTATACCAAACCAATGACGAAACATAAAATTGTAGTATACAGTGGCGTGCAAAAGTGTTTTCATGTTGGTGAATTTTCTAGTAAAACGTCAATAACATTTTTTCTACCTAAGATATTTTAACGAAAATTCGCACGTTAATTCATTACTGTTGGATTATATTATAGTGCAAAAAATGTATAAAAATAACAATTACAACTCTGGTTATCGAGCATGATCGCAACATATGTCAACTCGAACACTTTTGCTCATATGGGTTTATGTCACTTTACAAGTATCAATTTATAATTTATCGTTATTTTTTTTATCGAGTTATGGTTTAATATAAACTTTGTTTGTTTTTAAAAAAGTTTAAGTGCAGTATCTAAAATATTATTGGCATTTTTTTATTAAATAAACATTGGTAATTTATTTGTAACTACAAAATGAAAAAATAAGCAGAGAAATAGCTAAAACTTTAAAAATAGCCCATAGTACTGTGCAAAGTGCTCATAAAAAATGAAATATATCATCCAAATGTATCATAACTGGTCGTCCAAGGTTGTTAACAGACGCAGATGCTCGGCATATTGAGCGATTAATGAGAAATAGGGATACTAGAACACCAAAATTAGCTGCCAAGGCAATAAATAAACACGTTAGTGATTGGACTGTTCGTAGATCACTACGAAGAATTGGTCTAGTCGCAGCAGTCAAGAAAAAGAAACCAGCCCTATCAAATAAAAATATTAAGGCGCGCCTGCAATTTTGTAAAGAATACGAAAACTGGACAGCAGAGGATTGGAAGCATGTGATTTGGTCTGATGAAACTAAAATTAACCGTTTCCAATCAGATGGGAAAGAATATTGCTGGCGCCGCCCACATGAAAATCTTTAAAGACATCATGTAAAGCAAACAGTAAAACATGGCGGGGGAAGTTTGATGGTGTGGGGGTGTTTTAATTGGTGGAACGTTGGTCCACTGGTTAAGATAGAAGGTATAATGAAGAAGGAAGATTATCTCAATATTCTTCAGACTAATTTGTCAGAATATGTGGACAAAAGTACAAATCCCGAGGAGGAGATACACTTTCAACAAGATGGAGATCCTAAACATACCTCCAAAATTGTTAGAAATTGGTTATCTAACCAAAAATTTAAATTACTTAAATGGCCAGCACAAAGCCCGGATCTCAATCCTGTAGAAAATTTGTGGGCTCTTTTAAAAAGAAGACTGGCCATGTATGAAAGAGCACCAACGAACATGGATGAACTCTGGCAAAGAGTACAAGAGGAGTGGAACAAAATCCCAGATGAAATCATACAAAAATTGGTGGAGAGTATGTCAAAGTGCACTAAAAATATAAAAAAGAACAAAGGATTGTGGACAAAGTATTAAAAAGCGCTTAATATTAAGGTTTTTGAATATACGTGCAAAGTGTTCGAATTGAGTTATTTTTAATTTTATTTATATTCTTGAAGTATGGTATATAATTTCTTTTAATTTTTTAACTTAAATCTGTAATATAATAAACAAGTAATCAACCCTGAAACATTCATCTTTCGTTCTCATTCATTAAAGATTTTATAGGGATTAAAGGGATCTGCCAACATGAATACACTTTTGCTCGCCACTGTAGGTTTGGCTAAGTATAAATTTCAATATAAATTTTTCTCTCTCTCCTTGTCTCTATGTCTCTACCTCTAACTTTTCTTTTAAGTGGCTTTATCCTAATTTTTATTTTTGTTTTTTTTTTGTTGTTGCAGCAAATATAATAACAGTTTATTTGCCTTTCTATCCTCTGTAATAGTTTTTTCTTAAGTGCAGTACAAAACGTAAAATTCAATGCAATTGTCGATAACAACGTTCATTGTCTGCCCTACAATTGGAAGCCATACAATTCAATTCAATTTTATGCTCTCTAACTTAAAATTTCTTTTCGCTCTTTCCCTCTCTGTAAAATCCATTTGGAAAAGGCTTTATTACAGGCGTTATCCTAATTTTAAATATCCCCTGTATTTTGTAAACAATTTACCGTTTTGTTTGTTGCTGTTGTTGTAGTAAATAACATAGAATAACAGCTTAATTATCTTCATACCCTCAGCAACAATTTTCCATTTGATTTTGTGTCAATTTTGTTGGGTTTGTTGTTGCTGTTGTTTGAAACAAATTTGATTATCATACTTGCTTTCAGCCTGTTGCTATTTTCTTGTTTTGTTGTGTGTGTGTGTGTGTGTGTGTGTGTGTGTATGTGTTTTTATACATTTTTGTCGTTTTTATTGCCATAGGCTGCCATAGAAAACGTTTTATGTATGTATACAACAGCCGTAAATGTGAACGTGAAGGATAAATGGATGGATGAATGAACAAACGAATGAATACACCAAAGATCTTGACTATTATTGTGTGACCATAAAAATTATTATGACGAGAGAGAGAGAGAGAGAGAGAGAGAGAGAGTGAGAGCGAGTAAATATAGGCCATGATTTTTTTTTAATTTTATTATACAAACAATTAGTGTGTGTAAATAATAAAAGAAGAAAATATGGTTAAACATTGTCATACCAATTTGCCATTTTATTGATATTTTATTGCAATAGCTCGCTAAGGAATCATAGGATTTGTATAAGTGCTCTATATGTTTAATCAGAATTGTATTTTTCTATTGCTTCCTATAAATTCGCAATATAATTGACCATTAGACCAATAATATGTAATCAAATGGCAAATTTTTCTATTGTTAAATGGCTGATATCCGTTGCATAAGTTAGGCAACTGAATTTAAAATTGTTCAGGACATTCTTATCCTATTTGTATATGATATTTGCCAAACATTCATGTGCGCATGCAGCATGTATGCATTTTAATGAGTTTTTTTAAATCCGTAAAATTAGTGTTGAATGGTTTTTAACTCTTGTATGGCTATGAATGAGTGTATAAATCTAATAGGGATTATACGTTGGGGTGCTTTTACAGAAAATTAGAAATTTTAATAATATATTCTATACATTGGGGGCAATGAGTGTGGAAACTCAAAGTGTTAAGATTGTAGGTATAAATATGGTGCTAAAGTATTTAAATAAAAAATGTATTTATTCAGTAAAATTTGTTTTGTTACGACACTCCCCTTTATTAATTGCTACTCTACATTCTTACGTGGGTCTCTTCAAATTTGTAAAAATATCTTTTTAACAATCTCGAATTGATGGTTCACTTGGAACAATACTGATCTCGCTGATATATTTGGTGGTTTTATGACTGCAGATTCTTATAAATTTTTCGTTCAGACAGGACAATTGCATTGGTCCCAAATAAACCACGATTGGTTTGTGATTGAAAGGCCTTGGACCAAATCGGAGCTGGCTCTGTTCGATTGCGGGGCAAAGTACTATATCTGGGCTAGACTAGTATCCCAATCATCCAATGAGATGTACCTGTCTACTTATCAGGAGATTGGTAACGAAGAAGAAGTGGTTACGTTATAAATCTCAGCCAACTTTTGCGGAAAAGTTGGAGAGTATATAGCATTTCCACTATATCAATACTACCATGGCTAGGAGAAGGATGAATTCTGTGAGAGTTTAAATGCTCTATAGGCTGCCGGGTTAGTTTAACACAGCCTTTACCATAAAAAAAATGTTGACTTATTTTCTAAATATCCACTAATTTCGCATTTTTTTTTTGAAAAATTTAACCACATTATCTGGTCACCTTAAAATGGCAACGACCGCAAATGGGAATTATATTTTTAATTGCCTAAAATTAAATTTAATGTCGTGTGTTTATTGAAGCATAAATTATTTTGCGCCAAAAACAGACAATTTTATAAGTATTCGGTGAAATAAAACAAATTTATTCAATGCAATTTTTAAAACAACAAAAATTTTAATGAAATTAAATTATATTTTGAGGTTTTCAAAAACTGAAACTGAAACTGAAATTTAATCACAGTTTCTGTACAATCATAAATCATTCCAAAGTTTATTTTCATTTTAGGTTATTAGCATAAAAGCTTGATTTAATTTTTTTTATTATGCTACTGCCTGTATTACAGTACCTACGCTATATGAGTATATTTGTATATAAATATGTATTGTATAAAGGATTATTAAGGATTTAATATCCAGCATCCTTATCGCTGGCTGGGGGTTTTGTGCAGCAGTAGTGTTGTATTCATCTATATATTGACAAATTTGTAAAATAGAATGACAGCCCAAATGGAATTTATTGACATGTACATTTATTATGGAGATACATACAAATTGTATCTGTGCAAAAAACAGTTGATGACACTTAAAAAGAATTGTAGTTCGGTAGGTTTACTAACTCAAAAGAATTGTAAATTTGAAAGCTTTTAATTCGTAGACATTGTAGTTAATTTTACTAAATTAACTTAGGTCCTTTGATTGGAAAATTAATTTTTGCGTATTTGGAGACGACAGCTGGATTCTCAAGTAAGAACAGCAGAACTCAGTTGTGTAGGAGGGAGTGGAAGCATTGTTAAATCAAAGCTCACTCGATCACACAAAGCGGCCTGCTCTAAAGCGCTGCGTAAGAACAAACTGATAAGTCCTGATTTACCGGTTTTGGCGATCAGCTTCTGGGCTTCGTATTTAATGGATGACTCTTAGAATTTAATTGGAACCCAGCTTGAAGATTTAATGAAATTAAAACAGTTGTTTTTGCATGAGATATTATTGATATCTTGCAAGTTAGAACGTGATCCTATGTTTAGTTCTAATTAGTTACTGTAAGCTTTAGTAATATTTCAACATTTGGTAGGAACTGTCGTTTACATAACTTGGATAAACAAATCCATGTATGTATGTACGAGTTATGTAGTATATATTGAACATAAAAAGGATGAATCTAATAATAAAAAACAGGCAAAGAAAAATAACGAAATGAAATAAAATAAAACGGAATAGAATTTAAGCGAAAACCTGGCACCATACGATAGTATTCCTATGAGAGATATTCTTGATATCCAGCACGTACACATTTGTTGGCAGGTGTTTACACGGATGTCAGAATATTTTGTTTATTTTTATTACTCACATACGAATACTAACACACTAGCAGGGATTCTGTTGAACAAAAATAATAAATAAATGAATAAATAAAAAGTGATGTAAAAAAAACGGAAATAAAAAGGTTTGTTCTACTGAATAAATAAAGTTGCCTATGAAAGATAAATAACTGCTTAAAATTTAAAACCATAAATCCATAAATCCTTAGCAAAGAACCGAATGTCAGAACTGAATGAGATACTTTGTTTGTATGTATTTTATGAATGAGGGTTAAAAGTTTAAAAGTTGGAATTTTAAATTACTTCCAGCATTCCTTTCGTATCAATCATAATGAAATCTACAAATGCAACAAGTATTTATTCCATTATTAAATTAACTTTTTATAGCTGCATAAATAGTTATGACCCTCATATAATTTTCTTGGCCACATACGTACGTATTTTTATCTCACGTTTCATTGCTATCTGCGCGCCAAGAAATTGCATCATTTTCTTCTCCACTACATATAAAACTTTTATAACCTCAACTGAAATTGCAAATATTTCTTCACATACGAGTACACTGCGTTGCAATGTGGTGCAAAGTATACTCAGGAGATTTTTCACATATTTTATGGAATTCTCATTAAATTTTTTTATTACGTCACACAGTGGGGTTTGGTATCAAAAGTGGGAATTAATTCAAGGTAACTTTCCCTGTTTCTAATTTTAACTTTTTTCAGTTAAATTCACTTTAAGAAGTAAAACTAATAAATTTTTTAATATTATTTAGTACAAATTTTAATTCCCATTAGTCTATTTAAAAAAACTGCAATATTTCCATAAAAATAAAAAGAATAATATTTATCCTCACATTTCTATTCCCTATCCAATTATTTATAATCATCATCATCAATTATTATTATTATCATTATCACTATAATTAGTATAGGTATCATTATCATTATTATTGACATCTTCTGCACCATCGACATTTGATTCAAATCTTATCAATTGAATTGCTTCCATAGAAAAATTATGGGTTTTTTCTCTTTCAATTTTCTCATATTTGATATTACTGGATCTGAAGTATCTAATAGTCTTTTAAATATGTCTTCACTTGATTTTTCTCCAGGACATTTTCGAGAAAAATGATCCCTAAAATTGTTGAAATCTTTGTTTCGAGCTTCTTGTGCTTCTTCCGTCAGCTGTCCAATTGGTAGTAAAGTATGGTTTATTATTTCTGGTCCATGTATTAAACATTTATGGATAGTTGGGGACATATAATGCCAAGGATACAGTTGTACAAAATACCTTGCGGTATCACGAGCGAAATCTCGAAAGGCATTAGTGTTTATTTGAAATCCACTAAAAACGGTAACCATAATTGAACGCAGTTGTCTTAAGTTGTCTTAAGAAGCGCCGAGCTGTGATGCCGTCACTAGAATTTCCAAAGCAGGGTTTCGGATGGTCAATAATAAGACCGGTTTTATTTTTGAACTCCTCTTGAATACGTGTTTTTTTTTTTTTGCAACAACTTGTTTTTCGATATCCGATCTAGCTTGCCGTTTCTTTATAGGAAGCTTATATGCCAAATGGAGCAGGCATTCAAAAAATCTGATCCATCCGTGCAGAATCGGCAAACCGAACTCCAGATTTTGTCAATACTATTAAATTCTTTGGAAGTAGCACCATATAAAAAGCATTTCTGTGTACTAGTAGTTTCTGTGAGTGTATTACATATTTTTCCGTCAATCGTGGATAGGACCAACTTATGATTGACTTTGAAGCGTTTTTCTCCATAAGAAATGACACTCTTTCAGGTTTTTTAATTTGTTTTACTTTTTTTTTAAATTATTTATATGTTGGTGCCACAATATATTTAAATTTTATTTCAAAATGTTCAAAAAAGTGCAGACAAATTTTTCATAAATATTTTCAAAAGCGTTTATATTTTTAGAAAACAAAAGATTTTTTTCTTAATTTGGCTTTATTCACAACTATTTATCGACATATTTTCCGAAATCCTCTAATTTATAGGCTTATGCGTGAAAATTAATTAAAAATAATAACATAAATTGCACATAAAAACCAAAAACATAAATTAATCTAACTAACCTGAGGTTGAAGGTTCCATTAAAATATTTTTAATTATCACTTTAGAAAACACCCAAAAGTAATTTTTAAGACACCAAAAGTTGAAATTTATATTTCACGCGAGGAAAACTACAAATAATTCAAACTTTAAAATTATATTGTGACAGAACGGTAGTTCTCAAAAACAAAATTTTTGCACAAGTGATGTGGAACGTTGTGTACTTTTATCGACAACAAAAATTTATTCGCTTTTCCTGTGCGTCATAAGGAATTCTTTTATTTTTTATTTTATTTTTATTTTTATTTTTTAATTTTTATTTATTTTTTAATTTTTTCAAGCACTACATGGTGTTGGAATACCTGAAAGTGTTTTACATCAGAAGAGAATGAGGGAGTGGTGTACGACAAACTGTTATTAATTTTTTTTCTCTAGCCAGTGTTATATCTTTGCCATCATTTTCTTTTCTTATTCTTTATATAACAATAATCTATAGAGTTTCAAGAAAGTGAAATAAGACCATAGTTTCTAGTGGGAATCGTACCCACAACGCGACACTTGTAGACTAGCAAGGCTTATTTCTGGAACTTATGATCTAATACAGTAGATCCCATGATATGCACAAATACAGAGGTATAACCAGCGTTGCCATTTGCCAAGTTTTTCCTTTTTTTCCAAGTTTTTTGAGATGCGAAAAAGTTTTCATTAAAATTGTTTTCTAATAAAACAAGTTTTTTCGAAAAATTCAAAATTTCAATAAATTCAACAATAACACAAAATATTTACATTTTTATATAAAATATTGTGTATTTTATTCGTCCCGGACATAAGTAGCAAAGAAACACCAATAGAGGGCACCGTTCTCCGGTGTTTCCTTTAAAAATGTTGATACTTTTGTAGAAAACAAGTTTTTTTGTAAAAAAAAAGTCTTTCCCAGAAATAAAAAGTTTTTTAAAAAAAATTACTGGCAACACTGGGTATAACCCTTCTCACTATCGCATATAAGGTTCTTACGAGCGTATTGTGTGAATGACTGAAGCCTTTCGCCAAGGCACGGATTGGACCTTATCAGTGCGACTTAAGTCCTGGTAATTCTCTTCCTCGACTGAATATATTCACAGTACACGAAATCTTGTCAGTAAATGAGGACAAATCGACCTATATGAGGCCGACATGTGGGAATGTGCGGCGTATCAGTATTCGGGTTACAGCCAAGAACTGTACCTTTTACGTTGCAAAGGTGTTTATTTATTTTGGCTACGTCTTTGCCGGCGAAAATTATGTCAGACTGGAGATCAAGGGTAGAATTATTCTTCCAAAGAATTGATATTGTGGTCTCAAAAGGCAATTGAATGGCACAGACCCTGCGACGAAAGCAAAGCTCTACAAGTCGTTCAACTTCTCTGTGCTGCTATGTCCCTATTTTTATTTGGCATGTGATGTTTGTTGCTCTAAAAATTGTGAGCCGTTGGTCTAAGAAATTTTACTTACAGTTAACTTATAAGATTCTGTCAATTTATAACTCATGTCCATATTTTACTTCAAGATAAAGGCCTTAAATTTCTTTAAGTTTAAAAACATCTTGGCATGTAAGACGGCGTCTATTTATCTTATCTTTGTTGAACTTTATTTATCTTAATTTTCTTTATGAATTTTTTGATTCTTAAGATAACTGCAATGCTTATCAAACCACGTTTTTTCTTCTTATTTATTTTTAAATTTTCAAAATTAAAAAAACTTTTCAACCAAACAATTAGTTTCCCTTTTAAAAATTTGTTTGATTTTTTGAAAGGAAAAAAAGTAAGTGCGTGCAGCTTAACTTTTTCCTTTTTTTTTCATTCAACGGATTCGTGAAGTGCCTTATATTTTACTTTTTTTTTGTCCTTTTCTTTAATAGAAACTTTGTTTAAAGTTTTGATTTTCATTTTTGGCGGTCTTTGCTTTCGTGCTACCAACAATTTATAACGTATTCTCTTGGTTTTTTTCATTCAAGCCAAGTTATAGTTTATGTGTGCCAGCCATTATAAAGTTGGAAGTTTTACTAAAGAAAACTTGTTGAACACTTTGCTTCTTTTTTCTTCTTCCTTTAAATTATTATTTATTTGTTGGCTTTTAAATGGGGAATAAAGCGTATTATAGTTTTTTAAATAGTTTTAAGCAGGATAATATAAAAAATACATACATATAATACGATATTTTAATATTTAAATAATAATTTTTTAATGTTTTCTTCAATTCTTTACAACTTAATAACTTAAGACCACGTTCCATTAAACCATTAGTCCAAAAAAGTCATCTACATAAATCGGGCAAACTCAGACAAGAAGTATAATTGTGGAGAGGATAGCCATGGTATTAAGGATTCCAAAACAGTTTTCCTTACGATCGTCAAATGAGCAAAAAAAATGCTCTGCATAAATGGGGTTAAATCGTGTAAAATTGGACCTAGTGAGCTGGATAGCCATGTTACCAAGGATTCCAAAATAGATTTCCTTCCTATCGAGCGTTACTTGGGAACAGATTTTCTTGAAATCAGCAACAAAAGGTTTTCTATATAAAGCGGGCAAAATTGTCGCATTGCAGTCTTTTTGTCGATGACTTCAATTTTTTTGGTCGATGACTTGCTTTTCTTTGGACGATGACTTGTATTTTTTTAATCGATGACTTGCATTTTTGGACGATGACTTGCATTCGCATTGTAGTCTTTTTGTCGATGACTTGCATTTTTTGGATGATGTCTTGCATTTTTGGATGATGACTTGCATTTTTTGGACGATGACATGCATTTTTTGGACGAAGGTTTGCAGTTTATGGTCGATTACTTGCATTTTTGGGCGTTGACTTGCATTTTTTGGACGATGACTTGCATTTTTCATGTTCATTGATATCGTTGTCAGTCGGAATGCAATGCTTTGATAATCAGAGAAAGTACGGTTACTAGTTCCTAAGTCACTCCGGAATTGCTAGCAATAAAATTGGTGACGAACTGTTATAAGAAGAATTCATTGCAGACTTCATTGTTTCAGATCACTTTTGCAGGATAAAATAGTTAATGTAAATACAATAGATTACGTATCCTGGATAAGAGCCTATCCTATTCGATAAAATAGTCATGATTTTATTTAAAAATAAACAAATTTGTTGTTTTTTTATTATTTCAAATAATTTCCTTTTGCAAAAACTCTTGTCAGAGTTCAACGCATTTTATTGTGTTTTGATCCCAAACTATGGCTTGTAAAGTAAAGTTAAGTAGCTGGTTGCATATCGATTTTTTTCCCCAATACGAATTACGAAGATTTATTGAATTTATTTAAGGTATTTAAGGTAAAATAAAACATAAATATTTTGTTATTTATTCCAATAGAATTTTCTGGAGAATGGGAGAACAACAAAAGTTTTTAGTTTACAGCTTTAGCAGATGGCAAGTAGTTGCGCATACACCATTTCCAAATGAATAAAATCATTTATGTTCAATGCAGTAGAGCAGAGTTGGAAATATTTTCAAGAAACAGTGTTTAAAACATAACGTTTTATACAGTTAAACACATGTGCAATGTGTTTCTGTGTTTTTTATTACAACTTTAATGGCGTATTAAAAATATCGTAAATTTTATGGGTTATTATTCTGTGTTTTCGGTAAATATTCAATTTCCATTCAACTCCATAACTCTCGTATTGGGGAAACGATTATTATTAATGGTTATAGAAAAATGTTAACTATAACACCAATAATGATCCACCAACGTCCAATTAAAATGTACAGCAGAGCGGTAAGTGTTTCGGCAATAAGGGAAATGTGGGAAACTTTTGCGGAATTTGCCAATATTGCAACGGAAAAGATGATACAAAAATGAGTGAACAAGTGTTCCAACTCAGACATTATTCCCAATGCTCAATTGGAGCCCCTTTGACTTTCTAATCTCAAGTCCCAACCTGGATACATTCTAGTTGATTGAAGAATTCTAATCAAGGAGTTCTGGAAGCTCTCAAAATTATAAAAATCTACAATTAATTTAATGAAATAGAAACCAATTAAAACGGTTATTTAACTTTCTCTCTCTCTTTCTCTCCCTTTCTCTTTCTATTAACAACTAAACAACACTAATTTGAAAAGAATTTTTAAATTCAAATTTATTCTCTCTTTATCATTCTCTTCGAATACTTGAAACTAATTACCCGTCTTCCTTTAGGAAATCAAAGAAAAATAAGATTTCTTGATAATTTAAAAGAAGATAAGCAAATCTTGTTTGTAAAGGGTGTTTTTTATAGAGGTATAGAACTTTAAGTTGGCATTACTTTTCAAGATGGCGACCGATTTAACAGCTGTCAAGTGATTTATTCTCAGTTTGGTTTGGCAATTCATCATGGATAGACTCACGCCTGAACAACGCTTGCAAATAGTGCAATTTTCGACAAAATCGTCCATCAGAGCAGTTAATTCGATTAACCATGGAACGTTTTCGCACCACGTTTACTCTTATTGATAACTCGCATCCCCAGAGACGCTGTACGGTGCGTACAGAAGAAGCTATTGCTGCTGTAGAGCGTAGCATTGAGGAAGACCCGAATGAGTCCATCCGCCATCGAGCACAGGAATTGGATCTATGTCCATCCACTTTATGGAAGATTTTGCGGAAGGATCTTGGTTTGCGTGCTTACAAAATCCAACTCGTGCAAGATTTGAAGCCAAACGATCATCCCGTAAGGCGTAGATTCGTCGAATGGGCCCAAAACGAGATTACCGATGTTCCCGATTTTCATAAGCGAATTTTGTTTAGCGATGAAGCGCACTTCTGGTTGAATGGCTACGTCAACAAACAAAACTGCCGCATTTGGAGTGAAGGTAATCCTCAAGTGTATGTGGAAACACCGTTACATCCAGAAAAACTGACTGTTTGGTGCGCTTTATGGGCTGGTGGAATCATTGGTCCGTACTTTTTCAAAACCGATGGTAGCCAGAACGTTACAGTCAATGGTGATCGGTATAGAGCCATGATTACTAACTTTTTCATTCCAGAAGATGTGGTTTCAACAAGACGGCGCAACATGTCACACAGCTCGTGCCACAATAGATTTATTGCAAGACACGTTTGGTGACCGCCTAATTTCACGTTTTGGACCGGTGAATTGGCCTCCAAGATCTTGTGATTTAACACCGCTAGACTACTTTCTGTGGGGCTATGTAAAGTCATTGGTCTATACGGTAAAGCCACAAACGCTTGACCATTTGGAAGACAACATTCGCCGTATTATTGCCGATATACGGCCACAAATGTTGGAAAAAGTCATCGAAAATTGGACGTCCAGATTGGACTACATCCGCGCCAGCCGTGGCGGTCATATGCCAGAAATCATATTTAAAATGTAATGTCACAAGATTATCTTTCGGATAAATAAAATTCATGTCAATCGAATAATCCATCGTTGTTTTATTGCAACTTAAAGTTCTATACCTCTATAAAAAAAACACCCTTTACAACCAAATGCAAATAGAATAATAAAAAAAGGAAAAAAAATACATTAAGAAACCTAAAGAAAATGTTGTTGGATTTTAATTCAAATTATTTAAAAAACACAAAGGACTACAATCAACCAAGTATTTGTGTCTTCTTATATTTTACAACAATGTGTCTAACAAGTAGGATTTAAACTCTGTCTCTGCCTCTTATTTCTATTTAAATAAGATGTACTGTGGCCCATTAGAAGACCCCAAAAAGAAAAACAAAATGGAATAAGAAACTTTAAAGTCAAAACTCTGTGTGTAGTCAAGTGTATATTAAGATGATGATACGATGTTATGTGTGGATGGTTATGGAAATATTCTGGCACATGAAACTGAAAAAAAAATGTTTTTTTTTGTCTCTTTTTCTTTTCAAGAAGGGTGTTATAAAATGGAGAATTGTTTTGTTGTGCATAAGGAATGAAGATAAGAAAAGAATAATCAAGCATATGCTAATACAATCTACCATCCACTTAAGTAGACTGCCTGTTGCTTTTTATGCGAGAACATAGAAGCAATGTTAGGGTGTTCATGTTTAAAACTAAGCAAAAAAGGAGGTTAGGTTAGGCTAGGTTAGATTGCAAGGTACTCCTTGAAGAATAAGTTGAGACGTAGACTGGGGGTAAGTCCATTGTGATACCATAAATCTTTATTAAATCCGAGGATCTTAAATTCTCCGTAAGAAACCTTCTCGACTCAAAAATAAATCTTAGTATTGCACGAATTTTTACTTTGAAGACCGCTACACTATTAGAAGGCATTTCAGCTATAGCTGTAGACCTGTGGGCCAAACCTCTATTCTATATGGGACCTTAGTCTTCAAGAACCTTTGCTTGCTCTTGGGAATATAGCAATAAATATAACAAAAGGGCATTTGTTAAGGCTCTTTGCTAACCACCAAAATAATCTAGTATTCTGTGTTTTTATCTATTTTGCTATCTTTTGCTTAAACTCCTATGACCGTACTTTATATATGAGTTTTCATTTCCGGTTCAACCTAAAATCTGTATGTTAATGATTCTCAAAGGTGAACGGTAGCAAAGCAATGTTTCTTTATCTTTTATTTTGGTTTGTGGTATTTGCTTTTGGTATGGGCGGTGCGGTGGTTGGTTAAAGTATGTTACTTTTTCAATTTGTCTTCTGTTATTTTCGGTTGCTTTGAGTGCTGATAAATTATCCCAGTCAAATAAAAAGGAAACGTGTGTATTACATAACAGAATATAAGATATTTATATACAAATACATACATACATGTATGCATGTGTGTTAAGCTTAATATTGCCATAATATTACGGTTATATCATGTGTTTTCTGGCCCCAAACAAAAAAATCTCTTGTACGTTAGGGTCATGAAATTGGAAAGTGCTGTTTAATAATGCTGATGACGACAAATATACCACCAGAATATGTTTCTTCGATACCCACATGCTCTCTCTCTCTCTTTGTTTGGCTTATCATTAAGTGGTAATAAAATCATTTTGAAGAATGCTGCTGATGGTACTTACAAAAAAAAAAATAAAAAAAAAATCATAATTAAAGGTAGACAAGGGACTATTTGCAAGCTATAAGGCGTATGGCGTATGAGTAATATTATGTGTTATTAATAATAATCATACGTTAGGATGGTTTCATATGAAATATTTTATGCTGTAATTAAATATTTTTTCTTTTTCATGAAGACATTTAAACTCTGTAGAAGATATTATTTTATTATTATTAAGAAGTTCCCATAATAAAGTGAATCTTAAGATTCAAAACTCTTATGAGTTTATTTAATAGGTTTTGAAAGTTTTAACGTTAGTGCTAAAGAAATATTTTTTAAATGCTCTGTAGAATTTCTTGTTTTAAATAAATTACGTTTTAGCAATGCAATATAAAATATTTCCAAGAAATTTCGGTTCATGAATACAACTTTAGGGTCGATTTGTCTCCTCCGTAGATTTTTAGATGTTCCTCTTCTACGACTACCAGTCGATTGCACTTCAATTTGGCTTTGCTTTAAATATCTTACAACTGGCAACTGGTTTGTTTGAGCAAAGAATATGTATATAAAGAATGCGCATCATGTAGAAGTAAAATTTCTTATGGCGGGTCGTAACATTACGACCCGCTCTCATCAAATTCATTTCTAGATGAGAGGGAGGAAGACAGAAGGAAAATAAACACAAACAAAGAGCGTAACAATGTGTTGCTCTCATTGTACGTATGTACATGTGTATGTATTCTTGTGTTTTTTGATTTAGTCGTCGATCATATGCCCGTGTCGATCAGACTGCGGCAAGAACACATGCTTCGCGGATGCTTTATCATTTTATTTCAGAATAACACTCGAAGAATATTTTGTGTTAAAAATGTTATGTCATTAGCTGGGCGTATTTCATTTTTTTATTTTGTCTCATAGTATATTTTTTTTAAATGCTTTGGAATGCTCGTTTTTTTTCTTTTAATAAAAAATGGTTTTTTATTCTTTTTATTTTTATTTATCTAAAAAACATGGCCTAATTTTTAAGCCAAAGATAGACGGCTTTATGTTCTTTTAATAATAAAATAGATGTTTTATATTATTTTTATTTATCCAAAATTATTAAGCCAAAGGTAGACAGCTTTACATATGTATGTTGATGAAATGAAAATAAAAATAGAGTATATTACTAACACTTTTATATGGCTGTAATTAAATATATTCTCTCAACTTATTTTCTCTCTCTCACTCACTAATCCATAACCATAGGCATGTGTTAACCTAGAGGAAAATTGTTAGTAATAATGTCAAATCTACTTATTAACCCAATGATATGTATATATGATCGGAAAATATAGAAAAATTGTACTACACGAAGACACTAAGACACCGTATTTAACTTGACAAGTATTCTTCCAAAAATCGAAATCATTTCTCATTGATATTAGTGAATACTACTGTGATATTTCTTTGGGTGTATCATTGAAGTCTGAAAAAAGGGACATGAACCTTCTTCTTTAAAAACTGACAAGATTTTTACGCTCTTTTTAACGAACATTCTTGATGTTCGTGTCCTATGTGTGTAAAAAGCCGAAGATGTTCTTACCCTGAGGGACATTGGTGCCGACGTCTGTTTTTAACAACAGAAAAATAAATAAAAAAGTGTTCAAACAACAAAAACGCACGATGAGAACAACGCATTGTTACGCTCTTGGTTTCTGTAACCTTCCCTTCTATCTTTCCCCCCGCGTCATGAAATATTTTTGAAAAATATTCCAAAATATGTTAAAATGCACATTCTTTATACTTTATTTTCTTTGGTTTGAGTCATTGGGTGTCAATAATTTAATCGTTAAAAACTCAAGCTAGTCTTATCAATATTTTATTTATATTTTTCAAAGGCCAAAAAAAAAAGAAAATTAACATTGCGCTTAAAAATGCAAATAAAAAATATATCGCGTATACAAAAATGTTCATATTAAATATTAATTCGTTTATTTCTACTGTTTAAAATATTGTCTGTCATCAGTCGTTGCTCGCTAGTGGCTATTAAAAATGCTCAATCCTTAGCAACATGTTTAGGCAAAAAATATCAAGTTTTTGTTTTTAACATTGTAATAAAAAATCCTAAACTTGGCACTTAACTTCTATTGGTTTTTGAAGAAACTGTCTAGATTTCAAATAGATCCTTTAAGAGTAAAATACCAACTGAAGGATGTCATAACGCCTCTCGTTGTTTTATTTTAGCGCGTAAAGAAATTAACCTGTAATGGTCTCTCATGGAATTCATTATACACAGCATCGCCAGGGAATTGCGTTAACCAATGCACATACATACCTTTTAGGGTTGGGGTAGAGTAGGGTAAATTTATAATTAAGCCTCTCCCTCAGGTATGTACTTTCTTTTTATTTGCAATTTACAAAAGAGAATAATTAAAGGAAGGGAGTTCGAGTTAAAAAAACCAGCAATTCAATTATTTAAAGGCTATTCTCTTTTTAATCGTGATAAGAAAACGTACAATAATTGTAATTGAAGTTGGTAAAATAAATGTTTGCTTAAGGGGCAATATCCTGTGATTATTTAACGTGTGGGGGGTTTTTTTTTGTTAAACTGCCCGCCCCTTATTTTTAATGGTTATTATAAAAGTTTATATTACTTGACTAGTATTTTAATTATTTAAAAGCAGCAGTTTACAGTAACACACTCTATTAAAACTTTCAAGTGTACCCGGAATGGTAATTTTTAAACAACTACAAATACTTTACATTACGAAAAAGCTTTTATTTTAATAATAATGAAAAAGAATTGGCAAAAAACAAAAACAAAAGAAGAGAAGAGAACAAAATAATTTATTAAAAACAAGAAAAACTTTTTAAATAAAATTTTACTGCAAATGAATGAATGCCAGTTTTGTTTTATATGGCTCAGTTTACAAAGAAGTGAACGTAGTTAAGGTCGTATATTTAACACAGGAATGTACAAAAAAAAATGCCATAATCCTTAATACTCTTCACACACACACATACACATTAAATATTGGAATTACCACAGAAGACTGGAATGAAAATTTATATTGTATATCGTGCACCATATACATATTATCATATGTACATACAATATTGCATGGGGTGTAGTTAAATGGAATCATTTTTATATGACTTGGAGACCTTAATGATTTTCTCACAGAAACTCTCGCCAATTTTGGTAACAAACTGGGACAATCAATTCTCACTGGCGATAATCACTTGAACTGCGATGGAGTGTAATAAAAATGGAATTACAGGTACTTCGACCTCCATTGATCTATTGTACATTACCTTGTCAATCAGAGTGCTCCCTGAACTACTCTTCCTTTCAGCATAATGCGCATATTGTACAGGTGCTTATTACAGTGACGTGGATGTTCCCCTAAAAGTATTCTTAAGATTTAAAAAGGCCGCTCAAATATAAAAATTGTAAAGAATGGTTGATGCTAATGCTACCCTAATGCTAGCTATGGGAAAAATTGTGGATTTCTTTTTACCACACCCAAAAAAATATCATCACTACCATCTTCACATTTAAACAATAATAAAAATGACACAAAATTTGTTCTGTTTTAAAATTTTTGGCATTAATATCCCCTTTTTCAGTTTTAACATCCCCTTGATATACAGGAAAACATGATGACATTTTAAGGCTTTAAAAGTATACGGACAAGACAACATGTCAGACGTATAGTTTTTATTCTCTCTAAGTTTTCAACCTTTATAACCTTTTTTAAAAGAATTTCAAAAAATATGAAATATTTCAACATTTTTTGCTAAAATATTTGAAAAAAAACCAGAAACTATTCAATTCTCATAGTTCCTTTACTCCTCTCGTTGTTCTCTTACTTCCCAAATACGTTGTTTTATCTTTTGAAGGAAAAAAAAGTGAAAAAAATTCTTTTTTCTTGCTATCGAAACTAATGTCATTTAGATGTCCTTTTTTGTTTGTATTTTGTGCGTATTTGTGTAGCTAAAAGGAGTGAAACGAAATTATTGTTTATTGTGTTGTCAGGTATGAAGGATAATGGATATACGAGTACAAGGAAACATGAACTCTGTCTGTTGTTGACTATGACAACAAAAAAATGAAAATTAAATAAAAAATTCCTTAGCGACTCCTAAAGGTGGAGAAATATGAAAGAAAAAGAAAATACAACAAAACAAAGTTAAATAATATAAACTTGTGAAGTAAGAAAAATGTTTTTTAAGCTGGAGGTCCACACCACGCGTTTTCGCGTCAAAGCGTTGCGAGCATTTCATACCTTCTTCGCATTCTACGCTTCAAGTTACATGCAACGCTTTTTACGCGCCAATGTTTGTTTTGATTTAAACAAATTAAAACAAAAACAACCTGTCAAAATCAGCTGTTTAGTACGCGCGCCGCTTGTGATGCTTACAAAAGTAGAAAGTAGATTTACTTTTCGCGTTCTATGCGTCATGGCATCCTACGCTTTTGTGCGTGTAACTTGCACCAAATAAATACATTAATTCTACTTTTTTGACAGCCGCGTAGAATGCGAAAACGCGTAGAATGCGTGGTGTGGACCTCCAGCTTTAAAGTAAATGAAATTAAATTTTTAAAGTTTATTCAAAGAATATTTTTTGTGGAATATTAATGTTATATTCCTGCGTATCGAAGTTATTTTTATGATCACCACCTCTTACATTTAGAAAGATTCTCCAACGACACTCTCTTTCTCAACAATCCACTTTTTCCAAACGTGAACGCAGGCGGCAAGTGTCTCTGATGATAAATTTTATTTAATTGTTTCAGTTTTATTAACCAAAATATTATAACAATCAGTTTCAATCAACTGTAATAACAGAAAAAAATGCTGCCAATTACTATTATTTTTAACAATTACGCGAGTATTAAAATGAAAATGTCAATCTATTGAAATTAAAGCAATAAATTACCATTTACAGCAGTGTACTATGGATTAAATGCTAAATATACCATAACAATACAATAAAAACAGATCGAAAGAGAAAGAGAGAGAGAGCAAGAGTAAAATTTAAAAGCATGTAAAAATGTGCACAATATCGAAGTAGCAATAGTAGTAGTAGTATTAGTAGAAGACTTAATAAATATTTGATTGTATGTATGTACACACAAACATACATATTAATACAAGTTCATTTGCTTAAGCATAGCAATAGAAAATCGTATTAAAGAGAGAACAACATTTTCAATGGTAATGCAGTGTAGTAGTGTTTATTATGGGTTTAAGTTTTTGTTGACTTAAAAAGAGAGGAACAAAAAAGAAAAAAGAAAAGAAAACGATAAAAAAGGAAGAAGACCGTAATGTCATGTGTTGAGCACAGCTTAATGGTAACACTTAAAACCCCGTAAGCATATAAACAAACGAACAAGAAGTGAAAGAACAAACAAAATTGGCAAAAAACGAAAAGTGGAATACAAAACATTTCCTTTGAAAGCAATTTCAATTGGCTCCTAAAGGTTAGAATTCTTCAAGTAGAGGGATTAGACAGTGTTAGTTTTTTTTTATTGCTTTAGATAGCAATTGTTGCATGGACTTATGGAGAAATTGTAAAAAAATTTGTTCAAATTCTATTATCTTTTCGAATAACAAATTTATTTCCATTATTGCACACTGATGGCTATAATCAAAGCAGAAAACTAATAGAGGTAGTAAAAAGAAATCCAAATTAGAATTGTATGATATTGGAGGTTTTATTTAGTTTAGTTAGAATGATGAATTTCCTAAGCAGCAGATGTTCTTCACGTCCTTAATATGAGCTTCCCTTCACGAAAGCCCTTGCCTAGCTGATTTAGCTGATCCATACAGTGTCATACTATTGTTGAATCAATCTCACGCAAAGCAAGGGCTTGACCCGCCTGTGTTATAGTATTTTATATACAGTCCCTTGTAATGGGAATAGGAATCTTTTTCAAAAAAAAAACATAAAATGCAGAAAAATGCATGAAATCTTTATTTGAATCGATAGTACGGTCCATATAATTTAATGTTTGAAGATTATTTCATGCAAATGTTGACCGCGACTGCGCCTCAAATGGTCCATCCGCTTAGTCCAATCTTAGCATACTCTTTCCAACATTTCGGCCGGTATCTCACGAATAAATGCTTCAATGTTGTCTTCCAATGCGTCAATTGAAGCGGGCTTGTCTGTATAGACATGAGCTTTAACATAGCCCCACAAAAAATAGTCTAAAGGCGTTAAATCGGACGATCTAGGCGGCCAATTGACTGGTCCCGAATGTGAAATAAAATGTTCACCGAACTCGCCTCTCAATGAGTCCATTGTTACGCGTGCTGTGTGTCATGTGGGACCGTCTTGTTGAAACCACATGTCATGCAAGTCAAGCTCTTGCATTTTGGGCAAAAAAAAAGTTGGATATCATCTCACGGTAGCGCTCACCATTCACAGTTACGTTACGATTCGCAGCATCTTTGAAGAAGTACGGTCCAATGATGCCACCAGCCCATAAACCGCACTAAACTGTGACTTTTTCTGGATGCATTTTTAGCTTTTGCAATGCTTCTGGCTGATCTTCAATATCAAAATGAACTTCGTTGCTGAAGACAAGAAGCGCGCGTTGAACTTTCTTGACAGAGCATTTTGATAATAAAATTCAATGATATGCAAGCGTTGTTCGTTTGTAAGACGATTCATGATTAAATTATAGACCAAACTGAAGATGTTTGAGAGTGCAACAAACCACGAAACGTGCGTGAGCTGTTTAAACCAGTGTTGCCAAAAAGATAATAGCTAAAAAATCACCCGTTACTTCCTTAACAAGTTGAATTTAGCACATCTTTAGACCTCCGTTTGAAAAATACACACGAGTTTCTCAATGGTTTCCGAATATTTTTCTTTGTCATTGACCTACCGTATACCACAGAATCATTCTTCTTTTAAAAGGATATGTAGCCTTCAAATCTCTCTTTTGACCCTTATTGTCTCTGCCACTTAAGGAGAGAACTGTCAGCTAATCGATTCCCACAATAATAATCGTTCTTCTCCATATATTGTGTCCAGAACTCTGTCGAACATCTTAAGTACTGGGTTTGAAAGCGTAAATTTCTTTCCATGTAGATTTCAACAATTTCTATATATACATAGATCCTTTCCAATCCTACCACGTATTTATGCAAATGTAATAATTGTGTCCAGAACTCTGTCGAACATCTTAAGTACTGGGTTTGAAAGCGTAAATTTCTTTCCATGTAGATTTCAACAATTTCTATATATACATAGATCCTTCCCAATCCTACCACGTATTTATGCAAATGTAATAATTGTGTCCAGAACTCTGTCGAACATCTTTAAGTACTGGGTTTCAAAGCGTAAATTTGTTTCCATGTAGATTTCAACAATTTCTATATATAGATCCTTCCCAATCCTACCACGTATTTATGCAAATGTTCTCAAGTTGTTTCTTTACTCTGCTCTATTTATACACGACTTTTTTCTCAGGATATTTGTTTGTTAGTTTGTGTGCATGTGTGTACTCAATATGTAAATGTAGCTCACAAAACAAACGGTATTCAAATACCTTCGCATACACTCACTACCTACATACATAAATACATTTACATTTCTTAGCATATGTATATGGGGTATAATGGTATGTGTATGTAAATGCATGAGAATTTTTTTAAATAGAAGGATGAACGAAGAAAAAAACTTTTAAAATAAAATTGAAAATACAAATACGCAATATTTTCTCGTATTCTATTGTAAACATTGAATTCATTCATTCGTACTATTTGAATTCCATTATGAAAGTTTTTTTTTTGTGAGCATATACGCATATTTAAATGCTTCGAGAGAAAATGTTCAGGCAATATGCTTCAAATTATTTCTTCTAAATAGGTATGCATGTACGTATGTATGTTTGTTTTACTTGAATGTTTTCTGAATAATGCAGAGAGGGATAGCAAGGGAAATATTGTATACATTTTACAAATTTTATTATGAAAGTCTTGTATTTGAGAAGCCTTTTTTGTTTTCTTTTTTTATAAAATTCAAATAGGAAAAGTTTTTCTCTCTCTATATTAGAGTTATAATTAGATTGTATTATAACGGAAATGTATCCTTATTAATATTCATATCAGTTAGACATTAAGGATCGTTTTATCATGTTATAAATATTATAAGACAGTGGCGTATGCCGCCTGAGGTTTCAAAAGGCGAAGTTTTTAACGCAATGGAGCCCATTTCTCACTTGGCGGTTATGTCAACAAGCAAAACCGAATTGGAAGGCAATACGATGACCAATACTTTGAATGAACAGAGAATTTTTTAAAAATTTCGCATTCTTAAGATATAAATTCAATTTATTCAGAGTGGCACAATTCCCTTAGCCACCCCTTTCAAAATCCGACAATAATTAAAAGTGGCACGGTGTTTTAACAGAAAACATGAATAGTGATGACACATGCATTGTTCTTACAAAATGGGACCATTTAACGGAAATGAAAAAGTTGCCTTATCTAAGTAACGGTAACTATGTATATATCTATGTACTGCTTTCTCTCTCTATCTTTCACTGTTCCTCTATTTTGCTTAAGAACACAGAGAGTAAATGAGAAGGAATACGTATTTAATGCCGATGTTTATTCATTTCGACAAGCACACGCATCGTCTTCTGCTTTAATTACTGGTACACACTTGTTGCCTTTAATTGTAATGGAAATTGCTGGCAACATTTGGTTAGACACCGTATAAATGGGAGAAGACATAAGAGCGGAGGCATTAATTCATTCAACTAAAAGTTTGTCGTAAGAGTTTATGCAAATAGAATAGCATTCAGTAGCTTTCCTGTTGTTTTCCCTTTTACACAATTTTTAAAGGCTTTTGTCGATTCAAAACATTTACGGAAATTGAATACAATTAGAAGATGAGATTGAGATTTTAAAGGTAAGACAGCATTTAAGTACGTAATAAAAAAAAAAACATTTCAGCCAACTCATAATGTTAAAATTATTCCTTTCTTAAGGTAAACATAAGCTCACATTAAAAAGGAATGTTTTATTTTTATTATTGCACTTTAAATTGTCGCATTTGAAAGAAAACTGAATTTATATGCTAATTTTTAAATCATTTTTATAAATCTCTGCCATTTTTCTTTATTTATGTTAATATTCTGCATTTATTATTATAATTTAAGTTCACTGAAAACAAAAATGTAAATTTTTAATAAGGCATTAAAAAACAAGTTAAAAAATGTGCAAAAACCTGCAATGAGTGGGCCATTTTAAAACTAAAATTTTGAAATAAAATGAAAATTAAATTTCAAAAAAATTATATTTTGAAATTTATTTCGCTACTGTTAAACTTTACCCAAAGAAATTTGTTAAAAAATATTGGAATACATCAGATGGGATAATTTCTTTAATAGCCTCAAGGCACATACGAGTTTTGATGGAGAATCTGAATTACCGTAGGTTTTCAAGATTTTCTAAGTAACATAGCAACAAAGTTTTTCTCCATTTTGTCAATATTCAAAGTGAAATAACCCATATATATGATGCACATGGTAATATTCAATATAATAAAACATCAACACTAATTATACTCAGTAACTACTAAATTATGCCTGCTCCAATTTTATTTTATTATTTTTTATTAAAATATTATTATTACAACTAATATTAAAGGTTTTATTCATTCTATCAATTTAATTATTGTACAAATAGAAGGTGATGTCTGTCTATTGCCGTTTAAACCTTTACGTTTACATTCTGTCGGTTAGGACAACTTAAACTATAAATATTTAATTTTAATTAAATGTCAAGTCCATACATTTTTATGTTAATAAATGCTTATGTACATAAATATGTATGTGTTGAGTGAATGCTTAAATGTGAGTGCATCCTTACAAAAAATAATCTCTAACTAAATGAGCAACTCAAATATTTCACCAAGTGTATGTGTGTGTGTTATATTGCGAAGCCTTAAAATGTCAACAGTTTTCGCACACAGAATTCTAACATGTCCAAGCACAACCACACCGACTACTCATGTGTAATAGACTTTGTCCAAACATGTATTAACCGTAATACCACAAAACATAAGTTCATTAAGACACAGAAAGAGAGAGAGCGGGAGCGAGAGATTAAGAGATGCTTGTGTTTATACCACAGCCTATATTGTGTTTTGAAGATTTATGAGACAGTTTAATAAGTGGAGAGTATTTTGTTAGGAAAGTGAATTAAGCTACAGAGGGATAGAAGACACAATTTATGCCATCAAAGCTCTTAAACTGTTAACAGTGATTTGTTTAAATCATTGCTTAATATAAATCTACATTGTATATACAGTTGTTGTTATTGCAATTCAAGTATGCTCTCCAAAAGGAACAGCATATTTTTTAGTTGTTGAAAGAAGCATTCAAGTGCTTTGCTTTGTAAAGACGGTGAACAGAATTAATACTTCACTTAATTGGATCTACTCTTATGAATGGATTGGAATTTCGTGGTTTCACGATCGCGTACAATAGAGAGCGATAGTATTCTTTTACGGACTTTAGGGTACCCATCACCTATTGATTTGTTGTTATTTATAAATCCATCTTGTGATTCTGGCAACATCAAGCGAAAATTAAAACGATCGAATGGCCAGGGCGGAGTTGACAATTACGAACAGTCTGTTGTGCATTTAATGGACAATCGTTTACTATTACGGCATACCTACGGCTAATCTAAGAAAAGAAACTATCACCAAAGAAAATAAAGTATAAAGAATGCGCATTTTAACATTTTTTGGAATATTTTTCAAAAATATTTCATGACGCGGGAGGAAAGATAGAAGGGAAGGTTACAAAAACCAAGAGCGTAACAATGCGTTGTTCTCATCGTGCGTTTTTGTTGTTTGACCACTTTTTTATTTATTTTTCTAGTGTTAAAAACAGACGTCGGCACCAATGTCCCTCAGGGGAAGAACATCTTCGGCTTTTTACACACATAGGACACGAACATCAAGAATGTTCGTTAAAAAGAGCGTAAAAATCTTGTCAGCTTTTAAAGAAGAAGGTTCATGTCGCTTTTTTCAGACTTCAATTATACGCCCAAAGAAATATCACAGTAGTATTCACTAATATCGATGAGAAATGATTTCGATTTTTGGAAGAATACTTGCCAAGTTAAATACGGTGTCTTTAGGGATTTAGCGCAGTACAATTTTTCTATATTTTCCGATCACATATACATATCATTGGGTTAATAAGTAAATTTGAAATTATTACTAACAATTTTCCTCTAGGAAAATATGGTTATGGATTAGTGAGTGAGAGAGAGAAAATAAGTTTCGAGAATTTATTTATTACAGCCATATAAAAGTGTTAGTAATATACGCTATTTTTATTTATACATATATAAAGCTGTCTATCTTTCGCTTAAGAATTTTAGATAAATAAATATAAAATAAAAAATCCATTTTATTATTAAAAGAACATAAAGCTATCCATCTTTGGCTTAAAAATTAGGCCATGTTTTTTAGAAAAATAAAAAGAATAAAAAAACCATTTTTTATTAAAAGAAAAAAAACGAGCATTCCAAAGCATTTAAAAAAATTATACTATGAGACAAAATAAAAAAATGAAATACGCCCAGCTAATGACATAACATTTTTAACACAAAATATTCTTCGAGTGTTATTCTGAAATAAAATGATAAAGCATCCGCGAAGCATGTGTTCTTGCCGCAGTCTGATCGACACAGGCATATGATCGACAACTAAATCAAAAAACACAAGAATTCATACACATGTACATACGTACAATGAGAGCAACACATTGTTACGCTCTTTGTTTGTGTTTATTTTCCTTCTGTCTTCGTCCCTCTCATCTAGAAATGAATTTTCGTAACATTACGACCCGCCATAAGAAATTTTACGTCTACATGATGCGTATTCTTTATATCCATATTCTTTGCTATCACCCACAACGACGACTCTTACGCTAACAAAGACTTGAAAAGCTTGAAAGCTTCTAAAATTGATTGAGAACTTCTAATACATACATCTTATAGTCCAAGACTGTCACCAAGCGATTTCCGATTTTTCCTGTTTCAATAAAAGCTTGTAAAGTTAAACTATCTATTAGGTGAAGGTACTTACTGGTTGCTGCAAAACTAACCCAACCTAAATTGAATAGGAAGTGTACTAAACAACTACTACTGCATAAGTTTGTCACTATATCGAGCCATAACCGCAAAAAAAGCTTAAGCGACATATTTTTCATATATCGTTTTTTGTAATAAATAAATTCATTACCCTCATTTGCATCATCTATAAAAATTTCAGAATCACACTGTGCACCGGTATGAATTTATAACAAAAAAAAATTTTAACTTAAGTGCATTTTGAAAACTTGTTTGTTTTTTTGTGACAGCGACTTGTCGCTTAAGATAAAATTTTCTTCTTAAAAAATTTGAAAAATATATTGTTTTTAAAAATTATAGTATAATAATACGTTTGCAGTATTATTTTAATATTCGTATGTAAATATCTAAAAAATTTATAAAATTTGACAGAGGTGAATAAGGAAGTGTTAAAGTTTTGTGTTAAAAAATTTTAATTAATAAGCGCTCCCTCGTTCCATACAGCGATTCAGACACATCTTCCGATGCAGAAGAAACCTGTGTGGGACAGAGAGGATTTAAAAGGCAACGAAAATTACCTTTACGGCTGAAAACTAAAAGTTCGCAACACAAGTGTTCTGTCTAATCCGTGTAAGAACAATGAAAATTTCGTTGAACAATTTACGTTCTGCTATATTTGAAAAATATAACCCGAACATAGGTCTTAAATATGGTTATTTTGAAAATTCTGAAATAAAATATTTTGATATAAACTCGATTTTACGATTTACACGACACTCTGAAATACTAGCCAAGGGACCTGCAGAATTATATAAAAGTCCATTGAAAATTTCCTCTACAAAGTACAGAGATTTAAAAACACTCTGTGACAACAAAATCATACCTGAAAGATTTCACCACGAATTTTTAAATTTACAACATGATCATACCATAGAAGACTTACTGCCTGAAACCGATCAAGAAGACAATTCCCTTTAGATATAAAAAATAAATAATTGTTTTTTTGAAAATGTTAAGGTTTGCAATGACTTCTTTATTATTTTCTTGTAACCACGTGCAGTGTTCATAATGATATATAAAACATTTTTATTTTTGAATGAAGTTTGAATTAAACTATCTGCATGGTTTTATTTTATATATTGTAACATTTAAAGGAAAATTCCTAACTCTTTTTTTTTTTTTGTAAGCCCCAAAAAATCTCTACTACTCGAGTTAGGGCCTATATATATTAAGGCAACTACATGTATGTATATGTATACGTATGTATACGTAACAAAGAAGAAATTCGAGTCCTTTAACACCTATTTCCCATATTACGATAATAATTCTTACGGTTAGACATTCACTGAATTAATTACAAAAATATTTAATTTCTAATACGAATAAAAAGCCTTTTATATATATTTATATAGATTTATGAATAAAATGTTATAATAATGACCTAAAAAGAATTATATTAAAAAAATATAGTTTAGTAAATGAAAAAAAATCCTCCGTCACAAGAATATTTTATCTTAACCGACAAAATTTTTTCCCAGTAGTTAATCAGAATGACAGCAAAAATAGCTTAAGCGCCAAAAATTGCTGTTATTATGCTTATATGTGAAAGCAATTGCATTCATTTTATGCATTGGAACAAAATGTGTCTTCATACAAAATTTTGTTGCTCTAACTTGATTTGAACAAGAAATAAATAATAAAAACCTTCCCCTGTAAAATTTCGTTTTTGTCGCTTGAGCTTTTTTTGCGGTTATGGCTCGATATGTCACTGATTTTACTCTGGATTTATTTTTAATTATTATTAATTGAATATTTTTTATGTTTAATTTTAAGCAATTTGTTTTATTGTTTTATTTATTTTTTATTTAATTTTTTATTTAATAATTTTATTGTGTTTTCTCTCTATTTTCATGATACGTTTATAAACAATACAAACATTCTTCTTCTTATTCTTCAACTACTTCTAATTCTTATGATTGTTGTTGTTCTTGAACTATTACCATCACCACCACCACCATCATCACTATTTAAAAACACTGCCAACTATAAATCCTTTTAAATAATTGTACACAACAACCACAACCACAACAACAAACAGGAAAACTTGCAGCTACACAATGGCGTACACGTTTTGGTCGTTTATCTAAAGTGCCCGCTTTGGGTGAAGTCGATCCGACTGGTTCGTTTTGTGCCTTCCCCGATGACTGGTTAAAAAAGAAAGCCGGTAAACAAACAAACAAAATAAATAAATCTAAACACCATAAACAATCAATTTTTTTTTGAACAATTAGACAAAAATAATAAGGCAAACAAACTTTAATGAAATACAAAAACTATTAAAAATAAAATTAAAACTCTATAAAACGAACAGACAGATGTTCTATGAATTTGAAAAAAAAACAAAAGAAAAATTTAATTTCTCATAATAGCAGAAGAAAACTTTTTTATTTGAACAAAACTTTTTTTTCCTCTTTTTTTCAAACTTTTTTTAATTATAGCGGAAAAAGCCGCCAATCCAACGAGTTCCGATTTATGGAAAAGTAAGTTAAACATGAAAAACACTTTTTTTTTGTTAATTCATGAAATATGTTGTTAATTTGTTATTTTCTTTCTTTTTTTTAGTTTTCTTTGTAAATGCTGTGCCATTTGTGGGTTTTGGTTTCCTCGATAATTTTACCATGATTATTGCTGTAAGTTCAACTACATTTATTCATCATTTGTCATTTATTTGTTCAGTTTTTAATTTTCATATATTCACTTTAAAAAATTATTGCCAATTCAACTAAATTTAATGTGGGAGGCCACTATGTATTCCGAAAATGTTATTACAATACTTATTTACAAGACAACAAATCAAACGTTTCTATTATCTTTCGAATTGACTTACATGCCGAGGAGCCAGTCCGTGCCAGGCGTACATCATGAATAATCTGTTTACAGATAAGGTGACAGCGGCATGGCTATAAGGTTTAAAAAACCTACAAAATGGTTAAATTTTTGTATCACCTCGTGTGTAGAAATGGAAAACATATCTTAGGCTCAGATGGTGGAAGTGACCTGATTCAACTTTTTTTTTTAATATTTTTGTTTTTTTTTTTATTTACAGGGTGATTATATTGAACATATATTCGGTACTTTCATGTGCATATCTACCATGGCAGCTGCCGGCTTGGGTAATACTATTAGTGATGTATTGGGTATTGGCTCGGCCTATTATGTTGAAAGAGGTTGTGAATATTTGGGCTTAAAACCACCCGATTTAACACCCATACAAATGGAAATGAAATCTAGTCGCAGAGCTGCTAATAATGTAAGTCTCTTAAAGTATTTTTTTTCATGTTTATAAACAAAAATTCTAACGTTTTCTTCATATTTTTTAGGGTCGTATTATTGGCATAACAGTGGGTTGTTTGATAGGTATGTTCCCCTTATTATTAATGGATCGTAAAACTGTTGACGATGAACATCAAGCAAAAAAGGAAGAAGACGAGAAAAAGAAAGCAGAGACTGCTCAATAAATTTACTTACAACAGGATCCCTCACGATTCTAAAGTAAGGCAAGAGTGATTGTAGCGTGTTTAACGAACAGAACTTATTAAGTGTTGATTTATTTTTTATTAGCTTTAAACTATTTAAAAAATAATTTTAATTTAAATTCTTTAGTTTCTAACATGTTAAGAACAAAAACAAAGATTATTTTTCTATTTTATTTTTTTTTAATTTTTATTATGCGAACGTAAAAGCAATATAAAACGATTTTAATTTTATGTAAAGAATTTATTAACAAAAACGAAAACCCCTAATTTTGTGTGAGACTACCTCTAATTAACAATGTATAATATTTTTTTATTAATAATTTGTATAATTAAATACAAATTTTATATTTGGTGGAAAACAAACGTTTTTTTATTAAAGTTTTATTTTTTAAATTAAAGAACAAATAACTATTTGTACTTTTTTATAAATACAGTACTATACTAAACTATAGTTTCGCCTAAAATAAATTAATAATTCATATTCTTAATATCTTCATTTAAAACACTTTCATTAACACCGTCCAGTAATACCACTTAAAAAGAAAACTGCCCTAAAATCATTGTAGATTAAACAATTTATTAGCATTGCTGACGTATTTGAATTTTTTTTAAATATTAATTAGCTATTGAGACGGATATTATTAAAAACTTTTTATTTGCATTGTTGCTGACATAATGGTTTTATTAACACTGGGTTTCATCAGATAAAATTCTTCTTTATTATTTATTTCAATTGCTTGAATTCTTTTCATGTATAATATTTCTTCGATGCCATGAATGCTGGCTGCTATATTTAAAATAAAATTCTTATAAATTTTAATACACATTGAATTCACAGAGCACAAATGATTTCTTCGGATCGTATCTAACTTTTAATTCCAAATTATCATCTTTAAACGACTTCTTCGACATTTAACCACTAACTTGTATCAGAAGGATTCTTTTAAATCGTAATATATCCGTGTAAAGTATGTGTTAGGTTGTATGTTTTGTACCTCTGCTGCTGTTGTCAGGAGCAAGAAATCAGAGCTACTGAATCAAATATTAAATAGTTGTGTGTTATTAGTTGGTAGCAGGTGTATGTCGTAGTGGCTGTATTAACCACAGATCTAACACGCGCAAGTAAGTGGATCTATTAGGTTAACGAAAAACAATGATGCGTATCGTAAGGGCTTTGTGGAAAGGTTAGGCAATGACACATTCGTTCATCACATTAAATACTGCTTGCTAATGTAGTCGTTTGTGCGAATTATGTATATCCCTGAGTCGCTGAGATAATGTCAAATATCAAACCTAAACTATTTGAAATGTATTTTTTTGAAAAGAAACCTTGAGCTGAAAATGTGATCTGTTCAAAGCAAAATATTTCGAATATTTTGTGCTCATTCACCATGAATTAAAATTGAACATTTTATTTTCTTGTACAAAAGTATACAAGAATTTCGAGTAAGATAAACAAATTCGTACACGTTAAGAGAAATTTTCGTTAGATTTGAAAAAAATGTTGAATAAACTGTTATGTTTGGCTCTTATACAAAATTTTATTGTTAATAAATTGTTTTTTAATTATTTGTTAAGCTGATAAAAAGAACTTTAGATGGTAAATCATGTTTGTATATTTAGAAATTAATTATTTTTTGGTTTTCTAAACATCTACTCCTCTAGCCTCTAGCCTCTAATCCTCTTAAGTGCACTTTTACATTTAAATAGAAAACAAAACTAATACTTACGAATTCCAATTTCTTTTTTTTTTTATTAAAATTTACACTTACATACATGTTCTTCCAATGAAATATACCTTAAAATAAAGATAATTTAAAAAAAAATTGTGTGTAAAACAAAAGTACCTTTTATGCTATTTATTATACTATGAAACAAATAAATGATTTATAAATATATACATAAACATATTATTAAATAAATGTTAAACAAAAAGAATATATAAACCAATTAGCGAAACAAATATTAGAATTGACCAGCATCTATATAAGTTAAAAGAAAGCACCAATAATATATTGTATTTACTTTATTAGTTTAGAGCCCCAAAATAAAACATACCTTCTCGTATGTCAAATTAGTTTAAGAGCATTAAACAAAGCAAAAAAAAATAAAAGTATAGGAAATCTAAACTACCACAAAAGAAAAAAAACTAAAAAAAACCTTTAGAGTAGTTTGAAAAAAGAGAATTTTTAAAAATCAGAAAAGCTTTATTAACATTCAATTAAATCAGTGTCAACGTTTTTTTTAGCTTATAATCATAATATAATAATAAAACTTAATTAGTTGTGTGTCTAATATTAATTTCAGAAACAAACAAAACAGATAAAAAAAATTATTTAAATAAGAAATAAAAAGTAGAGAAAATAAATTATTTCAAAACCAAATACTTAACGGTCATTATGTATTTCGATACGAAGGCAGGCAACATTTTTTAAAACAATAATTTACACTGTAAAATTCGAATGAATTTTCTTTCGAATCGAAATACTTAATAACACCACTTATGTTTTTAATTGTTCGAGACTGAATTGATGGTATACAAATTTAAAGTATTAGACGTTAATAGGATTAAAAAATTATCTTTGTATGGACAATTCATTAGCTTACAAAAAGGCATACAAGCGTTGTGGAAAAAGGAACAAATTCCGAGAAGAAACCCATTCGCGATAAGGAAAAATAATTTGCAAGTTTGGTTTGTCCTAAGTATTCTTATTATTATTTTGTAGAGGTGCTAATGGTGGTAATGCGACCAGAAGATCTAATGAGTGAGTGCCTCAGTTGTATCTAATATTAATGCCGCATATGTTTCAAGAATGTATTCTAATGTTTTATTCATTGGGCTTAAGGCGGTTTCTATTCTGAAAATGTACTCATTAAGTCTGCTGTTTAACGTCAGAATGCTTTTTGATAGTCTGATGCATGACTTGAATCTCTTCGTAACTAATTACACAATAAGAGTTTAGATTGTCGGCAACAGCTTTGGTCTCCGCCTCTCTCCATCCTTACAAACAACTCTTCACACACCATAGACAGTGTCGACCCTATTAGCTATGTGGAGCTGCCCTGTTATCCAACTCCGACTGAGCTGTTTCCAAATTCGTTCTGCCTGGGTAAACAACGGCCCCACAGTTCACAATTAATTAGGTACAACTGATTTTCCATGAGATTACCTCATACCGAAGCCGAATATTTTTCCATTTAGCAATTTGTTACATTCTCATAAATGATACTACTGTGGTCTTGTCCGAGTTTATCCTTAACCCCACTAACATTGATTTACGATCTCAAGACCGCTTTAAATGACGTTGTTGAGTCTCTTTAGATTTGCCTACCGCCATCAGAACTATGTCATTCGTTTTTCCTAAACTATTAACAAAGCTGTTTAGAGTTATTGTTCAAAATATATAAGTTTTATTACATTTTATAAATATATTTGATTTTAATTAAAAAAATATTTATTTTTTTTAATATAATAAGTAAGATCTCTTGATTTATTAATTTTTAAATAACTATTTAAGATTTAAATATTTATTTTTTTATTTTTTATATAGATTTTTCGATTATAAATTAAATAATTATTTAAAAATTAAGGTTCTTTGTTATATATTTCGTTAATTTTTTATTTAATATTATTTATTAGTTATTTTTTTTTATTTTTATTTTTTTATATATTTTTTTTTAATTATTATTAATTTTTTTAATATTCTTCTGCAAATTGCTTTTCGCAAACATCTCAAGTTATTTATTAACTTCATTGTAGGTATTCGTTAATTTAAAAAAGAAATTCAAATGTTTGATAATAAAAAATAAAATAAAAAATAAAGAAAAAAATATATTATGGGTTTGCTCTCACATACATATGTATACTTATACGTAAATATACGTATGTTTTGAAAAACCCATTCATTTTAAGGCTTTTTTTGTCATACTTCCCATCCTTTACATAAACTTCAGCCATACAAAAGGCAAACGCATAAAACTTGTATGCTGTACCGTATCGGTTAGGAAATGCCAAAGCATGGTAACCATTGTGGAATTATCATAAGACTGTGGATTATTTATTGATGTTTGTACATAATCAGTACAAGCACTGTCAATTAAACCATTAGGGCGGGTCTGCAGCATTACATTTTGGCATTGTTTAGCAAGATCTAAATCTGGTCTGGTCTGGCCTCTATTTAATTGCTCATAATCACTGTATTCTTCTTTGTGAGCAAACCATTGACCCTGTTGCTGGTATTGTTGGCCATGTTTGGCACACTTTTGTTTCACATTAATCTTGGCCATTAGCATTTGTTGCGGTAAAGTTAAACGAGACTCTGTGGAAATTTCATTTTGTCTTTGCAAAATACTATCACGCAATGCTTCCTCACGATATTGTTGTTCCAATTTGAGCAATTCATCTTCAACATTAAAAGCTAAATTTGTACGATTGTGTTGACGTGTTATAACCGAAGAAGCGGACACTGACTGAGAGGTTTCATTAATCGTGGCACTATTGTTATCGAGTTCCGCATCATTTAATATATCGCTGGTATTCGTTGCTAACTGCGTGCGTTGACGATGTAACGATGTACCGGGTACATGAGCAGCCAAAAATAATGCACCGGCAATGGTTATAACACTGGCGGCATAACTCACAGCTATAATGGTAATGTTGTTGAGCAAAAATTTGGCCAATGCAAAGGGCGGCAACATTTGTATCAGTTCACCGTAGGTTAACCAACCACGCCGTAGACCTTCCCTTCGTGCCAAAGTCTTTTCAATGTTTGTAAGTTTTTCGAAAAATTGTTCGTTCGATATGTATATGTTCCATTCCTATAAAAAGTAAAAGTAATTGTCAATAATTTTCTAGGAAAACATTTCTGTACTTACAATTGCGCATAAAAAGTTTAATTCCAATTGTTTTAAATGATTCTCCGTCATATTACCATACTCAGCCCAGTCAGACAAGTAGATTTCTTCATCATGACCCACATAGAATTTTGTTGAAATCATCTGTTCAGTGTTTAATGAATGCAAACAAAAACAAAAGGAATCAACAGGTTATTTACCACTCTCTCTATGCAAATGGCTTACCATAGACACAATAAACAATTCCTGAGGAGTTATACGTCTTACGTAGCCTGGGTCGGTAACATTTAAACGATCCAAATATATTAAAGCCATAATCAAAGTAGCCGGAGTAGCAGTTTGTACACTGGAAGCCTCAACACTGCTTAAACGATTTAGGGTATAGCCACGGTGGCTATCGCTAAACAGTTCGGAGGCATATTCAGCCAATGGTTTGGATACCTCAACAACATGAGAGCCTTCCTCCGAGAAATCATTGCCAAAATATAACGATTTATTGATACGTTTCATGAAGGCATCGTGAGACATAACCTACACATTCACAAAGTTACGTTTGTAGGAAGCAAGAGAAAGAAGAGGAGAATTAGTAAAGTAACTCAAATAGCAACAAATTATCTATTTATACAATTTAAGAAAACAAATAACAATAAACAATATAAGAAAGCTTGAAGAAGTGTACGAGTATCACACGATTGTTTGTGATTGATTACCTTTTTTGTTGTTTTTGTAGCAGTTGCTGAGGTTTTAATGACGCATCCCTGCTTCTTGCGCCCCATTGCAAATGGTTTGTTTGGTTGCGATAGTTAAAACCCAATTTATGGAAGTAAAAATTTACAACCTTTCACTTCAACACAACTAAATTTTCAAAATACAAATAAAATTATTGTATATTTATTAAATAAATGGTCTCCTAGTAAAGTAGACCTTTCTAAAACGGCAAATTTTATGACACAATTTAAGGAAATATTGAATGAACGAACGAACAATAATAGAACACGAGAAAGTTTATTCTTTGCATTCCAAGCAATACACAGTAGTATAGTTTATCGTACCACTAAATGCAACTCTATTTAAGAAACAAAAACCAAATGCAACTCTTGAGCTGCTACATAACACCAGATGTCACTAATTTTAGCAGTGTGAAGAAAACTGTCAGTTTTTGACAGTTTCTATTCTTTAACCCATTTCCGTTTCTTTCTACTGACAACAACTCAAGATGAAGTACGTAAATTTTTTAAGTGTAATTAATCTAAAACTAAAGCAAAAATTATTAAAAACATCTTTAAACAATTCAAATATCTGAATTTATAATAAAATACAGTGTCCTAAAAATATTTTGTGCAAAATAACATTTCTAAGGAGACCTTACAAATAATGGCGAAATACTTTCTTTGTTTTTATTTTCTAGAATCGGTTTGTGTTCATTCAGTGGGTACAAAATTTACCCCGGCCATGGCAAAACCATGGTCAAAATTGACGGCAAGGTAAGCTGGAATAAATTCTATTTAATTTTTTGCATAATTTTAATGGAAACATTTTTCAAACTTATTTTTTAGTCCTTCACTTTCTTGGACAAGAAATGCGAACGTTCGTACTTGATGAAGCGTAATCCCCGTAAGGTTACCTGGACTGTCTTGTACCGTCGCAAGCACCGTAAAGGTATTGAGGAGGAAGCCACCAAGAAGCGTACCCGCAGAACACAAAAGTTCCAACGCGCTATTGTTGGTGCTTCCTTGGCCGAAATCATGGCTAAGCGTAACATGAAACCCGAGGTACGTCGCGCTCAACGCGATCAAGCCATCAAGGTTGCCAAGGAACAAAAGCGTGCCACTAAGGCTGCCAAGAAGGCCGCTCAACCTGCCGCACCCAAGAGCAAGTCAGCTCCTAAGCAAAAGGCTGCCAAGGTTCAACAAAAGGCTGCTCCCCGTGTTGGTGGCAAGAGATAAACAGCTGCTTTAAGTGTTGTTAGTCATTTAAGGTGTCTTTTTAAATAAATCCTTTACGGACATTGGAATTCGTATGTAATTTAAAAGACTACACGAGCTTTTTTCTTCTTTTTTGGATAATTAATAATCTAACGAGTGAGATAGTGTAAATAAAAATTGCGGGAAGTTGGGATTCTCTCTATTATCTCCAAACAACAACAAAAGCTATTTATGCCTTCAGAATTCAAAAATAGTGGTGCTAAAGTGAATCCAGTTTATGTCTGTCATAAAATGATCAATACTTCTTAAATGTTTATGAGGTGGCTGTGTATTTCAATCGGAAGAAGACCTATTCTTATTCTATGTATGCTGCCATTCAAAATAAATTTGAGTAAAAATGCATAGATAGCCGCCATATATGTAGAGAAAATCGATAAAGTATTTTTAAAAATTCAGTCAAGTAGTTGAAATGCTAATAGGGCCTGACAAATGAAAATCTATTAACATCACACAAAATGATTATTCTTCGTATAGAACAATTTGTGATGAAGTCCACCGTTAGACTGGTGACAGTGTTTCTTACGGATAATGGTCTATGATAGTTCTTAGCTAGGCTATTGCAGTTTATGAAATTAGAATGTAGAGCATCCTCTCTATTACTTGGTAGTACGTGGGGTGTGGGATTCTTTAAGGATTTGAACTCGATGTCGGGGGCCAATTAAGCTGGCTGGGTGTTCGTTCATCCTCGCGTAGCTTGTTGAACTCTACTCTGTTGCTATTCTCCATCCCTTTTTCTTGCCCACTCTTTTTTTTTAAGGGCGAACGCATTGGGTCGAATAACCTCTATACCTTATACAATCGTAGTCGTTATAGCGAACTTACTCAAACCATAGACCTTTACCTTTAAGCAATTTAAATGGAATACACCTCTAACAATCAATTTTACAAATAGCTTTTAACACAATAGAAAAAATAGTTTTATTAATTTGAGTATAACTTTTTAATAGGAATGTAGACATTATAAAGCCGGTTTATTTCTAAGAATAAAATACTTTTGACAATACTTAAGGAAAGGAAAAACATGAGATTCACTGTATAGAAAGTAGAAAACATAAAATGAGATATGAAAATATGTCGTGAACAAAAATTCAAGGTGCACTGCTAATAAAAATTTGTAATAAAATCACTCGGCATTTAGATATTTTTCGAACAAAATCTGAATTTTGTGGAGCTGTTTGAATTCTTGTTGACAATATATGATGTATACTGAGTTAAATTTAAATACCATTTTCGTATAAAAAATATAAATAAAGTCACAGTTAGTGTTGTTAATTGATAGAACAAATAAAGTTTCTTAGGTGGGGTAGTTAGGATTCGCGTTAAATTTACAATTTATTTAGCCATCACAATTCCTCACGCTGTTCCGTTTTGGAAACTTCATTTGCTTTCTTCATATATGCTATAAAATCCTCACGTTTACGACCACCAGTATAATCCGTTTTGGTTTTAAGATACGAAAAGTATTTAATAGTGGGATAACCACGCACTTCGTTTTGTGTACAAACGGTGGTATCACGTGTACAATCGACAGCAGCCAATATCATTCGTGGATCATCTTTTAAAGCTTTGGCAGCGGCCTTAAATTCTGGTTTTGTGCTTTTACAATGACCGCACCCTTATCAAAACAAAAAAAAAACGCAAGTTTTAGAAAATTAAAAAGAAAACAAACAAAAATTTACTTACAGGGCGCATAAAACATGACTAGAGCATGTTTTTTCCTTTTCAATGTGCTGGCAAAGTTTTGATCGTTTAAAAACAATACCTCCGTATCCTCTTCTTCTTCCCAAGGTTTTTCTGGTGGTGGTGGCGGCGGTGGTTCTTTTGGATCTTTCATAAATTCTATGATTTTCACGGCATCTCTAACATTGACGTCAAACTTAAATTGGCCATTGACGAAATACTTAATGGTGGGATAACCACTAACTTTAAATTGCTCTGCTATTGGACTTTCTTTAGTAGCATCTAAGGCCGCCAAGACACCCGGTATATTCTTTTGTTTCATTTCGACTGCTGCCTTTTCGTATTCAGGTTTCATGCGCTTGCAATGGCCACACCAGGGTGCATAAAACATAACCAGAACTGATTTCTCATCTTTTAAAGCAGGTTCAAAATTTTGTTTCGTTAAGTGTACAATTTCTGAATTAGCATCGGCAGACCAATCGGCTTCTTTGGGTTTCTTTAAAGGCAAAGAAGAAGGATCCTTCATAAAGGCCACTATGCCATCTTTATTGTTGTCACCTTCATAAACTTGTTTCATTTTGCCATTTTCAAAGTATATGATGGTGGGAAAGCCTGTTATATTAAAAGCTCTTCTGGCTAAAGCATTTGCTTGTCGTTCGACATCCATTGCGGCCAAAACGTAGCCCTCACTTTTCAATTCTGAGGCAGCTTTTGAATAGTCAGGTTTTAATCTTTTACAAAAGCCACACCAGGGCACATAGAACATAACCAACATAGGTCTTAAATCTTTCTTCAGGTGTTTAACAAAATTCACATAGTCTGTAAAGTGGACTACATCTTTACCCACAGGATCCTCTTCCCAGGGCAGATCTCCTGCCGGATCACGCATGAAGTTTATCATTGAGGTGACTGACATTTGACGGTCATAGTCTTTATGGTAATCGCCGTCTTTATAGTGCTTTAAAATAAATGGCTCGGGATTTACTTTCAGCTTTTTACACAATTTTTTCTTATCATTTTGGGAACAGTCCATTAAAACCATCGTTCCCGTGCCCTTTACAGTCTCAGCGGTTTCTTTGAAAATACGTATTGGCTCGCCAGATTGTTTAGTATTGATTGTATACAACACCAACACATTTGTTTTGGTGCGCAACAGTTTTTTGAAATCTTTATATTCGCTAACATCATCGATGATGGCATTTGTTTTGCTATTCACTTTGCCGGAAGCCGGTTTCAGTAAAGCCACCATAAAAATTAGAAACTAAAGGTTTTTTGTTATTGAAATGAACGGAGATTACAGTATTTAACTGTTTTTCAATACTTACCACAGTTATAAATTGTTTGTAATGCATTTTGCTAATGAACTTCCATTTAGTTTTAGGACTTAATAATAAGTATTTAAAATTATATTGCAATTGTTGTAAAAATTCCTTCGCAGAGTTTCTTGTTTTTGTGTTTTCTCTTTTTTGATGACGTTTCTCCTAGAAGAATGAGTGGGATTTAACAAGATGCCATACTTGGCTGTCAGCGATTCTAATTGGAATAGCCAGATGTATGAAATTAATTGAAGGCGATTTAAGTAGTTGCAACCGAAATTTGAATGAATAAAAATTAATTAAGTTTTTATATAAATTTAAATATATACTAGGTTTGTTTTATTTTTCATTTTTATTCCACTCTGATTAAAATCATTTTAATTTGAAAATTAAAACGAATCATTAAAATGTTCTAAGGAGAAGGCATCATTTGGGAAGAACAAACTTTAAGGTTTTTTTTAGCGGAATTCACAAACTCAAGTGAAAATTAACCAAGTTTGAGAACGTGTGTCAAATACAAAAGCACCTGGAGATTATGGGACCCATAATGTTCACCCTTTAGTGGAAAAACTGCCAAAGAGGCTGTGCTGTACCTCTTGAACCCATCTCCCTACTTGATACCTATTAAATGTATATCTCAATATAAAGACACATCATTTAAAACTAAGCAAAATTTATTTCAAAAGAAACGTCAAATTAGAATGAAGACTTTTTTATTTTAACCGTTTAAATTCACAACGTATGTCTTTACTAAAATTACGTATAAATTACTTTTATTTTCTTTTTTAATTATTTATTTATTGCCCACAAAATAAAGTGTTTTCAATTTAATTTAATATTATTTATTTAAACGAATTATTTGTGTCATATAGTTCATTTTTAACCCTAAAATATCTAAACTTTTTCAAATTTAAACTCAAACAGTTAACAATGTGGCATTACTTCATTGCAACACTGTTTGTTCAAGCATCAAAGGAAAATCCTACATTTAAATGCAACTCTGGCAAGCAACGGCGTTGGATTTTTTATTTGAAAACAACTGAAATTTCATACAATCCAACAACTACAAGCGCATTTTTTAAGAAAAATAAAACAAAGCAACAAAAAATAACGCAATAGGAGAAAGGTGCAAAAATTAAATAAATAATTGTGGAAAAAACATAAAAAGAAAGAACAATTTTCCAGTGAACAACAGTTATTTTTCTCACTGAAATATAAGAAAAGTTTGCAATTGCAGCTCAACTCAAACTCATTCGAAAGGTGTGTAAACAAAAAGTGTGTCAAATAGTTGTTGAATTAGATGAAATAAAAAAGACGCGGGTAGAAGAGGGAAATTTAAAGATGAAATTTATAGTGCATTTAAAGTACCCAAGAGCAGAATAGGACAAAAATTGATTTGTTTATTTAATAATGTTATATGCTAACATGGGTATTTTGCAGGAGAATAATATGACGCCAGCCCATACCGATTCTCCTTTGCGGCGTTCAGAAGCATTTCGAGAGGGTCAACAAAATGTGACCATCAACGATGATGAGGAGGAAAGGCGTCAGGCCAGACGTCGTACCCTATTGGCTGGCAACAGTACGGCAGAGTCGACAACGTTTGAGGATAATGAAACTTTAAAAAAATGTCTGGAGATCTATAACGGCAATAAGTTAAGTAAGGAGAATGCCTGGTCAATGTCATTGATCGACACACTGTCGACGTTGTTGGAAAGACATCATAAGTCTTTAAATAATTTTAAGGTAAGTGCGAATAGTCATACAAAATATGAATTAAAGTTTTTTCTGATATCACACTTTTTTTTAACAGGTTGCCGGTTCCTCTTTAGAGGCTTCTTCAAAAGTTTATAGTTTAAGAGTAGATTCAATACACTCAGATGTACTGCGTATGTCGGCGGGATTAAATGCTCAAAAATACAAAGAAAAAGCAATAGACGAGGATGATGATGACGCAGAAGATGAAGTGGCTACTGGCGGTGATGGTAGTAATGATCCCAATGCTAGTGCAGCCGGTGTAGAGGCAGCCGAAAAACAGGCGCCTAAATCCAAACCCAAAAAACAACGTAAAAATGTTTCCACAGTAACAAAAAATAAGGATACACTAAATGCCCGTTTGGATACAGTGCCTTTGCAAGATCCTGTCTTTGGAAAATTAAATTCAACAGTTGGTTCTATTAATTCCTCAAATCGTTTGATGAATAACATTCTCCTTACCACGGATTCAGAGTTGCGCTTGAAAACCAGTTTCCTTATATGGGATCCCAATCCCTTGCCCAGCTGTGATTATACCGAGGAGGTGGATTTGCAAACGGATAGTGAATTGGAATTGGCTGCCTGTGATCGTTTGTTTAAAATAAATCGTCCTGAGGACATACAATTACGCCCAATGCATGGCGGATATGTTATATCAAATACGCCAGAGGAAAAAGACGATGACAACAGACGTTCTAGAATGAATAGCATGTATACGGACTTTGAAGATGGTCCGCCGGGCTCTGATGATGCAATGGCTGGTGATAATATGACCGCAGATGTTATAGCCCCTTTTGCCAACAATAATGAAGTGGGCATGGCTTTTGATATGAATGCTGAATGTGAACCTATGCCCAGCTTAACACAGGAAGCTCCCATAATGGATGTCAACTATGAAGAATTGGACGATTTGACCACAGGTAATATATTCGTAATTAGAATAGAGTACATTAGTAGTAGTAGTGTTAAAATGATTTATAATTAATAATGAAAAATGTTTTCATCGTTCTATATTTTAGAGGAACGTACTGCCATTAATAACTGCCGTGGTTTACGCCGAGCTCCTGTACTCATTGAAGATTTGCGTCCGGTAGATGCCAGCTCAAAACTTGAATATTCATATCGTCCTTTAGACAAAATCTCACAATTTTGGGCTGGTCCCTCACATTGGAAATTCAAACGAACTCGTACAAGACCGTCTACTTTAGCAGCTCAACAGAATGATGGTGGTAGTAATACTGGTCGACTGCTAAATCAAAGAAACAGAAAAGGCCGGCGAGCATTGGATAGAAGCAAATCAAAACATTTGAAATTTGGGGAATTTCACGATGAACTCTTTATAAAATATGATGAGAAATATAAAAGCCGCAAAGTCAATATACAAAAGAAATGGGATCAAAGAAAATTAAAACTGCCTATAGATTTGCAATTGGATCCAGACAGATTTAATTACTACACCCTGGCTCCTGGCCTGCCGGTCTACATAAAGGGCAGTGAGCAGCGGTCTAGCATGACTATATGCAATGACTCTGAGGAGGACACTTTACAAAATGATATCGATAATGTGGCAACAGATGATCACTTTGGTGGCGATGATGCTGAGGGCATGCATCACGATATACCTTTAGGTAATGACAATCCCTGCAATATTAGTCAAGTTGGTGGTATGGATGTTGATGATAACCAAACGAGTAATTTCCCTCCGAATAATAACGCCAATGATACGATATTGGAAATTGCCAACGATTTTGAAGGAGCCCCCACACAAGTTACTAAGATCGTAGTACCGTTTGCAAAAAGGGCGAAAGTCATAGACATGAAGAATCTTAAACGTAGTTGTACGACACTGCTTACAAAGCAGCTTAAGCGACCTTTCAATGATACTGAAATGCCCCAGCATCCTATACCCAAAGAAGAGCAATATCAAGACGGTGTAGCGAGTTTCCATGAAATCTATGAACATCTGCCCGAGTTGTTGACATCCAGTATGACTGAGGCTCTTTCCACTTCCATAGCATTTTACTCTGTATTACATTTAGCCAATGAACATAACTTAAGATTAATACCACAGCGAGATCTAAAAGATTTTAAAATACGCAAACTAGCCGGGTAGGGTTTTCAGAAAACTTTTTTTTTATTATTATTATTATTTTTTTTTATTTTATTTAAAAACATCGTTCTATATTTGTTTCGAATTTATAAATTACAAATATAATATATATTCATATAATATAAAATACCTAACAATTATAGGATTTGAAGTTGATAGTATTTTAAAAAATTTTATTTAGGCTATAAGTTTAAATATTAAGAATGAGCAAAACCATTAGCAAAACAAGAACCGCAGAATGGACGTGAAAAAAGAAAAGAAAAAATATATATTAAAAGAACAATACTTGGAATAATCACATAGAAACGTGGTTTAATTTAAATAATCTTTTGTAAAATTATAAAGTAAAAGTTTGTGGAATAATGAGTAATCTCTTAACTCCTTTTTTTTATAGCTTTTTGAAAAGATCACACTTATTTTTTGTAATTTATTTTATTTTTTCCTTTGAGTTTAGTTTCCATATCTATATATTTTTTTTTTTATTAATTAATAACCACAACTACTCTTTTTATTTTTTGAGATTATGTATTGTACAGCATTATGTCTTAACATTTTTGTATTTTTTTATGCACAGACATATTTTACACAATTTAGTTTTTATTTTTTTAGTTTTAGATAAAAATTTTGGCAGTATTTAACATTAATTTTTGGTCCTTTATTTCTATAATAATGAATCCATCTTGTAGAAATGCTTTAAAACTTAGTTTTAATTGTTTGTTTTTTTTTTATGAAATAATAGTTTTTGTGTAATTTTTTGTAGAATTAAAAAAAAGAAATGTTCTTTTCGAATAAAAAAATAAAAATAAGATTCTAGAAAATTAAACAAGTATATTGAAAATTGTTTGCTTGTATTTAAATGATGTTTTTATATTGTAATAAAAACATATGTATTTACTTAAGTAAGCATTATTGAGTATTTTTAATTGGAAAGAACATTTTCTAAGTTAAATGATAATTGCAATGCTACTTTTAATGTATTTTAAATTATTGCAGGACAAACTTTCCAATTCGAACTTAAACTCAATGATGATTTTCACATAGTCAAGTCTACAGACACCAAAGCGTGTACCCTAAAAATATTGAGGCGGTCAGTGACTTGAAAACTATATTTAGGACAGACACAGTCATGCAGCGTGCAGAGAGGAAAATAAAAAGATATCTGGTGTTAGGGTAGCAATGTTCTGTGATACTGAAGTTTTTAAATAAAAAATAAATTTCATTTTCATCGCTTATGGTTAAAAATAGTACGTAATGTATTAATTCAATCCATTTAATGTATATAAAATGTATTCGAAAATCAAGAATTTATATTTTTATTATTAAGAAAATTTTAAAATTTAATAAGTCTGTTAGTACATCTTCTCCAAATTTTGTAACATTTAACAAATATTTCTTTATTATCCTTTAAAAATCAAACAAACAGATATACTTTGTTATTTCATTGAAACTGTACCATGTCTAAAACGAAGAAGAAACTCATTATCTCCCTTTTTATCATTATCTCTCCCTTTCTCCAAAGTAAACATTTTTCTTTATACATTGCATCATTGTGAATGGCTTTTACCACACCAACTCGGGTAGATTTTATTTTAATTAAAGGATTCAATGAAAATTGGTTGATGGCTGCAATTAAAATTTCTCCCAATAACATAATAATAAAACTGAAATCCTCCAATAATAACAACAGCTCTATGATATCGCATTGGCTGTAATCTATCCCAAACACATATTTCTCCAAAAACCTAAACTTGGCATTACTTTTTCACTGGTGCTTGAGAAGTAACGTTTGATTTTAGTGTATCAAAAACAAACATGTATGTTTAGATTAGAGAACGTGTACTTGCCAATTGAGACAAGTACAGTACCTGGAGGTCCAGTTGACCATTGTACAACAGTTGCAAAATTGATTTGAAATAGTACTAAACTATAACTGAAAAAGTACCTTTTTGCACCAAATTGTACTTTTACAAAAAATATTTATTTATTTATACTTAATATACGTACGGAATGGAATACGTATTTCTCATATACAAAACAAAAACAGTTGATTGGAAACGTAAAAGTCCCGTTTAGTCAATTGTCGACGGATCTTAACGGAATGTACGTTCATTTTAGCATATTATGTTCTTGCTTTTCATATTCTAAAAACGAACGTACATGGATTGCATGGACGTTGGTCTGGCTAACCGGGGTTAAATACCTTTTTTAGCCATTATGTTGTTGAACTGTTGCTAGCTAACGCCATTAATAGTACTAGTACTAGTTTTGAAATAGAAAAGTATGAAAAACGTACTAAAGTACTGGATTTTTCAAAACTGGTGTGCCTTAGCATTATTGTATTCAAAGTTGCCAGGAAACTAAAAATCTGTTGCCAACTTCTGAAAAAGAAATCACCAAAGAGGGAAAAAACCAACCAACTCTATGAATTCATAGTTCTCTTTAATAATTTTTCCTGATATTAAATTTAGATCCGATATGCCTTACGAATAAAGCAAACAAATTATAAATATTTCTAGCATTTTTAGATAAAATATAAAAGAAAGAAATTATTCAAAAATTCATTTACAAAATACTTTACATTTAATTGTTTGTTTGCAGTTTTCTTTTAATTTTTTTAATTTTTAATAGTATGAAACAATGGCAACTCTTTTACTCGTTCGTTGAGTCTACTTCCTTTTATTCAGTATTCTTCACTAATCGATTGGTAATTAATTGGTAATGCAGTGCATAATGGTAACCAGACATGTCGGTGAATGCCTCCCCTAATAGATGTGAACATTACTTATTCTAGACATACACCGTCCAATTCACAATATACAGTACATTTGTTTATGGTAATACAGTATCATTTCGAATAACTACACTTTGGTGAGTTACGGTTTTATTCACCACACCGGATAAATTCACCACACTTTATAAAAAATCAACACAACAAAATTCACCACACTTACAAAAAAATTAAAAAATATTTATTATTTTTTCGTATATGGACAACCAACAACAACGAAGAGAGAGGGAATGCAGCAGCACACAACTACAATTACAACAACAATACAATTTTTTTCCCTTTTGCTCATTTCTCCTTCCCCCGCCTCTCACACTACTACTCTCCCACCACCACCACCCTCTCTCTCTCTCACCCAAAGACCGACCAGGATTGTGATTATTGTTATCATTAACAAAATTTTTTTCAAAAATAGACTTGCACCACTTTCAAAATAAACGGCTCATATGTTGAATTATTATTTAAAACATTTGTTTTGTGTCTTCTACATCATTTGTTTAGTCTACAAATCCTTTTATTATATACTATTTATGTATGACTTCTTTTGTTGTTTTTGCTATATTTCAATATCACAAAGTATTAGAAAAAACGGGAGTAAGAACATAAAATCCATTTAAAAATTATTGAGTGAAAATTCATGTAATCAAGTTTATGGCATTTGCATAACATTACGACCCATAATGTACGATTTAAAAAGTGAACATTTTTTTTGTTCTCACTCACATGTGTTTTTTCTCACACTTGTTCTGTTTTTTTTTTGCTTTAATGATAACGGGAATTTCACACACATGTTGGTTGATATGACTTTATTTGTAGGTGTTAAGCGAAAAGAAACAAAACACCGAGATGAATAACAAAACATGCTACACACACGACACGCACACACTGAAAGAGAAAGAACTAACGGTATTTATGACAAAATAAACAAACAAACTCCCATGCACAACAACAACACCAACGACGGCGACAACAATAATATCATTGCATCAGTAGCGTTTAAAATAAATAAAAAGAATAAAAAAGATGAAAATTAGCACAACAAAAAAGCAAAACATAATGACCGAAATAAGCTGGCATGTAACAGGTAGAAAAAAGTAGTACATACTTGCACAAACACACATAGGATAACAACAAAAAAAATTTAAACTTTTATTTACACAAACACACACATACATACAATTTGTACATGTGGTAGATTTTAACGAGGCCATTATAAAAGTTAATTATAAGCGACAACAAAAGCTATGTTGGTTTATTTTATATTCAACCACATTGCTTTAATACACATACAGTTTAAAATCCTCATAAGTACGCACATTTACACAAATGCTTACAAACATCCGCAAGTAATACTAAAATACTGGCATACATACATACATACATACATATAAAGGAATAACAAAAAACATTATACTCTCGGTTTCTCTACCATTTGCTCTCTAACACTCTATTTGTGTGTGTTGTTTTAATAAATAGAATCATGTGCTAGAGATCCTGGGAGAAATGTAAACAAAACTTTTTAAACGGAGTGTAAAAGGAGAGCAATAGAGTGTTTAGGGGGCCTTTTTCAAACAGGTTTTCTGTAACATAAATTCAAATTCAAATTATGGACACAAGGTCCATATTTGAAGGGCAGTTTAATTTTTTTTCAATTAAATTTTTCATTATTTTTTCGAAGTAAGTTCGTATTTCAAAAGTCAAGTTAAATAAAACAAGCATATAGCCAAGATTTCAAGAAAATAATTATTTCGTTATGCAAATGCTTGTCTTTTCCATTATGCAGGAAATAAAGGGTGTTTTTTATAGAGGTATAGAACTTTAAGTTCGCATTACTTTTCAAGATGGCGACTGATTTAACAGCTGTCAAGTGATTTATTCTCAGTTTGGTTTGGCAATTCATCGTGAATAGACTCACGCCTGAACAACGCTTGCAAATAGTGCAATTTTATTTCGAAAATAATGATTCTGTGCGGAAAACGTATCGCGCACTACGTCCATTTTATCGTCGACAAAATCGTCCATCAGAGCAGTTAATTCGATTAACCATGGAACGTTTTCGCACCACGTTTACTCTTATTGATAACTCGCATCCCCAGAGACGCTGTACGGTGCGTACAGAATAAGCTATTGCTGCTGTAGAGCGTAGCATTGAGGAAGACCCGAATGAGTCCATCCGCCATCGAGCACAGGAATTGGATCTGTGTCCATCCACTTTATGGAAGATTGTGCAGGAAGGATCTTGGTTTGCGTGCTTACAAAATCCAACTCGTGCAAGATTTGAAGCCAAACGATCAGCAAGTAAGGCGTAGATTCGTCGAATGGGCCCAAAACGAGATTACCGTTGTTCCCGATTTTCATAAGCGAATTTTGTTTAGCGATGAAGCGCACTTCTGGTTGAATAACTACGTCAACAAACAAAACTGCCGCATTTGGAGTGAAGGTAATCCTCAAGTGTATGTGGAAACACCGTTACATCCAGAAAAACTGACTGTTTGGTGCGCTTTATGGGCTGGTGGAATCATTGGTCCGTACTTTTTCAAAAAACGATGGTTGCCAGAACGTTACAGTCAATGGTGATCGGTATAGAGCCATGATTACTAACGTTTTCGTTCCTGAATTGAATAACCATGATGTCCAGGAGATGTGGTTTCAACAAGACAGCGCAACATGTCACACAGCTCGTGCCACAATAGATTTATTGAAAGACACGTTTGGTGACCGCCTAATTTCACGTTTTGGATCTGTGAATTGGCCTCCAAGATCTTGTGATTTAACACCGCTAGACTACTTTCTGTGGGGCTTTCGTATCTCGACGATGACATGACATACATATATGTGTGTGTTGATTTTCCAATATTCTAACCAGTGGTGTTGTCGAGCCGGAACGCTCCGGAACGTCGTTCCGGTACTTCCTTTTTGGACAGGAACGCGTTCCGGAACTAAAGAGGATTTCTGATAACGAGAATTGGCTGACGTTAAAAAAAAATTAAAAAGAATTGCTGATTTTTTTTCGAATTTTTATATATATTTCTATAAACAAGGGTTTGAACCGAACCCGAACCGGAACAAAAACCGGAACGAACCGGCTTGTTTTTCCGAACCGTGAACCGGACTCCGGAACGCGTTCCGGTAAAAAAAAATTAGCACAACACCACTGGTTCTAACGTTAGAAGATTATTGCCGTAGACACGGTTTTTGATGTTGCCCTACAAAAATGGTGTAACACTGTCAAATCGAATAATCTTTGTGGTCGCTTTAGTCCGTACGTAAAAGAATTACAACTCTAATGTATAGGCTAGTGCCTCAAAGTCTCTTTTGAGGCATCTCGATTACATACAGGAAAAGCCGATTAGAGTCGGTATAGATAGTATCCCACTCTATCGATTTATTGGAACATCCGCACAAAAAGACTTCTGTTCTAACGCTTCCAAAACGGAATTTGTTACAAAATTCGCTTTGATTGTTTGTTATTCGCGCTGCACATAGTCACACCGCACTGCACTTTGGTGGTAAAAGTTTTGACTTATTTTTACGCCTTTTTCGATTGTTAAGCCATACACGTTTAGTAAACTGTCACTAAATTAAGGCGCTTTAGATGAAAGACATTCAGTTGACAGTTGACTGTCTTGCCATCCACTAAATGTATAAAAGGCCCTTTTGCATGTCCTGCAAGAACATGAAAACTGTGTTGTGGTAATGCAGTATTATCATTTGTGTTGTTTGTTGTTTTTGTTCTATGTAGTTTTGTGTGTTCGTTCCATTGAAAGCAAATAAAAAGTTCCATAAAATATAAGTTCTGCTGGTTGAGATTACAATGGTGACACCACAGATTCAGCAGGTGTGTTGATGCATTTAACAACTGTTATGTTGCAATTATTGCGGTTGTTTTCCTAATAGTTGTTATTACACCTACAATGCCACAAACTATTGCCATAAAAATTATACTTTAAAAATATTGTCTTTTAATTCTCTTCAGTTCAAATATTTTTTTTATAGAAAAAAAGTGGAAAAAAGCTTGAAAAACTTTATCATTTAATTACTTTTGAGAGAGAAAAAAATACGAAAAAGTTTATTTAAAAACTCATTAACAGTTTATTTGTTTTGGAATTTTCTTTATTATGTTTGGAAACCGGTAAGTATATTTACATGCATAAGCTTGTATGTGAATCGGTTTTTTTTTGGCTTCAAGAGTTACAAAGTTTTATTTTTTTATTGCTTTTAACAAAATCAACAAAAGAAGAACTTTGTCGGTGTTGTTAAATAAAGTGTTTAAAAAGTTTACCATGTTTTTTTCCTTAACAGATCATTGCTTATGGAAATTTAAATATTTGCATAACGGTAAAATCCTTTTTATTTATTCAAGTATGTACTCGTGTGTATGAACACTCTCCTGCATTAGTTGTTGACAAAAAAGATTTTTCATTTTCGATTTATTTTGAATATTTTACATTTACTGTGTCTGGCACTATCGATAAATATGCGTGTAATCGCTTGTTAACACATGCAGACATGCAGATCACACGTTAAAATATTTAAGCACGCGAACATTTTAACACACTTATGAAGTTTTTTTTGAAGTGGTTTTAATGTCACATTAGTCGACGTGCACATAAGCACATGAAAAAGTATTTTTTAAGTGATTTTGTTTTTAAATACGGATTTTCAAAAATCTTAAAATATGCAATATGAACACAAACAAACATTTTGTGAATGCTTTTGATATTTTTAATATGACACATGTACACACATAATTGGCCATTACAACTCTTCAGTCAGGATTACGTTCTAGCTTCTCACACATGAAAGCCGCCAAATAATTTTCTTTTGATTGTGATACAAAGTTCAGCCCTACTGTGATAGAACAACCCATATCCAATCTTCCCGACTCCAAAACGAATCCGTCCATTGAATTAGTCCTTATTTTGGAGAGTTCTTTTAAAGATGGGTGAAAATGTCGCTTCTTTATGGCAAGTATGTCGACCACTGACATATAAGGCGTAAAACTGGTTGACTGGTTTAATCACGTATATAGCTATGGTAGTAACTACAATTACATTCGAAGCTCATTGAGCCCATTACGATCATTTCATAGAAGAAGAAAAAGAGATGAATAGAATCTTAGCCAAACCAAAGCTCGCTTATAACAGATAAATTAGATAATCAAGGATAAACGTAGCGTCCTTAGTCAGTACAATTCTATTCCAAAACTCAGGCGAACCCGAATATCGCTTTTTGACCGAATCAAACGTTCAACAAAATCCTTACTCAAGTGAAAGGCTTATAGTCTTCAATTTTTCTTTATTTCCACATACCCTGCAATAGATTTTTTCCAACTACCTAACCTCACAATGGCCTGTAAAAAATACTGTCACCAATCGAACGCTGGCCTTATTAAGCCTGAGTTGCAAAACGACTCTACCGTCATTGATATGTAACCAAATGCCCTTTGCTCCCCGTGTCTTTTATTCTTATCTCAAATCTAAGTCAAGATAGATCTAAAGAGGTAGCATGAATAGCATCCACAGCGTAGCAAGTGTACCAGCCATATCGTTCCCAGGTACACCATTATGGCCCGGAACCCAACAAAGATTGGTCCGATCTGGTGTAAGGGATCTTATAGGGTCCTTATAGTCATGAACTAGTAGTGACTTAGAGCAGATTGCCCTTAAGACATCCTGACTGCCAACGAAAATCGCTTGAGAATTTGCATTTGAGGGGCCTAGCTACGGCCACAAAGGCCGTGCCTTTATCTAGTTCTAACCCTCCTGAGTGTGCAGCTCTTGCGCTGACCAACTTCTTCCATTTCCCTGATTTTGGTGGAACTTGGTTAGTACAGGGACTGCGTTCACCCGTGGCATCACAACGGGCCGCTATGCGTGCTCAAGTGAGCTTTGTGATAACAGAGCTACAACTCCGACCTAACCTAACCTAACCTAAACCTCCTGAGAACAACAGTGCAGCAGTCCGCTTTGGAAGTTCTCCAACGTTTCGCGGGAATGAGAAAAATCTTCAACACAGAGGAAAATATCACTTCTGGCACCACATAGTCTGTAGTTTTAGCAAGAAGGTCGTTTCAGAATATCGGAGTGGCCTGTTCTAATCACAAACATTATCGGTGTCATTATTGGATATTGCATCCTATGTGTTCATATAAGAAGCATATGGCCAATGACCTCGGCAGAAGGCCATGCAGCTTCTGCAGAGGCGAGGCGAGAAAGAAACTGTTTTTCTGGATATATTCCGTACATACGTACGTACGTAATTGGTCATTACAACCCTTCAGTCAGGATTACGACCTAGTTTCTCACACCACTTATGTTGTGTGTGTTAATTTTATACATGAGTGGCGTTACCTACAGTTTAAAGTCGATTCCGAACGACAGATTTTTGAGAAACTTTTCATGGCAATTTTATTTTTTATTTTTCCCATTGATGTCTGACCTGGTAGCAACACATTACCTACTAGACTACAGCGACCTCAAGGACACTAAAGGCTTGCAAAATTGAAATACCTTGGAATGACAACAGATCACCTTTCAAAGTCTCTCAAGAATATGCTGCAAAACAAGTGCTGAATATGCTGCTGATCACGTGACTGCCAAGATATTGCAAGCTGTTCTAGAGCTTGACAACAATTTTCAGGGCCTCTAAGTCATCTTCTTCGAAATTCATTTCTGCTGATCCAAAAGAAGATCCAAAGATCTGCGGATCTTTCTTTGCGATCCGTATCAAAATCATCACTTTCATCCTAATAATTATTCTCCCATACATAATTATGCAGGTGATTGATGGAATGATTGATGGAATGATTGATGGATATAAATCAGCTGCCCTTTGCCAGCAGACTGCTGAGAGGAAGTTGCCGAAGAAATATTTTTCATATTTTCGTTTTGAAGTCTGGCCTGGAGCTCGAACCCTGGCTTTTCGTCTAATAAGTCAACACACTACCTACTAGACCACGTACATGCCAAGCGCAAAGTCGTAGGAGACGGAAGCATTTATTCTTATTATCAGGAATGAATATTGTGAGTGTTAATGGCTTTATCTGTTCGGTAATGGACATTGCATTTTATGTCGTCATGTGAGATGCATTAGTCATGGCCTGCAGAAGCTGCAGCGGCGAGGAAGAGGAAGAAACTGAGAAGAGAGTACCGGGGATTTCTACTAAAGAGATGAAATCTCTAAGCTGTTTAGAATAGTCATTGGGAGTTTCACTTTAGGTCAAAATCCTAACCGAACCTTTTATGCTTTTTCGATCTATTCTAGCTAATTTCGTATTTTTGAATTTTTTTTAATATTCTTAAAAATATCTTTTTTTTTAGAAGTCGCCGTAGTCTAGTAGGTTATTAGACGCAAAAGCCTGGGTTCGAGCCCCAGGCCAGGCATTAAAGACAAAATACAAAAAGTATTTTTTCGGCGATTTCCTCTCAGTAGATTTCTGGCAAAAACTCTGAGAGTAAATAAAAATTGCCATGAAAAGTTTCTCAATAAATAAAAATCTGTCGTTCGGAGTCGACTTTAAACTGTAGGTCCCACCACTCATGTATAAAATTAACACACATAACATAAGTGGTGTGAGAAACTAGGACGTTGTACAATGGGTCAATTCGACCTCCGAGTATTGTACTTGTCTTAATTGACAAGTACACGTCCTCTAACCTAACCTAGCCTAAAAATATCTTCTTGAAATAAAACACTGTCTTTCGAAACCATTTAAGTTTGAGTTTTTTTTTGTTGGTTTTTATTTGAAGTTTCCAAAATTAATTTTTGTTTTAAATTCTCCGTATTTTATAATATAATAATAATAATAATAATAATAATATTTATTTATTTATTTATTTATTTATTTATTTTATAATAATCAATACAATATACTTTCGGTTTTTTGTTTGTTTATTTGTTTTTGTTTTATACATACATATGAGAGTTTATAATATATTTATGTTTTATATTTTAATTTTTTTGTATTTTATATTATATTTTTTGTCCTGTGTCTGTGTAGCTATTTACATTTATAATAAATATAGTATAGATGTATAGAAATATTTATTTTTTTTTGTCTTTTTGTTTTAAATATGATTTTATATTCTCTTTGTTTTCTGTATTTTTTTTGTTTGTTTGTTTGTTTGTATGTATAAATAATAAAATAGTCCATTTAATATGTTCATAAATAGTTGTTGTTATTATAAGTATGTTTTAAATATTTTATTTAATATTTAATTTTGTTTTCTTTTGAGTTACTAAAGAAATTAACACAAAATTGTTTGTTTAAAAGCTACTTTTCAAATTGTTATTTTAATTTAATTTTTTTTCCAATAATTTTCTTTTTTATTTATTTTGTTTTACAATAATTTTAACAGACAAATGGAACATACAATCAATTTTCTTTTGCTTTTTAATTTTAAATTTTAATTTTAATATTTTTTTGCTAATTTTTCTAATGATGGTGTAAATTAAAAAAAAAAAAATAAAAAATAAAAAAATAAATAAATTAAATTAAATTAAAGTATTCAAATAAATTCCTTAGATTTCTATAAGTTTTTGAATTTCTTTTTATTTTGTTTTTGATTATTAATATATTAGACAATGAGACTTTAAATTTTTCTTTTTTCTTCCATAATGAGCAGCTTAAATTTTTCTATTTGAAAACTGTTTATAAAATATTGAAAGAAATACATGTTAATTCTTTAACATAAAAGTAACAAGAATAGAGAGGTCGGTTGGTATATTTCCATAATTTCTTTTAAAAAATTTCAATTTTTAATTTAAACAGGGGCCAATTCTTTTGTAGTTATTATAAGACTAAATTATATATTTTTATTTCATATAATTTTCTTTTTTTTATATACAATCTTATTCATTTTATTATTCTTCAAAACATTAAATAATGAAAATTTTTAAAGAACTTTACTAACAGAATATTTTAATTACAATAAATAAAATTCGATTTTCATGTTAAAGTTTATGGACTTTTAGAATTATTATTTTTCTTTATTTTTTATTACTTTATATGTATTGTATATGTATATAGTTTTTACTACTTTTATTTTTAAATATTTTTTTCCATTACATAATGTATCAATATCATCGAAACCATAAATTAGAAAAAAGAATAAAATGTGTACAGCTTTCAATTATATTTTATAATTATTTTGTTTTTAAATAAATATATGTATTATTACTGCCTTAAATAGAATGAAGTCCTTTTGTTTTATGTTTTCACTTCATATTTCAATTAGCCATGCCTTGAGTTTAGGATTTAGTCTTTGTTAGAATTATTAACGGATTTATCAACGTTGTTGGTTATATCAGAGACTTTTTTCTGTAAAGAAATAAAACAACAAGATTATTTTATAGATTAACTACATTAATATATTACTTTTTAAAAACAAAAATTTCCCATAGAAAAGTTTTCGATAACATGAATTTTCTATTGGAAAGTTTTCGATAACAATAATTTCCCATAGAAAAGTTTTCGATAACATGAATTTTCTATTGAAAATTTTTCGATAACATGAGTTTTCTATATACAATTTTTCGATAACAATAATTTCCCATAGAAAAGTTTTCGATAACATGTAATTTCTATAAAAAAGTTATCGATAACATGAATTTTCTGCAGAAAATTTTACGATAACATGAATTTTCTACAGAAAATTTTACGATAACATGATTTTTCTATAAAAAGTTTTCGATAACATGAATTTTCTAAAGAAAAGTTTTTGATAACATGAATTTTCTGAAGAAAAATTTTTGATAACATGAATTTTCTAAAGAAAATTTTATGATAACATGAATTTTCTAAAGAAAAGTTTTTGATAACATGAATTTTCTAAAGAAAAATTTTTGATAACATGAAATTTCTACAGAAAATTTTACGATAACATGAATTTTCTACAAAAAATTTTACGATAACATGAATTTTCTAAAGAAAAGTTTTTGATAACATGAATTTTCTAAAGAAAAATTTTTGATAACATGAAATTTCTACAGAAAATTTTACGATAACATGATTTTTCTATAGAAAATTTTACGATAACATGATTTTTCTATAGAAAAGTTTTCGATAACATGAATTTTCCATAGAAAAGTATTCGATAACATGAATTTTCTAAAGAAAAGTTTTCGATAACATGAATTTTCTAAAGAAAAATTTTTGATAACATGAAATTTCTACAGAAAATTTTACGATAACATGATTTTTCTATAGAAAAGTTTTCGATAACAATAATTTCCCATAGAAAAGTTTTCGATAACATGAATTTTCTATTGAAAAGTTTTCGATAACATGAATTTTCTATTGAAAAGTTTTCGATAACATGAATTTTCTACAGAAAATTTTACGATAACATGAATTTTCTAAAGAAAAGTTTTCGATAACATGAATTTTCTAAAGAAAATTTTACGATAACATGAATTTTCTAAAAAAAAGTTTTCGATAACATGAATTTTCTACAGAAAATTTTATGATAACATTAATTTTCTACAGAATAGTTTTCGATAACATAAAATTTCTGTAGAAAATTTTTCGATAACAATATTTTTGTAAAGGAAATGTTTTGATAACAATAAAAGAAACTAGGATATCTTTACCTTTTGATCCAGCTCATTAATGTTCTTATCCTCGCTATTCACTTGAGAACTTCTGCCACCAGTGCTACGGCCCCAACGTAGACGCAGTGGACCTGGTTTCCTAATGCCTCGTTCAAATTCTTCACCTTCTTCATCTAAAGGAACACGAACTGCACGCATATCCTCATCGTTATTTTTCTGTAGGGACATCAAAAGGCTTCTGATTTTTTGGGAATGCATCAGGGTGTTATAGAAATCATCTTCATTGTTAGCCAAATCGAAATCTTCTTCATTATCCATGATATCATTGCTTAATTGGTTTTCGTTGACATTGTTAATCGCCTGGAATGGTAGACTACGACCAAACCTCAAACGTTGGGGCTTTCTTACCACACGCTCATAGTATCCGTCATAGGCATCATTATAATCATTGTCATTGGTTTCTGCCAATTGCTGTTCATTCATCATTATATCGTAGGCGCTGTGTATAGGCATAGAGGGGTCACTACGTCTACCAAAACGTAGCCTTAGCGATGGTGAACGTATGGGCTTCTGATTGACATCGCCGAACCAACGTTTCTCGGCAGTCTGGGGCATTTGATCGATTTCGGGATCGGCCCGTCGACCGAAACGCAATCGTAATGATGGTGACCGTTGGGCCTTACGTACGACTCTTTGATTGGGAAACACCACCGGACCAGCGTACTCACGTTGCAGCAGGGTGTTATACAGATTATTAAGGGAAGCTATAAAGAAATATAATGAAAATAATTTTAATTTAGAGAAAAATTAAGACAAAGAATTTTGAATTTTTTAAAAATCGTTCTGATATTGTGCTTACCTTCATCTCTTAGTAATTCACCGGTACTGTGGGCGCATAGTGTGAGGAATATCCCCAAAGTGATTTTATACATTAATTGACTTGGCAACTGCATGTTTGTTTAACGGCTTTTAAAAAACTGATCTGTAAGGAAAAGAAAATATTTCAAATTAGAATTTAAATAGGCTTTATAAGCTTTATAAGCTTTTAATATGTATAAAAGACAATCAAAATTTTTATAAGAAAATGTAATACAAATCCATTAAAATTCAAATTTTCTGAAATTTTTTCCTGTTTTCGCTGTTACGTTTAAACCATTAGTTTTTATTTTATTTGTTTTTATGAAAAGAAGGTAAATTTTATTTATTTTGTGATGCTTGCTAACTTTGCTTATTCCTTTTTTGTAATGTGCATTCAAATTTGTTTTTTAAAAGAAAATAGACTTCCGGTGGCAAGAAACTTAAGAACTCTTCAGAACTTTAACATGTTTTATCATGAATTGTTATGTTTTGATCTTTTACATCTGCTGCTGGTGCTGGTGCTGTTGCTGTTGCTACAACTTCGCCTACAGCCTTAAAGGGCTCGTACAGCACACTCAAGGAGTCAATTTTTAACACTACAAACGTAAGGAGTACAACGAAAAACAAAAAATAAAATTATGTTACGCTTGAAGAAAAGAAGAAGAAGAAGAAGAAGAGAAAAAAGAAGAATAACAAATTCGTTATACGATTTCCATTTTACATATAAAACATTCATATGGAGCTGTATGCTAAACTTTGGCAGCCTTAGTGGCGTGGCAATTGTCATACACTCGTATATTGATGACGCTAACAAATGGGACAACAACGACGATGATGATGATGATGCTGGTGATGATTGGTTTCAAGATGTTTTGGGAGAAAAAAAATAACAGGCATGTATGCATAATAAAAAACGAACAGCACCAGCAGCTGTATTTTATGCTCAAAAAAAAAGAGAAAGAGAGAGAGAGAGAGAGAGGGTGACAGACAATGAGAAAAAATTTAAAACAGAACAAAGCGTGTTTAAGGGGCCAATATATTCGAAGTGAAATCGCAACTACACTTAAAATCACAGTTATTTTTACAATAATTGCTGAAATTTATTTTATTTGCCATTTTCATTATTATTTAAAACGCCTTTTTTTAAATGGCTTTTAACTAAAAATGAAATTTATATCTGCCAACATCTTTCATCCTTAACAACTGCATACATGCTGTACGAGTATATGTATGTGCTTTATAGAGCACAAATTACTTATTCATAAATTACAAACAATGTGAGACAGAGAGAGATAGAGAGAGGGAGAGCATGGAAGGAAGTATACGTGAACAGCTTCATATGATGGCATACAGACATACCATACCTACATATGTTTTATTATTGTAATTGTGCAGTTTGTCTTTATGCAACACTTAACTACTGTACTACAACTATAAACGACTACTTTAGTTATTAAATAAATATTCACACATATATATACTCGCAAACACATCTACATACATACATTTTTCAATAAATAAGCATACATTGCTCGGCCCTTGGTCGTTCGTTTAACGATGGGAACATCAGTTCGTGTATAATAACAAGCATAATAACAGTAGCGTCGTCTAACTGTGCCTGTAGGCCAGAGAGATTTTTTCCTTTGTAAACAAACCCAACAAGAGAGCATTTGATTGAGTTTTTCGTTTATTTTATGATCTCTAGAGGCTCCGGGAGAATGTAAAATTTAAATTGTAGGCAAACAAGTATGATAACAGTAAGCAACAGACACTGAAGGCAGTGCTGGTATGTGTAAAAATTATCGCACACAAATTATTCAAATATATTTCAAATATTTATATTGCAATGCATTGTTATGTTATCAAATCAATCTGGCAAGGTTGTAATATATATGTTGAATCTTTCATTTGTAGCGTCATTTATTTAGTGAAAGCATTTTATTTGCGATTATTGATCCTTTAGTGATCGAACAAGATTGAATAAGACATTCTTCAAAATGAAACTCCAAGTCACCAAGGCAAATTACTGCTTATGGGGCTTGGAGAATCCAGAAATGATTGTGGAGAAGCCTTTGCAATTGGAAAAAAGGCGGTTCACGATATTTAGGTTAGGTTAGGTTAGGTTAGATGATGTCAATTAAGCCAAGTACAGTACCCGGAGGTCGAATTGACCCATTGTACAACGTCCTAGTTTCTCACACCACTTATGTTGTGTGTGTTAATTTTTTATACATGAGTGGTGGGACCTACAGTTTAAAGTCGACTCCGAACGACAGATTTTTATTTATTAAGAAACTTTTCATGGCAATTTTAATTTACTCTCAGAGTTTTTGCCAGAAATCTACTGAGAGGAAGTCGCCGAAAAAATACTTTTTGTATTTTATCTTCGATGCCTGGCCTGGGGCTCGAACCCAGGCTTTTGCGTCTAATAAGCCAACACACTACCTACTAGACTACGGCGACTTCAGTCACGATATTTAAACGTGTCGTCAATTGAAAATGTTACTTCTATCTTACAGCCGGCTTTTTTTTTGCGACTTTACGAACTGGATGGTATATCGTTATTTTAACTACTGCTACGTCTCCGTTTTGTCTACCATATTTGGCATGTAATGATGTTTGCTTAAGTAAAAGTGTTTTCAAGTGTAGAAACACATTGCAACACTATTTGTCTGAGAAAAGCAAATTATTTATTCGAAACGACTATGCTTCTTTCTAAAGGGTATTTTTTATAGAGGTATAGAACTTTAAGATGGCATTACTTTTCAAGATGGCGACCGGTTTAACAGCTGTCAAGTGATTTATTCTCAGTTTGGTTTGGCAATTCATCATGAATAGACTCACGCCTGAACAACGCTTGCAAATAGTGCAATTTTATTTCGAAAATAATGGTTCTGTGAAGAAAACGTATCGCGCACTACGTCCATTTTATCGTCGACAAAATCGTCCATCAGAGCAGTTAATTCGATTAACCATGGAACGTTTTCGCACCACGTTTACTCTTATTGATAACTCGCATCCCCAGAGACGCTGTACGGTGCGTACAGAAGAAGCTATTGCTGCAGTATAGAGCGTAGCATTGAGGAAGACCCGAATGAGTCCAGCCGCCATCGAGCACAGGAATTGGATCTATGTCCATCCACTTTATGGAAGATTTTGCGGAAGGATCTTGGTTTGCGTGCTTACAAAATCCAACTCGTGCAAGATTTGAAGCCAAACTTGAGCCATCAAGTAAGGCGTAGATTCGTCGAATGGGCCCAAAACGAGATTACCGTTGTTCCCGATTTTCATAAGCGAATTTTGTTTAGCGATGAAGCGCACTTCTGGTTGAATGGCTACGTCAACAAACAAAACTGCCGCATTTGGAGTGAAGGTAATCCTCAAGTGTATGTGGAAACACCGTTACATCCAGAAAAACTGACTGTTTGGTGCGCTTTATGGGCTGGTGGAATCATTGGTGCGTACTTTTTCAAAAACGATGGTGGCCAGAACGTTACAGTCAATGGTGATCGGTATAGAGCCATGATTACAAACTTTTTCATTCCTGAATTGAATAACCATGATGTCCAGGAGATGTGGTTTCAACAAGACGCGCGCAACATGTCACACAGCTCGTGCCACAATGGATTTATTGAAAGACACGTTTGGTGACCGCCTAATTTCACGTTTTGGACCTGTGAATTGGCCTCCAAAATCTTGTGATTTAACACCGCTAGACTACTTTCTGTGGGGCTATGTAAAGTCATTGGTCTATGCGGTAAAGGCACAAACGCTTGACCATTTGGAAGACAACATTCGCCGTATTATTGCCGATATACGGCCACAAATATTGGAAAAAGTCATCGAAAATTGGACGTCCAGATTGGACTACATCCGCGTCAGCCGTGGCGGTCATATGCCAGAAATCATATTTAAAATGTAATGCCACAAGATTATCTTTCGGATAAATAAAATTCATGTCAATCGAATAATCCATCGTTGTTTTATTGCAACTTAAAGTTCTATACCTCTATAAAAAAACACCCTTTACAACCACCCTTTCTTTTTGTTAAAAAAAAGATCCTTTAGGATATGTTTAACAATAGAAATAATTTTTAAACTATTAAAATTGAATACAAGATTAAAGCTTTGCTTATGATTTTAGAAAACCTAAAAAGGAGATAATAAAATCCAAACTTAGAAGTTCTCCTCAAACGATGTATTTCCAATTGGGTTTTAATCCTTCATCCTTTTTCATTTCCTTTTAGCTTTAGTTTTAGTTTAAATGAACGTTAAAATAATATTTACAGATGTTTTTAACAACCTTTTCTTCCTTTTGCAACGAAAACGAATGTGTTTGGTTTGAGCGCTAAGCTGTTAAAAAAAAATACGTTTTTCTTTTCATTTTCATGTTTTTTAAGACAAAAACTTGGAAGAAAAAAAAACAAAAGAAAAATCTGTTTTAAATAAGGGAATATTTGCACGTAATTGAATAGATTTAAGGATTCCTAAATGATAGATGGATGGCTATTATGAAGGAGGGAGAAATTTTAGTTTTTATTTGAAAATAAAAATTGTTTCGTCACGAGTTACACCACGAGGCTTAGCAAAAATTTAAAAATAAAAAATCGCTTGAAATTATTTCAATTGAAATTATTTACGCATTCATTTTTGGTTTTTGTTTCATTAAAACATTTCTAAATGCTTGTAATCCATCGTAATAATTCATATCCTCTAAAGCTTGAAAACAAAAACTTATTTTACCACAATTTTTTTTAACAAATAATGTGCGGGACAACCATTAATTAATTGCGTTAATTTATTGTATTAAAAAGAAAATCCGAATGTTTAAATGTGTGTAAGGGTAAGTACGTATGTGTTGCCATTTAAACTTTGTAATTTAATGCCAATTTCTGTTCGTTTTTTTTACTGGCATTTTACATTATTACCCACCCTGGGTATTCCCTGGTGTTTTGTTTATAAATGCTTTGTTGTTATTGTTGTATTTCTGTAACTGTTTATTACAATTTAATGCTTTTGATATTTTAAACTAAGCCAACAATAACAGCAGCAATAACATAAAAAAATAACATTTGACTTGTGGTTAAATAATTAAATAAATTAAAATAATTATTGAGTGTGTTCAATAAAAATTGAAAAAAAAGAAATTATACTGCCTAACATCAGGCGTTAAGGGAATTATCTCTCTATAATCTTTTTTTAAGTATTTAATGAAAACTAATTAAATTGTTTAGTTTATCTGTATATTATATATTAAATGAATAAAATAAACCATATTAAATAATAATTCAATTATAAACTCATGTTAAATACAATTTATTTTATTTTAGTTTACAATAACAATTATTTTAAATGCCTAAAAGTATGCACTTGACAGTTATTATTGCCAAATAATAATTGATTTTGGCAAATAAAACATTATTAGGGAAACTAAAATGAAATTTAAAATAATAAATGCTTTATTGGGGAACGTAAACTAACTGATTACAGCGTAATCAAAAGATGGAATTGGATGAAGAAATTTCATGTAAACATTATTGCCCGTAAAGACACAGCGTGGTTCCCAATCTAGAGAAGGCAACATATTGTTCAGCGGTTGTTTTATAGTTGGCCAATTCATCAATTCGACAGTTTTCTGGAATGTCTCATGTATTGCGCAGACTGCATTGCTTTGCCATTTTGTTGAGGGACAGCTGTAAACTATCATAGAGGTCGTTACGTCAGTATTAAATTGCCTGTTGTAGCTGTATGGTTATTAGAAAGTACGATATCTTTCTAGAGATATTGTCATCTTGAATAAACACAATTGCAGGCAGTGAGGTCGTAAGAAGATCTGCAATTAGCTGTACATGCCCACTTTGAACCACACGGAGGCTGAATGCGGAATGGATTAACGACTTTATAAAAAGGACATATTGGATTTGGGTACCCGAATCAATTTTTTATCATTTATTTTTTTTTTTAATTGAAATTCAAAAATATTCTTAACAAAAATTTAAGGCATTCTACATACAGTTCAAATCGTTGAAATCGTAGACAAAATTTATGAAATTTTTTAGAGAACTAGGAACAAAAAGAATTTAAAATCATAAGAACTTTAACTCCCCACAAAAAGAAAATGTGCTTTAAAATATCTTTTAAACCGCTCGATAACAAAAACAATAATAATTTGTTTTCATGTTTTAATATCACTTTATAGCCCACAATTGAGACGCACTTAAAAATAGAATTGAACAGCCACTAGCCATGAGAACAACAGCAATAAAATAACAATGATACTCTCTTACAAGCATCAAAACCATAACGTAGGGGTTAAGGCCTAACTGAGAATGGTTATGACTTGCCTAACACTAACACCAACACTGAAAAAAGAAAGCAGAACAGGAGGAGAACACATAAGCTTGTCTTAAGTCAATACAGGGATTTTCAAATGTCTGTCACTCTTAAAGTTCATTTTAAAAATGATTTATCACCACCACCACTAAGCAATTCGTATTGTTTTTACACACATCTGCCTGTGTGTCTACCGCTACTGTGTTTATTTTTGTTGTCAGCATAATTTCAATTTCCATTGATCTCTCACTCGGGCAAAGCCGAACAAAAAAAAAAAACAGTGTGAGGTGACGAGTAAGACTGATGAGTTTATTTTTAAACTAAAAACAAATAGTGTGTGCGTGTATGTGTGTAAGCGTTGTTTTTGTTTTCTAAACAATTTCCAAATGACTGGACGATAATGCGTTTTCAGTGAGTGTGCTGGAATGTTTTAAAAAAAGAAATCTTGAATATGAAAAAAAGAACTCTTCACGCCTAAAACAAAAGAAAGATTCGATTTTAAAAGTAAACACCACCATATGGTATGATTAATATTAATTGTAATAAACATACTCATACTCATACGCACTGGATAAATAGGAAATAAAAAAAATAGAAAAAAATAGTTTAAATCAAGTATTGTTTCAAAACTCAAGTATTTTTTGCTTTATTTTCAAGTAAATTTACGAGCAACTGAAAATTCATTTCAAATATTTAAAAGCTTTTAATTTCATTTTTTTTTTTTGCTAAGGGCCATACATGCATTCGATCTAAATGGCCAAAAGCCATTAAGGCATACAACAGGTTGCTTTTGTTTCAATAGATTTAAATGAAATAAAAAATAAGAAGAAATTTAAAATTGATGCTGCAAAAAATAGTTTAAAAATGCATTTTAACCACAAAACCACCTTTTTCCTGGTAAGTATCGAAAATAATTCGTTATTTAAGGTTGAGTTAGGTTATGTTAAATTGGTTGGCGCCCTAAAAAGCTTAGTCCTACAAGGTTCCGTAGAAATAGCGACATTTATTCATAACTTACTTTCTTACTATGCTATGATAATGCAGTACTGCATAGAATATTAAAATTTCCTACAACTTTTACCAAAATTTTGTTGAAAAAAAACTTTAAAAAAATTATTTTTAGGAATAATAGAGTGCCTTAAAACCGCTCAGTGCTTAAGCAAATATTTTTGAGTGGAATAAAGTACCAATAAATAGAATTTCTATAAAAATGGTTTCCAATAATTTTTGAACAAAGTTTTTTTCGTACAATGGAAAACAAAAACTCTTTAAAAAATGTTTAAACGTTTAAACGTTTAGTAGAGATTTTGGTTTTTATAAAAATAATAATAATAGAAGTCAAATTCTAAATAATAACCTTAAAATATTCAATCTAAACAAAACATTTAATTTCCAACAGATTTTATAATACAACCACATATAAACACCTAAAAGTACGCTTCAAAATTAAACTATTTTTAATGTGGTTGTGTGTATATTTAAAATAAAATTAATTGTTATAATGAATTCGGTTCCATACGATTATAGGAAAAACAATGAAATGAAATAAATTTATTTTAAATATTGCCACCCCACATATAAAAGCGAGCCTACATATAATTTTATGGCACCTAATTATAGTCTCTACAATGCCAGCAAAAAGTGTTGTGATTATAAACCCCATACACACACAATGTGTTGACAGACAGCTGCTATTCAAATTAGATTTCAATGCTGTAAATAAAACTCATGATAAATTGCGAAAAATTTACACAATTTGGTGATTAAAATTGTGTTTGTTGGCTTAATGAGAACCAGTGCAGCCGCAAAGTATGCACTGTTCTTTATAGGTCATACGAAATATGTTATGTTTTTCACACCTGTAGTCGTAAAGCTTTAATAAATATTAATTGGAAATCACAAAATTACTACAAAACTGCTGGCAATTCAATCAAATTTTATTGTGTGGTATTTGCATGATGAAGCAAGTTTTCAATTGGGTTTTAAATGTACACACACTGTCATATATATATATAAACAATGTAATTGCAGGATTCTAAATGGTCGTAAGAAGGCTGTCTCCCATCCTTATTACTAGTGGTTTGGGGACAACAGTAACCAGTTTACTTAACATACTGCTAAATTGATTGCCTGCTTAGTTTCTCCTGGAGCAGTTTCGGCAAAACAGCTGGCGTAAATAGTTTTATGAACATGCTAGAGTACTCTTATTCTTGATACCTTAAAACTATCTGAATGAGATCCAAATTCTGACCAAAAAATATGCACCAATGGTTCTGAATTGGTTGCGAAAGCGGAAAGTGGTGTGAAATTCGAGGTATTGGATATCAGGAACTCATTAAAACTCCCAGATCGTTGCAATGTTGCATGGCGATTAAATGGCTGCTTATAAAGGGTGTTTTTTTTATAGAGGTATAGAACTTTAAGTTGCAATAAAACAACGATGGATTATTCGATTGACATGAATTTTATTTATCCGAAAGATAATCTTGTGGCATTACATTTTAAATATGATTTCTGGCATATGACCGCCACGGCTGACGCGGATGTAGTCCAATCTGGACGTCCAATTTTCGATGACTTTTTCCAACATCGGCCAAATGGTCAAGCGTTTGTGGCTTTACCGCATAGACCAATGACTTTACATAGCCCCACCGGAAGTAGTCTAGCGGTGTTAAATCACAAGATCTTGGAGGCCAATTCACAGGTCAAAAACGTGAAATTAGGCGATCACCAAACGTGTCTTTCAATAAATCTATTGTGGCACGAGCTGTGTGACATGTTGCGCCGTCTTGTTGAAACCACATCTCCTGGACATCATGGTTATTCAATTCAGGAATGAAAAAGTTAGTAATCATGGCTCTATACCGATCACCATTGACTGTAACGTTCTGGCCACCATCGTTTTTGAAAAAGTACGGACCAATGATTCCACCAGCCCATAGAGCGCACCAAACAGTCAGTTTTTCTGGATGTAACGGTGTACACTTGAGGATTACCTTCACTCCAAATGCGGTAGTTTTGTTTGTTGATGTATCCATTCAACCAGAAGTGCGCTTCATCGCTAAACAAAATTCGCTTATGAAAATCGGGAACAACGGTAATCTCGTTTTGGGCCCATTCGATGAATCTACGCCTTACTTGATGATCGTTTGGCTTCAAACCTTGCACCTTGGATTTTGTAAGCACGCAAACCAAGATCCTTCCGCAAAATCTTCCATAAAGTGGATGGACACAGATCCAATGCCTGTGCTCGATGGCGGATGGACTCATTCGGGTCTTCCTCAATGCTACGCTCTACAGCAGCAGATAGCTTCTTCTGTACGCACCGTACAGCGTCTCTGGGGATGCGAGTTATCAATAAGAGTAAACGTGGTGCGAAAACGTTCCATGGTTAATCGAATTAACTGCTCTGATGGACGATTTTGTCGACGATATAATGGACGTAGTGCGCGATACGTTTTCCGCACAGAACCATTATTTTCGAAATAAAATTGCACTATTTGCAAGCGTTGTTCAGGCGTGAGTCTATTCATGATGAATTGCCAAACGAAACTGAGAATAAATCACTTGACAGCTGTTAAATCGGTCGCCATCTTGAAAAGTAATGCCAACTTAAAGTTCTATACCTCTATAAAAAAACACTCTTTAAATTAATTTCTCAATCAATCAATCAATCTAAATCTTTTATTGTGTATGTATGTAATGGCATGTAATTGCTATTGCAGTTGTTAAATGTTATTATACTTTGGTTTTATTTATTCTTTTAATTTGTGAAATTAAATATTTAAATCCACCACGGCTACAGCAACAACATTAATTACAACATGAAAATGGTGAAAGAGTGCCAAAAAAAAAACAACATAAGGCAGGAGAGGTTATTTGTTTCAAATTTAAAACAAACAAAAAATTAAAAGCAATTGCAACTCATTTTTCATGGTAAAAACAAAAACGAGAAAAACTTTAACAAACTGTGCTGTTGCTTTGTAAACGTCGGACTTTGTTGTTGTTTTAGCTGTTGGGTATTTTGTTATCGATTATTTTTCTTTTCACTGCTACTGTTTGTTTTTAATATTTTTCTTTTTTTAACGATTTTATTTTCAAGTAAACCGATACCTTAAAGCCTCATGTTTAAACTCCCTTCGATTTTTTTTTAAATTTCTTTTGGAAACAAAAATTTTGTTCACTTGTTTCGTTGAGGAAAAAAATTTTTAAAATTTTTTTTTTTTTTTTCGTTTTTTTTAATACTTTAAACGTAATGCATACACGTTGTAATTCATATTTAAAGGCGAGCAAAGTGATTATGTTGTGTTGATGGTAGAAAATCACCAACGAGTTATGCCCATGAGTAACCATTCAATTCCCCTTTGCTTTCCAATGCACTCGGTCGGTGTATTATATTGTCTCGACTGTAGGTTGTTGGCTGTTCGTAGTAGATTGCTGGGCTCTGATTAAAAGGTGAATGAAACGTTTGTTGTTAATGTCTGCCGGCCTGCCTAGCAGTCCGCCCGCCTGCTTTGTGTTTGTGTTTATGTCCCAAGCACATGCATCATAACAGGCTTGCAACATTTCCGTAATTGTGCAACGCCCAATACTAAAGGGTGTTTTTTATAGAGGTATAGAACTTTAAGTTGGCATTACTTTTCAAGATGGTGACCGATTTAACAGCTGTCAAGTGATTTATTCTCAGTTTGGTGTGGCAATTCATCATGAATAGACTCACGCCTGAACAACGCTTGCAAATAGTGCAATTTTATTTCGAAAATAATGGTTCTGTGCGGAAAACGTATCGCGCACTACGTCCATTTTATCGTCGACAAAATCGTCCATCAAAGCAGTTAATTCGATTAACCATGGAACGTTTTCGCACCACGTTTACTCTTATTGATAACTCGCATCCCCAGAGACGCTGTACGGTGCGTACAGAAGAAGCTATCTGCTGCTGTAGAGCGTAGCATTGAGGAAGACCCGAATGAGTCCATCCGCCATCGAGCACAGGCATTGGATCTGTGTCCATCCACTTTATGGAAGATTTTGCGGAAGGATCTCGTGCAAGAATTGAAGCCAAACGATCATCCAGTAAGGCGTAGATTCGTCGAATGGGCCCAAAACGAGATTACCGTTGTTCCCGTTTTTCATAAGCGAATTTTGTTTAGCGATGAAGTGCACTTCTGGTTGAATGGCTACGTCAACAAACAAAACTGCCGCATTTGGAGTGAAGGTAATCCTCAAGTGTATGTGGCAACACCGTTACATCCAGAAAAACTGACTGTTTGGTGCGCTTTATGGGCTGGTGGAATCATTGGTCCGTACTTTTTCAAAAACGATGGTGGCCAGAACGTTACAGTCAATGGTGATCGGTATAGAGCCATGATTGCTAACTTTTTCATTCCTGAATTGAATAACCATGATATCCAGGAGATGTGGTTTCAACAAGACGGCGCAACATGTCACACAGCTCATGCCACAATAGATTTATTGAAAGACACGTTTGGTGACCGCCTAATTTCACGTTTTGGACCTGTGAATTGACCTCCAAGATCTTGTGATTTAACACCGCTAGACTACTTTCTGTAGGGCTATGTAAAGTCATTGGTCAATGCGGTAAAGCCACAAACGCTTGACCATTTGGAAGACAACATTCGCCGTATTATTGCCGATATACGGCCACAAATGTTGGAAAAAGTCATCGAAAATTGGACGTCCAGATTGGACTACATCCGCGCCAGCCGTGGCGGTCATATGCCAGAAATCATATTTAAAATGTAATGCCACAAGATTATCTTGCGGATAAATAAAATTCATGTCAATTGAATAATCCATCGTTGTTTTATTGCAACTTAAAGTTCAATACCTCTATAAAAAACACCCTTTACATGGCAAATATTAATACACATACCCGGCCCTCCTTATAACACACTGAATTTTATGTTTTTTTAAACGAATCTTAAACAATTAAAAATATTTCCATGGAGAAAAAATAATAAAAAAAAATTTTTTAATAAAAATTATGTTGCAATATGGTTAACTATGGTTGCAAAAACAAAATTGTTGTTAATTGCGTGTGTGTGTGTGTGTAAAATTTTTAAATATTTATTCATAAAATTATTGTGGTCCACTTCACTTTTTACTTAAAAAAATAATACGTTTGTACAGTAGTTCTGCCGCCCTGAAATAAATGCTGAAACTTGAATGCATTTTAATTGCAATTAACATGGGGTGTCAGTAAGGCTTCCTTAGTTGCTTTTGTTATGCATGAAATTTGCTTGGATTTCTGGACATTCTAATTTCTATGGCAACGAATTGGTTGGTAGGGCATACACTTTAAGAGGGCTTCATCAGGTCTCAATTGCGTCTCCGTTAAGGTCTATTCAAAGGGAGGATATGCCGGACGGAACTTTCTTGGTTGGATACGCAGACGATATCGCAGCTGTTATCACGGCCAGGAACACGGAAGAGGCACAACGAAAATTGAGACGCGTTATGCTAAGGACAAAAGCATGGTTGGATTCCCACGGCCTAGACCTGGCCATGCATAAAACGGAATTGCTGCTAATCACTGGTCGTCGTACCCCCTTGCATGTGAACATGAGCATTGGAAACGAGATAATTAGGACCGAGAGCTCGATGAAATACCTGGGAATAAGGCTGGACCCCAGACTGACTTTCTCGTATCAGATTCAGTACTCGGCTAACAAGGCCCAGAAGATCGTCGGACAGCACAGCAGATTAATGGCGAGTATTGGAGGACCGCTACCGGCGAGACGGAGACTCCTGATGGATGTTGGAAACAGCATTATGCTTTATGGGAGCGAAATTTGGGCCGAAGCACTAGATGTTAAGAAGAGGGCAAACTCACTTGTATCGGTACAGAGAACGGCTGCATTGCGTGTCGCGTGGGCGTACCGTAGAGTGTCCGCTCCGGCCGTACTGGAGCAGATGGAGATTTATAAGGTGAAATCGGCTGGATATCATATAACCGGTTACTTCAGGGAAAACACCATTTAAAAATGGCAACAACGATGGAACGAGGAGGATAGAGGAAGATGGACCGCGAGACTTATCCCGGACATAAGGCCATGGATTGGTCGGAAATTTGGAGAGATAAACTACTACGTTACACAGATGCTATCGGGTCACGGATATTTTAGGAAATATCTGCACAGAATGGGCAAGGCCGCCTCCCCTTACTGCCTGTACGAGGAAGGGGAGGTAATTGATGACGCAGAGCACACTGTTTTCGAGTGTGCACGCTGGCAGAGCTATCGCTCTCTACTGACGTCAATAGTCGGAACGATCAGAGCCGCTAATATTGTCGGCGTTATGACTTCGAGTAGTGAAAATTGGACCTCGGTAGTGAATTACGTAGAGCGCATTCTGAGACGGAAGAAGAGAGATCTTGAAGCTGCAGAACGAGTAGCCACGTCGGCATAGGTGATACTGTCACACGTGCCGGGCGTAACGCTTAGATGACTCCTCAACTTTCGATTTGCAATCCGGACGCGGATATGAATATGAAGGGGCCAAAGGGCCAAAAGGACTCCACTCCGAAGTAATACCACCGTAGTTCCGGAGTGGGCACAAACAAGTCCACAGCAGACGAGGGGGGGATTTAGTGGGTGAGGGCCCCACACACGGAGGATGTGACGACTTCCTCTATGGTGCGGTTAGGTACATTTACCCCTCCTCGGCGTGAAAAAAAGGTCTATTAAAACCTCATCCCTAATATATACTTTAAAGGATCAATTTCCAGGTGGATACCTGAAAGGATTTCAAAGCACACATCCGGATTCAAATTGAATGGGAATTTGCTGAAGTCATTGTTGTCTAGTAGTAGGTAGTATGTTGGCTTATTAGACTTGAGGACTTGGTTCAAGCTCCAGTCTTGGCATCTGCATACGACGAAATATGAAAGTATATTCCTGTGGCAAATTTCCTCTTAGAATTTTTTGCCCATAAGTCAACGCAGTACCGGCTAGAGTACGTAGATTTGAGTATGACACACAATTTTTTAATTCCTCGGAATTAAAATTCAATTTTCTTAAATAAACATTTAAAAAATACTTGTATTTCTTGTCCGAATCTAATCTAAATAAACTGCCATCGTAAAACGGAAAACTTTCCAGTAAAATTTGCAGCCAGTTGAACGGCATCATAAATTAGTGGAAAAATTTCAATTTCTTATCGAAGGCATAAAAACTAAAAACTTTTAAAATAAAAATAACGAAACATTCATATACTATGCAGCACTTAAAATAGCAAAGAATTTAAAAGACTGCCTATAGAAAATATCGTGTTTAAAAAAACCAGTTAAAACAACTGAAACAATGCCACATAATAGAGGCAAATCAAATGGCAGAAATGGGAAATTTTTTGCACAAATTTTTCATCAAAAACTTTAGCGACAAGAATCCATAGTTTTAAACTAAAATGGCGAACAAAAACTAAAATGGCAAAAAAAATAACAGACATCTCACAGGCTTAAAGACTTTGAAAACTATTTACGCCACTAGGCGTTGAAATTTCAACACAGCCTGTAAGTATGCTTCACTATTCAACTCGTAACAATATCAGTAAAATGTTAATCGCAATGAAACAGCAGCAAAACTCCTTTGAAATAGAATACAATGACCATCATTTACACAAAAAAGTAATATTCCTGTGGTTATTGAAAACTTTGGACAAGAATATTGTCTGTTCTCAAATAAAAAATAGAAAAATTATATATATTTTGGAATTTACATAGAATTTACTTTTAAATTAACTTACAGCCTTAAAGTAGGCTATAATTAAAGCCATAAAATCAAGGTTTAACGTTTGGCCTAATTTCAAGGCAATCATTTTCATTTTTTACTAAGAAAGTAAATAATTTTCTAAAAGCCTAAAGATAGGCAACATTTTATTTAAATAAAACAGGATTTTTTTAATTGCTGATATGCTTAATTCGAATGATTTTGAGTAGCCTTAACAAAAGGTTTGTATGTTTAATAGCTTTTGTTCGTATTTTGGAGAATAAACATCAGCCAACAGCCCACATTTAGCCTTTGAAGGCAATAGACCAAAGCTAACAACATACTTACTTAGTTAAGCTTAAAGTATATTAAAAATATTGCATATTTTTAAGGTCTATCAAAAAATCTTAATATACTTTAAGGCGTAAAACTTACATATTTTTTTAATTCACTTCCTTTATTTTTTTTGTAATCTACGAAAGATTACAATTTATTTTTCCACAACTATTTGCAATATGAATAAATAGTTTCAGTATTAGAGGCAAAGCCTGTAAAAGACGACTGTGAATTTTTTCTTCTCTTTTTAAAGACAACAACCAAGAATAAAGTACGCAAAACTGTCTAAAGCAACTGTCAACATGACATAAATGTTGGAACAAAAAACCCCAACATTTTAAATATTTTAGAGACAAAAAAAAAAAAAAAAGAAATAAGAGAGACAACAAAAAAAAAAATCATTTTAAATGTTGTTTTCAATGTCCTTGCTGTTGTTGCAGTTGTTGGCATCACATTACAACAGCAGGGAATAAACAATACTAGACCAGCCATTACACTTACTTCAGCAACACCATACACAGAGCCAAAGAGCGAAAAAAAACGGGTGTTCATTAATGCTATACGTACGTACTCTGCCTCTCTCTGTTTCTTTTTCAATGTATTGGTATTGGTTGGCAATGGTAGTCAATTAATGCAATAACTGTTGTTTTGCTGTTATTTTTTTATTGTTGTTGCTGTTGTTGTCCCAACAGTGAACAACAAACGACAAGTTGTAAACTTATTAACGCCTATAAGTGCTCAGTTAAGTGTGTAATTAAAAGAGGATTTTTATGCTACAGCACCACTGCTATTGTGTTAGTGAGCAAGCACTAGAAACGCAAAAGAGAAAGTGAAAGATAGAACAAGTGAAAGTGTGTAAAAAATAGCAGTAGCAATGTGTGTGTGTGTGTGTGTAATACAAGAGACAATAGAGTGGGTAATTGAATTGGTTATTGAAAGTTATTTAAAATGGAATTTAAATAATTTTCTGTCTCTCTCTCTGTGTGTGTGTGTGTGTATGCATGTTGTGTTAATTGTTGAATTTAAAATGTGTTTTCTTGTGGTTAATAGATTTTAAGTTTTTATTTAAGGCATAAGCTAAGGCGTTAACAAATGTAGGTCATTAAAATTTACATTTTATTGGCAAAATTTAAAAAAAAAATTTTGTTATTTAACATACTTTGTAAAAGCTTTAATAAAATGTGTTGAATTAAAGCATACTTTAGGAATAAAAATTCTAATGAACTTTGATAATAAAAATAAAAATTCTAAGGAAAAACTTGATATCAAATTGATATCATATTATAGTTTTGGTCCTTTGGTCCATTATCAGCAATCACTGTACTGTATTTGACATTAGAAGCCTACTTCAAGGGGCAAAATTTGAACATAACAATTGAAAATGATTTTAAATTATTTTTTCCATTTTTATTGTGATTTTAAGTAAACTGTGCTTGGCTTATAACTTAAAGTGCTACTCTGCTTTAGGCATCTGTCTATGTTCTAACCACTTAAACATTTTGTTGCCTACTTTTAGGTACGAATTAATATAAAATCTTAAAAACTATTGACTTTTAAATCAAAAGAAAGCAAAATTTTGCATCTGTTACCTTTGTTTAATCACATATGTGATGATTTTCCTTATTTTTTTTTTACTGTATTTTACTCCCTAGTTTGGAATATTTTTCTCATATGCTTTCGTTTTAATGTTTAAGACTTTAAATATGATTTTATTTTTCCTTTTTGAAAAGGAAAAAGCTGAAGGATGTTTAAGTTATTACTTTATTTCATAAAGACTTGCTTTTTCCTGTCTCTTAGCCACCTCATTCTGTTGACAGTTGCTTTAATATTGACCACTTGTTTCCTTTCGATTTTCATTTCATTTTTTGAGACCTTTTTCTTCTTATTTAAAGCTCTTAAGGAGACTTAAAGCGTTTTTATAATCCTATTGGTATGTAAGCGAACAAAAAAAGAACGCATGAACAGCAACCTTTTTTTTGTACTGTGTATCTTTTTAGGAGATTTTTTTTTTTTTGGTGTCTTCATTGTTTTTTAAATATTTACAATAAAGACAGACAGAAAATGTTTTAAAAAATATCTTTATTTGTTTATGCTTTGTTAAGCATTTACAAAACCAAGCTTATGTTTGAGGTTTCCTTTTTTTCTTTTCATTGGGAAATTGAATTAGTGTTAAGAAGTAAGCAAATTGAATAGCATAGTTTCAGGGCTAAAAAGTAAAGAGACAGAGAGACAAAAATTAAATTTTCATTTATTTGTTAAAAGTCTGGAATAGAAATTGTCCAAATTTTTCAGACTGCTAATGGAAAAATTAAAAAGAAACCCATATAAGCAATGGATATGCTGTCTAAGTTGTTTTTATATAAAAAAAAAAACAAAATAAAAGTAACCCTTTAATTATGCAACAGATTTTTCTATTATAAACCAGCCATAAAATATGCAATATAAATTTTCATCAAGACTATTTGAGTTGTTGTTATATGATAATGGCATCATAACAAACAAAACAAACATCAAACCAAACATAACAAATCTTTTCATTATGTAGTGCGTAGTGCCGTGGTTTAGATGCGTAGGTAGGCAGAAAGGGAAGAGATCAACCAAGGATCGTATGTATTTCGGCATAAACCTAGGCCATCAATTGGCATGTTGTGCGCTCAACATAAAGGTATCTCAACTTCCTTCAAATATCAAATCCCAAATATTTCTTCGGCTGCCTTTCGGTAGTCATCTTGGAAATTGCCATGAAAAGTTTCTCAAAAATCTGGCGTCCACATTAATTTGTAGGTTCCGCAACTCATTTTTTTATCAAACGTCCCTGGCTTCACACTAACCCACCCTCACCCGACCGCGGGGGGCTCGTCCCCATTACGTGGGGACACGTACACACTACAGTCCGGACTGTAGCGGGTAAGGGATAAAATTTACACACAAAACAAAGGTGAAGTGAGAAGTTAGGTCGTAATACTGACTAAAAAGGTTGTAATTATCAATTAAGTAAGTAAGTAAGTTAACTTAACAGATGACAGCTCCGAGTACAAACCACAGCTCTCATATTTTGAAAAAACAGTCGTTCAGACTCTTTATTTATGGATGGAAGTCGTAACCTTGACGAACTGGTTTCGATGACCAATAATAATGGAGATTGTACCCAAAATGCTGGATTATTGGGAGCAACTTTTAATTAAAAATCAACAATAATTCTATGTAAAGATATGTTTAAAACAATTTTCATAAATCTAAAGCCAAATCTGTACATGATTTCTATTATTTTTAAATGTTCTTCCTGAAGCAGAGATTTTATTTGTTCTTCTAAATGTTTTTCATCATATTGGCATGGCTTGAATGCTTGATTTGACCCAAATACAAAAATGATTGGCCATCAATCACAGTAAATTGAAAGAAAAGATATGAAAAAAGAATTTCAAAAATCTTTTTTAAGATTCTCAACTATTTGGTTTAAAATAAAAACAGTTTGTAGAGGAATTTTATTTGCATAGCTTAGATGGAACATAAAAAAATTTGTGCTCACATTAAACCTAAAAAAAGAGAAAAAACTGTTAAATTGTTAAATAATTTCCTATTAAATTTCCTTTGTAGTGCCTATAAATATGCCATAAAATATTTCTATTTAAATCAATACAATTGAGGTCAGTTTAAGGGATAACCAATGCAACATTTTTTTTCGTTCTCCAGTATTTAATGCTTTAGATTTTGTAGGTTATCTCGGGTATTTTATCTTTTCAAGGCAAGGCAATGCAAGGCAATTAATGTCTCCATAAATTGATTTGTTTTTGTTCGTATTTATCATATTGTAGTTGAAACTTTAACAATTGCTAAGTTTTCTGTGTTTTAAGTTATCTAATCTAATCATTTATGAACATTATTACGATTTACTAAAATAATACAATTTGTAAAACAAGAACTACAATATTACAATGCCAGCCAAAAGGTAGGCAATGGTTTTTATATATTTAATAAATTAATTATATTAATAAATTAGAGGGAATTAATTTAAACGCAACACTTTAATTAAGCCTTAATTTAAACGGTTTAAACCATGGACTTTTGCCTAATTAGCCCCTACTTGAGTGCAGTAATTTCTATTGTAATTGTATTATATTAAAAAAAAGTATTTCAATTTATAAAAATATTAATTATAAAAACTTATGCCCAAAAGTATGCAGTGGAATACTTGTTAAAATATCAATTTTATTAAATTTACATTTAATTTCTTTCGCGAAACTCTTGATAATCGAATTAATATTAATAAAAAAGCTTTGCATGTTTAAAAATTAATGAAAAGAATTTGTATGCCTAGAAGCAGCCAGTAAAAATTTCTGTACGTCATACTGCAGACAAAAAGTAAATATTATTGCAAATTATACAACACTAAACAAATAACCATAGTTAAAGTGATAATATTGACCATAATTTCTATACTTTTTAAACCCTTAAAGCAGAGTATATAAATTAAAATTTATAAAAGTTACTATGCCTTAAAGTAGACAATGTTTAATGATTTTTTAATATAACTTTTAAAGCACGACATATATGCATCTATAATCTAATTACTTTCACCAATTTTTTAAAGTAGAAAATAAGTTATTTTGCTAGTTTCCAGTAATATAAAAATTGTTATCCTAAAAGTATGCAATAAAATTTTTCTTTAAAGCTAATTTTTTTTAATAAAACTAAATTTTATTCCCTTTTGCATACCTTTAATAATAGAATGAGAATTAATATATTGTTTGCATATGCCTAAGGGCAGGCTATACAAAATTTCTTTACGTCCTTCACCATAACAAATTCGCAGAAATTGTTTAATAATATTATGGTAAATAATTACAATAATTACAATAATTCTTCATTATTAAAGACAAATAACTTTTTGGCTACACCTTAAAGTAGGCAATATTCAATTATTACTTGATATCGAGCATGACATAACATTCAGCATTCTTTAAATGCTTTGTTTAGTGTTGCTTAGTGTTAAAAAATCGCTGAAATTACAATCTTACCCAAATTTTAATTAAAATCTTAACCCTAGCCCTCACATAATATGATAATTATTAAAATCCTCAAAATTAGGCTACATTGTATATATTTTAGGAATCATTCTTAAATGTTTTAGAAAATTTTACTTTTTAGTAACTCTACAAATAATTAAACCTAAAAAACTGTGATGTACACTTACAATACAACCTAACATTTCTCGTCCTCAAAGTATGCTTTAAATTCCATACGCTTTAATATTTACCACTACTACACTTAAACTCCAGCTCTTACATTCATTCATTCTCTTCTTTATGAAAAGATTTAATTAGCCACTATTGAGAGGACTGTTATAGGGGAGGCCAATAAAAATGTTTGCTAAACTCACGACTTTGCAACATTAATATGTTTCGCTGCTGAGGTTTATGAATGGCTAATAAACTGTTCAAATGAATAGCCAGATTAATTTCCAAATAAAGAAAGCCTTCTATGCCATTACAGACTTACACAGAATACGCTATTAATCGCTATTTAATAAGCAGCAAATAGCAAATACGGGGGAAGCATATGTATGCACACAAGCCTCCTTAATGTAGGCAATTGTTTAATTATTACTTTGGTATTTGTTTCAAAAGCCTTTATGATAGGCAATAATTTTTGTTGTTGTTTTGCATATGCAAAAGACATGAGTACATGAAAATCTAAGGGAGTTTTAAAATTAAAGATTTAGTAAGTCTAAAGGGGGTTTCTCTTTACGCCTTAGAATATGCTTTAATTGAATTTATTTTCGTTTTTTTTCTTGTTAAGTTTCATTTGTTATTACAATTTGTATATCATTATTAACTTCACATAGTTTTTCTATTTACTTTGCATTTTTAGCTGACACTATTATCTTTTATTTGCTTTTACTTTTTCACTTTGAAATATTTGCTTAAGTTTATTGTAAATTCTTGTATTTGACGGTTTAACTGATGATGACTGTTTTAAATTAATATAAACTGTGACAATTGTCAAGTATGGCTAATGTCAATATAGTCTTTACAAATTGAGGATTTTTTAAGAAAACTATGACGAAAAAAATTAAAAAAAAATCCTAAAAGTATGCTGTAGTTTTTTTAACCCCTCACATATGCAATAATTTGTAAAAAGTTACATAAGAGATATTAATCTAAAAGAAAATAATAAAATAAAAATAATGCAAGTGAAAGGAAAAAACTTGGCCTGGGGAAGACAGAAATTAGACAACTCAGTGGGATTATCAAAGGCAATGGGTGACTCCACGATTATGTAAAAAAAATTCAGTCTGAAAGAGCAACGAGTTTAACTACTGTAAAGGAATTCCCGTGAATTACTGATCTGTAGCAAGCAGGATTAAGTTTCAATCTAATCCAACTTAACCTTGCATATGTATTATATTTTTTTTAAATGTTTATTACACTTGGATGCCATGATTTTATAAAGGGTGTTTTTTATAGAGGTATAGAACTTTAAGTTGGCATTACTTTACAAGATGGCGACCGATTTAACAGCTGTCAAGTGATTTATTCTCAGTTTGGTTTGGCAATTCATCATGAATAGACTCACGCCTGAACAACGCTTGCAAATAGTGGAATTTTATTTCGAAAATAATGATTCTGTGCGGAAGACGTATCGCGCACTACGTCCATTTTATCGTCGACAAAATCGTCCATCAGAGCAGTTAATTCGATTAACCATGGAACGTTTTCGCACCACGTTTACTCTTATTGATAACTCGCATCCCCAGAGACGCTGTACGGTGCGTACAGAAGAAGCTATTGCTGCTGTAGAGCGTAGCATTGAGGAAGAACCGAATGAGTCCATCCGCCATCGAGCACAGGAATTGGATCGGTGTCGATCCACTTTATGGAAGATTTTGCGGAAGGATCTTGGTTTGCGTGCTTACAAAATCCAACTCGTGCAAGATTTGAAGACAAACGATCATCAAGTAAGGCGTAGATTCGTCGAATGGGTCCAAAACGAGATAACCGTTGTTCCCGATTTTCATAAGCGAATTTTGTTTAGCGATGAAGCGCACTTCTGGTTGAATGGCTACGTCAACAAACAAAACTGCCTCCAGTGTATGTGGAAACACCGTTACATCCAGAAAAACTGGCTGTTTGGTGCGCTTTATGGGCTGGTGGAATCATTGGTCCGTACTTTTTCAAAAACGATGGTCGCCAGAACGTTACAGTCAATGGTGATCGGTATAGAGCCATGATTACAAACTTTTTCATTCCTGAATTGAATAACCATGATGTCGAGGAAATGTGGTTTCAACAAGACGGCGCAACATGTCACACAGCTCGTGCCACAAAAGATTTATTGAAAGACACGTTTGGTGACCGCCTAATTTCACGTTTTGGTCCTGTGAATTGGCCTCCAAGATCTTGTGATTTAACACCGCTAGACTACTTTCTGTGGGGCTATGTAAAGTCATTGGTCTATGCGGTAAAGCCACAAACGCTTGACCATTTGGAAGTCATCGAAATTGGACGTCCAGATTGGACTACATCCGCCGCCAGCCGTGGCGGTCATATGCCAGAAATTATATTTAAAATGTAATGCCACAAGATTATCTTCCGGATAAATAAAATTCATGTCAATCGAACAATCCATCGGTGTTTTATTGCAACTTAAAGTTCTATTCCTCTATAAAAAACACCCTTTATAATTGCAACTCTGATTCATGTTGTTTATACATATCACAGAAAGAGATTTGGAAATAATATCACTAAACGTCATAAGGGTATGGCTTATGGTGTTGATTATCAAGTATTTGAGTATGCCCGTCTATATTTTTATTAATTTTTTTTTCTTTCGTTGCAAATAAACTTTTTGCCAACAATTTAATCAACCAAAAAGGATTTGTCTTTTTGCCAGTTCGCTCCTTTTTTTTTGGGATAACAAATGAAGGCACATTTTAAAAATTCTCACATTGATGCACGACACACGCTTAACCTCGAAACTAACGACCACCACAGTGGCAATTTAGGCAAAATGACCTTTTTCACACTTCCTTCACTCGAAAAAAAATATAAAAAATGTTTATAAAAAAGCGATTCAACAACAACAACAAGAGGAATAATAACCCCCCAAAAAAATAGGAGAAAATGTTGTCACATCAAGGGCCAAAAAGGAAGGAAAAAAAAGAAACATTTGAATCCCTCCAAAGTGGAAAGAAGAAAAAATTTCTTAAACGTGCTACAAGCAAACCAGAGATGGTAATAATAACCCAGCGAGCATTTTTAATAACTTTACATAAATGAAGATAAGGCCAGGTCCAAAACTAACTATTTTTTTTTTTTTTTATAAAACCAGCACTCAGGGGATGGTCCCTACTTATGCAGTGCATTGTTCAGGCTTAGGAAAATAGGTTATAGGAAGGTGGAAAGATGGAGTAGTGTTTGTGGACATTTGATTTAAACTTACCAATATCGTAACTGAAAGGAAAAACTTCCGCAGGAAGATTCCATTCCACAAGCGAGCAGTGCGGGCAAAAAATGAATTTTTTCTGTAATGCATTGTGCGGTTCACTGGACAATCAACCACAAAAGGATGTGCTCTGCGAGAAGTACGAGTACTACGTAAAAATATGTGATTATCGGGAACCAAGCCCCCTATCTTTCGAGAACACCTCTCATTATAGTACCGATAGAACAATGAAACACACGCCACATTGCGACGATGCTCCAACGAATCAATAGAGTTGGATACCCTACTGTCATTAATAAGCACCTTCGCCCTCTCCTGTACGCGGTCGAGAAGCTTCAAAATAGACTTTGAAGCACCGGCCCATACATGAGAGTTGTACTCCATACGAGATCGGATAAAGGTCCTGTACATAGTAAGAAGGTCGAATAGAGTGAAGTATTTTCTGCACCGTTTTAAAAAACCAATGCACTTTAATGCCTCCTTCGACACTCGAAAAATGTGACCGTTCCAACGAGCATCGCAACTAATTCTCATGCCCAGAACATCACCCAGCATCCGCCTCCTTAATATTTACATTACCCATAGATACAGATGACAGAACACCAGCACCAGCATCACGCCGGTGTGTCAAAAAACAACATTGAGTCTTGCGCGCATTAAAATCGACCCTGTTCGCGCGGCCCCACTCAGAGATTGTTATCAGGTCACTCGTGAGTGCGCCATTCATGTTCGCACTAGTGAACCTAGCGTATATGAGTATAGTATACTGTATTCTCTATGCTGTAGTGGTCTGTACAGCACTCCAACAATGCTCAAGATGACCGTTGTCTGTTTGGTCTTCCTTCACCATACTTCAGCTCTGTAGAGTATTGCAGGCCTAGCCTAGGATATTTTAGTAATTATTTTATAGTGCGTTTTAAAATCATTTACAAGCATTTAACCTGATTCGAGTATGAAATAAAGAATTTGTTAAAATTGGTTCGTTGGATTATTTTCAATAAAAAACAAAGTGTTGCATATATTTAGGCTTTTACTTGTTCGTCAATTTAATTATTACATTGCCTATCACTCAGGGTAAGTTTCCTTATTCTTGTGTACCATTGTTTAAGTTTTTATGTTTTTTTTTTGATAAACTCTACAGCTAAGCCGATTATATTTTGCATAAGGTTTATTTAACCTAACCTATTATTAACCTCTATTCACTCTCATATTCAATTGGAAGACCACAAAAAAGTGTGTGATTTGAAAAGAAATTGTGCGTGATAAAGGCTAGTGAACTTGGAGGAGAATATTTCCCAATTATTTCTTCGGCTTCCTTTCGGTAGTCATCTTGGAAATTGTCATGAAAAGTTTCTCAAAAATCTGGCGTCCACTTTAATTTGTAGGTTCCGCAACTCATTTTTTTAATCGAACGTCCCTGGCTTCACACTAACCCACCCTCACCCGACCGCGGGGGGCTCGTCCCCATTACGTAGGGACACGTACACACTACAGTCCGGACTGTAGCGGGAAAGGGATAAAATTTGCACACAAAACAAAGGTGAAGTGAGAAGTTAGGTCGTAATACTGACTAAAAAGGTTGTAATGATTAATTAAGTAAGTGAGTAAGTTAACTTAACAGATGAGAGCTCCGAGTACAAACCAAAGCCCTCATATTTTGAAAAACAGTCGTTCAGACTCTTTACTCATGGCTGGAAGTCGTAACCTTGACAAACTGGTTTCGATAACCAATAATAATGTAGATTGTACCAAAAGTGTTCAATTATTGTGAGCAACTTTTAATTAAAAATCAACAATAATTCTATGTAAAGATATGTTTAAAACAATTTTCATAAATCTAAAGCCAAATCTGTACATGATTTCTATTATTTTTAAATGTTCTTCCTGAAACAGAGATTTTATTTGTCCTTCTAAATGGTTTTCATCATATTGGCACTCTCATATTCAATTGGAAGACCACAAAAAAGTGTGTGACTTGAAAAGAAATTGTGCGTGACGAAGGCTGTTGAACTTGGAGGAGAATATTTTGTTTTAAATTTATGGCATGATTTTATACAAACTGCTCATCAAAACAGCGATTTAGAGATGCGACTTAATGCCTGATAACTAACTTTAAACTTTAATTTGTTCGTCTAAATGGTTAAAAGAAACGTTTGACCGCCTAAAATTATGCAATTTCATATAAAATGGTAAACGTTGATTATAACTTGCGAATGAACAAATTAACAAAGTTGACCTCTTTAATTATTTAATTAATACATTAAAATAATTAATTCAAAAATTAGTTTAATTCACCACATATAAAGCCTTAATAACAATGTTTTTTTTGGAATAGAAAGTAATTAAAACGCCTCTTAAAACGCCCGACTAATTAACATTCATCACAATAGTATGAGAAACAAAAGAAAATATTAACACAACTGTTGTTAACTTCACTTGCTTGTTTAGAAGAAAGAAAACAAAAAAAACACCTAAAATTATGCTTCTTTTATAGTCTTATTTGTAATGTCTTTTTGTAAATACAGTCCATATAGAGCAGAAGATTTTTTCTCTCTGTGTGTGTGTATAATTTGTCGTGCTGTTATCACTGCAATTGAGTCATAACAACGTCATTAATAAAACTCTCTCAAGTACGATAACTGTTTAGTTGGCTGTATGACAGACGGACAGTCAAACCCAAGTGCTTTCTTTAACAATGTAATAATGTGCGTGTGTGTTTTTAAAGAGGTGGGGGGGGGGGGGGTGTTTGGGACAACAAGCAAAACGTAGTTGTTTTCTAAAATGTCAATAACAACAACAACATAACAATAACAACTATAATAATAATAATGTTGACCTCATGCTAGAGTTGTTTTATTTTTTTTTATCACTTTGGGGCCCTTGTTGGTATATGCGTGCGTTTGAGTGTGAGAAAAAGTTTTTTTTTTAAATTTTTTCTCAATCAGTAGTCGCTTTCTGTTTAATAACGATTCTGCCGCAAAAACAACAGCCCGGGATATTAACATAAAGGCCTGTCCGGTTAAATCTTTTGAAAACATTATTTTTGATTTTTCTTTCACAAAATCGCGCCTATTTAACTAAAGGGTCCGCCAACTTTTTTTTGAAAATGCTTTAAAAAAACTACTGAACATTTTCTCAAATTTATTTTTTTATATGAAAGTACAATCCTTTCGGTTAATAATGGAAAATAATTTCATTCAAATGGGTGCTTCGGCTGGCCATGCAGTAGCCTACACCAGAAGATGCTGATTTTGCCAAAAAAATCATCTTTTCAGATGAAGCTCATTTTGATCTTGGCGGGTATGTAAACAAGCAAAATTGTCGCATTTGGGGCACAGCAAAGCCGCACGCATACATTGAAAAGCCGACGCACCCAAAACGAGACACTATTTGGTGCGGATTTTGGTCCAGAGGCATAATTGGGCCATTTTGGCTTCGAAAATTGAGTAAGGAGTGGCCGTTACAGTCAATGGCGATCGTTATCGGGCCATGTTGAAAGAATGAAATTAAAGAGGAGGATATTGGCAACATTTGGTTTCAACAGGACGGCGCTACGTGCCGCACAGCCGAAGCTACACTCGATGTTTTGCGCCCTGTTTTTGAAGATCGCATTATCAGCCGCAGAGCTGATGTCGTTTGGCCACCTCGGAGCTGCTTGCTTTGACACCGTTGAACTATTATTTGTTGGGTGCCGTCAAAGATAAGTGTTACGCCCCGACAAGCCAGAGACAATTGACGCTTTAAAGGACAATATTCGTGAAGCCATTGGTGAAATACAGCTGCACACAATCGATAATGTGCTTAAAAATTGGACCGATCGTGTAGGCTTCTGCATGGCCAGCCGAGACAGCCATTTGAATGGAATTATTTGCCATTATTAACCGAAAGGTTTGTACTTTCAAATAAAAAAAGAAATTTGAGAAAATATTCAGTCGGTTTTTTTAAAGCATTTTCAAAAAAAAAAGTTATTTGGCGGACCCTTTAGTTTTGCCTTTGTTTACAAATAATTCTTTCTATTTGATGTCAATATCCAAGTGGGAACTGTTAGTATTGATTACCTTCCAGGAACGGCATGGAACTTTCCATCATTATTATCAGAACTTTCGGCAATAGCTCTCACATTCTTGACGAATAGCCCTCTCTTAAGCACATCCTTCCCGCCATCAAAAAACACCCTGAAGTTAGTTAGCACAAGGTTTGAGGAAGATAAAGGGTGTTTTTTACAGAGGAAAATAATTTTAAGTTGGCATTACTTTTCAAGATGGCGACCGATTCAACAGCTGTCAAGTGATTTATTCTCAGTTTGGTTTGGCAATTCATCATGAATAGACTCAGGCCTGAACAACGCTTGCAAATAGTGCAATTTTATTTCGAAAATAATGGTTCTGTGCGGAAAAACGTATTGCGCACTACGTCCATTTTATTGTCGACAAAATCGTCCATCAGAGCAGTTAATTCGATTAACCATGGAACATTTTCGCACCACGTTTACTCTTATTGATAACTCGCATCCCCAGAGACGCTGTACGGTGCGTACAGAAGAAGCTATTGCTGCTGTAGAGCGTAGCATTGAGGAAGACCCGAATGAGTCCATCCGCCATCGAGCACAGGAATTGGATCTGTGTCCATCCACTTTATGGAAGATTTTGCGGAAGGATCTTGGTTTGCGTGCTTACAAAATCCAACGCATGCAAGATTTGAAGCCAAACGATCATCAAGTAAGGCGTAGATTCGTCGAATGGGCCCAAAACGAGATTACCGTTGTTCCCGATTTTCATAAGCGAATTTTGTTTAGCGATGAAGCGCACTTCTGGTTGAATGGCTACGTCAACAAACAAAACTGCCGCATTTGGAGTGAAGGTAATCCTCAAGTGTATGTGGAAACACCGTTACATCCAGAAAAACAGACTGTTTGGTGCGCTTTATGGGCTGGTGGAATCATTGGTCCGTACTTTTTCAAAAACGATGGTGGCCAGAACGTTACAGTCAATGTTGATCGGTATAGAGCCATGATTACTAACTTTTTCATTCCTGAATTGAATAACCATGATGTCCAGGAGATGTGGTTTCAACAAGACGGCGCAACATGTCACACAGCTCGTGCCACAATAGATTTATTGAAAGTCACGTTTGGTGACCGCCTAATTTCACGTTTTGGACCTGTGAATTGCCCTCTTGTGAATTAACATCGCTAGACTACTTTCTGTGGGGCTATGTAAAGTCATTGGTCTATGCGGTAAAGCCACAAACGCTTGACCATTTGGAAGACATTTGGAAGAAGACATTCGCCGTATTATTGCCGACGTACGGCCGCAAATGTTGGAAAAAGTCATCGAAAATTGGACGTCCAGATTGGACTACATCCGCGCCAGCCGTGGCGGTCATATGCCAGAAATCATATTTAAAATGTAATGCCACAAGATTATCTTTCGGATAAAAAAAAATTCATGTCAATCGAATAATCCATCGTTGTTTTATTGCAACTTAAAGTTCTATATCTCTATAAAAAACACCCTTTATTATAGAGATACCCTGTATAGATGGAATATATCGTACGGTCGCTGTACTCTAACACCTTTAGACGACAATAATTATATGGCCATAGTCCATATAGTTAATACAACTACATTTTTTAATGTTCAATAAAATATTTGAACAATAACCCCTGAAGTATTCTTTAATTTCTTTAACTCCCTTAAAGTATGTTTAACATATTCTTATAAGATTTGCCTTTATTTAAATCATCTAAACTGTATTGCGTTAAGAATGTGTATGAGCCTACATATCCACTTTAGATTTGAAATTATTCGCTTAAGTGCTTGTTCATGTCATATCTAACGTTTATAGTGTCAATTGCTAACAATTAATAATTTTTCATCATCATAATATGGGGGGGGGGGGGGGTAAGCCACACAGAGACATTTATGGGCTGGATAACAGCTTTTTTGTGTGTTGTTTTTCACAAACAATGTGTGATAAGTCAGTGCTAATCATTGTGTCGTTATTACTGGTCCGTAGCATGCTATGAAATGATGTGCTCGTATGATAATGAGAGTCTAACATGCAATTTTCTTTAATGTTTTGTTAACTTTTTTTTGTTTTTTTGTTTTCAGTTTAAAATACAAGACTAAGTGGAGTCAATGTTTCTTTGGAGAAAAATTATCGTAAATCTCAATCATGTTTCGAGATTTACTTGCTTAAGTTGCCATTCATAAATGTTTAACACACTTACGAGAGGCAAAAGTCAATTTTGAGCTTTTAAAAATGCATGTTTAAACACCCCCAAAAGTAGGCAATACATGACGATGTAAATAATGATAACGATGACAGAGAGCAAACATTAAATAAAGCAAGTTTAAGTGCTGAAAATATTTCATTTGTGCTGGTTGAATATGCCTATAAAAATTTGAATAGGATTTTCTTAGAGACACTTTTTAAACGATTTGTTACAAAATCATCAGAAATAGGTTTTGGTTTGCAATATTATATCGGGTTAACTGGTCAAATAGAGCTCTTCGTTTTAAATATCTCTCAACGAAAATTTCATTTCTTTAGGGAAAGATTTGCCATCTACGAATATGGAATGTGCCAATTATTACAACTGTCTGGCAACCTTACACTTCGATTTATTTAAACATTATGGTGACTTATAGAGCTTTACTGTTGATTTGTTATTGTTATTCTTTTCTTTTCTATATTTCGTAGCCTTATTCGCAAATTTAAATTTCTAAGAGGTATTGCAGTAGCCTGGAGAGTAGACAGAGTTGTACTATAGAATCGCTCTTAATTAAATGTACATACATTTTTAATTCAATTTAAACTTTTAAATTTATGCTTACACCAAACGCTTGGAATTTGAGAATATTTTCAGACCCTGCTTTATATTCTGTTGTTTTTTGAAGGGGTATAAAAACCCCTTGTTTAAGGTATTTACCTCAAAGTATGCAATATTTTTTACACAATATATTCCATTATTTATTCCTGTGTTAATGTTTTTACCTGCCTCAGAGTAGGTAACAGTTTTTTTAAGATAACATGTTTTCATGTTAAATGAAATATAAAATCGTTGCGGAATTTTTCAATTAAAATTTGTTAAATTTTAAACAACTGCACAAACCCATTAAATAAAGAATTTTTTAATAAACTTACTTTAATACCTGATGCTTCCTAAAGCCTTAAAGTATGCTTTAATAAGAACTGTATTTTGTGCTACAAAAGCCAATAGAATCTTATCCTTCAATCATAATTTGATAATAGCATGTTTGAAGGCTCCATAAAGTAGGCTACACAAAGTATTATAAGAGTAAGTGCAGGAAAAATAGTTTAAAGAACAAATAAAAGTAAATAATAATTTCGATAACAAGGGAGAAAGAGAAGTGTTTTTTGTAAATGTATAGAACTTTAAGTTGCAAAAAAACAACGATGGATTATTCGATTGACATGAATTTTATTTATCCGAAAGATAATCTTGTGGCATTACATTTTAAATATGATTTCTGGCATATGACCGCCACGGCTGGCGCGAATGTAGTCCAATCTGGACGTCCAATTTTCGATGACTTTTTCCAACATTTGTGGCCGTATATCGGCCAAATGGTCAAGTGTTTGTGGCTTTACCGCATAGACCAATGACTTTACATAGCCCCACAGAAAGTAGTCTAGCGGTGTTAAATCATAAGATCTTGGAGGCCAATTCACAGGTCCAAAACGTGAAATTAGGCGGTCACCAAACGTGCCTTTCAATAAATCTATTGTGGCACGAGCTGTGTGACATATTGCGCCGTCTTGTTGAAACCACATCTCCTGGACATCATGGTTATTCAATTCAGGAATGAAAAAGTTAATAATCATGGCTCTATACCGATCACCATTGACTGTAACGTTCTGGCCACCATCGTTTTTGAAAAAGTACGGACCAATGATTCCACCAGCCCATAAAGCGCACCAAACAGTCAGTTTTTCTGGATGTAACGGTGTTTCCATATACACTTGAGGATTACCTTCACTCCAAATGCGGCAGTTTTGTTTGTTGGCGTAGCCATTCAACCAGAAGTGCGCTTCATCGCTAAACAAAATTCGCTTATGAAAATCGGGAACAACGGTAATCTCGTTTTGGGCCCATTCGACGAATCTACGCCTTACTTGATGATCGTTTGGCTTCAATTCTTGCACGAGTTGGATTTTGTAAGCACGCAAATCAAGATCCTTCCGCAAGATCTTCCATAAAGTGGATGGACACAGATCCAATTCCTGTACTCGATGGCGGATGGACTCATTCGGGTCTTCCTCAATGCTACGCTCTACAGCAGCAATAGCTTCTTCTGTACGCACCGTACAGCGTCTCTGGGGATGCGAGTTATCAATAAGAGTAAACGTGGTGCGAAAACGTTTCATGGTTAATCGAATTAACTGCTCTGATGGACGATTTTGTCGACGATAAAATGGACGTAGTGCGCGATACGTTTTCCGCACAGAACCATTATTTTCGAAATAAAATTGCAATAGTTGTAAGCGTTGTTCAGGCGTGAGTCTATTCATGATGAATTGCCAAACCAAACTGAGAATAAATCACTTGACAGCTGTTAAATCGGTCGCCATCTTGAAAAGTAATGCCATCTTAAAGTTCTATACCTCTATAAAAAACACCCTTTACATTATCTTATAGAATATCTATAAATATGGTTAAAAAATTTTGTGACGTCATCTGTAGACCATTATTATTGAATGTATATTATGGGGGCATAGCTCTTTCACAAGTTTTGTGTCTTTCATAAGTTAAAGGGAATCATTACGCTGCATCCCAAGTCAGGTGGAAATTCCCAGCAACGTTCAGATAAATGAGTTTAAAGGATGGGAAGCCAGTGCACTTTTGTGGAGTAGCAATAGATGGTTTACTCTGCGAAAGGACAAATAAAGCCAAGAGTTTAACACAACCTCAACTTTTGTCGGGTAACTAAACTGAAATCGTCGTACCCTTATTAGACGCAAAACCGCAGTTCAAACCCCAGCTCTAACATGTCGTACATTTTATTTAGTATTTTATTCTTACCAATAAATGTTTTTCTTCTAAGAGTTTATGATACTTTTAGGAGTTCTTTTTAAATCTATTTAAATAAATATTCATTATTAAACTGGTAACAATAAAAATCTTCTTTTTCGCTCTCTCTCTCTCTATGTTATGCTATTAATGATGTTTATAGCTTCACTTAATTTTTGTTCTTCAACATGCAATATAACAGTCAGTCAGTCAATGTGTTATAAATTTTATAGTCCCCATAAAAAAACACAAGCTTGTGGTTATTTTCTGTTTTCATAATACTAAGTGTTGGTATATGTACATATGCATGAGAAAGTAATAATTTTAATGTAATATTCTCTTAGTAATACTTATTGGTTGTGCTCTCGCTCTCTCTCGCTCCTACGCTCTTAAGATATTTTATTTTTTATGGATATTATTTTGACACGCTATAAAAACAACATTATTGGTGTCAATAATGATTTTTCAAAACACAACCAACAACGTACCCACACACACACACACTTAATTTTTGTTGTAAGGCTAGTAAAGTACTCAAAAATAAAAACTTTCAAGTGCAATGTGTGTGTGTGTGTGTGTGAGTGATCTTTGTGTGAAAGAGCGTGCAAGTGTTGTTAAGTAATAAAGTGATAAATATTATGACGCAGTGCGTTAAGGCAAGTGTTTATTGCAGTTATTTTCATTTAGATTTTACTCTCTCATTCTCTCTCACTCTTTTACTTTCTTTGTTTGATTATGCAGTAACACTTGTAAAATGTTTGAAGAAACACACAGTAAATCTCTTTTGTTTTATTGAATGTACATAGTGTGTGTATGGGTAAGTAACAGAGTAAAACTGTCAAGTAATTTTAATGTAAAGAAAAGCCAAAAGCCACATAATCAAAATTGAATGCAATTTAATGAGTTTTATTAGCGGAAAATATACATAATTATCGTGGATTATCTACAATCCATCAAACTGGTGTGAAAATAAAGGGTGTTTTTTATAGAGGTATAGAACTTTAAGTTGGCATTACTTTTCAAGATGGCGACCGATTTAACAGCTGTCAGTTTGGTTTGGCAATTCATCATGAATAGACTCACGCCTGAACAACGCTTGCAAATAGTGCAATTTTATTTCGAAAATAATGGTTCTGTGCGGAAAACGTATCGCGCACTGCGTCCATTTTATCGATGAAGCGCACTTCTGGTTGAATGGCTACGTCAACAAACAAAACTGCCGCATTTGGAGTGAAGGTAAAGTGTATGTGGAAACACCGTTACATCCAGAAAAACTGACTGGTTGGTGCGCTTTATGGGCTGGTGGAACCATTGGTCCGTACTTTTTCAAAAACGATGGTGGCCAGAACGTTACAGTCAATGGTGATCGGTATAGAGCCTTGATTACAAACTTTTTCATTCCTGAATTGAATAACCATGATGTCCAGGAGATGTGGTTTCAACAAGACGGCGCAACATGTCACACAGCTCGTGCCACGTTTGGTGACCGCCTAATTTCACGTTTTGGACCTGTGAATTGGCCTCCAAGATCTTGTGATTTAACACCGCTAGACTACTTTCTGTGGGGCTATGTAAAGTCATTGGTCTATGCGGTAAAGCCACAAACGCTTGACCATTTGGAAGACAACAACATTCGCCGTATTATTGCCGATATACGGCCACAAATGTTGGAAAAAGTCATCGAAAATTGGACGTCCAGATTGGACTACATCCGCGCCAGCCGTGGCGGTCATATGCCAGAAATCATATTTAAAATGTAATGCCACAAGATTATCTTTCGGATAAATAAAATTCATGTCAATCGAATAATCCATCGTTGGTTTATTGCAACTTAAAGTTCTATACCTCTATAAAAAACACCCTTTATATTGAAAAAATCTTAAGTACGAGCATTAATTTTCACCGTTTTATGGAAAATACCATTAATAATGTCAAGTTATCCATTTAGTAGTTTCAATACTGATAGTCCGGCAAGCTCTTAAATATTTTTCATCGAATATGGACCGAATAGGGATCGTTTAACAACCGAAGAACAATTACAAATAATTAAAACTGGCTGCGGAAGTGACAATTCAAATGTGAATACCTTAACTGCCTTACGGGGTAAATATTAGCATCATAATCCACCTACTAAGCAAATAATTAGCAAGTTTATAGAGAAATTTGTAGAAACTCCAAGTCTTTCTTACACGATTGAGTATTAGTAAGGACAGAATTCCCGCTATACTAGCAAACGAACCAAAGGCAAAACGAGTACTTCTTGACAGTGTGAGATTTTGTGGAACAAATCTCATAAAATCTCTAAAACATTGGTGGTCCTGACGTCTGTGGTGAAAAGGTTGATCTCCACAGCCCTTAATTGTGTGTCGTAACCTCAACTTGGGAGAATAAATCTTCAAGTGGGAAACTTCTCAAAGCAAGACGCTAGACTGTGCACCATCTCAATGCACACACTGCGGAAAATAGAGAAATACGGATTCAAGGACTCCATACTCCTGGTACGGAAAGGTACGTATTATAGTTTATATGTAGTCATAGGAGAGCGATCGGAAATGAGGCAATGAATATTCTAACTAATGAGGCAAATTGTGAGCCAGGTCAATAACCATTACTATGCATATAATCCCCTATTCGTGGAACATTTGATAATGAAGATTACTTAAGATAGCGCCAAGATGTCAAACTAATCTAAATATCCACTAATCGGAAGCAACGTGTACTACTACTAATCTAGAGGCGAACATTTAAATGACAAGGTTCAAATGCTTATTGAATTCATGGCTTTCTGTGTGTGTATGTTTATGTAACTTGTGTAACCCTTGTATTCCAAGTCAAAAAGTTGTTAAAATAATAATTTTTAATAAAGTGTTGCTTAGACTTGCTACTCATTTAATTAATTCGAAACAATTTATCATTTTTAACTGCTTAACAGGCGGATGGACAGACAGACTGACAAACAGACAGTTAACAACTACATGAACTTTTAAAAAAGAGACTCAAAAGAGTATTTCTGCTGTATTCTGTATTTAATTTGTTCTGTTAAGACAGTCTCAACAATTTCAAAAAAATTGTTTCAGTTCACCTTGACAGTTAAATACCCACACTTAAACAAAAAGAAACATATTAAAAGTGTTGTCAATTTAGCGTAAAATCATCCCAGCCTACTGAAATGTTTAATTAATTTTTTTTCTTCTTGATGCTCCCTTTTTTTGTGTCACAGTTTTATTTTTATTTTTTTGAGGCCCAAGGAAAACAGTGAAAGGTTACATTTTGACACAGAAAATAAAGGATAAGGATAAACAACAAATACTTATACAATATACTCACACACATATATAGATATACACACATACATACATATATATGTATGTATATATATGAAGTAATAATAACAACAATATTGTTTAACTTGTATACTTAACCTTCCCCAAATGTCTAATTTTCGTTTACGGACAGGACGACAATGTCAATATGTCCAGTAAATATCTGTACAAACCGGAGAAAAAAAGTATGGGGAGGAAGAGAGGAAAGGAAAGTTTTGAAATATTAAAACAAAAGGGGTCATTTCACATTAGGACTTATGGTTAGGCTTTGCGGACTATCTAAGAAACTAAAAAAGATTTCGCTACTACGTGTGATCGAAAGAGATCCTATCATCCGACAGCTTCGCATGAGAAATCTCTCAATTTAATCAAGCTTTCTATTCTTCGATTTCTAAACATCAGTTGAAATCTAGACGAACAGACCCACATCACATGCGAAATAGAAATGCCGCCATCTTCGTATTATTATTTTACAGTGGAATGCCTCCTATACAATATTTTCTTTGAGAGAGAGAGAGAGAGGGAGAGCATTTGCCATAAGTATTTATGTTTTGTTTGTATAAGAAACCATAGTTAATAATGAAAAAGACACATGTTTTGTTTATGTCTACCCTTCGATATGAGTTTATGTGTGCGAATGTGTTGTAATGTGTATCAATATAAAAAAACACTACCCTACACACACACATACCCATATTGAGTGATTAACTCCCCACACTACATCTCTCTAAATTTAACTACAAAGAGCGGGAGAGAAATAGACACCTTTGAAGCACATGTAAGTCTTCGGCCGTTGTAGTCGTTTGTCTCTCTTTGTGTTATTTTTGTTTTACTTTCAGCCACTACTCAACACTACCACTACACTGTTACTACTACTGCTTGTTGAATATTTGACCACACAACACGAGTATTGAAGTTGTGGTTTGGTACTGTAACCAAAAAAACAAACAACAACAATACATTCACATATACACACACATAGGCATAAATGTTAGTAAACAGAGAGTTAAATAGAAGAGAATGTAGAGCTGTCCGGCTATTAAATCTGTGTGTTTGTGTTAATTTTTGCTTCTTCTTTGTGTTGTGTATAACACAGTAGCTGTAGCATTAGCCCTGTGGTAGAGAATTCAACAGAATTTTGTTGTGTGTGTGTGTGTGTAAATCTTTAAGGCAATGAAACCTTTTTGTTGTATATTTTTTTATCATTTAATTTATTATTTAGACTTTAAGTTGTGTTGTCATTCGTTGACATATTGTGTGTAGAGAGCGATAAATTTATGAACTTACTGATTTACACTAAAATAACAACAAGGAAAACAAAATAAGCTGTTAGGCTTAATAAATCTTTTAAAATCATTGAAATAAAGGGAGACAGCAACGTAAAAGGGTTGACGGATTCTCTATTTTTATTGAAGTAAGAGCCATTCTTATCGTGGACCGGTGGCTGCAAAGGTGTTAACTTCCTGTCTAGTAATTGTTAAGCACACAGATCCTTCTAAGATACTATAACATCGCTTATGATAGTTTTTCTTATTACAGAATCTACATATTGGCGATCCCCCCTATCCTATCCTATACAAATATTATAAAGGGTGTTTTTTTATAGAGGTATAGAACTTTAAGTTGTTATTACTTTTCAAGATGGCGACCGATTTAACAGCTGTCAAGTGATTTATTCTTAGTTTGGTTTGGCAATTCATCATGAATAGACTCACGCCTGAACAAGGCGTAGATTCGTCGAATGGGCCCAAAACAAGATTACCGTTGTTCCCGATTTTCATAAGCGAATTTTGTTTAGCGATGAAGCGAACTTCTGGTTGAATGGCTACGTCAACAAACAAAACTGCCGCATTTGGAGTGAAGGTAGTAATCCTCAAGTGTATGTAGAAACACCCTTACATCCAGAAAAACTGACTGTTTGGTGGGCTTTATGGGCTGGTGGAATCATTGATCCGTACTTTTTCAAAAACGATGGTGGCCAGAACGTTACAATCAATGGTGAGCGGTATAGAGCCATGATTGCTAACTTTTTCGTTCCTGAATTGAATAACCATGATGTCCAGGAGATGTGGTTTCAACAAGACGGCGCAACATGTCACACAGCTCGTGCCATAATAGATTTATTGAAAGACACGTTTGGTGACCGCCTAATTTCACGTTTTGGACCTGTGAATTGGCCTCCAAGATCTTGTGATTTAACACCTCGAGACTACTTTCTGTGGGGCTATGTAAAGTCATTGGTCTATGCGGTAAAGCCACAAACGCTTGACCATTTGGAAGACAACATTCGCCGTATTATTGCCGATATACGGCCACAAATGTTGGAAAAAGTCATCGAAAATTGGACGTCCACATTGGACTACATCCGCGCCAGCCGTGGCGGTTATATGCCAGAAATCATATTTAAAATGTAATGCCACAAGATTATCTTTCGGATAAATAAAATTCATGTCAATCGAATAATCAATCCATCGTTGTTTTATTGCAACTTAAAGTTCTATACCTCTATAAAAAAAACACCCTATATAAATCAACAATGTTTAGTCTGAAGGCCGTTTACTATCTCATTTGGTTTGAGTTTAACCTTCCAAATATCTGACCGTATAAACAGCGTGGAAACTTTCCTCGTAGTAAGTTCAATTTTGTGAACACGACCTGGAATACAGCTGTGGAGAACACTATTGCTCCTGCCTAACTAATTTCGCTTTCCCAGGCATCGAATTGCTAGTAAATCGAGTTAATCTTATATGTGTTCGGATTTTACATTCTTTGTACTTCATGTTCAAGAGAAAGTAAGGGCATCTAGAGCAAAGGCGTAGACTTCTGCTTGGAAGACCAACACTCTGAGACCGAATTCTTCCACTCCTGTTTCACTATTCCCCCATCCTATTATTGTTTAATGCGCCATAATATTCTCCAATATTTTGCCTTGATTTTCCGTGAGTGCAATATTCTTTCACATATAATTTTCTTAAATAGGAACACAAGGAGTCTCTTTTCCAAGTTCTTCTACTGTTTAATGTTTTTAGTTTAATTTGATTATTGTTTAGTTTACTTTACAAAATAGTATCGCTATTACACATCAATAGTTTTGTGTTTAAAACGAATTTCGTTTTTATTTTTTTTTTTGTTCTTCATTGCACACTCTTCCATCCCTGACATCAAATGACTACCATACGTCGTTGCAATATTTACGAGCAGCTTTTATAGACACCAACCAACCAACCAAGCATCCATCCATACTTGGTTGTTAATTTATGCACGTTCCAGTAATTGTGTTCACATGTTCACAGATGCTATTGTGCTACACACACACACACACACTCTCTCTCTCTCTCTCTGTCGCTCTGTACAAATAACGGACAAAAAGATTGGATATTGAAAGTGTTGCCATGGTATTAAAGAGTAATTGAGCAGCACATCTACACGTACACATACAATTTAAATAAAAGACTTGATAAACGTAATTATTTATTTATCTTAACGGTTTGTGGTTCAAAAAGAATGAAAGAGAGAAAGGGAGAGAGAGAGAGAGAGAAAAGCAAACATACACACAGTAAAGGGAGTATTAGTTCGTTAAATAAATACAGTTTAACTATGTAAATAAACTAAAGAAACAATTTGAAAGTCATTATCAAAGCATTAGGTTTGTTTGTGTTAGAATGTCTCAATAGTAATGCGATAACTGCTGTGAGAGTAAGACAGCAATTGAAGTGAGAATCTCAATACATACATATAAAATGATTTAAAGGACTTATGTTGAGATAACGCTTTTAATAAAAATCATATTGTTATAGTTTCTGAATTTAAATCTAATATTTTCTTATTTTATTTTTTTATTTTATTTATTTATTATAATTAACATAACACAATAAGATTTTAATCTTATAAGTTATAGTGCTATGCTTAGGATCAATAAGATATAATACATAAAAAAATAATAAAAATTATGAAATATAAGAAATTAAGTAAAACTAACAAATTAATATAAAAAACAAATTAATTAAAATATTAAAATATTAAAATTGAGTAGAAATATAATTTAATTGATTTAATTATTTTAGGAAAACTAACAATACTACAGAAATGAAATTAAAATAAAAAAGTTAAAAAAGATAAAGAATTCTAAAGATATAAAAAAGAAATTTTTACAAAAATTGGTATAGAAAAGTAAGGATAAATATTTAACCGGTATAATAAACATGCTAAGAACGTAACAAACTTTTCATTAAGAGAACAATTTAAATAACTCCTTTTTGAACGCGTTTGCATTGCCTAACTTTTGGATGTAATTTTGTAGGGAATTCCAGAGACTAGTGGTGTGTATAAAGAACTGTCGCTGTGACAGAAGAGTCCTGTAACGTTGTTGAATAATCTTCATGCCTTGGCATGACCTAGCAAACTTAATACGGTCTACTAAATATTCCGGCTGTGCCGTATTAATAATTTTATGGAATAGAATGAGGCATTTAATTTTCAGAAGATTATCAAATTTCACACTAAATATCTGATACGCTAAATGAGAAATATGATCCCGGCGACCTTTAAGAAATACGTATCTTGCTATATTGTTGTATGCCAAGTTTAATTTCCGGTTGTCATTACTATCGCAGTTTGCAAAAATTTCGCACCCATACAATAGCACAGGAATCAAATAAGTTTTAGCAAGTTGCATACGAATTGCAAAAGGAGTTGAATCAATGACCGCCCATAAATTCCGTAGCATGCTGTAAATTCTGCCAACAACGACACTTATATGGCCAGACCACGATAATCTGTCATTAAATACAATACCCAGATTAGTAGCAGACTTGACATAGTCAATTTTATTTCCCCTGATACTCAATCCAGGTATGGCAAACGAAACATTGGTCTTCGAAAGCATTAAACATTTGGACTTTGAGGGATTAATACACAGTCCATTCGCCGAAGCCCAACGGTCAATCCTATCCAAATCACGGTTAACAGAATGTAAACAAGAATCAATATTCTCCTTACGAGTACTGGCATAAATCTGCACATCATCAGCATACATATGAACACGACAGTCAACCAAAACATCCGGTAGATCATTAATATACATACAGAACAACATTGGCCCCAGTATTGATCCCTGGGGAACACCTCTACAAATATTAAGCGAATCAGAAATCTTCCCATTTAAGTGAACCCTCTGACATCTGTCTAACAAATAAGAAAAAATTAGACTAGCAGCAGAATTAGAAAAATTAAACAGCTTCCGGAGCTTATTCAATAAAATTTTATGATTGACTGTATCGAAAGCCTTTGTGTGATCGAGAAGAACTAAAAACGCTACATTATTTACATCCAGCTCCAACCTGAGATCCTCAACTACATTTAATAGAGCGGTAGTACAACTCCTACCTTTCATGAAACCTGACTGACTGATTGTTAAATAATTATGACCTTCCAGATAACCATTGATCTGTCTGGTTATAATGTTTTCCATTACCTTCGACAAAAAAGGAAGAATGGCAATTGGCCTAAACTCATTGTTTGACTTGGGAATGGGAAGGATCTTAGCAAGTTTCCATTCATTAGGAAAAGTAGACTTAGTCAGCACTGTATTAAATAAGTGGGTATAATATGGCAAAAGTCTAGGTGTCAAAACTTTCAAAAACACAGGATCTATATCATCGGAACCAATTGCGTTCGATTTTACCGCTGAAATACATTCCAAAACTTCGAACTGTTCAAATTAAATCGAAATACTTGAATTTTTGAAATTTAACTGCAGAATACAGGCAAATATACTGAAATTTATTTCAAATCTTGACCATCTTTCTGACAGCATATGGATGGTGGTAAGGATCCTACATAGAGAAGAGGTTTGCTCTATTATGATACCTCAATTCAATAACCAATCCGGAGATAAACTAGTCCATATAGGAAACTCTGGCTTTATTCTTATCTTTATTGGAGAACTCAGCTGAAGGTGGCAGAAAATGAGGGGTCAAAAACCGCCCGACTTTTCATAGTAAGAAGCGGGCAATGACACATGCGGTGGAAATTAGTCTCTTCCTTCTCTTCAAATCCACAGCTCCAACAGAAATCATTCGAATAAATATTTTCCTCTCCCTTTCTCTCCCTCTCTTTTTGTCTGTAATTTGAAAACTTATTATTACTTTTGCATAGTAATAGGCTGTAAATTAACAGCTTAATATTAAAGCATACTTTAAGGGGGTTTTCAACTGAAATTGCAAAAGTAAAAGGATTATGCTTGACTACCTTGAAAATGCCAATTAATCTTTCCATAACTGTTTCAATAACAGGTGAAACAGGAAGTAACAAGAGATTTACAGTAGCACACAAGAGCCTACGTGTTGTCTGTCAATAAACAATTTGTCATCTTCAATGTTGTAGTTGCTGTAGTTGCCCTCATATTGAATTGAAGCCTTATTGCCAATTCATCTTCAATTTTTGTTTGTTAGCCTAAGAGAAGAAGTAGAAAATTTTGGTTTTTGGTTTTTCCAGTAAATTTACTGGCCAAAAGGCCAGTATCTGTCGCCTAAGTCTCGTATCTCTCACTTGGTTTGTAATTAATTTGGCCTTATGGGGAATGGGTACTATGTTTGTGGTTCCAATGGTTGTTGCATGCTGATTATCACAGATTGGTTGCTGTTTTCTCTTTTTTGTCATGGAAAATATAATTGAGTCTCTTATACGATTTTCATGACTTTTCTTTGGTAATTTCCTTCAAGGCTATTGTAATTTGGGCTTTGATAATCTATGTCTCGTAGATTAAAGGTCAATGGAATGTCAATAATTGCTTTGAAATGTTTAATTTGCTTTGCAACACTTTGCTTTAAAAATATATTGTATTTTTTAGTTTAAAATTTATAAAATTTCCTGATGTCACAGGAATTTTTTTGAAACAAATTTCATGTACACACACACAGGCAACCATGACTATTCATGCCTTGAATAGCACCCAACGTTATGCATTAAAAAGTCACCGGAATAACAATCTTTCAATTTTCTCTTTCTCTCTACCACTCTGGTTCTCATTCTCTTTCGCTTTAACTGTGTGTTCATTTCAAAACAATGCAAGTCAAACTTAAGCCGGAAGTGAAAAAAACATTTCCTTTCTTTTTCATCTTCCTCTTCTTGCTTGTTCAGTTATTTTATGCAAGCGAGTGTTTCTCTATGTACATATGTATATGTTTGTGTATGTGTGTGTCTGTTGTAATTCAAAAGATACACTTGATGTTGATGTTTTATCAAGTATCAGGCAAGACAGCAATCATTGCGCTTCTTTTTTTGTTTTGTTTTGTTTTTTTGTTGTTGCTGCCTTAAGAATTGAATTTCTTGTTTCGCTTTGTTTGCTGTTGCTTAAGGATGTGAGAAAGAAAACAAAAATTAAAGAAAACTTGCCATAAAAACAAACCCGAGTAAAAGGCCTGTAATTTAGGAAACTTTATACCCAAATAAACGCTCTGAAATTGAAAAAATTTTTGTTTTAATTTACAAAAGTTTTATAAACTGTTCAGCCTATGAAAGGTAGAAATATAATAAAGGGTGTTTTTTTATAGAGGTATAGAACTTTAAGTTGCAATAAAACAACGATGGATTATTCGATTGACATGAATTTTTTTTTATCCGAAAGATAATCTTGTGGCATTACATTTTAAATAAGATTTCTGGCATATGACCGCCACGGCTGGCGCGGATGTAGTCCAATCTGGACGTCCAATTTTCGATGACTTTTTCCAACATTTGTGGCCGTATATCGGCAATAATACGGCGAATGTTGTCTTCCAAATGGTCAAGCGTTTGTGGCTTTACCGCATAGACCAATGACTTTACATAGCCCCACCGGAAGTAGTCTAGCGGTGTTAAATCACAAGATCTTGGAGGCCAATTCACAGGACAAAACGTGAAATTAGGCAATCACCAAACGTGTCTTTCAATAAATCTATTGTGGCACGAGCTGTGTGACATGTTGCGCCGTCTTGTTGAAACCACATCTCCTGGACATCATGGTTATTCAATTCAGGAATGAAAAAGTTTGTAATCATGGCTCTATACCGATCACCATTGACTGTAACGTTCTGGCCACCATCGTTTTTGAAAAAGTACGGATCAATGATTCCACCAGTCCATAAAGCGCACCAAACAGTCAGTTTTTCTGGATGTAACGGTGTTTCCACATACACTTGAGGATTACCCTCACTCCAAATGCGGCAGTTTTGTTTGTCGGCGTAGCCATTCAACCAGAAGTGCGCTTCATCGCTAAACAAAATTCGCTTATGAAAATCGGGAACAACGGTAATCTCGTTTTGGGCCCATTCGACGAATCTACGCCTTACTTGATAATCGTTTGGCTTCAATTCTTGCACGAGTTGGATTTTGTAAGCACGCAAACCAAGATCCTTCCGCAAAATCTTCCATAAAGTGGATGGACACAGATCCAATTCCTGTGCTCGATGGCGGATGGACTCATTCGGGTCTTTCTCAATGCTACGCTCTACAGCAGCAATAGCTTCTTCTGTACGCACCGTACAGCGTCTCTGGGGATGCGAGTTATCAATAAGAGTAAACGTGGTGCGAAAACGTTCCATGGTTAATCGAATTAACTGCTCTGATGGACGATTTTGTCGACGATAAAATGGACGTAGTGCGCGATACGTTTTCCGCACAGAACCATTATTTTCGAAATAAAATTGCACTATTTGCAAGCGTTGAGTCAGGCGTGAGTCTATTCATGATGAATTGCCAAATCAAACTGAGAATAAATCACTTGACAGCTGTTAAATCGGTCGCCACCTTGAAAAGTAATGCCAACTTAAAGTTCTATACCTCTATAAAAAACACCCTTTATAAACTGTTCAGCCTATGAAAGGTAGAAATATAATATCATTTAGGTTTAGGTGGATATCGGTTCTACTTAGAAAACATGTTAGGCCCATTGCAATACCACAAATTGTTCAAGAGCTCCGCCTTTTCAGGACAAGAGCCGGACGCTGACACATGAGGCGAAAGACAGTCTCTGCGTCCTCCCTTTTAAACCGACTTAACTTAATTGGTCAGGATTATTATCCATGATTGGCGAGACCTACAGTTTAAAGTTGACTATGAGCGACTGAGTTTTGAAAAACTTTTGATTGGCAATTTTATTTCAGTCTCAAGAGAGCTCCATCAAGTTTTTTTTATTACAATCGTATACTATACCATATTTTACCATACATACAAGTAAAGATCATTGGCATTCCCCATTTTCTTACACTTTCTCGGTACACTTTCTTACTGTCTTCTGTGTGCCTTTGCATGCTTAAGGCATTTCTAGCAACTTTATGTGCCTAAGAGCCTTGATTTTCTGTTGTTTTCAGTCAAGAAAAAAAAAGAAATAAATTCAAATTTATTTCATTTAAATTCTGTCATTTTTATTGTTTTAAAAACATTTTCCTTTTCCGAAACGTTTAAAACATTTCAATTAAAATTTCTCTTAACTTGACTTCAACTGAATGGATTTTCTTAGCAGATGAATGGATGGATGAATGGATTGGACTGACTGTGAGCTTTAAATAAAAAAAATTGAAAATAAAATTTGAATGGCATCATCACTTCGTAAATTATATTAAGAAAGACAGCGTGATGTTATTTGAATTGGAAAAATTGCATGAAGTGCAACACTCAAGGCTTTCAAATTAAGGACAGCTATTAAAAAAATCCTTAACAAATTTTTAAAATAAGTTCCTTTTGCTCTTTGAGTTCCATTTCCTTCAATCAGTTCTTCTACTCATTGTTTTTTTTTTTTTTTTTGGTTGTCTCTTAACTGGGCGGTTTGGTCATATCCTGTTGATCAGTCTGTTGATGTGTTCAATATGAAACCAGCCTTGTTAAGACTAAACCAGCCTTGTTAAGACTAAACCAGCCTTCTTAAGACTAAACCAGTATTTTTATCACGAAGTCATTGGCGAGGGTATCTGCCAGACGATTTTTGCAGACATTTGTGATCACGATTGTTCACCATGCTAAGGAGAGCAGTGCCTCTCTAAATCCTGCACTGAGTTAAGAGTCCTTTCTTTGGAATCTTTATTAAGAGCCCCTCTTTCAGTTTGTCACTAATTGTACGTATGAGTCTGGCACTAACGTTGGCATCTGTCTAACGAAATTCTGATTTTAAGACTCTTGACTCCATTAAGGGGCTATAGTGTTCCTATTTATTTTACCACCTGCTGTCCCGTAAATGCATGCTTGTACAGTGGTGGCCTTATAAATAGAAACGACTTAGCAACATGTATGTTTGTTAATTTGTTTTACAGTTTTCACTGTGTATCTGGGATCAAAGGCTTTGTTTGGAGGACGTCTTACATACATTTTTCCATCAGACTGGGACAAATTAAACTTAGATACGTCACTCCAGAGAACTCTGTTCCAGAAACATCGTTTCTAATTATAAGGCCACCACTGTATGTAAACATATATGTATGTCTGTGCATACATTGTCTTAAGTTGATTCATTTGTATATAAATTCTTAGTTGTTGTTGTTGTTGTTATTGTTATTTTGTTTTCTTATTAAAAATTAAATTGCATTTTTATCGATTACTTATCGTTTTCCATTTTGTGATATTCCTTCTCTGATAGAATTGAGGGCGCAGACAAAGGGTGTTGCTTGCATTTTATAGAGTCAGAGAGTCTCTCCTCTATTGTTTCAGTTTGAATGTTTTGTCATATATTTTTAGTGTTTATTTTTTTAAATTGTTTTTATTGTTATTGATTATATTGATGTGACATTTAGCAAGTAAATGCACACATTTATTGTTTTTTTTTGCCACTTAGTGACTCACATAGGCTTTAAAGACAATGAGGGGACGTCATTTAAATTGTTGAAAAAGTTTAAATACCGCTAATGGGTTTTGTATCCAAACGTAACAGAAATTTATTAAAAGTTAATTAATTAAAACGGAAATTAAATAACAATTATAATGGAAACAATATTGTTACAGTGAATTATTATTTGATTATTAGAAACAAGTTTTAAAAATCAGAAAAAAATAAATTTTAAAAAGTCAAGCAGTTTCCATTTTAAAGGCAACTTTTGTGAAAAGTTTTAATTCAAATTTGTAAAATTTTGCCACTTAAGAGAACAAACCAAGCAGCTATGCAAAGATGACCATGTTTCCTTAGCCATCTTAATCCCATTATAAGTCCCAGCACAGTCATAATGTCGGCTCTCCCTATAGAGAATTAAAATTCTTTAGGAATCTCCTACCCAAAGAATTCATCTTTCCCCTATCAAAAGAGGCAAAAATACAAAGGAGTTGCTATATAGCATCACCTCTACATATGGTAGGTAGTTTGCAATAGTTCTGCTAGAATTTACCCCAGATCCTCGTTAAGCAATGCCCCATATGGACGCTTAACACAATTCTCATACTTGCCTGACTAAGACCAAAGAATATGGATATAAAGAATACTCATCATGTAGAAGTAAAATTTCTTATGGCGGGTCGTAACATTACGACCCGCTCTCACCAAATTTTTTTTTTTAATAATTTCTGGGTGACGGGAGAGGAAGACAGAAGGAAAATGAATACAAACAAAGAGCGTAACAATGTGTTGCTCTCATCGTACGTATGTACATGTGTATGTATTCTTGTGTTTTTTGATTTAGTTGTCGATCAGGCTGCGACAAGAATACATGTGCTGCGTATGCTTTATCATTTTATTTCAGAATAACACTCGAAGAATATTTTGTGTTAAAAATGTTCTATGTCATTAACTGGGCGTATTTTATTTTTTATTTTGTCTCATAGTATATTTTTTTTCAATGCTTTGGAATGCTCGTTTTTTTTCTTTCTTTTAATAAAAAATGGTTTTTTATTTTTATTTATCTAAAAAACATGGCCTAATTTTTAAGCCAAAGATGGATAGCTTTATGTTCTTTTAGTAATAAAATCTATGTTTTATTTTATTTTTATTTATCCAAAATTATTAAGCCAAAGATAGACAGCTTTACATATGTATGTTGATGAAATGAAAATAAAAATAGAGTATATTACTAACACTTTTATATGGCTGTAAATAAATAAATTCTCTCAACTTATTTTCTCTCTCTCTCACTCACTAATCCATAACCATAGGCATGTGTTAACCTAGAGGAAAATTGTTAGTAATAATGTCAAGTCTACTTATTAACCCAATGATATGTATATGTGATCGGAAAATATAGAAAAATTGTACTGCGCTAAGTCCCTAAAGACACCGTATTTAACTTGGCAAGTATTCTTCCAAAAATCGAAATCATTTCTCATTGATATTAGTGAATACTACTGTGATATTTCTTTGGGCGTATCATTGAAGTCCGAAAAAAGCGACATGAACCTTCTTCTTTAAAAACTGACAAAATTTTTACGCTCTTTTTAACGAGCATTCTTTATGTTCGTGTCCTATGTGTGTAAAAAGCCGAAGATGTTCTTCCCCTGAGGGACATTGGTGCCGATGTCTGTTTTTAACACCAAAATAAATAAATTAAAAAAAGTGGTCAAACAACAAAAACGCACGATGAGAACAACGCATTGTTACGCTCTTGGTTTCTGTATCATTCCCTTCTATCTTTCCCCCCCGCGTCATGAAATATTTTCAAAAAATATTCCAAAATATGTTAAAATGCACATTCTTTATACTTTATTTTCTTTGCTAAGACGCAGTAGCAAAGTGAGTCTTCTGTCATCCATAGATGATCAATTAATGCCGCTACTCTGTCTCCCCAGTACATTTCCCCTACTATTCGTATGGTAGGTCCATTTACTTCTTGAATTTCTCTATTCACCTCCATTATTGGAAACTCTATTATCTTCTTGAGCTTTTCTTATAGCGATAATAATCGCCCTGCATTTCGCCGTGCAACTTCATATTACTGTGTTTATCGCAATCCCACTTATGTCACCAATTGTTGCCTTAAAACCATTAACCAACACAGTATTAACACAACCATTAAAACTGAGCTTTAAATAACGTTTCTAAAATCTCTTAAGATTTTTTAAAAATGACACAATAATCCATGTATTGTTGATCTGACACCTAAGCATAACCATCAAAAACAGGTGTTTGTTCGTTCTAAAGCAAGCAAAAAAAAAATAAATAATTTTAAATATTTTTTTTAAATAAAAACACACGCTATTCTTAGTGTTCTATGAATTCTATGAAAAAAGAAAGAAAGAAAAAAAAATGATTTTCAAAAAACTAACCACAAACCCGATACGTTTAAACACGATATTAAATATTTATATGCGAGTACGTAGTACAACAAGCATGTTTTTACGCGCAAAAAAAGGGTTTTATTGTATGTGAGCATATCAGTTATGCATACATGTACGTGTGTGTAAGTAAGTGAGTAAGTGTCAATTGAGGTTATGCACATGTTGGAAATCCTAAAACCGTTTTATAAACATGGTTTGAGAGAGAGAGCACAACACAAGTGAGGTCGTTTTGTTTACGTTTGAATAAACATAAGCATTGTTGTGTTTATTATAGTATAAGCCTTTTATGCGTGTGTGTGTGTGTGGGTTTTTATAAGCATTTCATTGCCTTGTATTGCCATCGTTATATTTTCTCTCTTTCTCAACTTTACAATGTCAGCTTAACTGCTCTCTCTCTCTCTCTCTCTCTCTCTCTCTCTACATTTTTATACAATATTTATACGGCATGTCTATATTAAAAATAGACAAGCGAAAGGAGACAGAGTATCATTGATACATTTATATTTTTCATAACTGTTATTGTTGTTGCCTTTTCATGTGCATTTGTTTGTGTGTGGGTATGTGTGTATATATGATAATGATAATGATGACAGTAATATCATAACAAATGATTTTTGTGCGTTTCTTTTTTGTGCCATGTATGTATGTAAACATGCTAAACATGAAACCTGTGTTTTTGTTTTGTTGTCTTGTCCAGGAACAAAGAGCTTTTTATTCCGGAAAAAAGAACAAGAGTTGAGAAATTTGATGAGCACATGTTCACTCATACTCTTACATTTCTTTTTATTTCTTGCTCCTGTTGTTTTGTTCTATTCTTTGAAAAACCATTGGGTTGTTTAGGTATTTTGTCTTCATAAACTTTATTCGCTTTAATGTCACCAAAATAAATGGTCCAACTTGTTCCTTATTTTTCTTAAATAAAAGGGAAAGGAAGAGAATCTTTTGCATTTTTAGTTTACTTTTAAGGCTCTATGGATCGTTATTTTGTTAATGGCTCTCACTGTTAATCCTTGATATCGTATATTCCATAATCTTTTGTTGTTTATATGCTTTAGTTTTTCAAATACTTCATCATCATCGTCGTTAAATATTATTTTTTTTTCTGATTGTCCCAAGTGTTGATGAAGAGTCTGATAAACCTATTCAACCACAGAAATACTGGTCAGTTATTGACCAGTAATAAGAGATGGGCATGTTGGCAATATGGCCAGGAAATAACATTCCAATATTAACATGTACTAACACAAGATATTGAGAAATAAAATCAAGCTGTGCACAATTCCTTTAAAAGCATAATATTATTTTCTTTATGACAGGGTTCTCCATTCTTGGGTAACAAAATAAAACACACATAATCTTACGATTTCGATGAAACTTTTATTTCGCAACAGTATTTACTTTCGTTTTGGCAACTTCTAGAACTTGCTGTTGATTTGTTATTGTTTTTTTGTTGTCATATTTCTAAATAAAACCCGAAAAAAGCTGCAATTTCGATGAAACTTTTTTTCATTATTCCTGCGAGGCAATGTCATTTAAATGACTTCCTATGGGTTGTTTGCAGCACACGATTCCCTTGAGATAGTTTTTATTGCATACTTCCAACGGTAGGTTAGGTTAGGTAAGTAGCTCGATAATTTAATTTGATTGTGATTGATTGGAGAATAATTTGACGGTGTCTCCACATCAAATTAAATTAAATCACAATTTAGGAATGTGAAAAACCCCTCAACCGGTAGATGTCAAGACCGCTCTCTTTCCAACGGTATCTCAATGATGATTTTTTTGAGTATTGGCTTCCAAATGCTCCAACGTTAGGGGATTATCAGTATAAATACGATCTTTGGCTTATGCTTACAATAAAAGATCTAAAGACCTGAAGTTGTATGATCTTGGTAGTGTTATGTGTCTCGTGACATCTTCATAATCTTCAATTGCAAAACCACTAAAGGGATAACGCGATATTGAAGGTCAACAAGGGGACGAATTTTCTTATTTGTTTTTATGGAATTTGCTTATGTTGTATTTTTATTAATTTCCTTTAGTCATACATGAAATTGTGGTCGAAAAATATTGAAATACCAGAAAAATACAGTTGCATACTCTAAGGGGAAAGTAAACTACACTGAGCGCCATAATTGAGTCAACACTTTCGTTTTTAAGTATAAAACAGTTTTGTTCTTAAGTATAAAAAAAGTTCCTTTATCATGAATTGTTGTTTTTGTTTTAACATTTTATAAGTAATAAATAAACGTTTTTATCTTTGGAAATTTATTCGACTATTCTCATTTACTTTTCTCGCTATCCTAAGAAAATGAATTATTTTAGTGGTGTTTACACACTTTTGGCGCTCAGTGTACGTGGGGTATTTCCCCACAAGTTATGCTTCTTCGAAAGCGGCTACCCCAGAGAGTGATAGTAAGTTTGTAGGTTTAGCCTGAAAGAGATTTTGAGGGCAATTTAACCTTTGCCCTCATGTGAGTTTGTAGACCCTAGAACATGAAAGATTATCTTTTTCTTTACAACTGTAGATTTAACTTTAAAAGGTAAAGGATTGATTTTACTCTAAGGGAAGTTGGAAGCGTGATACCAACTACAAAGAGGCTCTATGTGGAGACACACACGTCTTAAGCAAAACACCAAAAACATATTTCTCTCAACAGTCTTCTGGTAAAAGCTCTAGAAGAGTAAATAAAACTGCCATGGAAAGTTTCTCAAAAATCTGCTGTTCGGAGTCGACATTAAACTCTAGGCATCGCCACTCATAAATAAAATTTACACACACAACCTGAGTGGTGTGAGAAGCTAGGTTGCAATCCTGACAAATTAAGGATGTAGTGATGCCCAAAACACAAAAGGAAAATGGGTATTGGTTCTGTCGTCCTTGAGAGAAAAATGTTTAAAAATTTTATTTAAAATTTTTGTAAGCATTTTTCCCCGGCATTGCTTTTCCAATATTTAATGACTTTTCTTTAGCCCACATGGCTTTTAACGGTTTATTAATAAAGTTAACGCTCAAGTTGGCTAAAAGTGTTGGCGGATGTGCGAGAAAGTATTGGAAGTCATTTTATTTGATGGTTTTATTGGCGTATTTTTTTGTGGTTTTTCTTTTGGGTTTCCCTTTTATCGGCACAACAAGTACAAAATAAGTAAAGGAGGAAGGGGAGAATAAGGATAAGATAAGGACCTGCATGAATCGAAATGAAATGATATGTGAAGCATAACGAGAAAGTAAAACCAAAAAAAAAAAATCAGTCAAGCAAACTACCAAACACCAGCATTACATTCATGAATATGAACATGAACATGAACATGAGCACACAGTATTGTTATGTGAATGAATGGCAACAGAGGCTTTGGCAATTGGCAAAAAGGCACATCTCTGCATATGGTTATGGATGCTGGATATATTGATTGATTTATGAGTCTGATGTTTATTGGGCTTCATTTTTATTTGATTTTCTTTGTATTTTCTTTCTTTCTCTGGAAATATTTTAATTTTTCCAAGAGAAATTGAAATGAAATTACAAACAAAATGAACAAAATTGTTCACTTACCTATGAGAGGAAAAGCAGAACTAACTACTGAACCATAGCTATTGAGAAATGAGGAGGAATTCTTAAATAATTTTGGGCTTTCAATGGCAAATTGTGGGCGAACATTAATCCAGTAAATGAATTGAAGTTTTTTCCTTTTTTTTTAAATGATTTCATCACGTCGCTTTACATTATTAAACGTTAATTACACACGTTTTAAATGCTTATTTTTAATAATGATGATGGTCACTCCTTTACTCTCCCTTACATACACTCATCACACAAATTTACTTGGAAAAAAAGACAAGACAGACAAGATAGACCAGGCCAGGCCAGGACAGTACATTGTATGAGTCAGCGAATGAAATTTTAAATCCGTTTCGAAGCAAAAAAAAAAAGGGATTTAATTGTTAATTAATATCCTGGTGATTTATTAATCAATTATAAGCGATAAAGAAATTGCTTTTTACCATGGAATTGCATTAAAAAACTTTAATTAAATACTCAATGTATTTAACTTTGAGGTTTTTTAAAGGGTTTTTAAGTGATATAATAAAAAAACAGAAACTAATTGAATATGATTATTCTTCTTGAAAGAGTAATGCTTTTAAGAGACTTATAAAAAAAATGTAAATGTTTTAATTTTTATAATATTATTGGGAAAAAAGAATAAACATTGAGTGTCACATCACAATAACAAAACTATACATACATACATAATTGGTAATTACAACTCTTCAGTCAGGATTACGACCTAGTTTCTCACACCACTTATGTTGTGTGCGTTAATTTTATACATGAGTGGCGGGACCTACAGTTTAAAGTCGACTCCGAATGACAGATTTTTGAGAAACTTTTCATGGCAATTTTTATTTACTCTCAGAGTTTTTGTCAGAAATCTGCTGAGAGGAAGTCCCCGAAGAAATAAAGGATGTTTTTTATAGAGGTATAGAACTTTAAGTTGCAATAAAACAACGATGGATTATTCGATCGACATGAATTTTATTCATTTATCCGAAAGATAATCTTGTGGCATTACATTTTAAATATGATTTCTGGCTTATGACCGCCACGGATGGCGCGGATGTAGTCCAATCTGGACGTCCAATTTTCGATGACTTTTTCCAATATTTGTGGCCGTATATCGGCAATAATACGGCGAATGTTGTCTTCCAAATGGTCAAGCGTTTGTGGCTTTACCGCATAGACCAATGACTTTACATAGCCCCACCGGAAGTAGTCTAGCGGTGTTAAATCACAAGATCTTGGAGGCCAATTCACAGGTCCAAAACGTGTAATTAGGCGGTCACCAAACGTGTCTGTCAATAAATCTATTGTGGCACGAGCTGTGTGACATGTTGCGCCGTCTTGTTGAAACCACATCTCCTGGACATCATGGTTATTCAATTCAGGAATGAAAAAGTTAGTAATCATGGCTCTATACCAATCACCATTGACTGTAACGTTCTGGCCACCATCATTTTTGAAAAAGTACGGACCAATGATTCCACCAGCCCATAAAGCGCACCAAACAGTCAGTTTTTCTGGATGTAACGGTGTTTCCACATACACTTGAGGATTACCTTCACCCCAAATGCGGCAGTTTTGTTTGTTGACGTAGCCATTCAACCAGAAGTGCGCTTCATTGCTAAACAAAATTCGCTTATGAAAATCGGGAACAACGGTAATCTCGTTTTGGGCCCATTCGACGAATCTACGCCTTACTTGATGATCGTTTGGCTTCAAATCTTGCACGAGTTGGATTTTGTAAGCACGCAAACCAAGATCCTTCCGCAAAATCTTCCATAAAGTGGATGGACACAGATCCAATTCCTGTGCTCGATGGCGGATGGACTCATTCGGGTCTTCCTCAATGCTACGCTCTATACTGCAGCAATAGCTTCTTCTGTACGCACCGTACAGCGTCTCTGGGGATGTGAGTTATCAATAAGAGTAAACGTGGTGCGAAAACGTTCCATGGTTAATCGAATTAACTGCTCTGATGGACGATTTTGTCGACGATAAAATGGACGTAGTGCGCGATACGTTTTTCCGCGCAGAACCATTATTTTCGAAATAAAATTGCACTATTTGCAAGCGTTGTTCAGGCGTGAGTCTATTCATGATGAATTGCCAAACCAAACTGAGAATAAATCACTTGACAGCTGTTAAATCGGTCGCCATCTTGAAAAGTAATGCCAACTTAAAGTTCTATACCTCTATAAAAAACACCCTTTATAAACTGTTCAGCCTATGAAAGGCAGAAATATAATATGATTTAGGTTGGGTGGATAACGGTTCTACATAGAAAACATGTTAGGCCCATTGCAATACCACAAATTGTTCAAGAGCTCCGCCTTTTCGGGACAAGAGCCGGACGCTGACACATGAGGCGAAAGACAGTCTCTTGGTCATTACAACCCTTCAGTCAGTATTATTATCCATGAGTAGCGAGACCTACAGTTTAAAGTTGACTATGAGCGACTGATTTTTGAAAAACTTTTGATGGCAATTCTATTTTACTCTCAAGAGAGCTCCATCAAGTTTTTTTTTTTACAATCGTATACCATATTTTACCACACATACAAATAAAGATCATTGGCATTCCCCATTTTTAAGTTATACACTCTCGGTACACTATCTTACTGTCTTCTGTGTGCCTTTGAAGGCATTTCTAGCAACCTTATGTACCTAAGAGCCTTGATTTTCTGTTGTTTTTAGTCAAGTAAAGAAAAAGCAAAAAAAAATTCAAATTTATTTCATTTAAATTCTGTCATTTTTATTGTTTTAAAAACATTTTCCTTTTCCTTAACATTTAAAACATTTCAATTAAAATTTCTCTTAACTTGACTTCAATTGAATGGATTTTCTTAGCAGATGAATGGATGAATGGATTGGACTGACTGTGAGCTTTAAATAAAAAAGAAACAAAAATTGATTGAAAATAAAATTTGAATGGCATCATCACTTCGTAAATTATATTAAGAAAGACAGCGTGATGTTATTTGAATTGGAAAAATTGCATGAAGTGCAACACTCAAGGCTTTCAAATTAAGGACAGCTATTACAAAAAAATTCTTATAAAATTTTTAAAATAAGTTCCTTTTGCTTCCTCTTCATTCTATTCGTTCTTCTATTCATTGTTTCTTTTGGTTGTCTCTTGGCTTGGCGGTTGGGTTATATCCTGTTGATCAGGCTGTTAATGAGTTCCATAGGAAACCAGCCTTTTTATCACGAAGTCATTGGCGAGAGCATCTGCCAGACGATTTGTGCAGACAGAGTGCAGCGCCTCTCTAGATCCTGCACTGAGTTAAGAGTCCTTTCTTTTGTATCTTTATTAAGAGCCCCTCTTTCAGTTTGTCACTAATTGCACGTACGAGTCTGGCACTGACGTTGGCATCTGTCTAAAGAAATTCTAAGTTTAAGACTCTTGACTCCATTAAGGCGCTATAGTGTTCCTATTTATTTTACCACCTGCTGTCCTGTAAATGCATGCTTGTACAGTGGTGGCCTTATAAATAGAAACGACTTAGCAACATGTGTGTTTGTTAATTTTTTTTACAGTTTTCACTGTGTATCTGGGATCAAAGGCTTTGTTTGGAGGACGTCTTACATACGTTTTTCCATCAGATTGGGACAAATTAAACTTAGATACGTCACTCCAGAGAACTCTGTTTCAGAAACATCGTTTCTAATTATAAGGCCACCACTGTATGCAAACATATATGTATGTCTGTGCATACGTTGTCTTAAGTTGATTCATTTGTATATAAAAATTCTAGTTGTTGTTGTTGTTATTGTTATTTTGTTTTCTTATTAAAAATTAAATTGCATTTTTATCGATTACTTATCGTTTTCCATTTTGTCATATTCCTTCTCTACTAGAATTGGGGGCGCAGACAACGGGTGTTGCTTGCATTTTATAGAGTCTCTCTCCTCTATTGTTTCAGTTTGAATGTTTTGTCATATATTTTTAGTGTTTATTTTTTTAAATTGTTTTTATTGTTATTGATTATATTGATGTGACATTTAGCAAGTAAATGCACACATTTATTGTTGTACGAACGAACAATTTTAATTTCTTTTTTTTATTGCCATTTAGTGACTCACATAGGCTTTAAGGACAATGAGGGGACGTCATTTAAGTTATTGAAAAAGTTTAAATACCGCTAATGGGTTTTGTATCCAAACGTAACAGAAATTTATTAAAAGTTAATTAATTAAAACGGAAATTAAATAACAATTATAATGGAAACACTATTGTTACAGTGAATTATTATTTGATTATTATAGGCCATTTACACTACAGCGAAATCTAGTACTTATGAGATTTCGAGCCAAATCTAGTTGATTTTAACTAGATTTCCCATACAAAACAAAATCTACTTATTTAGTAGATTTCGGCAAAATCTACTCAAAATCTAGTAAAAATAGAAATGCAACTATGTGTTTTGCCAAATAGTACTTAAAAATACAACGCTGAGCAGGAAAAAATGACATTTCAATTTAACCCTAATCAAGTCAACATGTGCCTCTCCGACACATATTTCACTTGGTCATGTAACTTCCTTAAATATAGGTTCTAGTTCTTACTGCTTCTTGAATTCCTACTTTCAGTTGTTATATTTAGAATTTACAAACTTCAAATAATAAATTAATTTCTTTTTATTTTTTATTTTGTTTCAATCAAAAATGTTCTTAATCATGTCAAAATGTGTCTATGAGGCACATATGGGAACGCTAACTATTACTTCTATTGTTGGTGAACAACAAAATTAAATATAATAATGAGTTTTAATTAGGTATAATGAGTTACGAAGAGTTTTGGCACCCATTATTTGTCGTAGTCTTCTAAAATTAAATAAAAATAATTTGTACAATGTTCGGTCCATACAACACGAGGATGAATTCTCAAACCAGCCAAGGCAGACAGATATGCGACGTAGATGTTATATGTGCCCAATGTGTAAGCAGTCTTGCAGTATTTACCACAAAAGTACTTGCAACGAGCATTGTTCAAAAGTTTTAGTTTGCTTAAAATGCGAAAATAAATAAATAATATTTCATTTATGTAACTGAGAAGAAAAAATTTAATAAAATGAAAATAAGTTAACAAAATTAATACGTAAATTCTTTGTATGTGCCTCTGAGACACATTTTGACTGGATTTGTGAAAAAATTTCCTGACTTGATTAGGTTAAACTAAAATATTATTATTTTCTTTTAAATTTCAGTCAGCTGTTTTTGTTATTAAAATGAAATCTTGCTACTGTCAAATAAATCAAGTGTAAACGATGTAGATTTTGAGCTAGATTTGAAATCTAATCTACTAGATTTCGCTGTAGTGTAAATGGCCTATTAGAAACAAGTTTTAAAAATCAGAAAAAAGAAATTTTTAAAAAGGAAAACATTTTCCATTTTAAAGGCAACTTTTGTGAAAAGTTTTAAATTAAATTTGTACAATTGTGCCACTTAAGAGAACAAACCAAGCAGCTACGCAAAGATGACCATGTATCCTCAGCCATCTTAATCCCATTATAAATCTCAGCACAGTCAGAATGTCGTGTCTCCCTATAGAGAATTAAAATTCTTTAAGAATCTCCTACCGAAAGAATTCATCTTTCCCCTATCAAAAGAGGCAAAAATACAAAGGAGTTGCTATATAGCATCACCTCTACATATGGTAGTTTGCAATAGTTCTGCTAGAATTTACGCCAGATCCCCGTTAAGCAATGCCCCATATGGACTCTTAACACAATTCTCATACTTGCCTGACTAAGACCAAAGAATATGGATATAAAGAATACGCATTATGTAGAAGTAAAATTTCTTATGGCGGGTCGTAACATTACGACCCGCTCTCACCAAAATATTTTTAAAAATCATTTCTCGATGAGAGGGAGGAAGACAGAAGAAAAATGAACACAAACAATGTGTTGCTCTCATCGTACGTATGTACATGTGTATGTATTCTTGTGTTTTTTGATTTAGTTGTCGATCAGGCTGCGACAAGAATACATGTGCTGCGGATGCTTTATCATTTTATTTCAGAATAACACTCGAAGCATATTTTGTGTTAAAAATGTTCTATGTCATTAGCTGGGCGTATTTTATTTTGTCCCATATAGTATAATTTTTTTTAAATGCTTTGGAATACTCGTTTTTTTCTTTTAATAAAAAATAGTTTTTTTTTATTCTTTTTATTTTTATTTATCTAAAAAACATGGCCTAATTTTTAAGCCAAAGATGGATAGCTTCATGTTCTTTTAATAATAAAATCGATTTTTTATTTTATTTTTATTTATCCAAAATTATTAAGCGAAAGATAGACAGCTTTACATATGTATGTTGATGAAATGAAAATAAAAATAGAGTATATTACTAACACTTTTATATGGCTGTAAATAAATAAATTCTCTCAACTTATTTTCTCTCTCTCACTCACTAATCCATAACCATAGGCATGTGTTAACCTAGAGGACCTTAGTAATAATGTCAAGTCTACTTATTAACCCAAATGATATGTATATGGGATCGGAAAATATAGAAAAATTGTACTGCACTAAGACACTAAAACACCGTATTTAACTTGGCAAGTATTCTTCCAAAAATCGAAATAATTTCTCATTGATATTAGTGAATACTACTGTGATATTTCTTTGGGTGTATCATTGAAGTCTGAAAAAAGCGACATGAATCTTCTTCTTTAAAAACTGACAAGATTTTTACGCTCTTTTTAACGAACATTCTTGATGTTCGTGTCCTATGTGTGTAAAAAGCCAAAGATGTTCTTCCCCTGAGGGACATTGGTGCCGACGTCACCAGAAAAATAAATAAAAAGTGGTCAAACAACAAAAACGCACGATGAGAACAACGCATTGTTACGCTCTTGGTTTCTGTATCATTCCCTTCTATCTTTCCCCCCGCGTCATGAAATATTTTCGAAAAATATTACAAAATATGTTAAAATGCACATTCTTTATACTTTATTTTCTTTGCTAAGACGCAGTAGCAAAGTGAGTCTGCTGTCATCCATAGATGATCAATTAATGCCGCTACTCTGTCTCCCCAGTACATTTCCCCTACTATTCGTATGGTAGATCCATTTACTTCTTGAGTTTCTCTATTCACCTCCATTATTGGAAACTCTATTATCTTCTTGAGCTTTTCTTATGGCGACAATAATCGCCTGAAATTCTGAGTTTATCGCAATCCCACTTATGTCACCAATTGTTGTCTTAAAACCATTAACCAACAGGGTATTAACACAACCATTAAAACTGAGCTTTAAATAACGTTTCTAAAATCTCTTAAGATTTTTTAAAAATGACACAATAATCCATGTATTGTTGATCTGACACCTAAGCATAACCATCAAAAACAGGTGTTTGTTCGTTCTAAAGCCAGCAAAAAAATAATAAATAATTTTAAATATTTTTTTTAAATAAAAACACACGCTATTCTTAGTGTTCTATGAATTCTATGAAAAACAAGAAAAAAGAATTTTCAAAAAACTAACCACAAAAACACAATACGTTTAAACACGATATTAAATATTTATATGCGAGTACGTAGTACAACAAGCATGTTTTTACGCGCAAAAAAAAGGGTTTTATTGTATGTGAGCATATCAGTTATGCATACATGTACGTGTGTGTAAGTGAGTGAGTAAGTGTCAATTGAGGTTATGCACATGTTGGAAATCCTAAAACCGTTTTATAAACATGGTTTGAGAGAGAGAGCACAACACAAGTGAGGTCGTTTTGTTTACGTTTGAATAAACATAAGCATTGTTGTGTTTATTATAGTATAAGCCTTTTATGCGTGTGTGTGTGTGTGGGTTTTTATAAGCATTTCATTGCCTTATATTGCCATCATTATATTTTCTCTCTTTCTCAACTTTACAATGTCAGCTTAACTGCTCTCTCTCTCTCTCTTTACATTTTTATACAATATTTATACGGCATGTCTATATTAAAAATAGACAAGCGAAAGGAGACCGAGTATCATTGATACATTTATATTTTGTATAACTGTTATTGTTGTTGCCTTTTCATGTGCATTTGTTTGTGTATGGGTATGTGTGTATATATATGATAATGATAATGATGACAGTAATATCATAACAAATGATTTTTGTGCGTTTCTTTTATGTGCCATGTATGTAAACATGCTAAACATGAAACGTGTGTTTTTGTTTTGTTGTCTTGTCCAGGAACAAAGAGCTTTTTATTCCGGAAAAAAGGAAATTTGATGAGCACATGTTAACTCACACACACACATGTTAACTCATACTCTCACATTTTTTTTTATTTCTTGCTCCTGTTGTTTAGGTATTTTGTCTTCATAAACTTTATGCTCTTTAATGCCACCAAAATAAATGGTTTTTCTTAAATAAAAGAGAAAGAAAGAGAATCTTTTGCATTTTCAGTTTACTTTCAAGGCTCATGGATCAATTAGCTTATGCTACAAATTTTTATTTTATTTTGTTAATGGCTCTCACTGTTAATCCTTGATGTCGTATGTTCCATAATCTTTTGTTTGTTTTTGTAGTTTTTCAAATACTTCATCATCATCGTCGTTAACCATTATTTTTTTTCTGAGTGTCCCAAGTGTTGATAAAGAGTCTGATAAACCTATTCAACCACAGAAATACTGGTCAGTTATTGACCAGTAATAAGAGATGGGCATGTTGGCGATATGGCCAGGAAATAACATTCCAATATTAACATGTACTAACACAAGATATTGAGAAATAAAATCAAGCTGTGCACAATTCCTTTAAAAGCATAATATTATTTTCTTTATGACAGGGTTCTCCATTCTTGGGTAACAAAATAAAACACACATAATCTTACGATTTCGATGAAACTTTTATTTCGCAACAGTATTTACTTACGTTTTGGCAACTTCTAGAACTTGCTGTTGATTTGTTATTGTTTTTTTGTTGTCATATTTCTAAATAAAACCCGAAAAAAGCTACAATTTCGATGAAACTTTTTTTCATTATTCCTGCGAGGCAATGTCATTTAAATGACTTCCTATGGGTTGTTTGCAGCACACGATTCCCTTGAGATAGTTTTTATTGCATACTTCCAACGGTAGGTTAGGTTAGGTAAGTAGCTCGATAATTTAATTTGATTGTGATTGATTGGAGAATAATTTGACGGTGTCTCCACATCAAATTAAATTAAATCACAATTTAGGAATGTGAAAAACCCCTCAACCGGTAGATGTCAAGACCGCTCTCTTTCCAACGGTATCTCAATGATGATTTTTTTGAGTATTGGCTTCCAAATGCTCCAACGTTAGGGGATTATCAGTATAAATACGATCTTTGGCTTATGCTTACAATAAAAGATCTAAAGACCTGAAGTTGTATGATCTTGGTAGTGTTATGTGTCTCGTGACATCTTCATAATCTTCAATTGCAAAACCACTGAAGGGATAACGCGATATTGAAGGTCAACAAGGGGACGAATTTATTTTCTTTTTTCTTTATATGGAATTTGCTTATGTTGTATTTTTTCTTAATTTCCTTTAGTCATACATGAAATTGTGGTCGAAAAATATTGAAAAACCAGAAAAATACTGTTGCATACTCTAAGGGGAAAGTAAACTACACTGAGCGCCATAATTGAGTCAACACTTTTGTTTTTAAGTATAAAGCAGTTTTGTTCTTAAGTATAAAAAAAGTTCCTTTATCATGAATTGTTGTTTTTGTTTTAACATTTCATAAGTAATAAATAAACGTTTTTATTTTTGGAAATTTATTCGACTATTCTCATTTACTTTTCTCGCTATCCTAAGAAAATTAATTATTTCAATGGTGTTTACTCACTTTTGGCGCTCAGTGTACGTGGGGTATTTCCCTACAGGTGATGCTTCTTCGAAAGCGGTTACCCCAGAGAGTGATAGTAAGTTTGTAGGTTTAGCCTGAAAGAGATTTTGAGTGAAATTTAACCTTTGCCCTCACGCGAGTTTGTAGACCCTACAACATGAAGGATTATCTTTTTCTTTACAACTGTAGATTTAACTTTAAAAGGTAAAGAATTGATTTTAGTCTAAGGGAAGTTGGCAGCGTGAAACCAACTACAAAGAGGCTCTATGTGGAGACACACATTACAATATGGCTCATTCGTCTTAAGCAAAATACCAAAAAAATATTTCTCCCAACAGTCTTCTGGTTAAAGCTCTGGGGAAAGTAAATAAAATTGCCGTGAACATTTTTTCAAAAGTGTGGCTTTCGGGGTCGACATTAAACTGTAGGCATCGCCACTCATAAATAAAATTTACACACACAACCTGAGTGGTGTGAGAAGCTAGGTTGTAATCCTGACAAATTAAGGATGTATTGATGCCCAAAACACAAAAGGAAAATGGGTATTGGTTCTGTCGTCCTTGAGAGAAAAATGTTTAAAAATTTTATTTAAAATTTTTGTAAGCATTTTTCCCCGGCACTGCTTTTCCAATATTTAATGACTTTTCTTTAGCCCACATGGCTTTTAACGGTTTATTAATAAAGTTAACACTCAAGTTGGCTAAAAGTGTTGGCGGATGTGCGAGAAAGTATTGGAAGGCATTTTATTTGATGGTTTTATTGGCGTATTTTTTTGTGGTTTTTCTTTTGGGTTTCCCTTTTATCGGCTTTTGTAAGGAGCACAACAAGTACAAAATAGGTAAAGGAGGAAGGGGAGAATAAGGATAAGATAAGGACCTGCATGAATCGAAATGAAGTGATATGTGAAGCATAACGAGAAAGTAAAACCAAAAAAAAAAAATCAGTCAAGCAAACTACCAAACACCAGCATTACATTCATGAACATGAACATGAACATGAACATGAGCACACAGTATTGTTATGTGAATGAATGGCAACAGAGGCTTTGGCAATTGGCAAAAAGGCACATCTCTGGTTATGGTTATGGATGCTGGATATATTGATTGATTTATGAGTCTGATGTTTATTGGGCTTCATTTTTATTTGATTTTCTTTGTTTTTTTTTCTTTCTCTGAAAATATTTTAATTTTTCCAAGAGAAATTGAAAAAAAAATTACAAACAAAATGAACAAAATTGTTCACTTACATACGAGAGGTAAAGCAGAACTAACTACTGATCCATAGCTATGGAGAAATGAGGATGAATTCTTAAATAATTTTAGGCTTTCAATGGCAAATTGTGGGCGAACATTAATCCAGTAAATGAATTGAAGTTTCTTTTCCTTTCTTTCAATTTTTTTTAAACGATTTCATCACGTCGCTTTACATTATTAAACGTTAATTACACACATTTTAAATGCTTATGTTTAATAATGATGATGGTCACTCAGTCACTTACTCCTTTACTCTCCCACACATACACTCATCACACAAATTTACTTGGAAAAAAAGACAAGACCGACAAGATAGACCAGGCCAGGCCAGGACAGTACACTATGTGAGTCAGCGAATGAAATTTTAAATCCGTTTCGAAGCAAAAAAAAAAGGGATTTAATTGTTAATTAATATCCTGGTGATTTATTAATCAATTATAAGCGATAAAAAATTGCTTTTCACCATGGAATTGCATTAAAAAATTTAATTACACACTCAATGTGTTTAACTTTGAGGTTTTTTAAAGGGTTTTCAAGTGATATAATGAAAGGGACATTAATTAATAAAAAAAAAACAGAAACTAATTTAATATGATTATTATTATTGAAAGAGTAATGCTTTTAAGAGACTTATAAATAAATTTTAAAACGTTTTAATTTGTATAATATTGTTGAGAAAACAAAATAATAAAATATAGCAATAATACCTTAACGGATAAAGAAGAAGAAATGAAAACAATAACAAATCAACAGTAAGTTCTCGAAGTTGCCATATAAAAACAATAACAATATGCTGACGACGTTAAATTATTTTATACTTTTGATCATCATCATGGTCAGGCTGTCCTTCAGCGAAATATTTGGTCAAATCACACAAGCCGTTGTATCGTTGTATTCATTGTATTGTTGGAAGAACATACAACAGTGTATGATTGTTGTTATATACACATTTTTTTTATATGATTTTAAAAGTTGTATTGGTTTCGTGCTATCAAATTTTGTGAATGAAAAAATGTGTATATGTTTTCATATGTTTTTAAAAAGTTGTGTTGGTTTCGAGCTATCCAATTGCTTGAATGCCACGAGATACACAATACAGCATAGCATTGAGCGTTCACAAACAAACAAATGTATTCAATACAACATACTCGATACAAAGTCGTGTGAATTGCCCAATTGATTTGCTTGTAACTTGGTGCAGAATTAATTTAATGGATCTTAACTTGAAGAAATGTAAATGCATGGTTTTCTCTCGCGGGGGCGTAATAAAGTCCACTTATGTAATTAATTCTTGCCCTTTGGAAACTGTGACTACATTTCTTGATTTGGGAGTATTATTGGATATGAAATTGTCTTTTATTGATCATATTAGTATGATGATTGGCAAGGCTCGGGCTGTTCTTGTGTAAAGATGGGCTAGGGAATTCATTGATCCTTATATAACGAGACTGCTATACATTTCACTTGTTAGACCTATTTTGGAGTATGCGTCTATTATTTGAAATCCATACTATCGTTGTCATAGTGATTCAATAGAGTCTGTGCAGAAGCAGTTTTTATTATTCTGTTTACGTGGCTTAGGATGGGATTGTGACAATCTGTTTCCCTCATATGAGGCTAGATTAGGTTTGATAAAACTTCCATCTTTAGAACGTAGAAGGGCTGTTTTAGGGGTTTGTTTTGTTTTTAATCTGGTTAAAGGTGATATCGATTCTGAGTTTTTGCTTTGTAACCTGAAGTTCAGTATTCCAGCAAAATTTTCACGGCGCTATCGTCCTCTTTCTTTAGATTTTTATAGAACGCACTATGGATGTAATTTTCCTTTTCGTAGATTATGTAATGATTTTAACTTATATTATGATTTTATTGATTTTAATTATAGTGTTTGTAATATAAAACGTATCTTATATGCTGGCATTAATTTGTAAATTATTATATAAAAATGTATTATCGTTCTTGTTATACGTAGTTCATGTTTATTGTAACTTTATTCAGCTTGTGATTAATTTCTGTAGCTGTTTTATGTTCTCGTTGCCATTACTTTTCCCTTACCCGCTGCAGTCCGGACTGTAGTGTGTACGTGCCCCTACGTAATGGGGACGAGCCCTCCGCGGTCGGGAGAGGGTGGGTTAGTGTGAGGCCGGGGACGTTCGAAAAAAAAATCAACAGTAAGTTCTCGAAGTTGCCAAATAAAAAATAGAACGAAGGGTAATATTGCAAGGCATTTGTAGTAAAAATGTTAATCAAATATTTTCTGTATAAATCGAGAACACATAGTCTAGTAGGTAGTGTGTTAGACACGAGTTTGTGGTTTAAACTCCAGCTCAGACATCTCGAACAAAACGAGATATGAAAAAATATTTTTAATATTTTCTCTCAGAAGTCTTCTGCCAAAAACTCTGAGAGTAAAATGAAAATACCATGAAAAGCTTATCAAAAATTCGTTGTCGGAATGGACTTTAAACTGTAGGTCCAACCACTCACGCATTAAATTAACATACACCTCATGGATAGTGCAAGCAGCTAGATTGTAATTCTGATTAAATCATTATAAGGGCTAACTAGGTGAAGCTTGGGTCTTATTTCTTTGCTACAAACAGACATTATTCTCGCCTGGATAGTGTATATAAGCAAAGAAAATAAAGTATAAAGAATGTGCATTTTAACATATTTTGGAATATTTTTCAAAACTATTTCACGACGCGGGGGGAAAGATAGAAGGGAATGATACAGAAACCAAGAGCGTAACAATGCGTTGTTCTCATCGTGCGTTTTTGTTGTTTGACCACTTTTTATTTATTTTTCTGGTGGACGTCGGCACCAATGTCCCTCAGGGAAAGAATATCTTCGGCTTTTTACACACATAGGACACGAACATCAAGACTGTTCGTTAAAAAGAGCGTAAAAATCTTGTCAGTTTTTAAAGAAGAAGATTCATGTCGCTTTTTTCAGACTTCAATTATACACCCAAAGAAATATCACAGTAGTATTCACTAATATCAATGAGAAATGATTTCGATTTTTGGAAGAATACTTGCCAAGTTAAATACGGTGTCTTTAGGGATTTAGTGCAGTACAATTTTGCTATATTTTCCGATCCCATATACATATCATTGGGTTAATAAGTAAACTTGAAATTATTACTAACAATTTTCCTCTAGGTTAACACATGCCTATGGTTATGGATTAGTGAGTGAGAGAGAGGAAATAAGTTGAGAGAAATTATTTATTTACAGCCATAGAAATGTGTTAGTAAGTAATATACGCTATTTTTATTTTCATTTCATCAACATACATATGTAAGGCTGTGTATCGTTGTCTTAATAATTTTAGATAAATAAAAATAAAATAAAACATCGATTTTATTATTAAAAGAACATGAAGCTATCCATCTTTGGCTTAAAAATTAGGCCATGTTTTTTAGATAAATAAAAATAAAAAGAATAAAAAACCATTTTTTATTAAAAGAAAAAAAAACGAACATTCCAAAGCATTTAAAAGAATTATACTATGAGACAAAATAAAAAATCAAATACGCCCAGCTAATGACGTAGAACATTTTTAACACAAAATATTCTTCGAGTGTTTTTCTGAAATAAAATGATAAAGCATCCGCAGCACATGTATTCTTGTTGCAGTCTGATCGACAACTAAATCAAAAAACACAAGAATACATACACATGTACATACGTACGATGAGAGCAACACATTGTTACGCTCTTTGTTTGTGTTCATTTTCCTTCTGTCTTCCTCTCCCCTCACCCAGAAATGATTTTTAAAAAAATTTGGTGGGAGCGGGTCGTAATGTTACGACCCGCCATAAGAAATTTTACTTCTACATGATGCGCATTCTTTATATCCATATTCTTTGCTAGTAGTTAGTGTGCTGGTTTATTAAACACGAGTTTGTGGTTTAAACTCCAGTTGAAATATCTCGAACAAAACAAGATATGAAAAATATTTCCTAAGGCAACATACTCTCAGAAATTTAAAATGCAAATACCATGAAAAGCTTATAAAAAATTTGTTGTCGGAATCGACTTTAAACTGTAGGTCTCACCACTTACGCATTAAATTAACACACACAACATGGATGGTGCAAGCAGCTAGATTGTAATTCTGATAAAATCAATATAAAGAGTGTTTTTTATAGAGGTATAGAACTTTAAGTTGGCATTACTTTTCAAGATGGCGACCAATTTAACAGCTGTCAAATGATTTATTCTCAGTTTGGTTTGGCAATTCATCATGAATAGACTCACGCCTGACTAACGCTTGCAAAGAGTGCAATTTTATTTCGAAAATAATGGTTCTGTGCGGAAAACGTATCGCGCACTACGTCCATTTTATCGTCGACAAAATCGTCCATCAGAGCAGTTAATTCGATTAACCATGGAACGTTTTCGCACCACGTTTACTCTTATTGATAACTCGCATCCCCAGAGACGCTGTACGGTGCGTACAGAAGAAGCTATTGCTGCTGTAGAGCGTAGCATTGAGGAAGACCCGAATGAGTCCATCCGCCATCGGGCACAGGCATTGGATCTGTGTCCATCCACTTTATGGAAGATTTTGCGGAAGGATCTGGGTTTGCGTGCTTACAAAATCCAACTCGTGCAAGATTTGAAGCCAAACGATCATCAAGTAAGGCGTAGATTCGTCGAATGGGCCCAAAACGAGATTACCGTTGTTCCCGACTTTCATAAGCGAATTTTGTTTAGCGATGAAGCGCACTTCTGGTTGAATGGCTACGTCAACAAACAAAACTGCCGCATTTGGAGTGAAGGTAATCCTCAAGTGTATGTGGAAACACCGTTACATCCAGAAAAACTGACTGTTTGGTGCGCTCTATGGGCTGGTGGAATCATTGGTCCGTACTTTTTCAAAAACGATGGTGGTCAGAACGTTACAGTCAATGGTGATCGGTATAGAGCCATGATTACAAACTTTTTCATTCCTGAATTGAATAACCATGATGTCCAGGAGATGTGGTTTCAACAAGACGCGCGCAACATGTCACACAGCTCGTGCCACAATAGATTTATTGAAAGACACGTTTAGTGATCGCCTAATTTCACGTTTTGGACCTGTGAATTAAACTCCAAGATCTTGTGATTTAACACCGCTAGACTACTTTCTGTGGGGCTATGTAAAGTCATTGGTCTATGCGGTAAAGCCACAAACGCTTGACCATTTGGAAGACAACATTCGCCGTATTATTGCCGATATACGGCCACAAATGTTGGAAAAAGTCATCGAAAATTGGACGTCCAGATTGGACTACATCCGCGCCAGCCGTGGCGGTCATATGCCAGAAATCATATTTAAAATGTAATGCCACAAGATTATCTTTCGGATAAATAAAATTCATGTCAATCGAATAATCAATCCATCGTTGTTTTATTGCAACTTAAAGTTCTATACCTCCATAAAAAACACCCTTTACATATAAGGGCTGATTAGGTAAGTAAATAATTCATCGGTGAAGCTTTGGACGAATTTCATTGCTACAAACTGACGTCATCCTCTCATTGGTAGTGTATATAAGTCACAGAGCAAGAAGCGAGGACTTCTACTTGACTTTAAGCAAAGCTTGCAATAATTTTATCACTCAGTTTCGCTTTCATAAGGAAAAGTGTAGACACAAATTTTTTTGTGCGCACTCCTCAATATACAAACTTTGTTACACATTAACAATCAAGAACTTGAAGAATGGTTTTCTTGAAAATATTTTTGTATTGTTGTTGTTTGTATCTCTTAGCCACTTAAAGGTAATATAATCCCTAAGCCCCTTTACAAAAAGCCCATAACATCCGTGCATTAAATAGAATTCCAACCATAAACCATGTATTCTGTCATAACAACATAAGTAAACATTTCAAACTAAAACTGTTAACCCAGTCCATTTGCCATTAACAAATTTATTTGTTCGGCATTGAACAAAACATTTTTGGAAAAAAACCGACTTTATTTCAAGAATGTTTACCTCAAAGTCTACAGTGAAATTGGCATTGGTTTTTAGGTCAAAACTATCAAATAACATAACACACAAGCGAAAAAAAATGAGAATGCATAAGTATTCATGACCGACTTTATGATACCCTACACTACAGAGTTTTTTTTTTTTTTTTTTTTTTTGTTTAATAAAGGTTATAAAGTGTTATTAATGCCACGATTTCGAAGAACCTTTTATTTGAATACAATGCTTGGAGCACCACATTTCCATTCAGCAGTGTCATGTCTGAAAGTTTAAAGTGTGTGGTTTAGGTCAACCTGCGGGATGTGATAATAAACCCAAGGGTTTGTTGTTGCTTTTATTAGCAGATATTTGTTTGTCTTAATCTTTCAATTTTTTTTTTGCATTTCAATTTTTCCAAATTTTATTTAAAAACTTTTTTTAAGTGTCTAGGGAAAGCAAAGAGATATTCCACACTATTTCATTTGCATTATTAAACTGCATATGATATTCAATTTAAATTTTAAATTATCCTTCAATACAAATCCTTAGAGTAAAAACTATCACACACACAAATTGTCCCTTCAACTCCATTAAATCCAACAAAACTGATGGAAAAAAAATCAACAAAAATCAACAAAAAAACCACAAAAATTCAATACAATTTCGTCTGTGTTTAGAAAAACAATACAAAAACAAAAACTAAAGAGTAAAAAAACTAAGTAACTCAAGGCTAAAAATTAAAACAAAACACAGACAGAATACAGAAAAACTTGGAAATTCTTTTTCAAAGATTTTTAAAAAAAAAAATTCTCACACTAGTCGACTGTGAACAACACACGAATACAAAAGTCCTAACCATACAGTTACAAAAATAAAAAGAAACGAGGAGAAAACAAAACAAATGATGCAGATGCTGATGCTGGTTCTTATCTTAAACGAAATTTTTAGTGCCTGAATTAAGGCGCGTGCATGCCTTGCTACCTCGCTCTCTCTCTCTCTCACTCTTTCTTTCTCTTGAGAAATATGTTTTAAAAACTTTTGCAATTTCTAATCAAAACATTACCTGATTGCCGGAAGTTAAATTTTAAGTTTCTCACCACACAACTCATCTTAAATATCAAATGATGAGCTTGATGGCGATGATGTGGGTGATGTTGAAAAAACTGCCATGAAGAGAGGCGGCCTTAAGGCTTAAAACCATTTAAAAATCAAAACAGTCTAAACAAATATAAATTTTATCACCGGAAATTAAATGTAATTCTTCCATTTCCCTTACTCTTCGCCATGGCATTTAAGGTTAATGAGTGTGAGAGAGTGTTTCAAAAAATAAAAAATAAAAAAAAGAGAAAAGTTTTCAAGCAATTAAAGGAGTTTGAAAACGAAATAAAATTTCAAAGGAAAGTAAAATAAATCAAACAAAATTACTCGCTTAAGACAGCAATTATCAGGATTGAAAATCGCACGTCTCTTAAAGCCTCAGCTTGTAAATATCTTTCTCCTAACACTTCATTTATTTAAAGTAAGGTTTGCCATCAATCCAAATATTTAAAAAAAATTCAAGATTACGAATTGCGACTAAAAGTATGCTAAAGTTTCATTAACAACACATGATAGATTAAATCAGGCTTAAAAATACTATGTGTGTGTGAAAACAGAAGCAATTTAATCTTGAAAACCATAAAAACCACTGACACAGCATATGACGACTCTCTTATAATGCTCTCATTATTAAGAATTATAAATAGACACACGCAAATACTGTAATAGATAACAGTCTCCATGGAAAGAACACACACACATACTAACGCATACGCTAAAAGAAATATTTAAAACTGAAAACCACTCTCAAATGATGGTTTATTTGCTCAAAACCTCAACTACAAAAATGATAATGAAAATGAACACATGGAGGGCATAGAGCATGTTTTACATATACTTGTACCCCTGTCTCTTTATCGCTCTGTCTCTAGCTCTTATTTATACATATATGTATATGTATATGTCTCAGCATTTTGATTATAATCAGCGACTTGTTGGCCGCGTATGCGTGTGTGTGCAACCGTAATTTAGCGTATGAATAATGTTCATTCATTTGGTTATTCATTCATGCATGGCAATGCTAAAAACTAAACCAAAAGAAATAATATAAGCATCGCATACATATGCATGTGCATGCCTGAGAGTACTTACAAAGTGAGAGAGAGCACCTGTTATGTGGGTTGAGTAGTTTTGTTTTTCTCGCTTTCCAAGTATGTTTTCTTTTTTTTTTTTTGCAATACTGCAACAGTTGTTGTTTATTATTATTTTTTATTTATTTTTTGCTTAACTTAACAACAACCATCACTAAAAAATAACTGTAAAGTAATGTGTAGAATTATCCATACACTTCTAAATATTACACGAAGCAAGTTTTTTTATTTTTTGTAATATTCGTGCATTTACTGTTACTTTTCCATCAACATCAACAACATCAGCAGCAGCATCATTCTTCTTGTTTTGAGTAACATGAACTTGTTTTTGTCATTGTTGTCTCTTTTTCAGTGCAGTCGTTTTGTTATTGTTAAATAATGTCCCTTTCATAGTTTTGTTTTGTTTTGTTTTTTTTTTGTTGCTATTGTTGAAGCTAAAATATCAACATCACTACCAACACACTCACTCAAAGATTCCTTGTTTATGTAAATAAGCAGTAAGACAAGGGAAATTATAACGCACAGACTAGTTGCTGTTCTTTGCAAGAGAAATTCATGAGAGTGTAGGGAGATTGTGGGTAAAAACAAACGCTGTGTTTCTTGTTGTATATGACTTTTTTTAATAAACCCTGTATCTGTTCCCTTGTTTAGGTTGGCAACGAAATTTGTCAACGTTAGTTTTGATGACGAATATCATCTGCGTTAAGCATTTTATTCGTGTCACTATCATCTTTACAATAAAAAAAATAAAAAAAACTATAGTTTATTTGCGTTGCTTTAGCTTTGGGGTTGTATTTCCTTAGTTTTGTTATCATTCTATTATTTCTGGGAAAAGTTTAAAATTAATTTTCATTTTTTTTTTTAATTTATCAAAAAACAAAAAGTCAAAAACGATGTTTAAATTCATTGCATTTTTGAATTTTATGTAAACGACTTGCTTGCAGTTACCTTACCCACGATATTTGTGAATACTTTATGGGTTCAAAAGGAAAGGAAACCGCACAGTCTTTGAGGTAAATTCACAAAAAATTCGAATGCAGTCAAAGAGTACAAATTTGTTGGCCAATTGATCATTAAAATACTTATAGAAACATTAAATTATATTAAAAACCGATTTAAAATTACGGAAAACTATGAATTTGTTTCGAAAATAATAAAAAAAAAAATTGCATTTCTTAAGCAGTTAAAAAGTCATCTTTCTCTTGCTCTTTTTTCTTGCATAGATATTCACAATACATCATCTTCGCCTATGCCATAACGGTAACATTTCTGAAGTGACAACAGAAAATAGCGAACAAACCCATTTCCTGACTTTCATTTTAATCATTGAAATTAAAATAATTTTCAATTTCCCTTCAACAACAGAAAACTACACGACAGAGAGTGAAAAAGAGAAAGGCACACAGGGAGAGAAAGTGTGAAAAAGATTACAACATTATTATGTGCACATAATTTCACTTAAAAACTTTTTGCCCACACTTCACTCTCTCTCTCTCTTTCACTCTGCCACTCTCTTTTTGTTTTTATTTTTTATGTTGTATTAAAATTTCGCTTTTTTTAATTTGTTTTTAATTAACTAGAAGTCACGAGTTGTCAGTTGTCACACAATATTGTCTCTCACTCACTCGCTATCGTTCGGCAACACAAACACGTACTAATAAGAGTAATGCTGTGAGAAACAAAACAAAAACAAGAAATTTTATAACAAATGCATGTACGCACTCACACAGTTATTCAGTGTTCAAGTAGCCGTGAAGACAAAATAAATGAAAACAAAACACAGAAAAAAAGCGAGTGCAAAAGTATGTGTGAAATTGAAGAGTTTATGTGTGTTTAAAAATGAATTCATGAGGACAGTTATTTATGTTTATATGTATGTTTGTATAGGTAAGTGTTTTTATAAAAATAAAACCGGTGTACAGCACAATATTCACAATATGACAGCTTTAAAGGTAGTGCATGACTGAATGAATGAATGCTTGCCAGAGCTTGGCTGCCTGGCTGCCTGGCCTTACAACTACTTTAATAATGAGAGTGTTTGCTCATCAATAAATATAAGCGTGTGTGTGTATGTGTTTTCTATTGTTTTATACAGTTTTTTATGAGTCATATACTATGATTCATATAGGGATGAGAGCTTTAAAAAGAGTGGGTTACTCTGGCAGGATATTTTACTGTGTTAAAAAAACAATGTTGCAGTTTGGCATTTTTTTTTATAGAAAATTAAAGAGAAGAGAAAATTGCCGTTTAAAAAAAATAGAGAGTAAATTAAAGAGTAGCCTGAGAAGATGATCAATGAAAGAGATTTTTATGCAATAAAGTGAAGAAAAGTGTTGGATGTCACCGTAGTCTATTGGTAGTGTGCTGGCTTATTATACGTGGGGCCCCAAGTCAGGCATCTCTAACAAATTGAAATACGAAAAAATATTTCTTCGGCGTCTGTATTCTGGAGAAAACCCTGAGAGTAAATACAATTACTATGAAAATGAAAATTTAAAATAAAATAAGAAGTTCTGATAAACGCAAAATTTTTATTGAAATATTTCCAATAATTTCCAACCCTGCTGTATGTTATTATTTATTAAGCCACATAATTGTGGTTTATAATGATAGTTTGTGGTTTTTTAGTTTAGATTTCCTTTTGAAAATCGATAAAAATCAATTGCAAAACAGAGAGTACAACTAATAAAACACATTTCATGTTAAAAGTGGCAATTGGTGATAAAAACAAATCCTTTTAAATGGATTTTGAAAACAAAAACTTGTTGGCGGATTAATTGCATGGAAAACTTCAATGAAGAAAATCACGTTGCCTGCATTAAAATGTTGTCAATATCCGTTTCACAATTATTTTCTTCTTTTTGATTGGCAGTTGGATACTGCAAATGCAATACTTTAATGCACTGTCTTAAGCTGCATGATGTTAAAGTTTATGATAAGAATTCTTAAGTAAAATCATAAGAAGCTGTTAAAATATTCTGCCACGTCTGCGTTTTCTTTACATTTCTTCTGTGGTCTTTGTTCTCGAACAAATTGTGCAAATGATTATTTCAATTGATTGCCATTTTCTTCCTCATTGTTGTCTTATTGTTGCCGTTATAATAACAATAAATATTATTGTTGTGTTACTTATATTGTTATTTATTTGTTAAGTAAGTTATAGATCCTCCTCCATCATCATCATTTCTTCCTTCAGCACTCATTCACGTTTTCTTTCTTGTGGCATTATGGCCCATTTAGTGTAGGACTTTAACAATAAAATTTCTTCTTTCTTTTTGTTTGTATTTGAGCTGACAAATTGTTGTCGTCGGTTTATTTTTTTGCTCTCCTTCCATCTGTCTCTGTCAACCAATTGACGCTTACAATTCACGTTAACGCGAAAGGGCATTTCTTTACATAACAATTCACAGCAATTCGTAATGAAAATCAGATTTTATGGCTTAAAGGTTTAAGCGGTTAATATTTATTGGATTTTGTTCATTTTCTCTTCAGCTACTTAAATCAGCTACTGGAAATGAATTTTTGATTTATTTTTTGCAATGAAGGCGTATGATTTATGTGGAACTATGCTATAAAAATTAATTACATCGTAATCACATGCTGTAGGTATGGAAAGAATATAAAGGGTGTTTTTTATAGAGGTATAGAACTTTAAGTTGCAATAAAACAACGATGGATAATTCGATTGACATGAATTTTATTTATCCGAAAGATAATCTTGTGGCATTACATTTTAAATATGATTTCTGGCATATGACCGCCACGGCTGGCGCGGATGTAGTCCAATCTGGACGTCAAATTTTCGATGACTTTTTCCAACATTTGTGGCCGTATATCGGCAATAATACGGCGAATGTTGTCTACCAAATGGTCAAGCGTTTGTGGCTTTACCGCATAGACCAATGACTTTACATAGCCCCACAGAAAGTAGTCTAGCGGTGTTAAATCACAAGATCTTGGAGGCCAATTCACAGGTCCAAAACGTGAAATTAGGCGGTCACCAAACGTGTCTTTCAATAAATCTATTGTGGCACGAGCTGTGTTACATGTTGCGCCGTCTTGTTGAAACCACATCTCCTGGACATCATGGTTATTCAATTCAGGAATGAAAAAGTTAGTAATCATGGTTCTATACCGATCACCATTGACTGTAACGTTCTGGCCACCATCGTTTTTGAAAAAGTGCGGACCAATGATTCCACCAGCCCATAAAGCGCAACAAACAGTCAGTTTTTCTGGATATAACGGTGTTTCCACATACACTTGAGGATTACCTTCACTCCAAATGCGGCAGTTTTGTTTGTTGACGTAGCCATTCAACCAGAAGTGCGCTTCATCGCTAAACAAAATTCGCTTATGAAAATCGGGAACAACGGTAATCTCGTTTTGGGCCCATTCGACGAATCTACGCCTTACTTGATGATCGTTTGGCTTCAAATCTTGCACGAGTTGGATTTTGTAAGCACGCAAACCAAGATCCTTTCGCAAAATCTTCCATAAAGTGGATGGACACAGATCCAATTCCTGTGCTCGATGGCGGATGGACTCATTCGGGTCTTCCTCAATGATACGCTCTACAGCAGCAATAGCTTCTTCTGTACGCACCGTACAGCGTCTCTGGGGATGCGAGTTATCAATAAGAGTAAACGTGGTGCGAAAACGTTCCATGGTTAATCGAATTAACTGCTCTGATGGACGATTTTGTCGACGATAAAATGGACGTAGTGCGCGATACGTTTTCCGCACAGAACCATTATTTTCGTAATAAAATTGCACTATTTGCAAGCGTTGTTCAGGCGTGAGGCTATTCATAATGAATTGCCAAACCAAACTGAGAATTAATCACTTGACAGCTGTTAAATCGGTCGCCATCTTGAAAAGTAACGTCAACTTAAAGTTCTATACCTCTATAAAAAACACCCTTTATTTTTATTACATTATTTCTATAAATTTTTCGGTAGCAATAGCCACAAAAATGATTTCTATGATAAGAATTTCGATAACAATAAGTTTGTATATAAAATTTTGCAATCACATTTCGTATTATTTCACATTTTCGTAAAGGAAATTTTTGCAATGTTAATAATTTTCCATAAAATAATTTTCGATAACAATAATAAAATCAATTTCCTAGAACATTGGGGAAAAAAATTTCTCAATAACAGCAGTATTTGCAATAATGTATGAATAATTTCGATAACAATTATTTTGAAATATCAATAAATGCTATAAAAAAATTTCGGTAAATATTTCGATAACAATAACAAAAAATTTTCGATAACAATAGTTTTTTAAAAAATTTTACGATAACTATAATAATTCTTTTGACAACGATAATTTTCGATACAGAATATTTCGATAACAATAATTTTCTATAGAAAATTTTTCGATAACAACAAGTTTTCATAAAACAAAATTCGATCACAACAATTAATAAATAATTCTTTTTAAAAAATAATTTTCGATACAGAATATTTCGATAACAATAATTTTCTATAGAAAATTTTTCGATAACAACAAGTTTTCATAAAACAAAATTCGATCACAACAATTAATAAATAATTCTTTTGAAAAAATAATTTTCGATACAGAATATTTCGATAACAATAATTTTCTATAGAAAATTTTTCGATAACAACAAGGTTTCATAAAACAAAATTCGATCACAACAATTAATAAATAATTCTTTTGAAAAAATAATTTTCGATACAGAATATTTCGATAACAATAATTTTCTATAGAAAATTTTTCGATAACAACAAGTTTTCATAAAACAAAATTCGATCACAACAATTAATAAATAATTCTTTTGAAAAAATAATTTTCGATACAGAATATTTCGATAACAATAATTTTCCAAAGAAAATTTTTCGATAACAACAAGCTTTTATAAAACAAAATTCGATCACAACAATTAATATTCTATTAAAAATTTAAGACAATAATAATTTTTTTTTTTTCATAAAGTGTTCCTTTATCCCTAAAATATTTTATCATAAGAAATTTTCAAGTGAATTTCCCCTCCTTTAGAGAAAATTTTCAGTGAAACTCAATCAATAACAATTTTGTTAAAAGCCAAAATTTATATTTTTTTGTTATCGATACTTGTGACACTTCTTTATACCCTTAAGGATTCAAATTTTCTCACACCATAGTTAGGTTTTTAATATAAATAAAAACAGATGTTTTAGAAATGTTCAATTTAATGAAAACTTAAGTTTATGAAACGAAAGGCAAATATCATTTAATGAAAACTACTGTGGCTCTTTTGCTTTCCGGCTTTTTGCAGAAAGAATGGATTTTTCTTTAAAGTCGTAAATGGTTTTTAAATTATTGATCATTTCATTGTACTCTTCATTCCTTTATTGTTTTTTAGGATTGTTGTTTATGGAGTCTCACTTTAAAAGGCCATTTCGTAAGCAAGATATATCTGTAGTAGTGGTGGCGTTGACAATGATAGTAAAAGTGGTGGCAACAGCAACAAGTTATCAATTTGCGTGAGTGCTTTAATCATAAAATTTTTCCTCTTTCCATTTTTATTTTGTTTTAAGTTTCAATATACTTTTAGGTACCACCTTAGCAAAAGCAAGTGATATATTAAACCAAATGTCCTTGAAAATTATCTGGGTTTTATGCAACAGTAGTCTAGTGCCAATGGGATTTGGAGGTCTTCTCCTTTACTTTACTTATTTTATTTTATTTTATCCTTTTTGTCTCCTTTTAATATAATGTATTACATTTTTTCTATATTTTAAAAGACTTTTTAGCACTTACCCTTGTTATTTATTTGAATTTCTGAAATGAAAATAAAGGAAAAGAAGTTTTTATCAGTCAAAATTCTGTATGAAAATAAAATATTATAATGCAACGTATGATTGATTCTAATAATTTAAAAACTATGTCACTCATATGACTTCATTATGGAACTACTAAGATATTTTACATATTTCATTTAAATAAAAAAATGCAGAAAATTCTCTTTATCGTTCTTTCATTTTTTTCGATAACAACAAATTATGTTGTTCTTCAAATAGTTCAAACAACAGTTATCAACTATTTTTATCTACTTTTGGACAAAATCAATAAATAAATTGAGTGTATTAAAAGCGAAAACAAAAATAGAATTAAATCCAGCAGCAACAGGTTTTAATCACATGGAAGTATGTATAACCCATAGTAAATGCCGTTTTAAATCAATTTTAAATCAATATTTTCAAAATAATTTAAAAAAACCAGCTTAAAGACAAGAAATAAACATTCTGTAGATATCTATACACACACAGGGTACACCATAATAGCATTAAACATACACAGATTTTCCAAAATAATTCTCTTCCTTTTTTTATTTTCTACACAAACTTTGTTAAGCATTTTTTATAAGCTTACTACCTAACATAGTACATGTATACAAGCATACATACACAAGAGGCAGATAGAGAGAGCGAGAGAGAGTTTGTCACTAAATTTAGTTGTTTTTTAAATTTATTTTTTTTTCTCACTAGAATAGGAATTTCCCTAGTAAGGAAATTTGTAAACGGTTTCAATAACAGTTGGGCTTCTGACTATGTGTGGGTGTGCAAATCAAACTTTTACACACACTTGAATATGTACTCATACTCTGTTGCACTCACACTCATATTCATATGTATTAGAAGGATTATGGAAAACTTTACACTTGATTGCTTTAATTTGTTAGAATTTTTTGTTGTCGTTGTAGCCGTTTGCCGTTGTTTGTGAATGTTAAAGCAATGCAATGGTATTCTGGCTATTGCTGCTGCTACTGCTGCTGCTGCCATGTCAAACATACACGTTATAAATCTGGTTCAATGAATTTTATTTAGTTTTTCCAATAAATATTGCAAGTGCTGGCATGTATGGGAAGATAGCAATACTTGCAAATATAATGGAAAAATGAAATAAAAAAACGCTCAAAATAGTTTATTTTTTTTACTGTTTTTTAATGTCTTAGTTAAGGATTTAAGATTTCGAACATTGTAATTATTTTTTATTTTTAGTTTTTAAATAAAATGTTTATAGGGTTTCGTGAAATTATTTTTAATTTGTGAATTAACCACGGGCTCACGTTTAGTAAGACTTCTGTAACAAAATGCATCTTAAAAGTGACCACTTCTCGAACATTACGAGGTCATTACGATTGTCATAATCGACCTACTGCGGAAAGAATTGGCAAGATTATTAAGAAATTTAAAGAGAATGACAGCATTATAGATATGATAGGGCCTGTTGTACCAACGCAACATAAGCACTTTTGAAAATATTGTTTCTAAAGGGTGTTTTTTTTATAGAGGTATAGAACTTTAAGTTGGCATTACTTTTCAAAATGGCGACCGATTTAACAGCTGTCAAGTGATTTATTCTCAGTTTGGTTTGGCAATTCATCATGAATAGACTCACGCCTGAACAACGCTTGCAAATCGTGCAATTTTATTTCGAAAATAATGGTTCTGTGCGGAAAACGTATCGTGCACTACGTCCATTTTATCGTCAGAGCAGTTAATTCGATTAACCATGGAACGTTTTCGCACCACGTTTACTCTTATTGATAACTCGTATCCCCAGAGACGCTGTACGGTGCGTACAGAAGAAGCAATTGCTGCTGTAGAGCGTAGCATTGAGGACGACCCGAATGAGTCCATCCGCCATCGAGCACAGGAATTGGATCTGTGTCCATCCACTTTATGGAAGATTTTGCGGAAGGATCTTGGTTTGCGTGCTTACAAAATCCAACTCGTGCAAGAATTGAAGCCAAACGATCATCAAGTAAGGCGTAGATTCGTCGAATGGGCCCAAAACGAGATTACCGTTGTTCCCGATTTTCATAAGCGAATTTTGTTTAGCGATGAAGCGCACTTCTGGTTGAATGGCTACGTCAACAAACAAAACTGCCGCATTTGGAGTGAAGGTAGTAATCCTCAAGTGTATGTGGAAACACCGTTACATCCAGAAAAACTGACTGTTTGGTGCGCTTTATGGGCTGGTGGAATCATTGGTCCGTACTTTTTCAAAAACGATGGTGGCCAGAACGTTGCAGTCAATGGTGATCGGTATAGAGCCGTGATTACTAACTTTTTCATTCCTGAATTGAATAACCATGATGTCCAGGAGATGTGGTTTCAACAAGACGGCGCAACATGTCACACAGCTCGTGCGACAATAGATTTATTGAAAGACACGTTTGGTGACCGCCTAATTTCACGTTTTGGACCTGTGAATTAAACTCCAAGATCTTGTGATTTAACACCGCTAGACTACTTTCAGTGGGGCTATGTAAAGTCATTGGTCTATGCGGTAAAGCCACAAACGCTTGACCATTTGGAAGACAACATTCGCCGTATTATTGCCGATATGCGGCCACAAATGTTGGAAAAAGTCATCGAAAATTGGACGTCCAGATTGGACTACATCCGCGCCAGCCGTGGCGGTCATATGCCAGAAATCATATTTAAAATGTAATGCCACAAGATTATCTTTCGGATAAATAAAATTCATGTCAATCGAATAATCCATCGTTGTTTTATTGCAACTTAAAGTTCCAGACCTCTATAAAAAACACCCTTTATTAGAGAAAGTGTGGCGCCTAATCCGAATTTGTTGATTCCACGCTAATGCCAGCAGTTGGGAAAATGTTACGTTTCATTATTATGGTTTTTTACATTTTGATCGGCGATTCCATTTGCATAAAAATACAAAAAAACCGCCCAATTACATACGATAGCAGACTGAAAGAATTTTCTTCTCATTTGTCAACAAATTCAAGAGGAACTTGTACAAACGCCATTTTGTATTGCAAAATTGATTGTTTGGTTCGTATTATAGACTGGACGTGTCATTAGGCCATTTTTCCACAAATTATTGCGGAGCTCTCAAGACGGCTTGTCATTTTCCGTGGACAGTCTCCTAATGTTAGCATGTGTTACAAACATTACAACGAACACAACATACTGCCACTATTTAATGGTGGTATAAGAGTATAAATGCTATTTAATTATTTAATAGCTTTGACCTATTGATTATTGACATTTTTCTCTCTCTCTCTCTCTCTCTCTCTCTGTCTCGTTCTCTCTTTTCAACATTAACTTCCTTTAACAAAAACTGGCAAAAAGGGAAATTATTTTCATTGTGAAAAATTGAAAATTGAAATGCGTGGCTGATAGACAACATTTAATAGCAATTACTAACACATTAAAATATTGTAGACATATGTATGTATGTGAATGTATGTATAGTACATGTATGTACAATATGTACACTGCTTGGTATGTGTTACAAATATTACTACAGCAGATACAAATTTATGTCAATGCCTCATTATTGTTACAAAAATTTTAAATAGAAATTCATTAAAATATTTATTCAGAATTTCATTAAATTATAATCGAATTAATATGGGTTTTTCATTTCAATTTTTTATTTCTTTTTTTTTAGTTTTTCATATGCAAAATGGAAAATTAATAGTTAAAGGGCAAATGATTAAAAGATAAACATTTAAACGCTTTCAATAAATGAAATTATTATTAAAAGTCAGCAAAGCGTTATTAATTAATATTAATTTGCAATTATTATTTACTTAATTGGTCATTACAAACCTTTATTCAGAATTACAACCTAGCTTTTCCTACCACTCATGTTGTGTGTGTTAATTTTCATAATGCGCTTTGACAATCTGTTCAAACAATTGATTCGTATAACAGTTTACAACAATTAACAAGATTGAAACAAGCAATTTAATTTATATGGCCAGAATTAGTCACACAGTAAAGGTATAATGAATTCGCCATTGTCTAGTAGGCAATATTCAACCCCTGCACTGTGTGGCATTTTGCCTGAAAACCTGGCCAAAATTAATAGAAGTGTTTTATGAGTTAATGGCTGGAATTTTTTGATAGTGTTAGTGATAATTAGCCCCAAGGATGAACCCAACTGATTTTGGTTCAAATCGGTCCGTGATTTCGCCTAGCTCCCATACAAATTCCCCTCGAAATTGCACTTATTTACACATAATTATGGCAATTATGCAACAATTATGATCAAATTTAGCATGGATTAGTTTTGTGTACTAAGAAATCATGGTGCAAAGTTTGGTGAAAATCGGATCACATTTGACCCTGGTCCCCATATAAAGTCCCCTTTAGAAATTCACGTTTGCGCTTATAAATGGCTTAAAAACATCGATATTGTGATGAAATTCGGTATGAACGTGTATTTTGTAAATCTAAATCAGATTACCAAATTTTGTTGGAATTATGGACCGACCATAATTGCCCCTTGGTCCAAAATAGGGCCCCTTAAGAAAATTTGTTTAGCAGTTATAATTGGCTTAAAAATTTTATTACCTCGATGAAATTCAACATGAACATGTTTAATATGAATGTGAATCATTTATGATCACATTTTATTATGATCGGATCATAGGTGCCCCTAGGTATCACACACAGTCCATTAAGAAAATCAAACATACATCTCATATTGTTATAATAGTCGACATACATATGTAACTTAAAAATACTCTGAAAGTAAATAAAAATGCCATGAAATGTTTTTCAAATCTATTCTACAGAGTCGGTTTTTAAGCTGTAGGTCTCGCCACTTATTGATAAAAAAATTAACACACCCAACATGAGGAGTGTAAGAAGCTAGGTTGTAATCCTAACTAAAAAATTGTACTGACGAATTCAGTGTGTAAAGTTATTGTGTTCTCTTAACATCTTTAATGCGCCTTTTAAAACTGAGAGCACTTGACTGGAAATCTTTGTTGTATCCATAGCTGCCAGATTTGACGATTTATCGTCATTTTGACGATTTTGAGCTCCAAAAATATCATTTTGACGATGTGACGATTTATGCTCTTATTTTGACGATTTTTGGAAATAAAAAATTTACATCATATTCTTACTTTAGTACATTAAAAGGCACTTTAAGCTTCGTATTTGCGTCGTAATTGCTACTATTGGAAATTTATTTACTTTATTATACAATATTTTATTAAGTTACGTTCGAATACCTGTGATTAACCCTTTGCGACCGTATTAATTTTATATAGGGGTGTCATGTAAACAGTAATACACAGTATGCAAGATTGTGAAGGAAAAAGTCAGTGTTGAAAGAGTCAAAATAAAATTCGTCATCGGAACACTTCTTTCAGTCAATTTCTTTTTGCCGTTTCATTAGAGCATTATTTTGAAATATTTTAAGAAGCGAAATCGCCAAATCTAAATAACCTCGTATTTGAGAATAATTTATCATTTGTCGTTGCAGACAATTTTAAAAATTTGAGTATAGCTTCTAATATTACCATCGGAAGACCAAAGGCAAGCGCCATTACTCAGGAAATGGATGGCAAGAAGGAAAGAGCGAACAGTGTTTATGGACAATAGGCTTGTATATGTTTATACCATAAGTAACAGGAATTGATTTCCACATACGAATAGTCCGACTAAAAATAGTATTTTTACTGTAATGCAGTGTGCGATCCACTGGCCAATCGACCACATACGTATGTGCTGGCCGAGAAAGACGAGCGTTACGTAGGAATGTATGATTTGCGGAAAACAGTGAAACACAAACCACATTGCAACAATGCTCCAATGATTCAAGAGTTAGATACACTATCGGCATTAACGAGCTACTACGGCCTCTTCTGTACATGGTCGAGAAACCTCAAAATAGACGTTGTGAGGCGCTGACCCATACATGAGAGTTGTATTCCATTCTCGGTCGGTCATGCTCAGAATGTCAAAAGATTTTGACATTAATACTTACACCATCCATAGCTTTAGATGATCCAATATTATTAGTGCCCTTATGTGTCGATAAACAACACTGGGATTGATTGTTTAATCCTTAAACAATTTTTTCTTGAAAATCATAAAAAATTTCTCCGTTTTCGAAAAAAAAAATTAATAAATGAAGATGAGGGACGCTGGCTTTTAATTTCTAACAATTTTTTTAATGTTTTATTTTTGTACTCAGATATGTACATACATTGACTTTATATGTTTTACTACAATAGATTCTGACGATTTTTTGACGATTTCAATAAACGTATTTGACGATTTTGACGATTTTTTCGCAAATATTTGACGATTTGGTGCCTCATTTATCTGGCAGCTATGGTTGTATTCGATAAAATTGTTCTGAAAAATGTTTGGAATGAAAAGTTTTCAAGATTTTTTTGATTTTTCCCATCATTTCTTTGTACAAATATCAGTATTCAGAATCAATATTGTATCGAACGCTTCAATATTTCTTTTAATTGGCTATACATACATACATAATTGGTCATTACAACCCTTCAATCAGCATTACGACCTAGTTTCTCACACCACTTATGTTGTGTGTGTTGATTTTATACATGAGTGGTGGGACCAACAGTTTAAAGTCGACTCCGAACGACAGATTTTTGAGAAACTTTTCATGGCAATTTTATTTTTACTCTCAGAGTTTTTGCCAGAAATATGCTGAAAGGAAGTCGTCGAAGAAATACTTTTTGTATTTATTTTGATGCCTGGCCTGGAGCTCGAGCTCTGGCTTTACGTCTAATAAGCCAACACACTACCTACTAGACCACGGCGACTTCTTTGTTGGCTATACATTGCTTTATAATCAAAAAAAGTCATCAATCAGTCAATCAAACTTTCGTTTTCTACATTTTTCTTTTCCTTTATCAGATTTTTTTTATTTTTAATTTTAATTTTCTATAAAATTTTCTATAAAATTTAATTTTCTCTAAAATGTTACACTGCGTTACAGGGATTTGTTTCCCAATAAAAAAATATAAAAGTAAAAGAAATCAATATAAAAAAATATATTAAAAATATACTCATAAATAAATACTTTAAGTTTCCAAGTTTATGACAATTTGAAAAGATTATCGCTGTCATCTTTACTTTATTAAAATACTTTCATTTTCAATTTATCTTTTATTACAGATTCAAAATCCGAATCTGAAACATATTTTATGTGGCCAATAACGATAATTCTGCAAATGTTTGTTAATATCGTTTACTGAAACACAGTCATAAACAACAAGTCCATAAAAATGTTATGAGGATAAATAAAAAAAAATAAAAACAAAATATTTAATACTGATAGATTTCTCCGAAAGCTTTTTTTTACAGCTTAAATAAATAGTTCTTTTTATGGTGTTTATTTAATAATAAATTATTTCCATAAGCAATTTAAAAATATTTCTATAATCCTTCATTCATATGGGAGAGGTTTATACAGGGATTTTGAAATACTTTTTAGTAAAATATTTAAAAACAAGACTAAAAGATTTACTAACCAAAAACAATGCTTGAAACAAAATCCTAAATAATTCAAGCATACATTTAGGTTATTCGATAAACAAGTACAAAAATAGAAGCATATTTTTAGGTTTGCACACTAAGTATGCCGAAATATGTTAAATGCTCGAAATATGCTTTCAATTGAAATGATATCATTATCGGCTGCTACACTCACTAATACATCTAAACAAGCAATAACCCAGTAAACAATTTCATAGTTCAATAACAGACATTCACCGTTATTATTAAGGAGTATATAATTCTCTGCATTTTTGTTTCTGTCAGTTATTTAACAAGCCCCAGGCCGAACCTCTCCAACGAAACGAAATACGTTTGTCGTCTGTACTGACGACATCGATTCCTTTAAGGCCATCTTCGAAAAAATACGACGGCCAAATGACTCCTTCAGACCACTATGCTATACTAGATTGTCACGTGTTGCGATTGCTGCATCGTTGAAGAAAATTTTGTTCGAAAAATCAACATGGAAAGCCTGTTGCCGTAGCACTCAATCACTATATTTACAGCGTAGTGAAGAAGTCGCCGTAGTCTAGTAGGTAGTGTGTTGGCTTATTAGACGCAAAAGCCTGGGTTCGAGCCCCAGGCCACGCATCAAAGACAAAATACAAAAAGTATTTTTTCGGCGACTTCCTCTCAGTAGATTTCTGGCAAAAACTCTGAGAGTATATAAAAATTGCCATGAAAAGTTTCTCAATAAATAAAAATCTGTCGTTCGGAGTCGACTTTAAACTGTAGGTCCCACCACTCATGTATGTATCGTGTATCGCACACAACATAAGTGGTGTGAGAAACTAGGACGTTGTCCAATGGTCAATTCGACCTCCGGGTACTGTACTTGTCTTAATTGACAAGTACACGTCCTCTAACCTAACCTAACCTAACCTACAGCGTAGTGAATGGTGATTGTATGCGTTATTTTAGATGTAAAATACAATATATTAAGCCGTAAAACCGGTCTAATTGCTGAGAATGCCATGAAATCGACAAATACGAATTATCCCAAACACTTTGTCTATTACGATATCCAATGTAAGATTCCCAACTCCTTGCTTAGTAGGTCCATTTTCACCCTATAAAGTTTGCCAGCTTCCAGAAATTAATGTTCTTTTGTTTCATTTCTTTTTATGAAGTTTTTCTTATCACTTTCTTCATAATTTCTGCGTTGTTTTGTAATTGTAATATTTTGTTTTCTTAATAAACACTAAAATGCGTATCGCAATATATTGTTGCGCAAATCGAAACGACCTAATATTGTTTAACAACAAAAACGATAAACAAAAGCCACACGATACAAATACACACTAGCACTCAGAATACAAAGCTGCACACACACATATGTACGACGAACCTGGTTGCGCCTGGTACCAACAACAACATGTATGTGACAAAAAGGGATAGATAACATAAGCAAAGTACACAAACAACAATGTATGAGCAATAGAGCTCTTCCACTTCAAGAATGTTCGTTAGACTGGTTGTGTCGGACTATAAAAGGGCTGGACAAAGCAGGCAGCAGTCAGTGTTAATTTAGTCAGCCTTGTGTGAAGTTGCGTGTGAACAAAACAAGTCGTGGTTGTAAAGTGAATAATTGTGTTAACTAGCAAAAAGAATAAACAGATTATTATTGTTGTATCGTTAAGTTGTATACGGTGGGACACAAAAGTACTGTAAAGAATAAAGAGAGTTTAACTGAAATTAAACACATATTTGTTTTTACTTTGTTTGCAATTAACGCACTCATATTTAAACGTTTTTCTTTAAAAAGGTAAGAACGTAACAATATAATAACCTCAACAAATAAGTGACTCTTCATATGAAAGACATTTAACAGCTGGCAATCTTGTCAAATCGGCAGTTTTGAGACTGAATAAATAACACGATATTTATTATTATAATTTATGTGTGCAAACTTTGCTTTCTTCATTCTTACTCTCTATCCCATCGCCCTTTTGTACTTACTCTAATGATTTCCCTGCCTTTAGAATATAATTCCTTATTATCATATTACTCAACAATATAAACGGTAATGTATAGCAAAAACAAAAACCAACTCTTAGAAAATACCCCAGCATTTACCGCAATTAATGTCTAACAGGGATTTTTCTTTAAAGGAATTTTTTCTTTCTCTCATCCTCTCTTGTTTTATGATGCTACTGAGAGGCACTTAAATGGCTAATAAAATCACTTAAACGTAGACTCTTAAGCACATACACCTTAAACACATTTAACGCTTTAAACAGAACGAATAAAACAAATCTATTACGTTTATATTCACATGCAGAGTGAGATGTTAATATTTGAACTATTCACCGCACATTCAAAGTGGATGATGAGGCCAGGCCAGTTGGCAGCAGAGAGAGGATACAAACAACAGCAAAACAACAAAAAGGGAAAAACCTGTTGAAATTTTGTTTTATTTCATAAAGGAAGAGAGAATTTTGTTTTTTTATTTGATTCTCTATTTAATTATATTGAAATATTGTTGTTGTTGTTTTTCTTTTGTGCGTGTTTATTTATTACAAATAATGCGGGTGTTAAAACAATCCAACATTAATGAGCCCAAGTGTTTTTATTTTTTATGGTGTTTTCGAGAGAAAGCAAGAGAGTTCAATATACTGTTGATCGTTTGCTTTTATAGGAATTACGGAAATCCATTAGAAATTATGCAAAAAAAAAAAATGTAAAAATTATTTTAATAATAGGGTTTCAGAAAAAAAATTAAATCTTGAAAGAAGTCTCTTGAATCATCTTCTGCATTTAAATCAATCTCGCCAACGACTAAAACAAAAAGTAGAATGATTTCTGGCCTGTTAGATCTGGTATTGATGTTCGTAAAATCATGAATAAAATGGAGAAGGAGTGATCTTAACTTTTGTCGATTTTAAGAAAGTATTCGACACTCTAAGCAGAAAATGTCAGATCGAATCTTATCACTAATTGAAAGTGAAAGAGTTTAAGTTGAAAGAGTTCAAATCGCCGTAGTATAGTAGGTATAGTGTGTTGGCTTATTAGACGTAAAGCCACGGTTCAAATCCCAGGTCAGACATCAAAACGAAATACATACATACATACATAATTGGTCATTACAACCCTTCAGTCAGTATTACGACCTAGTTTCTCACACCACTTATGTTGTGTGTGTTAATTTTATACATGAGTGGCGGGACCTACAGTTTAAAGTCGACTCCGAACGACAGATTTTTGAGAAACTTTTCATGGCAATTTTATTTACTCTCAGAGTTTTTGCCAAAAATCTGCTGAGAGGAAGTCACCGAAGAAATACTTTTTGTATTTTATTTGATGTCTGGCCTGGGGCTCGAACCCTGGCTTTTCGTCTAATAAGCCAACACACTACCTACTAGACCACGGCGACTTCACAAAAACGAAATACGAAAAATATTTTTTCGGCGACTTACTCTCAGTAGATTTCTGGCAAAAACTTTGAGTGTAAAAAGAAAATTGCCATGAAAAGTTTCTCAAAAATCTGTCGTTCAAAGTCGACTTTAAACTGTTGGTCCTGCCACTCATGTATAAAATGAACACACACAACATCAGTGGTGTGAGAAACTAGGCCGTAATCCCTAGACCGACATCATAATTATGTTATGTTATGATAGAGCATAAGATATAGCCTGACTTTTCAATGAACATCTTGAAAATATACACTCTGTGGTCAACCCATTTCTGGTGTTGAACAATTTCGAATAGGCTAGACCAGATCATAAGAGAACAGTACATGTGTGTACTTTTTACGGGATTTATATCCACATTTCCCGGACTTAATTAATTTTTATTACAATTCTTTTATGTAAATCAGATGATTTAATTTAAAAAAATTAAATTTCTTTCTTGACCTTCTCTATACATATGCCGTCAAAGGAAATCCCCTGTTGTACGGTGTTGTGCCTTAATAAGCCACAACCAAGAACATGCCTTTCTAATTACCGGCGTTTATGTCTTTATCTATGGTATGTTGTTACTTTTGTTTCTGTAAATGTTGTTTTTGTTGTCGTTGTTCATGTTGTTATTGTTGTCGTCAGTAAATTAAAACCTTCATTATATTTCTTGTTTTCGTTTGTTTAACCACAGAAACATGAAAAATCTCTTCAAATACTCACACTTTACTTTTTTAATCCTTTTTGAAAAAAAAAAATAAGAAAAAAAATATGATGTGATGGTAACGGGTGATTTTTTTAGGCCATTATCTTTTTGGCAACACTGGTTTAAACAGTTCACGCACGTTTCGTGTTTTGTTTCGCTGTCAAACATCTTCAGTTTGGTCTATAATTTAACCATGAATCGTCTTACAAACGAACAACGCTTGCAAATCATTGAATTTTATTATCAAAATGCGTGCTCTGTTAAGAAAGTTCATCGCGCGCTTCTTCCATTTTATGGTCAGTTTAATCGACCCACTGAAGCGGCTATTCGGGCTATTGTGACTAAATTTCGCACCAAATTTACATTGTTGGACATTAAACCATCAACACGCTTACGTAGAGTGCGAACTGAAGAAAATATCGCAGCTGTATCGCCCAGTGTTAATGATGACCATCAATTATCGATTCGTCGCCGTTTGCAGCAATTGGGCCTCTGTTACTCAACAACGTGGAAAATTTTGCGGAAGGATTTAGGTGTGAAGCCTTTCAAAATACAGCTGGTGCAAGAATTGAAGCCGAATGACCTACCGCAACACAGAATTTTTGCTGAATGGGCTCTTGGAAAGTTGGTCGAAGATCCACTTCTTTATCGAAAAATTGTGTTCAGCGACGAAGCTCATTTTTGGCTCAATGGATACGTAAATAAGCAGAATTGTCGATTTTGGAGTAAAGATCAGCCAGAAGCATTGCAAAAGCTACCAATGCATCCAGAAAAAGTCACAGTTTGGTGAGGTTTATGGGCTGTTGGCATCATTGGACCGTACTTCTTCAAAGATGCTGCGAATCGTAACGTAACTGTGAATTGTGAGCGCTACCGTGAGATGATATCCAACTTTATTTTGCCCAAAATGCAAGAGCTTGGCTTGCATGACATGTGGTTTCAACAAGACATGCCCCACATCACGCGTAACAATGGACTTATTGAGAGGCGAGTTCGGTGAACATTTAATTTCACGTTCGGGACCGGTCAATTGGCCGCCTAGATCGTGCGATTTAACGCCTTTAGACTATTTTTTGTGGGGCTATCTTAAAGCTCATGTCTATACAGACAAGGCCGCTTCAATTGACGCATTGGAAGACAACATTGAAGCATTTATTCGTGAGATACCGGCCGAAATGTTGGAAAGAGTATGCCAAAATTGGACAAAGTGGATGGACCATTTGAGGCGCAGTCGCGGTCAACATTTGCATGAAATAATCTTCAAACATTAAATTATATGGACCGTGCTATCGATTCAAATAAAGATTTCATGCATTTTTCTGAATTTTATGTGTTTTTTTTTTGAAAAATTTTCCTATAGCTCTTAAAAAATCACCCAATATTTAATTTAATTAACAAAAACAAGTACAAGGACATGGATGAAAACCTAAATAAAAGACTAAAAAAACATGCCACAAATCCACTCACTAAGCTGAGAAGTTGAAAATAGGCCTGAGAGACAGTTTGTGAGCCTACGCTGCTAAATCAAGAGATTGTGATGTATTACGATTACCCTAGTAGTCGTTAAAAAGCTTGTTAAAAGGAGCGCAATTTTCTATGAGAGGAACTAAAGTCATCGTGGATATCATACACTAAGCCATGTTCCATTATTCTTCATCTTGGGGCCAAACGATTTCAATAAGTTACGACCATTAGACTCTATTGGTCAGAACGTGAGTTATGACAAGATATTCTTAGAAAACTATGACTTCCTTCTAGTGTATTCTCTTGACTAGAGTGCGATTAACCTCAGCTTTCAATGAGAATAGTGGAACACAGCAATAATAAGACAAGATCTGCATGACTATCAGCCTAGTAACTGCCTTCCATGACTGCTCTCTCTCACTGTCTCCATAACTTTATAGCCAAGATAACTGATGAATAATGCGAAGACGATTAACCATTTCTTTAATACAAAATCCACTCCAGCTAAAAAAACAGAGTGCCAATGTAATTTAAAGTAAATGTGGCCATAAACCTTTCAAGTGTGTTACAAACTTTACCACAAAATCATGTATTCCGTTATTTAGCCTACAGGGATTTTTACTTATGTTAAGCAGTGTTGGTTAACAATATTAGCATAACGCTGGGGACTTGTTGTTGTTGTTGTTATGGTGAGGCGGTTAAATTAGCAAATAAAACAACATGGAATACAAGAAAAAGCGTGTTTCGAAAAAATAAATTCCAAGTAAGAATCCTTTGTGTTGGAAGGGATCAAAAATGTTTGAAAAAAAATTAAAGGATTTTTAAATCTTTAAATGTGCCTGAAAGATTAGCGCGCTTTTTATTTTAAAGAAAACATTGTCACAAGATTTCGTTTTATTTGATTATGATAAATGAGCAGACAATGGCGTTTTCATAGGTTCCTTCCACGGAGAGTAATTCTTGTTATTAGGGCTGCTGTATTCTTAGTGTGGGTTTTTAAAAGCAATTGCTTGTTTTAATGTCTTCTGTAATTTCGTATTTTATTTTTTCTCTTCATTTTCAAAAACAGATTTTAGAATTGAAACCATGCTTAGCATTAAAAGCTTATGATCTAAATGCTTCCCAAACAAAGCATTCTTAACTAATACCAAAGAATATGGATATAAAGAATGCGCATCATGTAGAAGTAAAATTTCTTATGGCGGGTCGTAACATCACGACCCGCTCTCACCAAATTTTTTTTAAAAATCCTTCCTGGGTGAGGGGAGAGGAATACAGAAGGAAAATTAACACAAACAAAGAGCGTAACAATGTGTTGCTTTCTTGTGTTTTTTGATTTAGTTGTCGATCAAACTGCGACAAGAATACATGTGCTGTGGATGCTTTATCATTTTATTTCAGAATAACACTCGAAGAATATTTTGTGTTAAAAATGTTTTACGTCATTAGCTGGGCGTATTTTATTTTGTCCGATAGTATATTTTTTTAAATGCTTTGGAATGCTCGTTTTTTTTCTTTTAATAAAAAATGGTTTTTTATTCTTTTTATTTTTATTTATCTAAAAAACATGGCCTAATTTTTAAGCCAAAGATAGACAGCTTTACATATGTATGTTGATGAAATGAAAATAAAAATAGAGTATATTACTAACACTTTTATATGGCTGTAAATAAATAAATGCTCTCAACTTATTTTCTCTCTCTCTCACTGACTAACCCATAACCATAGGCATGTGTTAACCTAGAGGAAAATTGTTAGTAATAATGTCAAGTCTACTTATTAACCCAAATCATATGTATATGTGATCGGAAAATATAGAAAAATTGTACTCCACTAAGACACTAAGACACCGTATTTAACTTGGCAAGTATTCTTCCAAAAATCGAAATCATTTCTCATCGATATTAGTGAATACTACTGTGATATTTCTTTGGGCGTATAATTGAAGTCTGAAAAAAGCGACATGAACCTTCTTCTTTAAAAACTGACAAGATTTTTTCGCTCTTTTCAACGAACATTCTTAGTGTTCGTGTCCTATGTGTAAAAAGCCGAAGATGTTCTTACCCTGAGGGTCATTGGTGCCGACGTCTGTTTTTAACACCAGAAAAATAAATAAAAAAGTGGTCAAACAACAAAAACGCACGATGAGAACAATGCATGATGAGAACAAGGCATTGTTACGCTTTTGGTTTCTGTAACCTTCCCTTCTATCTTTCCCCCCGCGTCATGAAATATTTTTGAAAAATATTCCAAAATATGTTAAAATGTACATTCTTTATACTTTATTTTCTTTGCTAATACCTAACATTACCCATTTTTTGGATTGTCGACGTAATTTTGTTAGGCCCTCATATTAAAAAATAATTTCAGCCTAAATGTATTACCAATTTACCCTTTAATAAATACAACATTAAATAAATTTATTTAGCGCCTAAATGTATGCCACAGAATTTCATTACAAAACAATTTCTAATTGAAATTTTCACAACATTTTTTTTTATTAATTTTTATGATAAATTATCATCACCTTCGGTTAAATAAAGCTCATATTCAATAAAAATATATACGTTTGGATAAGTAAAAGCATATTTGTAGGCGTATGGAATTATGCTTATATGCGTGTGTGTGCACGTAATTGTGTTTTATTGTAGGTTTAAGTGTGTTTATTTTAGTAAATATTTCCGTTAGAATTTCAATTAATATTATGGTTTAACCAAATAATACACAATGTGTTTCCGTACGTGCAAGTGTGTGTGTGTCTTTGAGTTTGAGTGTGTGTGTCCTACACAATATTGTAATTGTATTTGCCAACAGGCTTTTAAAGTCAATTTATATTTTGGTCCATTCAATTAGTTTTTGCCAAAATAATATCAAAATATTCTCGATAAACAGATTGAAACTTGAGTAATAAAGAAATTCATTATCATTGAATATGTATGTATGTGTGTAGTTATTTGATAAATAATTTTAAAGCATATTTTAAGGCATTTAAGGTGTGAAAAGTATGAAATGTCAATTGCATTTGAATGATGTTGCATGTTTGAATGACGATTTCAATCAATAAAGAACGTTTCTTTAATTGGATGTAGAGGAGTCGCCAGAATCTTATGAGACGCGTGCTCGTTATTCAAAATCCTTTTGGGATAAACTCTGAGAGTAAAGCAATTTGCCATGAAGGATTTGTCAAAATTAAGTCACCGTTAAACATAAGGTACCACCACTTATGGATAGAATTAATGCACAGAATATGGATTGTATTAGAAGCAAGGTTGTAATCCTGACTATTAAGTAAGTAAGGACACCCAATAATTCCATAAAAATTTATAAAAAAAATTTAAGCCCTTTAAGTGAAGATATGATAATAAACTTTATTTAAAGCATAGTTTTGGGCTATATTTATATTTAAAAACCTTAGCATACTTTTAGGCATTCAAAAACAAATATCAAATTAAATGTTTAAATTTAAAAAAGAAGAACAAAGAATTTTCCATTACCATTTTCAGTACACCTCCACATGTGCGTTAGTTTTTCAATTTTCCATTGTTTCAAAATGTCTTTACAAGAAAAACTAATTTTTTCATCATTTTTTCTACATTAAAACGTGTGTTTGTAAAAGAAATTACATTTTTTTTTCTGTCATAGATATTGTTAGAGATGTTGTCGCACTTGTATTATGATAAGAAAACTATTGTTTACCTGGTTAGAAATTTGAAAACAGGAAATTCTTTTGTAATGCATGCACAAAAATTTATGAAAAAAAAGTAAAATTCAGAGAAAAACTTGTTGCAAAAATAGATTTTCTTTTTTCTGCAAAAGACAACACAATGGAAAGAATGTCGTTGATTTTTTTAAGAGTAAGTAAACTCCAGTTAAGGTTTAAGTGCAGAAAAAGTGTGGAATAAGGGTTGAAGGATAATATTCCACTTGAAACTATGTTTATTTTATTTTTTTTATTGTTATTATTTAAAGATTTGAATTCAAAAAATTTATGTTTTCTAAAGGAAATTCAAATTGTTTTTCAAAACACATGCCAATATAAGTGAACAATACACCAGAAACACACTACATCTGTTGCATTTGTAAAACATTGTTTGAAAAATAAATAAAAATGTAAATGCATTTTAAACATTATGCATGGAAAACATTGTAGAACTAAGTTGTTAAAAGCAAAAATATAAATTTTTTTTATTGCAACGCTATTTATTTATCAATTCCACATAAGAATTCCTTGTATCCCTTCCCTTTGCCAACCCACAACCCAAAAGTATGCTTCATTTTATTAAATTATTACACCCTCCCCCCCCCCCCCCCAAATTGTTATATTATTATTTCCATTTAATTTATTTTATCACTCATCAACCACTTTTTGAAATCTTTTCATTCCATTTTAATTAGTTTCCAACCGAAAATGTCATTTGGCGACTATTTAAGCGCCTAAACATATGCCATAAAATATGTAGTTTACTTCATGTTGTGACAATCACGTCCAACCATTTTCATATCGTTGTAATTACATTTTCATCATTTTCATTACGGTTTTCCTGATTACAGTTCACTCGCATTCCTGATTGAATTTCGTTCATAATAATTATTGTGATAAACGCTGGCGACTGATGACCATCATTATCATGCAAAACCATACGGCATTCTAAAACATTAGTATGATGGGTTATTTTGTAAAGGTCATTGGAGTTGGCAAACACTTTTGGAAATAAAGTTGGCATGGTGTTGAGTAGAGAAAACACAGTTCTTGTGAGGGCAGGCCTTGTGAGGGCATGAGGGCGCTATGCGAAAGGTATCTGTAGAGCAGGCACTAAACATTCTGGTTTCAATTCCAATGCCTGCATGGGCGAATTATATTCAGAGAATCCATCGGTACATAGCGGTAAGGATGACTACTACACTACACAGGAGTTATAATGATGTTGAAGTCACTGAGGCTAGTGCTCCCTGACATTCTTCTTTCCTTTGTTGAGGTGAACCTTAAAATAAATTTTCTCCAAACATTATTTGTCAGATAGATCGGTAAAGTTTTCCTATAACATCTCCTAACCAAGTATTTATTAAGCTTTTGTGCGACCAGGTCATTCTATAACATTTTTTGGCAAACATATTAGGCTCTACTCTTCGTAGGAGAGCAATACCTGCATATTGCTATGGTTCGGGTTTGTATCTCTTTCTCGCATAATGAATTGAACATTTTGCGAAGAAAGAAGACAAACAGTGTTCTGATAATGTCTGCCTCTTCATCTATGAAGTAAAGATATGGGTTCGGTTTTCGGATTTTTCAATTTAAAATCAATAACCGGTAACCTAAATCATAATAAAGGGTGTTTTTTATAGAGGTATAGAACTTTAAGTTGCAATAAAACAACGATGGATTATTCGATTGACATGAATTTTATTTATCCGAAAGATAATCTTGTGGCATTACATTTTAAATATGATTTCTGGCATATGACCGCCACGGCTGGCGCGGATGTAGTCCAATCTGGACGTCCAATTTTCGATGACTTTTTCCAACATTTGTGGCCGTATATCTGCAACAATACGGCGAATGTTGTCTTCCAAATGGTCAAGCGTTTGTGGCTTTACCGCATAGGCCAATGACTTTACATAGCCCCACAGAAAGTAGTCTCGAGGTGTTAAATCACAAGATCTTGGAGGCCAATTCACAGGTCCAAAACGTGAAATTAGGCGGTCACCAAACGTGTCTTTCAATAAATCTATTGTGGCACGAGCTGTGTGACATGTTGCGCCGTCTTGTTAAAACCACATCTCCTGGACATCATGGTTATTCAATTCAGGAATGAAAGAGTTAGTAATCATGGCTCCATACCGATCACCATTGACTGTAACGTTCTGGCCACCATCGTTTTTGAAAAAGTACGGACCAATGATTCCACCAGCCCATAAAGCGCACCAAACAGTCAGTTTTTCTGGATGTAACGGTGTTTCCACATACAATTGAGGATTACCTTCACTCCAAATGCGGCAGTTTTGTTTGTTGACGTAGCCATTCAACCAGAAGTGCGCTTCATCGCTAAACAAAATTCGCTTATGAAAATCGGCAACAACGGTAATCTCGTTCTGGGCCCATTCGACGAATCTACGCCTTACTTAATGATCGTTTGGCTTCAAATCTTGCACGAGTTGGATTTTGTAAGCACGCAAACCAAGATCCTTCCGCAAAATCTTCCATAAAGTGGATGGACACAGATCCAATTCCTGTGCTCGATGGCGAATGAACTCATTCGGGTCTTCCTCAATGCTACGCTCTACGGCAGCAATAGCTTTTTTTGTACGCACCATACAGCGTCTCTGGGGATGCGAGTTATCAATAAGAGTAAACGTGGTGCGAAAACGTTCCATGATTAATCGAATTAACTGCTCTGATGGACGATTTTGTCGACGATAAAATGGACGTAGTGCGCGATACGTTTTCCGCACAGAACCATTATTTTCGAAATAAAATTGCACTATTTGCAAGCGTTGTTCAGGCGTGAGTCTATTCATGATGAATTGCCAAATCAAACTGAGAATAAATCAATTGACAGCTGTTAAATCGGTCGCCATCTTGAAAAGTAATGCCAACTTAAAGTTCTATACCTATATAAAAACACCCATTAGATTATGAAAGTATTGTTGCTATTAAAAACGAAATAGGAACCCCTTATTAGGAAGACCACATAACCAAAATTGTAATCTGATGGAAACTCCAAAAAAGTAGAAAGAGAAGGCAACTAGAATCCGAAGAAAAATTAGTTCTGTGCTCCACCCTAGCACCATGGAAATCATAATATATAGTAAAGTTAGGTACATTATATTTTACTTGTTTAATGCATAACAAATTATTTTGAAATTTTCGCGACATGCTAACAAAAAACACAAAAAACCATACAATATGAACGAATTTTATTGCCCACACTTTAATTCATTTGATAGCCACTCAATGGCAGTACTTTTTGAAAAATTTTGCATATTTTTATTATTTTTAATCACAATAAAGAAAAAGCAACAAAAGAGAGGAAGATATTACAAATTAACGCCTTTATTCATACCATAATAATCATTAAATAAAAAATAAAGATAAATATGAGAGAGAGGGAGAGCAAGGCAGAGAGACAGTGAGAGTGAAAGAGCTGTTATTTATAAGCTTGCATAAGCAAGTGTGTGTTGAGTTGTGCAGAATAAACTGTTGTTGTGTTCAGGCGACTGTGAATATGAATTAAATTATGAATAGAAGAGGAATATAAAATAATGTGTGAGTGTGTGTGTGTAAACACAATATAATTAAATTAAGAACTTAACACGGCCATTATGTAAACAACAGTTAACAGGAAAAGGAAATTAGGAAGCGGGAGTATAAAGTCAACCCAACAAGAAAGAGAGAAAAAAGAAACATTTGTTCGGTAATAAATATCACAATGTTTTTTTTTTAATTTTTTTTTTTTGTGAATTTTTTCTTTTGTTTTCAAAAATAATTTAATTATTGTATGCCTTAGTATTTATAACACCATAACAATAGGACAAGTCTAAATAAAATAAAAACAATGAAATAAACAAGAAACCTAATATCAGAAATTAAATAAGAAATGAAAAACTCATCAACAATTTTTTATTTTAATTACAATTAAAAATTCTTTTTTTTTTCTTCTTCCAATTCAATTTCTATTTTCTATAACTGCTGCCGGGCGTATAAGTAATATTTTATTGTGTATGCGTACATAGGTAATTAATATCAAACGTAACCCACCTGTTGCTGTTACATTGCATTATACCGTTAGAAATTAATATATCTTTTTAACATTTCGTGTATAACATTTCGTTTTTGATGAATAGAGACCGGAAATAATTCAATTAGAATGTCAAACAATCCAATAATTGGTTGTGGTAGGAAATTCATAATTATTTGGAAGTTTCGCGAAAATTCATAATCATTTTATAACACAATAATTTAATAATAATCTAAGGAATTGAATAATAACACATTAATATACATAGTTAAGCAATTCAAAGAACAAGAAGAAGTATTTTGATAGTAATTGTTTCGTTTTAAATTAAAAGATTTTTTAAGTTTAATTACTTAAAACAAATGGTTCTTCTATAAAGAAGCCAGACTGTGCCTCTGACTTATGAACTTAATTGGTCATTACAATCCTTTGGCCAGAATTACAAGCTAGTTTCTCACACCACACATGTTGTGTCTGTCAATTTTGTCCAAGAATGACAGGATGTGGTGATTTTAACAAAACAATGCCTTTTTTTAATTTAACCCTCCGGAGAAGTTTAGTCATGTAGTTAATCTAGAAAAATAAATTGTGTGAGAAAGAAAGGAGGGACTTTAGATTTGAAACTCTTCATGTGGCGAGTGTTCTGCAGGAAGAGTGACCTGCAAGAAGAGTGCTCCGCAGGAAAAGTACTCTACAGGAGGAGTATTCGGCAGAAAGAGTGTTCTGCAGAAAGAGTACTCTGCAGAAAGAGAACTCCGCAGGAGGAGTGTTCTGCAGTGTACTTATGTATGTTATGACTGTGACTGATCTATCGATTACGAATAGATGTGCTAAAAATATGAGGTTTTTAGAAACAAGCCGCTAAACTTCGCGAAAGCACAATCCGTTGTAATAGCAATGGAATATCAGTCGCAGTATTATGAGATTCCATTGAATTGGATATCCTACCGTGATTATTAATTGCATTAGCTTTTTTTCTGTACAAGATCAAGGAACCTCAAGATAGTCTTTGAGACACTGGTCTATAATTGTATTTCTTTTTCGATCCACCAAAATCACGCTATTTTATGTCGTGAGGCTACGTTAAAGAATTTCACAAATTAATAAAATATGGTTATAAAATAACTTTAAAAAAGAAATAACATAATATCGACCCCTCCATTCTATAACGTTCTAAGTGTACTTAAAACGTTTTTAATGTTCTTTAAATTCTACATTCTCTAACTTAAATACAGTCAAAATTTGGTTAAGATGCGACGACCCGTTCCGAAGTTCCGAGTTCCATACTAATCTGGAGTTAGTCTCTTTAGAGGTGGTTACAGGCTCATCGCCTGTAACTCCTGTTCAGTTTAAATTGAGCTCACCTCTCGGCGACGTAAATATTTTTGCTCTGGGGACTCATGTAGAATTTGTGGTTAGGAATTTTCTACAAAGTGTTTAATGTTAGGATATCTCTTCACATCCCTGTAAAACTGATCGGATACATATATTGTTTAAATAAGAACCAATAAAAATGTGTATGCTATTTAGTAGAAAATGCATGTAAATGATAACAATTCAATGCTATTTCTATTAGAAAATAGCACCTGCGTAAAAAAATCGATTGAACATTGTTAAACAAAAACTAATGAAAATTTTCACGATACTCCGATGCATAGAAAACTTCTGTTGAAGTTACAAAAATTAATAAAACTGTTCATGCTACTCAGTAGCAAATGCGTGTAAAATATTGTTGAACGAAAACTGAAGAAAATTTTCATGCTACTCTGTAGCAAATGCGCGTAAAATATACTCATTAAGATAACATTTGAATGCTATTTTTATTTTTTTTAATTTCTGTCAAAATTTGGTTAAGATGCGACGATCCGTTCCGAAGTTATAGGGAAAAATGTGCTTAGAATACACATATAGTCGTATGTCGCGTGAAAACTTTGAGAGCTCATAACTCAAAACACACTTTTTCGACTTAGAATGTTATAGAACGGAGGCGTCGATATGGTATGTAATAAAATGCTGTAGCAAATTAGAAATCAAGAAAATAGTTTCAGATTTGTTTTTCTTTTTTTCATATTTTTTTTTCCTCATTTCTAGATTTAAAAAATAGAAGAGTAACGACATACAAACTATTTTTGTCTTGTGGTCGTCACTGTTTATTTGAATTGGTTTTATTAACAGCATGTCCACTTATCTGCTCTTTTTCTCTCTTTCTTTCTCTTCTTTCTTTGTTGTTGTTATATAATATATATTTATTTTGTTAACACAATATAAAACAAATTGGCTTATTATGTGGCTGCTTGTCCCTTCACACAATTGTGTGTAACAAAATTAACCAGTTTGTTTTACTTTCTTCTACTTCTTCTTCTTCTTCTTCTGCTTTCTCTCTGCTCTCATGCTATGGCATACGCCATGCTGGGATAACGGCAATCTGTACCACACAGGCAGACTCAACTACTACTAATACTAATACGGCCATACAAAGTGCTGCTTTTCAAAGAAAAGAAAAAACTTCATGTGGATTTGTTTGTGGTTTTCATAGTGTGTGTGTGTGTGTGTGATTTTTTGATGACTGCCAGCAGTAGACCTCATAACTGCCTAGTAGTGTTTAACCAGAAACTATGGTTAGTGGTTATGGAAAATGCTGTATGGGAGGGAATGAGTTAAAGACGTATAGAATGGCAAAATAAATATGTTAACAAGAATTTGTGTTTTGGCCAAAATCATCGCATACTTATGCAACAACAATAATAACTAAATAATGTAATAAATATTATCTCTATCTACGCTTTTAATCCTTAATTATCATGTTGTTTATTTAGATTATTCTTTAGAAATTTCAATAATAAGGCATACATACATACATAGTAAAATCAAAATTATACACATGTTTTTTGCCTTAAAAATTTGTTTTTTTTTTAAACAAATACTAACAGAAGCATCCAAAAGAATTGGCTGTAAGAATCTAACAATTTTATCCTGTATTGAATACATTTCCACATCTAAAAGGAATTCATTCCAAATTTTTGGCCCTTAGTAACCACACTACACTTCTAACTTTGCTGACGACACTGCACCCCCACGTTGATCCTTGATCACATTTTCCAACCAAAAACTTTTTAAAGCTTTTGGAGAATAAAGGCAAAAGAACAAAATGTATTCTCCTAACATTCGAATCAACAAACAACTAGGCAATGCCACGACTCGAATATTGGTTACAAAAGAATACTGTCCGAATTCGGAACTTTCAAGATTACAGTGATCCCAAACTGGGACTATAAAGGGATATAGGAAAATGGTATGAGGCACCTCGTGATCGCTTTCCGAGTTGGATGCATCTGTGGGTGGAGGCATCTTCTCGGAGTCAGCAGGTATTGCTCATACGACCGAAGTATTTAGGGCCATATAAGGTGATTCGAATGATGGGACATGATAGGTATGAAGTAGAAAAAGTTAGTGAAGCTGAGGGTCCAAAGAGAACCAGTACGGTAGCTGAATATATGAAGAAGTGGAACCCGTCATCCGAGTCGAATGACCGTGCAGGAGGGCCGAATGTAGGATCAGAGATATTGCAGTGTCAGCCAAAAGGACTGCGATAATTATTATTTTAGCCATGCGTTTGTCGGTATACTGAATTGAAACACAACAACCACTGTGAGGGTCTAAGGATACCACAAGGCTATCAACGAGATGGCAGCTCACAATCTCCGACATATTACAGGGCATAGGTGTTTTGATAGCATTAATTAAACGGACAGAGAATTTTACAGGGGGAGTTTAAACTCATTAGCAATACAACATAATATTGCTAAGCTAGATGGCTGTGATCTTAAATTGCAAAGCCATTCATACCATTGCAGTTTTCACAAGACAGTGTCCTATTTGAAAGCATGCCGTCAAATGACTTCTGCAGTTGCTGTGGATCTAGGGATGAGAAAGGGAAATTATTGCATATCATCTATCAGTGTCCAAAACTTGCTATAAGAGACGGAAGTTCTTGGGCAATAACACGATTTATTTTTCGAGTCCGAACAGTTTTGTATAAGAAATATTTACTCTTTGGGTTGTATATTGATTTGCGGTATCACAATAATCTTTACCTATTAATTTTACTCTCCACTGAGTCTAGCCTAATTGCTCAATAATTAAATTATTCTTTATAAATTAACTAATAATCTATTTAAATGTTTTTTCTCTATAATCCCTTTATGCCTTCTCCCTTTTTTTCTTACTACTTGTTGATTTCTAATACTCTGACTGTGCTGCTCTGATAATTTTTATGAAAAAGTTTTCTATGGAAAAAAGGTTGACTTTTTATAGGTTTTTTTATTGTCCTCCAGAGGCCTTTTTGGTTGTGATTTTTTGCTGTCTTTATTTAATTGTTTTCCGTCATACCCAGTTATTGTTGTTTATTTAAATACATTTTTTCTTTATTTTTTCTTTAAGGAAATAACCTGGTGGTTTTTAACACCAGGCAAGGCTGTTGGCAGCAAGAAGACAGAAGTTAAGAAAATAAAATAATTTCGTTTTTATTGTTTTTAAAACTTTTTTAAAGACTTTCCTAATTGCTTAATCTTCGAAATTAATTGGCAAACAAGTTAAAATATGTATTCCAAGTATTCTCTGCTCTTCGTCTTAGTAATTAAAACAATTAATTTTATTGATTTTCAAATTAAAATAGAAAAAACGAAAAAAAGAAATGAAAATCTAAGGAAAAGAAGAATTTAATTGTCTTTGAAGCTGTATTTTCTGCTTTTTTCATTCTTTTTCCTGAAGGTAAATGGCTTAAGTTGGTAATTTTGTCAAGGTAACAATAGCCTTAAAGTATGCCTTTAAATATGCCTGCAAATATGCTTTACTTTGTTTACCATTAAAAGGCTTAATGTCGACATAAAGTAAAGTAAACGTACAGTAGAGAGAGGAATTTTTTTTTGATTGAACTTAACTAAAATATGCTTTTGTACTTCCTTAGCTGAATAGAGTTTAGCATCCAGTGGTGGTGATGTGAGGCTAATCGAAAGAAGTTCCTGAATAAAGTGTTGGAGTGTTTTCTCACACTTTGTTGAATATGATTAAAATAAAGGCTGCAAGGAACTTGCAATGGAGTCATGAAAGAACAGGGAGTTTTGGCAAGACAGGATTTTTAATATTTTGACTTGAGCCTAGAGACCCTGAGTGAAGGTTTCACGAATTATATGGTCAAGGTATGTAATTTCGACAAAATATTATCGGTGATATTTCTACACAGTGAGCAGTGGTGTGGTACTGGCAGTGAACTACTTATCGATTATGCGGTTTTTAGGGAGGAAAGCTAAAACTAAGGTGGGTTACTACTTCGGAGTTGGAATGAAGCTATTCTATAGGCTCTCAGGTGAATGCAATGCATTTCAAGCCGACGTGTTTGTAATTACCCAGGTAGTGGAGCTAGTCTTCGCGCTAACTGAACAAAAAAAAATGGCGTATATATATGTGAATAGCCAAGCCACCTTAAAGGCACTGAATGTTTGACTACATATTTTCATCTTTCCTTTTATCGGGTTTATCCTTCCAAGCTCTTCTTTCTACTTCAAAGAAAGATTCTGGCCTGGAAGCTAATTACTTCGCAAACTTGTCTATCACCTGATTGCCGTAAACTCTAATATGTCTGCTCTGTGAGTTGCATACTAATCTGGAGTCAGTCTCATTGGAGGTGGTTACAGGCTCATCGCCTGTAACTCCTGTTCAATTTAAATTGAGCTCATCTCTCGATGACGTAAATATTTTTGCTCTGGGGACTCTGTGGAAGTCTACACTGACGTAAACACAAAAATAATTATTGCTTTGGAATTTTCGACAAAGTGTTTAATATTAGGATATCTCTTCACATCCCTGTGAAACTGATCGGATACATATATTGTTTAAACAAGAACCAATGATATTTTTGTGCTATTTAGTAGAAAATGCATGTAAATGATAACATTTCAATGATATTTCTATTAGAATACAGCACCTGCGTAGAAAAAATCGATTGGACATTGTTAAACAAAAACTAATGAAAAATGCATATAAAATACAGCACCTGCATATAAAACTTCTGTTAAAGTTACGAAAATTAACAAAAATGTTCATGCTACTCAGTAGCAAATGCGTGTGAAATATTGTTAAACTAAAAATGATGAAAATGTCCATGCTACTCTGTAGCAAATGCGCGTAAAATATACTCATTAATGCTATTTTATTTTTTTTAATTTTCTAGAAAGAGTGTTTATCGAGCACCATATGATAACCGACTAATTTAGTTCTACAATTGACTATTATGAACTGAACGGTATAAGGTTTCAACAAAATGCTGACATGAGCCGTGGGACACCACCAATATTGATTTTATTGCATGTAAAGTTGCAAAAGAGAGTAATTCCCCATTTTGGCAACATCAATTGGCCACCAAAATGTTAGAAAAGAAAAAAAAAACAATAAATTAACAGTGAGTTCTAGAAGTTGCCAAAGCAAAGTATGGCAAGATCCAGGCATTATAAGACATAAAAATTTCATAGGAATCATAGTTTTACGAGTGAGTGTTCCACATAATTTTATTTTTGAAACTGCAAAATTTATAATCCGTTCTGTACAATGGGTCAATTCGACCTCCGGGTACTGTACTTGTCTTAATTGACAAGTACACGTCCTCTAACCATAATCCGTTATTTTAAGAATTAATAATAATTAATAAAAAAATTAAGATTTTAATTTATGATTTTTAAATTTTTTAATACTAAGAAAAATTATACTTTTTTCCTTTTGTAAACTTAAATTAATTTTTTTAATAAGAAAACTTACCCTTTTTCAAAGTGTTGTTTGTTTGTTGGTTTTTAACACCTAATTTCTGTAAATTTTTATTTTTCGCTGAAACTTTAATTTTTTATTCTTAATTGATCGCTTTTTTATTTAAAACTGTAAGTATTTCTTGTATTTATTTGTTTAATATTAAGAATTAAAATCTTAAACAATTATTTTTTGTAATTTCCAAAAAAAAACGTTACACTTTTTAACACTTTTTTTTATTACTTTTGCTGTTTCAAAAATGTTTTTTTTCAAATTTTTTTTTTAATTTAATTTTTAGTTTTACGGTTTAAGAGCGTGTTTTTATTTTCTTACTATCAAACGTTAGACGCCACTAACAAGTAACGAATGTTTGAATTGTTAAAATGTACTGTTATATTTATACAAGAATTCTTTGTAGAAAAACGAAAACAATTCGTAGAGCAATGAAAGTGGTAATCGTTAAACTTCGCGTGTTTGTGTTTCATTCACAGAAATCCTGTTGCTTTGTTTTTATTTGTTTTTGCAAAGACACTTAAACAAAGAAATCAAAAGCTTTCAAAGGTTTGGACATGCAATCCGTTCAACAACATAACATACAAGGTTTGTGTCTAGGCTTTAGCTAATAATTGTTTTTGTTTTTCAATGTAAAAAAAGTAATGTAATCTGTGTTTACTTTTTTGTTTTTGTATTAACCAGTTGGTGTTTACATTTTCATTTTTAACTCATTAACATTCGTTGTTTACTGTTAATATCATACAAAGTGTTGTTGTTATTTGTTTTGTTTTCTTCCCTTACGTTAGTGGGTTTTAAAGCAAAGCGTAGTCTCAGCATACATATTGTTTACAGTTTGACGTCAATAACATTCGTTGTTTACTGTTAATATTTTGCAAAGTGTTGTTGGTATTTGTTTTGTTTTAACTTCTTATTGTGCCCAGTCTTAAAAGAAACGAAATTTTGGTGTTGTTTTTACACATGCATACACTTACACTCGCGCAATACACCTACTTAAAGCTTATAAAGTTAACATAAAACCTGTTGTTTTGTTTTCTCTGGTGTTTGGTTGTTTGTGTATAAAACATACCTCAAATAAAAATGTTGTTGTTATATTGGAAGGCGGTGCTTATTCATACACATATAGAGCTTAAGTGTTGTCGGTGTAGGTGTCAGTAAGTGTATACATATGTATGTATGTTATATAAATAGCCTTCTTCTTTAACTTCCTTAAGAATTTATAGGTTATACTTGTCGTCATTTTTGTTTTTAATACCACAGGGTAGTTTCTGTTTTTGTTTTTGGTTTTTTTTTAATTTTTTAGAAAATTTTTAAGATGGTTTAACAACCTTTAAAGTTTTTGCCTAAGAAAAACGAATAGAATTAGAATAATAATAACCACCCCCCCCCCCTCCAACTCCTTTCAATTGCTAAGCCCATAATGATTTATTTGTCTATTCATTTTATCATACTTTTTATTCCAATTTTTTATTTTTGATTTTCGAAAACCATTAGAAATCACTTAAATTGTTATCTGATCCTTAGCTCAGTGGGATTTTATTTGTATTTCCTTTACCCTTGGAAGCTCTTAATTATCACACCACATCAACAGTACATGTGTTACGATTGTTGTTAGTTAGAGAAGATGGTCCATTAAAGCAAATATTGGCAATTGAAATGGTATTGATTTTATTTGTTTTAATATCAATTTGAAATCCACAACCCTTTTTCTTATTAGAAGTAGAAAACAAAAGCAAAAGAAAAAAATTTTTAAAAATTTTAAAGTTGAATTAAAGTATACGAATCAGCTAATGAAGCTTCCAAGCCTGTTGCAACAAATAACACTTGCGACAATCACTCTGAACTCGGCAAACAACAGCCTAAACAGTTCGTTGATTATGCTAAGACTTTAGATCCCTACTCACGGACATTAACTGTCCCTTATAACGTGCAACTCAATGGCCTTTAGGAGTACTCAGTTAAAAAAGGTTTTGGAAGTAGCTGCCGTAGAGGTAGTGATTAAGGGTCTGGCGCAAAAATCTTGAAATTATTTGAAGATGGTCTTGTTAGGACAAGGGAGATCAATTATGCTCGGATTGCGAAGATTGCCAATTTAAGCATACAAATCCTGGATCCTAGTTTTGCGGATGTAATTTCAACAAATTGCCCTGTGTAGGTAGCGTATAGGTAGGTTACTGGGTAAAAGCACTGACACTAAGCTATTCTTCATCATTTTGTTCGTATATTTCTTCTTTTTCTTTAAATTTTTCTAATCCTTTAATGGCCCACAGTGGATCTTTCTTTGTCTCTGATTCACTCACTTTGTGGCAAACTTATCTAACCTAACAAAACAGATGCTTAGACGCCGTTACCTCAAGCAGAGAAGCAGGAAACCAAATGATTTCTGTCCAATTCTCTAAACATATACATCGCCGTCCCGAAATTGGGCGGAGGAAATGGGTTATGATGTGTATATTCAACACTACACCTAATTCTGTTTTTACACGGTAGATTGGTTCCAGAAAAAACCGTGTAAAAAAAACCGTGTAAAAAAAGACACTAGTCGTATGCAAAAATAGGTGATTGGTTCCTAATCTCTAAAACCTATTAAAATTAGTGAAAAACAAGGATTTTTTAAGAAGTTTTGTATTTGACATTTTCTTTTAGGGATTCATAAAATATTTAACAAAATTAAAAACATAAATAACTTAATAAATATAAAATATTAACACATTTCAATTGCTCTGACCTTTGTGCTTGTATGCACAAAAAGGGAATTCCCCTAAATTCATGCCATTTACGTTTGCTTTGACCAGTAAATTTGCTTGTACGCACAAAAAGGGAATTCCCTTAAATTTGTGATATGAACATACTTTGCAAAAATTAAATTTGACAAAAAAAATTAAGCACAAAAAATTTTAAATCGTGCTAAATGGAAAAGAATCGTTTAAAAAAAATTAAAAATATTTTATTTTCAAACCGTGTTATATCAAAACCGTGTAAAAAAAGACCGTGTAAAAACAGAATTGGGTGTACTTTAGACTCCTACAAAGGTTATAAACTCTACAAAGAATTCTCGCATACCTCTACGCGGATACAATAGCGATTATTACTAAATAAATGAAATATGTGCACAAAGAAAGGAGGAAATGATAAGGTAGAACATGGAGTCTCCCCCGAAGAAATCTTTTCACTTTGGCGACGATCCTCTACCTGATATAACACACTTTCGGGCAACATACTGATGGAAGCTGAGGAACATTACAAGAATTTAATTTGAACTTTCTTTACAACTTTATCTAACCGAACCACTATGTGGCATTTACCCTGAAAAGCTGGCCAAAAAGGCAAAAATGAATTCAAAGAAATTTAAGAAACTGAGTATGCAGTTCGATAGACAACAAAATTCTGCATTATATAGTGAATTTTCACGACTATAAGTTGAGATTTGTAGATTTGAGACGATGTCAAAGTCAGGAAAGTGAAGAAAATTAAATGCGTTTTTGGTGTTTTTTTGAAATTTTAATAGGTTTATATGATATTTTTTTGTGGCTCAACGAATAGAGGTTTTATATTGATTTTTTTTTATTTGAAAGGTATGAGCAACTGCTACTTCCAGTTTTTTTTTAATATATATATCTCATATATTAATGTTAAAATTATTCGTTTAAAATTTAAAAATAATAAAAATTTCACATTTTTTTACCCTTCCTAAAAAAAAGATAAGGATTTTAAAGATGAAAGTAGTTTTTAGTAGTTTAATGTTATATACCACAAGAAAATATGAACTCTCTACATTCAGGAACAAAAAGAAAAGTTTGCGCAAATTTGCGCAATTTTTTTTGGAGATTTTTTGAAAATTTTACTTTTTTTGAAAAATTAAAAATTTTAGACGCAGTGTAATAAAGCCATAGGCAATAAAGCCATATGGCGAACGAATTATGCGAGGAAATTCAGTAGAAGCGATACCAATCGAGATGTCCTGAATAGGTTACTTTTAAGCAGTGACCCTTTTATAAGCTGCAGTACACAAAAATCGCAAAGGAATAGAAAAGCATTTTCATCAGATACTATTAAATTACTCCTTCCTGACATTGATGATGAAAATGATAACGATTTTAACGATTGTAGTTAGTTTCACTTTTTAAGTATTTTTAAGTTAAGTATATATAATAATGTAAAATAAATATTATGAATAAATATTAATTATCATAGAAGTTTAAAAACTTAATTACATATGTATGTATATCGACTATTATAACAATATGAGATGTATGTTTGATTTTCTTAATGGACCGTATGTGGTACCTAGGGCACTTATGATCCGATCATAATAAAAGGTAAAATGATTCACATTCATATTAAACATGTTCATGTCGAATTGCATCGAGTTAATAAAATGTTTAAGCCAGTTATAATTGTTAAACATTTTCTTAAGGGGCCCTATTTTGGACCAAGGGGCAATTATGGACCGACCATAACAAAATTTTGTAATATGATTTAGATTTACAAAATACACGTTCATACCGAATTTCATCACAATACCAATGTTTTTAAGCCATTTATAAGCGCAAACGTGAATATCTAAAGGGGACTTTATATGGGGACCAGGGACAAATGTGATCCGATTTTCACCAAACTTTACACTATGATTTCTTAGTACACAGAACTGATTCATGCTAAATTTGATCATGATTGTTGCATAATTACAATAATTATGTGTAAATAAGTGCAATTTCGAGGGGAATTTGTATGGGGGCTAGGCGAAATCACGGACCGATTTGAACCAAAATCAGTTGGGTTCATCCTTGGGCCTAATTATCACTAACACTACCAAAAAATTGCAGCCATTAACTCACAAAACACTTCTATTAATTTTGGCCAGGTTTTCAGGCAAAATGCCACATAGTGCGAACTAAAATAATCTTTTAATATTTCTTTGCTTAAGTTGTTCTTTTTTTCGAGATTCTTTTTAAGGATTTTATTAGGAAAGATGTCATCTTATTGCGCCATTTCTTTCTTATCCATAATACTCTCAAAATATCGATTTGTTTTTAGTCTCTTCATCGATAATTTCAATTTCAACTTCAATTTGCATATTTTAATTCAAATTGACGATAGGAAGGCAGTCTTACGACGATTAGATCATATTTCACGGCGTCATTTTCTCTTACTCCATGTTTTCTATTCAATTACAGCCAGTGTTATTGTTTTATTTTTTTTTTCTTTTAAATTAACATAAATATTGAATGTAAATAGAGACAATATTTATTTAATTTTAAATCTAAAAATATAAGTTTTTTTTATCAAATGGAGGCCTATTTACTGAGTCGTTAAAAGCAAAAAAGGAAAAGGAAGAAAAGGTTTCCTTACCCACCATTTGGCATTAGTTTTATATTTGTAAATAATAGAACAGAATACGGCCGAAGATCCCATATCACTTGAGGATTCTCGGCAAAGACCATGCAGACGAGCTTGCGCGATGTATGGGATGGTAATCTCAACGAAATCTATAGAGAGTCAAAGACTCTACAAACCAAGCGGTTTTGAGGCAATCGAAACTTTTGTTGGGAAACTCATTACAAGAAAACATGAGTCATGCATCCGACTATCCAGGAATAATTTGAGATAACTGTAGTCGACGTAGTCTAGTAGACGGTGCGTGTGACTTATTTAAAGCGACGCCGTGGTTCAGAACCCAGCATAGACATCTTGAATAAAACAAAATAAGGAAAAAATATTTGGTAAAAACTCCGAGTAAATAAAATTGCCATGAAAAGTTTCTCAAAAATCTGTCGTCCGGAGTAGACGTTAAACTGTAGGTCCCGGCACTCATGATAAAATTAGCACACACAACATGAGTTGTGTGATGAAGCTAAGCCGCAATCCTGACTGAAGGGTTGTAATGCCCCAGTTATATATGTACGTAAGGTAAATGGTCTTGACAAGGCACCGTAGACCCTGGCTACTGAACTCAGGTTTCAGCATAGGGTTGTCCCACATGTAGGTTCTGTGACGATAAGAACGACTAATTGGAACACATTTTGTGGAAACTATGAGGCACTAATACATCCCTGAAAGAAACACCTGAGTCCACATTAAGTTCTAGGCAGAGAGTTGGCATTGTTGGCAATCGAGTAGCATTCTATAATTTGTCAAGGCAATTGGATTGGAGGAGACATTATAGGAATAGCTTATGGAGTTTGAAGGGAGTACAGTAGATCGTACGATAGCAGTATTAAGGCACCTCTTTACGACAATAATATTAATACAGAAGGGAAACACAAATTCAAAGAGTTTGTGCAAAGTAAACCCTGAACTTTTCAAAAGGTTCTTTGTGATCGCAAACAAATTTAAAGGAAAATTTAAAATACTTAATTGCACTAAATTTGAAACGAGGAAAAGGGTAGCAATTTTATTTACAAATATAGTGGAATAATTTTTAAAAAAATCGAAAGAATCGAAATTGTCGAACGAAAACAAAAATAATCAATTTCGTTTAAATTTTTAAAGTTGTGTGTTTGTTAGTGAGAAACTGAGAATGCTAAATTTGTTAAAAACTGAAAGGCGATAAATAAACGGATTTTACAACTACTTGACAATTCACCCACCTACTAATCAACATCTTTGTAGTCACTTTACCAACTGTTACTGTATAGCAGAACATTAACAGCAATGGCGTCCGTTACACATTGGTTTGGTTGTATGCATGTTGTTCTTGTATAAATAAATACCATTTTAGCTTTATTCGTTCATTGTATGCCATCACTTTGCTTTACTTTATGCTTGTCTTAGATAAAAAGAAATTTTAAATGCTTTTTTATTAAAACAATACTTTTATAATGTGAAAAGTACCCGCTAAATTTGTTAACACATAAGAACAAGAATGTACGTAGCACTCACTACTACCGACAATTACTGTACAGAAGAGCTTTAACTTATAACAGCAATGGCGTTCGTTACAAATTGATTTCTTTGCTTGCGTTTTTTTTTTACTCAAATAAACACATTTTAATAATAATTTTTGTAGGGAGTACAATCGGGTAATATTGTTCTGCATTCTTTTATATAAACTGCATCTTTAAATTTTATTTTATACGAGAAACATTACTTTTTAACTTTTACACCAACGGACACAGCTCAAATTGTCGACTAATAAGAACAAGACTATTAATGGCACTCACTACTTGGTAATAACATACCACTCCCAAGCAACTGTTGCTGCCAGCAATGGCGTCCGTTACATCTTGCATTCTTTATCAGCATTTCTTTTCACTTAAATCAACACTTTTTTATAATTATCAATTTATATATATTAAAAATCATTAATTCATGTATCTTTGCGTTATATTTTTTAATAAATTGAATCTTTTAATCTTCTGTTATAACAAAAACACTCTTATTCTTTTGCACCAACGTCAGCGTATACGCGCTATAACTAACTACTAAGGAGAATATTCATGGCACTCACAAAGAAATGATAACACGCTCAATTAGCAATCAACAACTGTTGATATCTAACACCAGTTTTGCTATTCACCGCATGGTGTCTGTTATATATTGTTTCTTTGCTTGTATTTTTCTTTTTTACATAAATCAACACAATTTAATAATTATTTTCACTGTGTATACGCATCACTTAAAATGATTTTATATTCCTTAAGATAATTGCACTTTTCTATTTAATTTTATTAACAAACATGATTTTTCCAACACTTACACAGAACTACTTGTTGAAACTGTCTCTATAAATAACAACAAGACTGTATGATAATATCAGGCACTACGAACTGATAACACAATTATAATTGCAAGCACTCTCAGTGTTTGACAGTTGGCGCCAAAACAAGCGTTTTGCTGTCATTGTTCTTGGTGCGAATTGCCTCACAAAATTAAATTTTGCACACAATAACACACGCCTCAATACTTTTAATATAAAACGCTGTAAAGAATTGTAGAAATATTTCATAAAAACAGTTAAATAAACTCAAAAGAAGTTAATAAGTTCATATAATTATTAAAAAAGAGAATAAAAAATGTTTGAAGCACGTTTAATTAATGCCACCATTTTAAAGAAAATCTTGGATGCCATTAAAGATTTACTCAATGAGGGCACTTTTGATTGCAGCGATTCCGGCATACAGGTATAGAAAATTTGTGTATTATAAGCAATTGATAAGTATACTTAGTATTGTGTTGTTTATTGTTTAGCTGCAAGCCATGGATAATTCTCATGTTTCTTTGGTTTCCTTGACTTTGCGCTCTGATGGCTTTGATAAATTCCGTTGTGATCGCAACATTTCCATGGGCATGAATTTGGGCAGCATGGCCAAGATTTTAAAGTGTGCTAACAATGATGATACTGTTACCGTTAAAGCCCAGGATAATGCCGATACGGTTACTTTCATGTTTGAATCACCCAATCACGAGAAAGTCTCCGACTATGAAATGAAACTAATGAATCTCGACCAGGAACATTTGGGTATACCCGAAACAGATTATTCCTGTGTGGTGCGTATGCCTGCCATGGAATTTGCTCGCATATGCCGTGATTTGGCTCAATTCAGTGAGTCCATGTTGATATGCTGCACCAAGGAGGGAGTTAAATTCTCTGCTTCTGGTGATGTAGGATCAGCCAATGTTAAATTGGCTCAAACCTCAAGTGTAGACAAGGAGGAAGAAGCTGTTATTATTGAAATGCAAGAGCCGGTTACTTTAACTTTTGCTTGTCGTTACCTGAATGCCTTTACCAAAGCCACTCCCTTATCGGCTCAAGTTCAATTGTCCATGTCGGCCGATGTGCCCTTGGTAGTTGAATATCGCATACAAGAGTTGGGCTACATACGCTATTATTTGGCTCCCAAAATTGAAGATGATGAAAGCTAAACTACTGGTAGTTTGTTGCGGCAGTTCTTTCTTTCATAAGTTTTTTTCTTTCTTTCTATTTGATGAAGCACCACTTAAGTAACAATGCCTGCACTTATAAATTTGTAATTGTTATTGTAGCTATTAACTCATACACACACCCTAGTATCTAAACATTCTTTATAAATAAGTTTAAACATTTCATTTTTATATTTTACACAAGTATGTTAGCTAGTGGAGGACACTTTTTGATATACAATAAATTCTAAACCAAAATGTTTAAAATAGTGGCTGTTTTCTTTAAGAATGATTTGATGATGTACACAAGTTCATGCCGCAAAGGATTCTCAAGATATTAAGAGCATTTAAATCTGGTTTTCAAAATCCCCCATTTTACTTGGCCAAATGCTAATAAGCCAGGATGCTCGTTCCACTCACATTCGTGTTAATTTTATCCATGAGTGGTCACTTCAAATGACAGATTTTTAAGAAGTATTGACGACAATTAGCATACTGTCAGAGTTTTTTCCAAAAGCCTGCTGGATTTAGGTACCAAAACTTTGCTATTTTGTTAGGAACTATTAGGGTTCGATTAGGAGCTTAACCATTCACCATATCTGATGATTTTAAAAGAATCTTCATTTGAGTTTTCCTTTCGAAAAACATGCCAAATACCCCCTCCCACTCAAAATCTTCCAACTGTTTTATTTTCCAATAAAATTGTGGTTTATTTTACGTTTATTAAAAATTCCAAAAAAAAAATCTTGTATTTTAACTCTTAAAATCCTAAGCATACATAAAAAATATACCTTTCAAGGTCTCTTATAAACTAAGGTCAATATGTAGAAAAAAAAGTGAATTTTAACGAAATCAACAAATGGTGGCTTCAATTTGAACTTCAAAAATCTTCTTTAACTTAAATCTATTCTATAATATAATTGGGATGAACCACCAATAAAGGATCATCCTGGTCATCTTCGTCCTCTGTGCGTCTAGGACTTTTGCCAGGCTGCCTAAGCTCTGTGGTCTTCAAGGGTATAATAACCTGATCATGATAAATCAAACGATCAATAACCTTCTCAATAAGATTTTTACGTGAAATTAATTCATCTTCGGATTCAATTTGATCGGCTACTTGTTCCAAATACCAGGTAACAACATCGCTACGTTTCATGCCAGAATCCGAGCCTTCTGTCTCACAGCGAGCTTCTTCATTGCGCATGTGCAGAACCAGCATAGTGGATAGATTTTTATAGTCCTCAAAGGATAAAGTAAGTTTTTTCTTTTGCAACTGATTTTGACCTGAAGTATTCAGTTCTGGGTCACCATTTTCACCCGCATCCACTAGGGCTGCATCATTATTAGCACCATTTTCATCCATATCCACATCACCAGTAAAGGCCTCGTCTATATCATCGTCATCCAAATGAATATCCGGCTGTTCGACTCTTATAATGGATTTGTTAAGTAAACGGAAAGCTTCTTTAACATGGCGTTCCTGTACCTCATTCATGCACTCCAACTTGGCCATGGCTTCGCTTAAACGTATCATTGACTCCAATTGTCTCACAGTAATACGCCAAGTACTGCGGCCCGAGGTCCCGGTATCACGTTGCCTTAAGTGGCCATAGTTCTCCACCAAGAGCTTGGAAGCCTCTGAATTAATGACCGGCTTAAATTGTTTGGCAAAGGTTATGTAACGCAACACCTCTTCACGGGTATAGGCGCGCTCTATGTTATCCTCGATATTCGAGTGTAAATCGACAATTTTACGGGCAATAGCATAATCCACCACCTCATTACACTCATCCACCAATATAAAGAACAAATCAAAACGTGACATAATGGGAGCAGAAAGTTGAATATTCTGCTGTAAGCTTTTCGAACGATCATAGCGGCCGTTAATGGGATTTGCAGCAGCCAATATAGAAGTACGAGCATTTAGGGTAGCTCGTACACCAGCTTTGGCTAAAGAAATAGTTTGTTGTTCCATGGCTTCGTGTATGGCCACTTGATCACGGGGATCCATTTTATCGAATTCATCAATGCAGCAAATACCATTATCGGCCAACATCAAAGCACCAGCTTCAATAACAAAATCAAAACTTTCTTCATCACGTACCACAGCAGCAGTAAGACCAGCTGCTGAAGAAGCTTTACCGGAAGTATAAACAGCACGAGGAGAAAAGTCAGCCACTTGTTTAAGAAACTGGGACTTGGCTGTACTGGGATCACCTACTATGCAGACATTGATATCGCCACGCAAAGTGGTTTCTATAAGAATCAAGGAAAGAAATTTGAATTATTGTTTGAAGAGAATCAAGAGGGTCTAGTACAACTTACTTTCGTGAGTGGTCTTGCCTACACCACCAAACAATTGCAAGAGAATACCACGTTTTACCTCATCATTGCCATATATAGAGGGAAATAAACTGGTTATCAAATTATGATATAAATTGCGATCCTTGGACATTTCATACACCTTGTTCCATTCGGCATCGGTCATTTGCTTTTTCATATCCTCAGCGGTTACCTCAGACATGGGCAAATCTGTTCCACCAAAACGTACATTAGTGGGCTGAACACTGCAAGCCAAAAATGCCATGCGATAATTAAGCTCACGCATGCCTAAAGCCTTTAAACCAGTTAAACCTTCTGGACGCTCGCCAGGCTTATGGCGGGAACTCACATCTGCTTTAGCTCCAGGCATACTAAGCACGCTCACATCAGGTACAACAATTAAAGTGCCGGTAAAATCATAACGATCACCCGCCTGTACAGTTTCAACCAATTCTGAGCGTAAAATTATTTCCACAGAACGTGGTATACAACCGCGAGGCAACTCAGATTGTGTTTCTTGTATGCGTATTTTTTGAAAGTCCACAAATAGAGACTTTTCCACATCCAACATAAAACGACGGCGATTAGCACATACGGGATTGCGACAAATGGTGGGATTGGTAAATTTAAATTGTTGCTCTACATTACGTATTTCTGTTTGGCAATCCAAGCACATAAAAACACCCGAAACCAGTTCAGGATGCACGGGATGGGTACGCACCACTTGCCCGGAAATGCGTATAAGAGTACCTATTTTGGAAGTGGTTAAATCACGCACCTTATGGCGTGTAGGCACTTCAGTGAAGGAAACATAGCATTCCTTCTCGGTCTTTAAGCCTATGCGGTCCTTAACAAAATTGGACACCGATTGACACAGGAAGGGATAGATCCTATAAGTAAATATTATTAAGTCACAACTGGATAATGGGAATTGTGTAAGTTTAACTCGCCTGTAGTATTCCTCTATTATAGTGGTAGCCAAATTTTGATTATACTTTTCCACATCATCGAAACTGACCTCCAATGTGCAACGATCAGGGGATTCCAAATCAGCGGCTGGCTTTACATATTTTATTTCACCATCTTCTTTGAATCTATAAAGAAACAATAAGAAATCATTTCCTGTAGCAGCAACTGTGTCTATACACACTTACTCTTCTAAGAAATCTTGAAATAACTTTTGGCATCTGATGCCCACTTCATCTTTGACACGCAATTGCCCAATATTCGCATTTGCTACATCCATTCTCTAATATTTCTTTTATGATTACCAACAACAACGACAATTAAATTAAGTTTTTATTTATAACAAATTAAATTTGTAAGCAAATATTTTAATAAAAACAAAATCAAAATCTTCAATATATTGAAGATACAAAAACACACGCCAAGAATTTTAAATGACAGCTGTTTGTTTACTCCAAATACGCGCCAAAACTTGTAATAAAACAAACGAAATGCTTGAACAGGGTGCTCCATACTTCTATAATTACTTAACTAAGTGAGTCATAAATAAGAACATTTTTGCCAATTACGAAATACAACCCTCACATTTTTATTGTTTTTATTGACATCAGCTGTGAGATTTTATTTGAATGGTGAAAATTTTTTGCAAGAATTTTTCGCAATAAAACTATTGAATTGCTTTCTCATGGTGCCAAAAAATTAACAGTTTTAAGGATATAAAACAGAATTCACTGAAAAGAAATAATGTGACTATAAAAAATGTCTACGGAATATTTTAGCTCAATAGCGGGCTCGACAAATGCGGCCTCATCGACCGTCAACAACAATAATAATAACGCCTGTACGTCGACAAGATGGTTAACCGAAGAAGTGTTTGGTTTAATTGATTTGGTCCAGCGTAATGAAGCAATTTATAATCCCCGGCATAAGTACTATTTTTGTCGTCCGTATGTAGAAAATTTTTGGCGTGAAGTTGATTTGAAATTAGAAAAGAATCGTAAGTTGCAACACCATACCGCTAAAACACAACAAAAGCGTTAAGCGTAAAGCGTTGAAACGTCATGATATTAAATGTAACAAATAATTTTAGCTGGTGCTAGTTTGGCGAAATGGACTAATTTGCGTATATCATTTCGCCGCGAGTATACGAACTATTTGGAGGAGAAAGTGCCGCCTTGTTGGACATATTTTGATCGCATGTTTTTTCTACATCCTTATTTAAGGAAGTGAGTGTTGCTTTAACTTACGGAGCATTTAAACTAAAAATATTTGTTTTTCTCTCTTTCTTTGCAATTATTATCCTGCAGAAAACATCAACAGTCTAAATCCTTAGACTCTCAAGTACAAGATGCTTTGGTGCAAATCAGTTCTTTATCCAATCGCTTGCAAAGAGAACGAGCCGTAGCGGCTGCGGCTTCAGCTGCTGCCAGTTCTTTGCATAACCCCTCAAATACCGCTTCACCGAGCCAGCCACCTTTGGATAATTATTTGGAATATTTTGATGATCCTGAACCCAACTCTTCCGAATTGGATGATTTGATTGATGATGATCCCCGTAATCCACAAGACTTTGCTCATTCCACTTTGGCCAATGATATCAAGTCCGAATGTGAAGATAATACCGATGAATATGATCACGTAGAACGTAATCATGCTTTGGATGAAGATGAAAATGATGCAGATGATACTGAAATGAGAAATTTTGTTTTAAATTCTTTGGAAAAGAGGCAACAACAGCAACAACAACAACAGCAGCAACAATTACGTTTGCAACACTTGCAACGTTTACAGACAAGGGGTTTCTATGAAGATTTTCGCCACAAAAGAGCCAGATCTCATGATAATATAATCTCTTCGCAAACTACTAGCTCTTCACTGATGGCTTCCTCTTCAACTTCGAACCATACCACCAATGTATCATTTGTTAGACCCACCTTTGCCAAACCTTTAGAAGTGGTTAGTACCACCACTCAAAGCCTCAATAACAGCAACAGTAGCAGCATTAGTAATAACAGCAATAATTCTAATGGCTCTGCTTCAACTTCTACGGCACTTTCCAATGACAATGAGCCCGCAATAAATTCTTCAACACGCTTAAATTCCTCTACCAGTCATTACACCTCCACTTTGAGTCATGCGCATGGTCATCATCAGCACCAACGCTTTGAAATATCCGCATTAAATTCAGTGGCTTCCAATACAACCACTTTAAATCCTTTGGCTACACCGACTGCAGCCTCTACTAACTCCACGACATTAGTAGCTGCTCCTGCACCAGCTACACCAGAATTGTGTGATTGCAAAACTGATCCGGATGCTATGTTTTTAATGAGCCTTTTGCCGGACATACAAAAACTAAATGGGCGAGATCGTGGTAAAATAAAAATTGCTTTTCAAAATATTTTGCAGGACTATTTGTATCCCGATTAAAGCGGTGCATACATTTACATAAATACTTAAACAGCAAAAATCTGAGATTTCTTTATAAAAAAAAAAAAACACAGATACATTATAAATGTATACTCAATGCTAATAGCAATTAGGATTAGTATTTAAAAAATTTATTAAAAAAAACTTATTTATATAGTTTTTCATTAATGTTTTCCTTAGTAAAAAAGGAAAAAAATTATTGCTTTAAATGTGTGCTTATTGAAAAAAATTAATTTTAAACGAAAAAAACTGAAAAATAAAGTCAAACAATTATGAGAAAGTTTTATTTAACATTTTATTAGTGTGGGTTCATACACATCTAGTTTATTTCAGTAATTATTTTTCAAGTTATCTTTACTTTTACAAACAAAGTATTTATTTCCTCTACTTTTAACTTCGATTCGAACATTTACGGATAAGAACAAACAATAAATCTATTGATACGTTCAGGTCCGCAGCCTTTTTTCAGAAATATTAAATATTTACAACTAAAACTTATTTTTCTTTGAGTGTATTTAGAAAAAATAACTGTTGTTTTCCTTGAAAATAGTTCAGCTATTTAAACGGTTTTGTAATGTAAAAACAACTATACATTACTTATGTGTTATTATTTTACAGTGAGTTTTTTGCAAATTAAAAAAGAAGAAGCAGCGTTTTGCTTGTAGGAATTTGTTGTTGCATAGCAAGAGAAAGAAAAACGGTGAACCAGAAAACGGCGTGTATTCCATCAACTAAAGTTTATTAAACGCTGGAAAAAATTAAAAAAGAAATAATTCTTATTTGAAACTTAACTCTTAGTAGATCAAACAGAAATTAATAATTTTTAGAAGATTTTAACAAAATGCCAGCGGTAGTAAGAGTAAAAAGACGCATTGACGAAGAGCCTTTATCCTCCTTTGTTTTAAATGGCAAACGTCGACGTCTGGATGAAGAGGAAAACACGGCGTCTACCCCTCTCAAAGATGAAATATCCACATTATTAAAATTTGCCGGCACTATAAAGGAACAGGTATAGATAAACTTAAGAAAAAAAATTAAAACTTAATGTGCATAATTTTTTTATTCCGTTCTCTGTTGAAAAGGATGACACGGCCACCACACAATTTGCTCGTTTAACCAAAGAAGAGGCCAAAGAATTGGTTCTGCAAAAAGCTCAAAGACCCTTAAATGCCACCGCCAAGGCACGACAGGAAATGCGCGAGCACCAGCAAGAACAACGTTTTCGTGTGGTCAATCGTTTACGCACCACACTCGATGCGGATGACAATGCCAATGATAGATCAAAAGAAATAACCATCGTTGACATTGAAAAACACACAACAAATGTTAATAAGACTGCAACAGATGAAGTGGAAAGTCTTGACGCAAGATCCGCTGCTTTGGCTAGTATGATTAATAATTTAAATGAAGCCTCCACTTCAGCAGCAGCTGCTGCCGCTGCTGCGGCTGCCATTACAATGCCGACAGATTCTGATACAGGCTATGTGTACGACCTCTATATACCCGAGAATGAACAACAGGCCGACTATGTAGATCTTATGGATGACAATTATCTAAGGTTGGTGTTACATGTCGATATGTTTATGTTAACAAATCGTTTCATATAAAAAAAGTACATATGCATACACAAATAGGCACTCAAAAACCCAGAAACACATCGTAACGTATGTTAGTGTCAAGTATTTCATTAAATTTTGTAAAAGTCTTCTAATTATTATTAGTTTTCATAAGTCTAACTCTGCTGCTATTCGTTAGTATAAATTCGATAAGGTTTTTTTAGTTTTTGTTCTTTTTTTAATTTTCTTTTTTGTTTGTTTATATTTGAATGAATGTGTAGAAATTGTTTTAAAATATTAAGCTTAAGTATACGCGTACAAAAGAGTTTATACCCTCGGTATTCGTTTGTATATCTTGGGGGAAAACTTGTTGGATAAAGCATTTTAAAGGAAACTTAATAGAACCGTATAGGAAAACGTAATTCTAGAGTTAAGGATTTTTATATTTTAGTTGTAAAACCTTACTTGCCAAAAAAAAAAAAATCGGTTGTAGTGTAAAACCTCCAAATATTTAACCCTAAAACCATAATTGTTTATTTAAATTGTTTAGACACCAAAGTTCTTTTATTGTAAAAAATTAAACAAATTGTTGTCATGTTGAGATGTTTTCAAATTCTAAGGAAACAGATTCAGTTCTAAGAATATTTATTTATAGGTATTGTTTTCACATTATTTCATAAATTATGCCGATAAATATCAAACTCAATCTTGAGGCTAATTTGCAACAAATGGATTTTATTGTGTTTAAAAATTAAACCCTTCTCATGCATCTTCGTACTACTTTTGCCATTCTATATAAGTTATTGTTTTATTTCCGAGTGAAATCGATTTTAAATGTACTTTCTAACTCGTCTAGTAAACAGGATAGGTTGGGTTTAATTGAAAAGATGGTGGGACACTTCCATTCGGAAATCAAAAACGTTACGTTGTGGTTACTTTAATAAAAGTGGGTCACACCAAACGCGGTTAAATATATAGGAAAAGAGGGAAGAAATAATGAATTCCGATAAACCTTATTCAAAATGCCATACCTATTTAAACTTAACCGAACGATCCAGAGGAGTCAACGATTCACACTCTGAATTTATATTTCACTGTGGAGCAGCAAACCCCTGTTTCTTTGCCACTAGCTGAGCTATCTGCTTATATTTGCTTAATTTGTCCGTATTACACTCTATTTTATTCGATTTTGAATTCAAAGTTTTCACTTTAGTATTCCATTTTTGTAATGCCTGTGTTCTTCTGTAAAGCAGTATCCATGGTTTCTGCCTTACAGAAACCAGAGATAAATTTCAATTATTTTCTGTGGGATTTTTTTTAATCTCCTTCTTTTGTTTTTGTTGCAATAGTTTAAAATTTGTCAATGATCCAACGTTGACCAGAGCATTAACTCGTAATAGTTTTATATTTAACACGTCCCGTTGTCATGAACCACCATATGATACACCTTTTATCTTTAAGAAATTCGCGTGAAATACAAAATTAAAACCCGTCCAAATTTACGTTTCTTATACGATATATACGTATATACTCGGTTATATATTTTATGATTGATTATAAAGACAAGGATGTTGCAAATTATTTGAAATTTATTATTCTATGATATGATTGATAATATATTATCATAAAATTCCATAAAGATTAAAGATTACAATTTTATTAAGGCATTTACTATTATTTATACAATATAAGACAATTTAATTAATTTGTTTTTCTTTAAATTGATTATCTATTGTCCTTTTATGAATACTTAATTATAATTTTTGTTTATAATTCTTTATTTTTGTTTCTGTAAAACCACCATTTAAACCAAAACAAATTGAAATAGGCTCCAATATCCATTTAATTATTACAACGAAGTACATGTTCCATACTATTGGTAGTTGTTCCTTCTCCCACTACACTGCTATTACTACTTCAGGGCAACTGTTTTCTTTATATGCGCAACAACAAAAGCACCTCAAACCAGACCAACAGCAACATACCAATTGAATATACATAGTTTGACAATGCAATCCTACTTAATACTCCTCCTCTTCTCCTATTTGGGTGTAAGAAAGAAGAAGCAAGCAAATATTTACTTTTTCCTATTATAAATTATAAAGAAAAGAGAAAAAAATTATAATTAATTAATTATTATTGTTATTATTATTCATTCATTATATGCTAATATTGTAAAATCATTTTTATTACCTTGTTTTTACATGACAGACTTTTATCTCTTATTTTGTATGTAGAATTCATTAAAAAAATGTTTCTTTTTTTTTTTTTTGTTGCCAAGTAGTTTTGAGTTTGAGTTTTTGTAGTTGTTGTCAAGTATTGCATTTATTTGCTGCATTTCGTATGTTTTCTTTGGTCTTTGTTTTGTTTTTTATTTTTTTTTTAATATCTCATAAATCACTCATAATTCATTACAGGAATTATTTTATCCTAAATATTGTAATATTTGCAAGTGATTTTGGTATTAAAAATTTACTAAAAAAAACTATAAAAAGTTTAATATTTTGCACGGTAGTTTCAAAACTCAACTCTGACGTCTTATTGTTATTCAAAATTTCTGATTATTGAGAAAATTTGTATTGAAATTTTTACAGAAAATTATTGTTTTCCATACATTTACTATAAAAAATTATTTACATCGGAAAAATTTCGTTGCCGAAAAATTTTTCATTTTCTTCCATTTCTCATTGACGTTGGAAACAATTCAAAATAAAAAAATGGAACGGCTCAGTATATGCTTTTAATAATATTTCTTGGATTCGATATACAGAGTAGAGCTTTAAAGTTTCACATTTTTCGAACGTTTTAACCATTTTCATTTATTTTAATTTCATATTATCATGTACAATATACGAGTATGTTGTTGCATTCATATTGAACAATGTTTGTTTGTGGCCAAATTGATTTTCATTATATAATGCCATCCATCATGTAAATTAAATATTCATAAGGGTTTTGTGTGCAATGGGAATCAATTTAAATGAAATTAAACTCATAAAAATTAAAAACTTTAAAAATCTTGGCCTCTTCATCAATTGGTGGTATTTTTTTTAAATTTGTTTTATGTTTTTTCTTTATCGTTTTGGGGTGCTTTTGTTGCTTCGTATCTAAACTTTGTGTTTTTCTTTTTATTCAGAAATATTATTATAATATAATAGTAATGTAATAAAGCCTATCGAACAAGTTCTCCTCAAGTTTAGTTTTATACGATAGTCTACTTAGGTTTTATTACTTTTTTTTTAATTGTAATTATTTCTTGTTTTATGATATTTGATTCTTGTTTTTTTTTTTATTACACTTTTTTCTATATTAAATACACAATACTTCTAATATACATACATAAATACGTTATACACGATATGAAAAAAAATTGTTTTTAAGCAAGAAAATACCATTACTTTGTGATTAAATAAGTTAGTTTTTTTTTCACTTACATTTTTTTAAATAGTTTTAAGTTATATTACTAGAATTTCTATTCTTTTTTTTATATACATATATGTTTTGTAATAATTTCCAAACCTTTAAAACAAATTGTCTTTATATATTTAAATATAAATAAATACTTGGTTTAAAAACCAAAACAATATACATACATACATACATACTATATAGAGTATATGAAATTAAATTAAAAACAAAAGAATAAAAAATTAGAAAAAATAAAAGAGTATAATAATATCCTCCTATTGCAAATATTTATAAATATTACGAATTAAGTTAATCAAATATGGAAATTTCTTTAAAAATCGAAATCCAAAACCAACACAACTTATGTATAAATAATACTTTGATTATTATATAGTATAATTAAATAAATTCATTAAAAATAAAAGAATAAAAATAAACAATTTAAAGACCCTATTTTGAAATAAACAAATATTGCCGAAAATCATAATGTAAACTTTACAAAGTCACGTGTTTTTATTATTATTGTTATAATTTGTTTTTTAAACCAAGTCTTTATTTTTTTCTTCTTCTTTGTTAATTTTAAATTTATAATTAATGATAACGTATTGGCTTAATTTTCTTTATGGTTATACATATTTGTTAAGGTCTAGGCCTGGTTGCCATTTAAAACTGAAGCATTAATTTCACGTCACTAAATTTGATGAATATATTTCACTGAATTGGCAGATAAAGACTGGCATAGAAATGAGAGCTAAAAAATCTTCGTTGCCACTTAATCTACTTCACGCATTGATTTAAGTCAAATGGTTGTGAATTAACAGACGTATCTGGCATAGACCTGAAAGGGAAGGAATCTTGGTTGCCGTTTAAACTTCTCACTTAATTGTCGTATAAGAAATCTTTACCATAAAAGAAAACGTTGTTAGCAATGCTGTTGATATTGAGAAAAGTTCCCTTGTAAAAAAGCACGCAAAGACGTTGAAACATCATCCCCCTTCACCATTCAATGCAACGTAGATGAAAAGAAAACGTTTCCCCGAGTTTAAACACAATAAGAAAAGATTTATTTGATAAAGATTTTTGTTGTTTTCACAAGATGTCTGTCGCCCAAAGGAACCAACTTCAAGTGTTTCTAATGGAAAAATCTAGTGAAAGCTGGGATAGTTGCTGGAACCCCCTTACATGCTTTCCATTTGCTCCTATTTGCAGTCAAACATTTTATTTCGCATCATATATAGGCGGCTTCTCGAGCCTTTGCGTCCATCAGTCCTCGCAATGCAGTTTGAAATTGTATTAGGCCAGAAGATGCAGATTAGTTTGCATAAGCGTCGATTTATAAATTCTTAGTCTCCAGTTCTTGGTCTCGCAACGGTAAAGTATTTCTTCTGCGCTCCAAGGCGCAGAGTTATTTGCAGGGTGTATAAGCGGTCTATGTTGCAGAATGTTGGCAGCCCTAATTGTTCTCGTTCACAAGTTCAAAGGTGTTAAATTGGTTAAATAATCCTGTGGGAAGTTATTGTTGGGATGTCGTTAACGGCGTAGATCTTTCCTTCTCTACCAAATCGCACGGTTAGCAGACTTTTTCAAGTGACGGCCACTAAATAATCGTAGATAGTGCCTTAATCAATTTAAGATCCCTTATTTTTGCTACAGAGTTCCATAGAATGTTTGTTGCAAAGGATAGGTCCAAATGAAATATTGGAAAATCCATTATTTTTTTGCATTGAATTTATAAGTTTAAGCTATTTTAAACTACAATTCAACTGTAATTTATTATTTCGAAAATATTGTCCCTTAGCGTTCGTCCATTTGATGATCTGGTCTACGAAGATCGTTACAATGACGATGACGATGATACATTAGATTCCGATGATTCAAATGATGAAAATCATGCTGGTAACGAATATCCCGATGAAGACGATGATGCGGCTTTAAATAGTGATCGAGAAAACGATGATGAGGATGCTGTAGACCCTAGAAACCTAAGCTTTCTTTTGGAACGTGTTGTCTTGGGTAAGTTTTGCACACTTTTCTGCCTTATAAATTCACAAAATACCCCAAATATTGTTGCATTTTGGCTTAATAGATGACCGAGAACACGAAGACGAGGTCGAAAGCGAATTTGAATATGATGATGCTGGTGATAGTGATTGTGACTCCACGACAACGGAGTCGGATGCTGGCAGTGAGCTTTATGTCCACGATGATCCATACTGTCATGTTTTAGATCCTGAAGACGACTCCTTCTTAAATGATGTTGACGTTTATGGCATGGCTTACGCTCGTTATAAGGCTCGTGTTATGGGACAAGGAAAACGGAATGATGGTGAACTTGATGACGAACAGAAATCTAATAATTCGGACAGTAGTGAGAAATCGATCTAATTTGTTTTGCTTTGAAGATTTACGAATAAAAATAAGAATCTTCTCACTCACTGGTCATTTTGTGAATCCCAAATAAATATTGTCTGTATTAGTTTTAAGAAAAGTTTGTAGTTGTTTAATTTTATACAATAAAGAGGATTGAAATCTGTTTTGTACAAGCAATGGATTGGCTTTCAAAGAGAGATGAGACCTTGACCCTGACTGTGTAAATATACACGGACTAAAAGTCGTTGAGTAGCCATTAGATTAAAGCCTGACACTTCTGTTTTAGGTCACTAATCACTTGATCTTTAATCTTTTAAAGTCGAGGTTGCGATGTGGTTAGAATAGTTAGTCTACAGACACAGGTCCCTTTGTGTTCATATAAGAAAATTGTTGCACTGTTGGTATAACTCTAAATCTGGTAAACACGAGATTCATCAGAAGGCATCGTAATCTGACAAATGGAGTGATTGATAGCCTCTCCTACTTCATGTATGATGAAATATTTCATCATACTCTGTTAACAGGTTAAGCAGAGACATCGTCTAAAATGTGGCATATTTTATCGTTGCTTGTATCCATTAAAAAAAATTCAAATTTTTTAAATTAAAACCAAAAAATTTAGTTCAGCGGTTTTTTTTTCCAAAACTGCGTATTTGTTTTTCTTTTAGTTAAAGAGCCGTCGTTATTATTGAACATTTGACGGCGTTACATTTTGAAGGGTGGCCTTGTTTAGAGTTTTTCCAAACAGTGTTGCAAGTGACGTCGGTGTTTAAAGGTGTTTGTTGCGAGTGCGGTTACTGTCTTTACGTGCATTGGCTTGCAATAAATTTTCGCCCCCAGTGAAAAAAAAAATGAAGAAAATTGAAAAAATTTTAAATGAAAACTTTAATAAATTTATGAAAACAGAAGAAAATTAATTTATTTGTATGGCTAAATGGATTGGAAATAAATTGAAAAATGTTTGTGTGTAATGTTTGCTGGGGTTTCTTTTTTTTCTTGTGCTAAATTTTTTTCTATGCGGTTGTAAAAAGTACACACATATTTAATTAGAAAAAGAGAGTAGTTTTATTTTTTTTTTAATATAAACAAGAAAGAAAAAATTTAGAAGGAAAGAAGAGAAAAGTAAAGAAGAAAATTTACAAAATAATGTCATATTTTTAAAAGTGAAAAGAAAAGTGTGGAAAATTTTTTAGTGGGTTTTAAATTTTTCATTAAACAAATTATTGTTTTTATTAAACTTCCAAGTGCATTTTTATTTATTAAATTAAATGATAATTTTTGTTTTGGTTTTTGTATTAATAAATGATGCTGTGAAAAGCAAGCATTTGAGTTGTGAGTAAAAAAATTTTCTTGTAAATTCTGCTATGCTTGCTCTTTTTCTTGTACTTGGGAAAGCATAAGAAAAAAACCTACAAGGAAAACTATTCAACGCCCCTTTCTGGGGGAGCTCTAAAACAACAGTTACAACAAAAACAACAGCAACAAAGTTATTAAAGGCATTTGTTTCGTGAGCAGCAAGCAGATAAAACAAAGTGCGAGTGGTGTATACATTTACAAAAAATAGGTGATAAAAAACCGTTTGTTTACATAAAAAAAATTAAATTTAAATTTGTTAAACAACAACAAATCTGGTATTTGTTAAGAATTAATGGATTACTAACGATAAAACTGCATCAAATTCTACATTTACAAGGTAATTGTTTTATTTTTCTCTGTTCATTATTTTTTTCTCACATGACATCTGTTTATATCCCTAAAAAGAGTTGCCAAATTTTGCTTTTATTAGGCAACTATAATATCAACCGAAGGTTTTATTTTACTTTACCCCTTACCCTGTGTGATTTCCGTAATATTAATGTCTACTGCCATATGTTTGTTAATCTTTTTTTCCCCGTTATTTATCTTATAAAAAAAGAGATCATTGTAGCATTTGTTGACAAACTTGTAATTTTTCTTTTTTTGGGTATTTGTTTTAAATGTCCTTTCACTTTACCTACATACACTCACATATGCTGATATACGCTAAAAACACAGAGAGTAAGAGAGAGAGAGAGTCATTAACTCACTCTCCCTCTTATTGCTATTTTTAATAGGTCTTTTATTTATGTTGTTGTTATGATGGTGTATATTGGTTGTGCAGTGTCTTATTGTAGCTTTTAGTCGCAATTTGTTTTTATTTTTTTATTTCACTTTTTTTCCTCTGCTTAGTGTGTAGAGTTTACATACCCGTGAACACACACAATTTGTTGGTTATTTTAGTGTTTATTTATTTAGTTGTTGTTATTATTACTTCTTCTACTGTGAACTTCTGTTTGAGGTGTGGTATTCAAAGCGTTAAAAACTTCAATTTTTTGGTATTGGGAATACAAATTAATTTGGTCAACTTTTTTTTTGTAAAAAGTAAATATTTTAATGCTATTTATCGCCATATTTAAATGATTTTTATACAGGAATGTTAAAGTATAAATCCATTACCTTAACTATGGATGACTTTAGAACTTGGGTCATGCGTTTGTATCAAGCTAGGTTGCTTAAGAATATTAAAAATTCAGATTAGCAAAGAGAAACTATTCGACATTTCAAACAATTTCTCACCTAAAAGAAGAGAAAATTTAATGCAACTGTTGTATACAATTTTTGTACGCTCGAATCAATCCAAGTCGGATTGCAGTTAACGTAATCAAACGTTTAACCAGCCAGAACTGAATGTCATTATTATTGTCGTGCAGAGATGCTTGAATACTGCGACCATAAGGTCTATTGCACTACTCCCAATCCCTATAATATCTCTCCTAATTTTGGTACCCTGACATACAGTGCTGGACAATTCAATGGAAACTTTTTTGAGATTTACTTTTCTATTGTTAGAAGTCGAAAACCAAAAACAATTTCTGAAGAAACTGAAAAATTATTTAGGAATTTTATTTTACACATTCTGTTTAATGTATTAAGAAACAAAAAAATTATATTTTTATCTAAAATTATAAAGAAAAGTAAAAGTATTCAATTTTGAGGTATTGACAAAACAATGGAAACTTTCTTTATAATTTTAGAACAATGTTATTTTTATGCAATTCTTGTTTGTTTCTTAATACATCAAACAGAATGAGTAAAATAAAACTCCTAAATAACTGTTAAATTCTTCAGAAATTGTTTTTGTTTTTCGAATTCTTACAATGAAAAAGTACATTTTAAGAAAAGTTTCCACGCTGTATAGTACTTGCTAAGTACTTAACGATTTTTTCTCCCAAAGTAATTACACACGCACAACTATTTTAAAAGTCAATGAAGTCGAGCTTACTTTCCACGTAAACGTTATCTTATTACTTTGATTGCTAATTAATGATTTTAAAATTAATATTTGTTATAACAAGAGGCATTTTAAAATTAAAAAAATTAATTAAAAAAACACTTCGATCCTGCCAGGAGTCGAACCTGGAATCTTCTGATCCGTAGTCAGACGCGTTATCCATTGCGCCACAGGACCGTACGTAAAATGATCTTCACATATTTGAGTCACAAGCTATGCCTAATCGTAATAATACAGTTATTTATGGAAAAACCCGATAATTAATATGTAAATATTTGAGAATCACAACCGATCGCAATTAATCAACAAAATTAAATAAATAAAGAAGAATTTTATAAAGAAATAAACTATAATAAAACAAGTTAATTGGGTTATAAGGCCTCCAGATAAATACAATACAAATGTGCACCAATGTAAAGTAGTATAGTTTTGCATTTTTGGAAGAAAATAAAATAATCTACGATCCTGCCAGGAGTCGAACCTGGAATCTTCTGATCCGTAGTCAGACGCGTTATCCATTGCGCCACAGGACCTATTATCCTTACCATAGATGGTGATTTTCAATAATTGAAATTTGGCAACAATGCATTTGAAGTACTAGTCCTTCTAAAAAGGAATTATTAGACTTAAATATCAATACCAATCAATCATTTCAGTAATTTGTTTAAATAAGAATAAAACCAAAAAGTATGGAGATTTATAAAACGAAGTTCGAAAAAACCGGTTTCGATCCTGCCAGGAGTCGAACCTGGAATCTTCTGATCCGTAGTCAGACGCGTTATCCATTGCGCCACAGGACCATATCAAAGTCCAATTCTTAACATTTATAACAAACGCGAGTGTTTTAAGTAGTTTGCAAAAAATTGCACTTGTGAAGTTTACTATAATAAATTCTTATGTATATTCATTGTAATTTTATTCCTATTTTGAAATATGGCAATACCGCATTCTGAAATATAAGCAATCTAGATATAATGGATAGGTTTTAAATTTAAATTAAAGAATTAATCGTCTATAAATTTATAGCTTTAAGAAATTAAAAAAAAAAGAAAAAAAAACAATTTCGATCCTGCCAGGAGTCGAACCTGGAATCTTCTGATCCGTAGTCAGACGCGTTATCCATTGCGCCACAGGACCATACGGGCCTCCAGTTGTTAATATTTCGTAGTCTTAAATGTTAAAAGGAATTGGCAAAAAATTGCACTTGTGAAGTTTGGCTACAAAACATTTTAAATTCGTATAACCTTAGGGAATATGTTTATGTACTCATATTTTGAAATTAGGCATCAAAACTTTCATTAATGTAAGTAAAATTAATGTTATTTCAAGGATTATAATTTAAATTGAAAGGAAAATTATCCATAACTGTAGCGTTTTAATAAATATAAACAAAAAAGAAAAAAAAAACATCTTCGATCCTGCCAGGAGTCGAACCTGGAATCTTCTGATCCGTAGTCAGACGCGTTATCCATTGCGCCACAGGACCACACAAAAACACTATATTGCTATTATTATATGTGTGTGGAGAAAAAAGTATTATTTTACAAATTCTATAATGTATTCAAAAATTCTTCAATTATTATTTGATATGTAAATTATTGTAATTTATAAACAAATATTATTTTTCTTCTTCAATATCAATATTACAATACATTTCAAGGACAACTTTTGACCAAGTTCCAACACATGGTCCTGTGGCGCAATGGATAACGCGTCTGACTACGGATCAGAAGATTCCAGGTTCGACTCCTGGCAGGATCGAGATCAATAGTTATATTTTTTCTTTCAAACTGTAAATTGTATAATTTATTTACATAACGATATAGAACAAAAAAAAAAAAACACATTCTCAGTACAGCTATAGATTATATATAAGCTAACATATATGCATCGTGAGGGAACTATCTGAGGGCCTAACATAATATCAGATGATGATTCTTGCGGATGTTGATTATATTCTTAGACTTAAGAACTTTATTATTCAGATACTTTCAATATTCTTAACTCTATTTAACATTTTAAAACTCTTTTTGAAGCAAATATAGTCTATTTTTGCGATAGCATGCGGTCGGTATGTGGTCCTGTGGCGCAATGGATAACGCGTCTGACTACGGATCAGAAGATTCCAGGTTCGACTCCTGGCAGGATCGGAGCTTCATTTTTTTATTTAATTTGTTAACAAAATTTACATCGAATTGTAATATTAGTTGGTGGGCATATTACGTTAAAGAATATTTTTTACGTGAATTATATTCGTGATATGAATTTATAATCAATTTTAAAACTATTTCGGTTTGTTTAAGCTTTTATTTTCTCATGATTTAAGGGGTCCTGTGGCGCAATGGATAACGCGTCTGACTACGGATCAGAAGATTCCAGGTTCGACTCCTGGCAGGATCGTGCATCCTTCGTTTTTTGTTCTGCTATGATGTACACCATAACAGAGCACCATACATTTTATAACTATTGTTGTGATCATAAACGATTTATCGGTATCTGTATATAGCATGTTTGGACTTATCTTTGAAAAAAAAGTGCTGTATGTACACATTTGGAATATAAGGGGTTATAAATAGATTTCCCTTGCTCTGAAGATATCAAAAAACGCCTTGTGCAATTTTTATGACCCCGTCAATTCTAGATATTTCGGTAATTTTGATCTCAATACTGGCTCGATAAAGTTCGGAAAGCTTGCTCAAGATGTTCTTTAGCATCCATTTGTTATCAAAATTATTTTGTAGAACCTTGGCTTTCCATTAAAAACGGAGAAAATAAACTTCGATCCTGCCAGGAGTCGAACCTGGAATCTTCTGATCCGTAGTCAGACGCGTTATCCATTGCGCCACAGGACCATATAGCAAATGTAGGAGGATTTAGTTTACTATTTATTAAAAATTAAAAGAAGAATAAATAAAAATTGTAAGAAATGTAATCAAATTAAAAGAAATAAAAAGATACATTTTAAAAATAATATTAAATTAATAATTTAAAAATATACAAAAAAAAAAACAAATTTTCGATCCTGCCAGGAGTCGAACCTGGAATCTTCTGATCCGTAGTCAGACGCGTTATCCATTGCGCCACAGGACCGTTATCAATATCACCAAAATGCATGTAATTCTCAATAATATGTAATATGGTTTTGATCAACACACGCACAATTAAATGAAGAAGAGCAATGCAATACACAACAAATTGCTCTTCTGCTATGTTTATGCTAAATAGACATCCCCACCAGCAACACACACAATCAAAGAAAGCAATTAAGTTGAACGGCCTATTAATAAACATGATATTTATTTGTTGCCATTGTTGTTGTTATTGTAATTATATTTTCGTTTTATCAAACGATCAAAAATTTCATAAAACCATCGTTGCCAACCTAAAACACTGGGATTATCTTTTAAACCTTGTGTGTTAAATATTCATAAATATGAAATGAAAAGATTTTTGTTTTGTTTTGATGATTTTTGTTAATATTTGCTTAGTTTTTATGCGTTTTAAATATAAAATTTGATTATCAAATTTGATTTAAGAACACAAATCAATGTTTTAGTCACTAAATGCGTGCGTAACAGTCATAATTTCTTTATTTTGATTGAAATTTCTATGCAAACAAATTGAATAAATAAATAAAAGAAAATCAAAGTCAAATAACTGTCATTATAACTTTTTTTAAATTAAAAATCAACCGTTTTAGTTCATTATTTTGTGTTGAAGAAGCTGAATATCTTAAGAGAATGCTTATTTAAGTTTTATAAACATTGTAAACGAAAAGAAGATGGAAAAAACCAGACTTTTTCACAAATAATTGATTTTCCATTTCTAGCCATGTTTGTTAGATGCTTTGCTTTTTGTGTTAACAAAAGCCTACATAAAACCGTCAATCATTTGAAGTTTATCTGTAGGTCTGTCTTCACATCACCATCATCATCATCATCATCTCTTTTACCCTCATCAATGATCGTCATTATCTTCAGCGTAGCCAACCTAGCGTGTGTTGCTGTTGATGATAATGCTTTAGTGACTGCTTAACATAATGACTTATTGAAATACAATAAGAAAGAAATGCTAAAAAAATTATTGAAAAAAGAAAATGTAAAAAGAAATGATTGCTGAAATATCTGATGTAACCGTTTTCGTTTTATTTTTTTTTGTTTGTTTGTTTTCATTTTTATATAAATATTTCGTTTCATATTTTTCTATATTTTCTTTTATATTTTTATTGTTATTATTATTGGTTTGATGTTGTTTAACCACAACAACACCAGCAGATAAATTATGCTTAAATTGATTATCATTGCAGTTCTGTTCGAACAGTATGGCAAAAACGCTAATATTGGCCATATTTCGTGTCATAATTGTAAAAGAGTTGCCAACCTTAGCTTGTGTTACATATGCATAGGACTTTAGAAATCTATTTTTGCACTTAAATCTCGCTAGACGATGCTAAACAGATAAGATTTTATAAAAAAATTCGAACTTTTTGAAAATACTGAAAAAAATCTAAAAATTTAAAACTGATAAGTTTGGAAACGGCAGATCCCTCTGTTTCCCGGCAATTTTGAATGCAATTTACAGGCTGTCCATGTAAAATCCGGGAGCTAGCAGTACAGTGCCTTGTTTAAATGGACTTGACTTGAAGTAACAGAGCGGCGGAATAGTTTTGTGAAACTCTGCTTTTTTCACTAAAGACAGAAAAATAAACTCCGATCCTGCCAGGAGTCGAACCTGGAATCTTCTGATCCGTAGTCAGACGCGTTATCCATTGCGCCACAGGACCACATATCGCAAGCAATTGCAAAAGTAATCTATATCCATCTTGGCAAAGAGCTTTATAGAGTTCTAAACTCTAAAAATAGAATCTGACTTTCTAAGAACATTTGAGATGTTATATTTATATCCAGATCTTAACTTACATATCTTGATCTCGGAAAGATCTATTTCTTTTTAGCTCCTTTGCAAATAATACATTCAGTACATATTTTTAACAAAAAACATTGCATATGATCGATCCTGCCAGGAGTCGAACCTGGAATCTTCTGATCCGTAGTCAGACGCGTTATCCATTGCGCCACAGGACCTTATGGTCATGGTTGAATATAAAGAAATTAAAGTATTAAATTTAAATTGGGAATGGTTCCTAAAAGCTGTACTATGCTTTAAGTGTATATTGAAGTATTATTGTCTATAAAGCGCCATCTGTTTAATGTTTTTATACGTTCCAAAAGTTAGAATATGACCTGTACTTACGTTTTAAGGCATTTTTCGCGAGCCCTGCTTCCTCTCAGCAGATTTCTGGCAAAAACTCTGAGCGTTAAAATAAAATTGCCATGAAAAGTTTCTCAAAAATCTGTCGTTCGGAGTCGACTTTAAACTGTAGGTCCCGCCACTCATGTATAAAATTAACACACAAAACATAAGTGGTGTGAGAAACTAGGTCGTAATCCTGACTGAAGGGTTGTAATGACCAATTATGTATGTATGTATGCTTCCTCCAGAGTTCATTATTTGAAGAACAGACGCTACTACTCTGTACACCATTTACTTTCAACCAAAAATATGTATGTCTTGTATACATATACAATACGTAATGAATATGTAAATGTAGTTGACGTATACAATACGTAAATGAAGTTTGCTATCCTTGTATTCATCACTGTAGATTTTTCCACAAACTTTTAAGTAAGAAAAAAGAGAGAACCGATCCTGCCAGGAGTCGAACCTGGAATCTTCTGATCCGTAGTCAGACGCGTTATCCATTGCGCCACAGGACCACATATCACAAGCGGTTGCAAAAGTAAACTATATTTTGCATCGAAAAGAGCTTTATACAGTTCTAATCTCTAAAAATAGAATCTGACTTTCTAAGAACATCTGAGATGTTATATCCAGATACTTTTCAATATATCTTATCTTACATATCTTGATCTCAGAAAAATCTATTTCTTTTTAGCTCTTTTGCAAATAGTGCGTTCAGTATTTATAGCAAAAAATATTGCAAATGATCGATCCTGCCAGGAGTCGAACCTGGAATCTTCTGATCCGTAGTCAGACGCGTTATCCATTGCGCCACAGGACCCACATATTTTTTTCCGATAAGATAAGAGTGGAAACAAGTATGTATTTAAGAATAACCGGAACCATAACATCAGACTTCATATTTTCGGCTTTATATTCTGCTCTACAAGTGTTTTACGACAATAAAAAATTCAGAATAAGCCATAAGCGAAAGTGGTCCTCAAGCCAACTCGTTCCATCGGTCAAATTCAGTCGTATTTACATATATGCCAGAGTCATGAAAAGTAAATTGGACATTTCGGATGCACTGCAGCTAGAGAAGGCGTGGCAGGCATCATCGAATAAAAAGTTCGATGATGTCTCTTACGCACCGTACTTTATTTTATTAAAATGTAGAGATGGGAAGCGCTTAATGAAAAACCCGATAGAAGAGGAGCCTATAAAGTTGTTGTTTTTTTCTTAATAAATTTCATTTAAAATACTTTTTTTTATTATTTTTAAAGAAATCCATAAACACGTTTACTTTGTCGTGTGTGTGTTTTTTTTCGAATTATTTTTAAAGTTTTCTTTATTTATGATGGCCATTCATTCCAGAATTTCTCCCCCCTTGTCAATCATTTATAAACTCATTAAAAACAGTTGTTTTCTAAATTACCCATCCTAACGTGTACAGTGTACACCCGCACCCGCACGCCTTCTACTAACACGTAAAATGATGTAAAAAAAAACTTTCCAACATATATTTTTAAACAGAAACTTCCTGTCATTTAAGAACAAAAACGAAACACACGAAAAAAAAATTCAAATTTATTTTCGTCATTATAAAGAAATTGACATTGAACTTTTGTTGTTCTTGTTGTTATATTCGTGTTATTGTTGTTTGGCTTTGTCTGTTCTCGTTGCTTTGCTCTCTCTCCGTTTTTAAATATTATAATTTATTGCATTTTAATGCTTAACGTCATGTAAAGTGCTGGGATTTATACATGCCAGCCACCATAAATACCATCATCACCAATATCACCACCACCACCAACACCGCCAACACCACCATCACAATCCCTGTAACAACAGCAACAATTCTTGTATATAACAATACACGTTTTTTTGTTGTTTTTATCACACGTTGCCTTTGCCGCACAGCTCTCTATTAACCGTCCTGTCTATTGGGTGTTATAAAAATAACTTTAAATCCAATTCTCTTTTTTTTGTTTTCCTTTTTTCTTTTTATGTAAAATCATCTTCTTCATAAATCTTTCATTTGATGTCTTTAGCTACGAAGATACATACATATACATGTGTATACACACATACATACATTGTTTACTCCGAAGGGCGAAGAAAAAAGTGTTCCTTTGTTTACCAGGTTCTTTGATTTTCTCTTCGTTTTTGCTGTTATTTTTAATTTTTTTTCTGGAGTTACTCGCAACCAGCAGCATTTGATTAAAATTGTTTTTAATTTATTTCCCATTTTTCTTTTTGCTGTGCTCTCTGCTTTGTTCTCTTTTTTCCGAGATTGTTGTTGTTGTTGGCTCTCTGCACAAATATTGTTTTGATTTTTCCAAATTTACTTTAAATCCACATTTAAAGCAGGTTAACATTTCCGATTGCATGTCAAAATTAAATTAAAAAATTAACATTTTACGTCTTATTTGTGATATAATTGTTGCAAAAATATTAAAACTAGTAAACTGTTGCATTATTTGCCATGATCTTTTCTTTATTTTCAACTGTTTTTCTGTGTTATACTTTACAGATGCAATTATTTCATTATTTTTTTATCCATAAATTCATACTTAGTATTTGGAGCATGAAACATGCAACTGACAGAAAAAACAATATATATCAGATTACATTTTATATGAGTCTCGTTTTAATGTGTATTGTTTAAAAGAAGATCTTAAATATTATATTATGTAAGCTTAGATCTGTCTGTGTGCCCGTCTTACATGGTCTTTGGAATACTAAAGAAAAATTTCAAATAAAGTTCCACTATTTAAGAAACTTGTAATGCTTTAGAAATCTCATTATTAATCTGGCAAGCTAAGTTGGCAACATTTCTTCATGGGTTTTAGAATTATTATTTCAAGAGTTTTTGCAAATGGCTGCTTGTCTGAGAAGACAATTGCAGAATTGCCTCGCATTATAATTGCAGATACGGTTGTTTGTTTTCCTAAACATGGGTTTCACGTCTTGCCAAACGCATGGGCAAGATTTAAGAACATTTTCAAAGCATGTGGGACTGACTATAGGCAGCTTCCGTATCCTTATCCTTAAGTTTGTGTACATCAACAGAACGCAAATTGCAATGCCGGAGTAAATTTAGAGAGTATTTTTTTGCTATGTATACCCCTGTAATTATGAACCGCTCTCAACTCTCTGTGTTAAAAGTTAATTTTATTAAACGTTCATTGATCTCTGTTTCTTTGTTGTTGCTGGGATCGAGAAAAGAGGGAATCCATTAACCAAATGGAAAATATTTTAAAAGCTTAAGTCAAAAATAACAAGTGTTGAGTGTAATTTTTTATTTTTAACAAAATTTACTGCAGACACCACATAAAAAAAGGAAAAGCAAATTATTGTTTAAAAAAAAGAATGTAACCAAAAAACACAGAAGAAAAGAAGAGAAATAAATGTAAATCTCAGCTACGAGTATAATATACTCTACTCCACTCCACAATAAATACTCGTATGAAAAATTATTCAGAGAATGAAAAAACTTTAACTTTTTAACACTGACGGAAATTGCATTTTTTTTTCAATTGTACTGGCGACTGCAGTTGGTTTTCCATTCATGACTTTACCAACCCCCTTTAAAAATACAGAAAAAACCATAAGAATGTCTGTCTCCCTGCCAGAGGATTGGCGATGATAATGGCTATACAAATGCAGCGTGAATAATTTTCCTTTTTTTTTTTATTTTGCACTGGAGTGGTGAAGACAAATTCAGTTTAAAACTTGAGTTTATATTAAGACCCCTTAGACGATAATTTATATTTATTTTTCCAGTCAAATTTTTCTCCTTTACGTAAATGTAGTTGCTTTCTTAATTTACTTGAAAACTCAAGACATTGGCACTGTGTTTGAATTTCTTTTTTTCTTTTCTTCTGTTGAACTCTATTGCTTCTTCACTTGTTAGCAGCTTAGCTACAGCCTAATTATGCCAACACAGTACCACGCTTTACCTCTCCAGAAGCATAGGCGCGCCTTCTTTTTGCACACGGCCATCAATCGCGAGGTAAAATGTGCCTAGTCAGTGTGATTAACTAAGCAAATCGGTAATCATCATATTTCCCATCATAATCTATTCCCGGCCCAGCTCCGCTATCTTGGTGATTGCAAACAAAAAATTAATAACACTCATCAACATATTAGAAATAAAATAGAAAAACTGTAACCCTTTTAACTACAAACCCGTATACTTTTCGGTTGTTAACTTCAGACAATTAACTTTTTAGGTTTTCCACGTTATTTAATGTACACGATTAACCAAGTTATGGTACGACTTCTGAATCGCTGAATCGTTTAATGGCGGTAAAGTAAATAATTTAACGGTTATGCTCTTGATAAAACTCACTCACTCACTCACTCTGTACGTTTTAAATGCTCAGTCAATGAAGCGAAAATTAATTGCTCCAGATTTTCGTATAGAATTTGTTTTCGTTTTTTATTCAATTATTTAGTTCTTCTTCTGAAAACCACAAAATATTCTTTTTTTTTAAGTTTTTCTTTGTTATACTCAAAGAAAACAAAGAATTACAGTTTAATTAGCACTTTTAACAACATTATTATGGCAGGCAGACAGCCGACAGCCTCTAAAACTTGTGGAAAAAGTTCTTTTTCTAGATACTGATGGTGATGGTGACTTTATTTATTTATTTCTGTTATTGTTGTTCTTGTTGTCGTTTAACCCATTTAGTAACTAAAAAAATACACGCGCAAACGCTTACATATGAAGTTTCATTTTTATGGTTAAGTAGGTCATATCCAACCATCCATCCATCCATCTGCGCCAAACGCAATTGTGCGCACTCTCTGTTCGAAATGAGGAAAAAGTTGTTTATAAAACAAATCCAACAACATTTCCTACATTTTTCTAGTCTGCCTTTCTGTGCTTTTTAATAGTCATATGAGTCAAGTTTTAAGAAAAGTGGACGTTTTTTTTTTATTTAAAGCCTGATTCATACGGCTGTTAATGCCATCATTTATCTGCCTTTACATGTTCCATGTTCATTGGCGTTTTGTTGGCTTGGATTTCTAATAATCTGACTTTTGGTTTCACCAAAAAAATAAAAACACAACAAAATTTGGGTCATTAACAAAATTTGTGGGTTTTTGTTTGACATTAGGGGTTAAGCTTGGTTTTAAATGCAATGTTTTCCTGGCAGTCCAAGATAAATGAAGACATAAATACTCGTAAATGAAGACATTTTACGTTAATGATGTTATTTACAAAGATGTTTCCATAACCAGAAAGTAATAAAATTAATTGGCTAATCAATGAACTTAGAAGTTTTTATTCAAACAAATTAAGCTTTAAAATTTAAGCCAAATTTGGCAACATCGTCTAACTTTTTCTTGTGTTATTTTGAGAAATTGGGCTTGAAAAATTCACTCTGTTAACATGGAAAAATGGGACTTGTTGCAGGTATCCCTATATGGCCATGGTATCAAGGATTCCAACACAGGTTTTCTTACCGCCAGGCGTTACTTGAGACCGGAGGTGAAGGCGTCGAAACTAATATAATCGACGAAGAAATGCTAGTCACTGTTTTAAAAAAATAAAAGTCGTCGTCCAAAAAAATGCAAGTCATCATCCAAAAAAAATGGAAGTCATCGATCAAGAAGTGCAAGTCATCATCTGAAAAATGCAAGTCATCTATCCAAAAAATGTTTGTCAACGATCAATAAAATGCAAGTCATCGTCCAAAAAATGCAAGTCATCAACCAAAATATATGTACAGCTGTGTTCAAAATAATAGGAGTGCTTCCATGTAATATTTTCAAAGTTAAATTTTTTATTGTACCAATTTGCAAAACATGATATATTTTAATGGTAGTTACAACGATATGTAAGAAATAAAATACAAAAAAAATCTCGTAATAACTTTAATATTTACGATGAAATTGATTCATTTCTGTGTTTGCCCCTGAATTCAGTTGATCAAAAAAATAGGAGTGTGAGTGTTCCTTTAAAAATAAAAATATAACAGCACATAATTTAAAGAAAAAAGTGAAAAATAAGTACGGAAAAATGTAGTTAAAACTTTTTCTACAGTGATTCACATAAATTTTTGTAATAGTAGGACGAAAAAGCACTGTACTGAAGGAAAGAGAAAACTAATTAAAAATCTTCGAAAAAAAGGCAAAACTTCTAAAGAAATTGAGGAAACCTTAAGTTGCTTCAATCAAATGATCACAAATGCAATAAAATATAAAAAAAGCTAAAAACGCGTGGGCGCAAGCGCAAAACATCAACTGTCGATGACCGCAGAAATGTGCGATACAGCAAAATGAAGCCTTTGGCGTATGCAAAAAGATTCGTAGGCGTCTGATGGACAACAATTTATTCGCAAGAAGTTCACAAAAGGTGCCATTGTTGACATACAAAACAGGCAGCAGCACGCTTAAAGTTTGCCCAAGAACATATCAAATATCCGAAAGAAAAATGGAGAAACCTATTGTGGACCAACGAAAGCAAAATTTTTTTATTTGGTGCCACTGGGTCTAGACAGTATGTTAGACGTCCGCCCAACACCAAATATAAAGCTCAGTATACACAAAAGACGGTTAAACATGGTGGTGCAAAACTAATGATATGGGGAAGCTTTTCATATAATGGTTTAGGCCCAATACATCGAATTAGAGACATAATGGATAGGAACGTCTATGTTGGCATTTTGAGAGAAGTGATGTTACCATATTCCACACCTCTAAAATGGATATTCCAACAAGACAATGACCCGAAACACACCAGTAAATTGGCAAATTAGTGGTTTCGGGTTAATGGGGTAAAGGTTATGGCGTGACCAGCTCAGTCTCCTGACCTTAATCCCATAGACCATCTATGAGGGATGTTAAAAATATGTTGCCGAGCGAAAACCGTCAAATGCAGCTGAGTTGTGGTCTGTAGTGCAAGATGGGTGGAATAAAATTCCACTAAAACGATGTCAGGATTTAGTTGACTCCATGCCTCGTAAATGTGCTGCCGTAATAAAAAGTAAAGGCTATTCTACCAAATACTAATCGTATTTAAAGTTTCTGATTATAGTCATAAGCATTTTTAACTTTTTTAATAGTAAATCTTTATGAAAACTAAAATACTCCTATTATTTTGAACAGCACTTTTTAAGATATTTTTTTTTAAACTTCCTGTTACATACTTGTTGAAAGCTTTATTTAATTAATGAATAACTTAAATAATTTAGTATTGAATCAACATTACATTACATTGAATTAAACCATTTTTTTTTTAAACTAAGCTTTTGTTTTTCAATGGGCTCACTCCTATTTTTATGAATGCAACTGTACGTGTCAGCGACCAAAAAATGCAAGTCACTGTCGAAAAAAATACAAGTCAATGATCAGAAAAATGCAAGTCATCTAACAAAAAAATGCAACTTGCTAAAAATATGAGGTATTATTGGATCTATAACATATAAATGCATATGAACTCAATGAGAATTATTAAAATTTTTAAGTTCATTTCCCAACAATTTCATTTTAGCACTTTTTTTGCTCATATACAAAGGCTTCGTTGCCTATATCTCCGGTCCCAAGTAAAGCTCGATTCTAAGGAACATTTTTTTGGGAATCTTTGATACCACATCTATACAGCCCACTAGGTTCACTTTCCCCACAAGTCCATCTTTTATCAGATATTAACCGATTTTTATAGAGCGCTTTTTTATAGCTAAATAGACAAAAAGGTAACTTCACCGCCTATATTTCTGGACATGGGATATCTGCATCAAGTTCCAGTTTACCACAATATCGATTTTTCTACCCAGTCACTGTTAACAAAGTAGATCTTTCAAGCCTGCAACTATTTTGGGTTTTATTAGGGACACCTTAGGCCACAATACCTACAGCATGGTTAAAATTTCTTGTTGAATATGCTATTATTGAAACGTTCCTATAAATGCGAATGGGACTATTAAAGCCTGCATTTGTACAAAAGTGTGGGCAAACTTTGTTGAAAATAAATACGAAATAAAAATTAAAATTTCCCCAAAAAAATGTCATGGGAAGTTTAGTTTTTTTTTTTCAAATTTTTACTATCAGTATCAGACAGACACAATCAATCATGCCATGTCAATGTAACGAGACAATCGAAAATATATTGAAAAGGTTTCAAGCCATGTAATGGAAAGGCCATCCATCGTTACTTGGACAAAAAGGTCAAAAAGGGCCAAACAAAAAAAAACTATAGTTTGGAAAATAAAGTTTAAAGAGAAAACTTGTCATGATTAATTACATCGATATTGAGAGAGATTGTTTCTTTGAAAAGGATTTAAAAAAAAAGAAAACAAAACTTTATTTTCTTTTCAAAATCTGCCGGTAAAAGTATTTGTTGTTATTTTCTTAAGAATTTGGCGTTTAAGTATGTTTGTAAACGGTTTAGTTTTCACTTGAAATACAAAAGAAAAGAAAAGCAGAAGGAAAAACTCATGATGGACTTTTTCTTTTATTGAAAATAAAGTAAAAAAAATTTAAAAGAAAAAAACAACTGCTGATGATGAGTCTTGTTGGCTTTGTAATGCCGTTTTCATATGGCCAAGCCAAGCAATTCTTTTATGTTTCACCCAAGTGAGAGTTTAAATTCACTGTAAAATGCTTAGCCAATTAAAAACCAATAAAAAAAACTAGTCAATGAAAATAAAAATTAAAGAAAAAATCTATAAAGAAATACTACATACATATGTACATATAAAGGGTGTTTTTTATAGAGGTATAGAACTTTAAGTTGGCATTACTTTTCAAGATGGCGACCGATTTAACAGCTGTCAATTGATTTATTCTCAGTTTGGTTTGGCAATTCATCATGAATAGACTCACGCCTGAACAACGCTTGCAAATAGTGCCCAAAACGAGATTACCGTTGTTTCCGATTTTCATAAGCGAATTTTGTTTAGCGATGAAGCGCACTTCTGGTTGAATGGCTACGTCAACAAACAAAATTGCCGCATTTGGAGTGAAGGTAATCCTCAAGTGTATGTGGAAACACTGTTACATCCAGAAAAAACTGACTGTTTGGTGCGCTTTATGGGCTGGTGGAATCATTGGTCCGTACTTTTTCAAAAACGATGGTGGCCAGAACGTTACAGTCAATGGTGATCGGTATAGAGCCATGATTACAAACTTTTTCATTCCTGAATTGAATAACCATGATGTCCAGGAGATGTGGTTTCAACAAGAGGGTGCAACATGTCACACAGCTCGTGCCACAATAGATTTATTGAAAGAAACGTTTGGTGACTTATTTCACGTTTTTGACCTGTGAATTGGCCTCCAAGATCTTGTGATTTAACACCGCTAGACTACTTTCTGTGGGGCTATGTAAAGTCATTGGTCTATGCGGTAAAGCCACAAACGCTTGACCATTTGAAAGACAACATTCGCCGTATTATTGTCGGTATACGGCCACAAATGTTGGAAAAAGTCATCGAAAATTGGACGTCCAGATTGGACTACATCCGCCGCCAGCCGTGGCGGTCATATGCCAGAAATCATATTTAAAATGTAATGCCACAAGATTATCTTTCGGATAAATAAAATGCATGTCAATCGAATAATCCAGCGTTGTTTTATTGCAACTTAAAGTTCTATACCTCTATAAAAAACACCCTTTACTAGAGTAAAATATTTCACTTTTCAAAACACCATTAAAAAATAAATTTCAAATTATGTTTTCTTTTATTGGTTTTAAGCTTAACTAGAAAACGTTTTTCCAGCTGGCTTTTATCATAACCCTCGTAATTGTTACGTTTTAATTTTTTTTATTGCTTCTCTACTCTTGGTATTTATTTCTTTTCATCTTCTTACCACGTTTTAGTACCTCAATAGACAATTGTTTCCAAGAAAAGAGGTGTGTATTATCAATAGTACTTGTGGTTTAATTGCCAGCCAATATTAATGTTAAAATTTTTATAGTGCCGTAAAAAAAAACAGGGGCGTCCTACTGGCCCAGTTTAAATATATTAAGAGCTTTATCTTAATCGCAAATGCATTCAAATGTCTTCCAATGATCCTTAACAATTCTAATTAATGCAATAAGAATCCTTTATTTAATGAAGAAAATTTAAAATAGTAAAATTAATGCAACGTAGTTGTGTTTACATATTATAAACCTGTCAGCCTTAAAAATGCAATTCTCTTCGTTTCTAAGAACAGGAATTTATTTATTAGCGTTGCTAACAACGACAAAATTCTGTGTTATTCACTTCGAAATATTAACACGTACAGTTTAATTGCTTTAAGTCTTACCATATCCACCAATTCACTTTCATAACACAAACAACACTTAAGTAAAACCATTCACTAAAGCAGTTACATATTACCAAAGAATATGGATATAAAGAATACGAATCATGTAGAAGTAAAATTTCTTATGGCGGATCGTAACATTACGACCCGCTCTCACCAAAATATTTTAAAAATCATTTCCAGATGAGAGGGGAGGAAGACAGAAGGAAAATGAACACAAACAAAGAGCGTAACAATGTGTTGCTCTCATCGTACGTATGTACATGTGTATGTATTCTTGTGTTTTTTGATTTAGTTGTCGATCAGACTGCGACAAGAATACAAGTGCTGCGGATGCTTTATCATTTTATTTCAGAAAAACACTCGAAGAATATTTTGTGTTAAAAATGTTCTATGTCATTAGCTGGGCGTATTTGATTTTGTCCCATAGTATAATTTTTTTTAAATGCTTTGGAATGCTCGTTTCTTTTTCTTTTAATAAAAAATGGTTTTTTATTCTTTTTATTTTTTTAAAAAAACATGGCCTAATTTTTAAGCCAAAGATGGATAGCTTTATGTTCTTTTAATAATAAAATCGATGTTTTATTTTATTTTTATTTATCCAAAATTATTAAGCCAAAGATAGACAGCTTTACATATGTTGTATGTTGATGAAAAGAAAATAAAAATAGAGTATATCACTAACACTTTTATATGGCTGTAAATAGATAAATTCTCTCAACTTATTTTCTCTCTCTCACTGACTAATCCATAACCATAGGCATGTGTTAACCTAGAGGAAAATTGTTAGTAGTAATGTCAAGTCTACTTATTAATCCAATGATGTGTATATGTGATCGGAAAATATAGAAAAATTGTACTGCACTAAATCCCTAAAGACACCGTATTTAACTTGGCAAGTATTCTTCCAAAAATCGAAATCATTTCTCATTGATATTAGTGAATACTACTGTGATATTTCTTTGGGTGTATTATAATTGAAGTCTGAAAAAAGCGACATGAACGTTCTTCTTTAAAAACTGACAAGATTTTTACGCTCTTTTTAACGAACATTCTTGATGTTCGTGTCCTATGTGTGTAAAAAGCCGAAGATGTTCTTCCCCTGAGGGACATTGGTGCCGACGTCTGTTTTTAACACCAGAAAAATAAATAAAAAATGTGGTCAAACAACAAAAATGCACGATGACAACACCACATTGTTACGCTCTTGGTTTCTGTATCATTCCCTTCTATCTTTCCCCCCGCGTCATGAAATATTTTTGAAAAATATTCCAAAATATGTTGAAATGCACATTCTTTATACTTTATTTTCTTTGGTCTTACCATATCCACCAATTCGCTTTCATAACACAAACAACACTTAAGTAAAACCATTTACTAAAACAGTTACATATTACATTAGCGATCTTCGCCTACAGGCACGACCTGTTGAGAGTGATTTGCTTTTACACTATCCACTTAGGTTTGTCAAACATCATGAAATGTACACCGTGTGTGTGTGTTTGGTAAAATTGCTATAAGTAGAATGACCTTCTGAAAAGGACAAAATATCAAAAATGTTTGTTATACATCAGTTCGGGCTTGCAAACACGAACTTGTACACGAGCTGGTTGGTTCGAATTATAAACATGTTGCGTGTACATGTTGCTAAAACATGTTGCTAAGAGTGTATACGCACCAAAACAATCAATTACATATGAGTAATTAATATGAAGAACCATAACAGCAACTAGTTTCTTCGGAATAAAACAGTATATTAATACTATCGCTCCCACAACTCCTTCTCCTGAGCCTTGTTGAGATTTGTATGTAAATCAATTGATGGTGGGTGCTGTTTTATGCTTAACAATATAGTTGCTGCAATTGAAAGCAAAAAGTGCATATATTCTGTTCTTGTGCAAATAATGGAAATTAAATTAATAAACACAACAAAATTGACGAATATAAAGAAAATACAGGATTAAAAAGGGAATATTTATACAAAACACTTTAAAAAATCTATAACATATGAAAGCACGCATTTTATTTTATTTTTTTTTTTCTTTTTCTTCTTTTAAATGAATTTAAATGAGGGCTGTTGTTATAGAAAAAGAGAAAAAAAAAACTAAAACTCACAACAAGACAAAATGTCAGCCAAGCAAACGAATCATTCATTCTCATTCATTCATTCACTCACTCACTCATGCATTTGCCTTGTTTGTCACAATGCCAGTCTTGCCATGCATGCAATCGAGTTTAAATTTTCAACAGGAATGGATGGGAATGAATGCTTCATGTGAATGGAATATAATCATGATGGAAATGTTGATGACGTTCTTCTGTGTGTAATGTGTAAGCCATACTGTAGTGCTATGGTTATAATCAAATGTTCAAGTTGTAAACGTTGTACGAGTAGTTTATGTTATTGTTGTTGTTGCTGTGCATGGAGAATTTTAAATAAAATGTGGATGACACAATGAGGCTATTTTTATAGCTGTCAAATAATAGTTGATGATGACGATGATATTGCTTTAGGCCGTGAAAAACTATACAAAGACACAGACAGACAGAAAAAGCAGCCTCTGCCTGCCAGCCAGCCAGTCACTTTGTCATTTAGCTGCTAGTTAAGCCGCAGCAAGCCAAACAGAGCAGAGTTCTTTTAAAGGCATGATGCATGAATTATTTTATTTTTACGACGACATCATGTATGCACACATTGTTTGACTGGTTGTGGTGTATAATTTAATTCATAGATTTCGTCTCCTCTCGTTTTCTTTTCTCCTTTTATTTTTTTGTTACGTTTCAACTTGATATGAGCAACTCTGCAACATTTACACCATCAGCCATAAAAGTCTCGTCAGTCGTCGTCATCGTCGTCGTCTCTGTCAGGTCACGTTAGCCATGTAGCCTGGCATTTATTTTGAGCAGTAGCAGTAGAGTAGCCTTTTCTGTTTTAACATTTTACATTTAAATTTATTCCATGCCACATTTAATGTTACTACTACAGGCTATAATGTTGAGTATGAAAGCATAAAAAGGAATTGTATTTTTTTAGCAACCATTTAGAAAACTTTTAACACGTTTTTCTTTGTTTTTTTTTCATTTAGTTTAGCTTACTCGGCCCTAAAAGGATAGTTAATCTAACTATAAATACAGAGTAAATTAAAGAATAAACCAAATATTCTTATAAGGTGTAGTGAAATGCAGTCATTATTTCTGTATGGAATTGATGTATTGAAAAAAATAATTAATTTTCTTTTGTTTCATGTATTTTTATACGGTTTTTTTTTGTTACAACTTGCGACACTGGTTAGGCCATAAAAGTTTGCTGTTATTTGCATATTTTTATGATATGGCAACCCTTAAATAACTGTAATAACGAATGAAATTTGTTACAAAAACAAAAACTATTACCGCTTGAAAAGATATGCTTTTTATATTATAAACTGTTATAGTTCCTATGGTAAAGATAAAACCTGTTAAACTACCCTTCAACAAAGAAACCAAAGCATAAAATTACTTATAAAGCAAGAAATACTCAACGCAATGTATGACAACCCTGTTTAAAAGCTACAACAAAGCAAAGAAATGCAATTCTCTATGACACAAGCAATGTTATATTTTTTTTACAGTGTAATTATAGACACACATGTAAATCTACACACACATGTAAGAATGCATGCATGGTTTTTACAATAGCAAGCGTGCTTGCTGCCTGCAAACTGACTTTGGCTACTGTTACTATAGCAACAACAACAACAACAATGGACGTAATGGTTTTTGTTTTCAATATAGGGGGTAGTTTTGTTTCGGTTTTTTTTTTTATTTAATTTCATTGTTTTCTTTGTGTTATTGTATTATTTACCATTGTTGTGTGTGTGTGTGCTTAGTTGCTGTAAGCATTTTTACACCCTCTCCTTAAGAGTCTCGCTCGCTGTATCTCCCATTGTATGTCTTCAAACTGGAGAGTAATAATGAAAGCAAAATCAAATGAAATAAAAAATGGAAAACAATAACAATTTCATTGTGCCACTGTACCAAAGACACAATTTTTATGGTTCATACAATAACAACAAATACATACACAACATAAAAGAGAGCATAAAAAAACCGATGACAACCAACGCCTTAGTTACTCGAACAAATGAACGACAGCAACGTTTGATTGTTTGAAAAAAAAAAAATACTCACACACAGTCATTATGATGTTGACCAACATTTTTTACTCTCTGCTGTTTAACTGTAATTGCGTGTATTTTTCTATTTTTGCTTGACTCATCTTTAATGCGTCACTGTGTGTTTGTGTCCCCAAAGAGCTCTTTTAAACAAGGAGAGTGTAAAAGAAGAAGAAGAAAAAAATTAAACAGTAATTAACCCTTAGGGATTGCTTGCTTAATTAGGGTTTATATATTTTTAAATTTATTTTTTTAATTTAGTTTTTAATTTAATAACTGTGCGAAAAAGTTTTTAACAGCCGGCCCCATCAAAAATTAATTAAAATTAAATTAATATTCTATGATTTTAATTTAAATGGGGGCTCGTTGAAATTGCTTTTTTGGAAGCAAAATTAAATGAAGGTATACTACATGCACAAGCACACTTTCCTTCCCATGCATTCACTTTTAAGCCTCTGAGTCAACAACAAACAAAAAAAAAAACGGTTGGTGAGATCCGTATTTTGATTTTTATTTACCGTTATATTTTATGGTAATGGTTTCTGGCAAAACAATAACTGAATGTTGCAAGCTTTTGTTTTTTTTGTTTAGCCCCGCGATTGATATATTATACCCTGGTTTTGTTGATGTAATTAAATTCAATTGAAATCAATTAAAAAAATTGTGTAAAAAAGTATACGAACAAAACTGACATGCATCTTTTATTATTTCATATTACCGTGTCATATTAAATTACATATGTACGTGCGATGAATGAATCATTTTTGGTATTAATGTATAGAATTGAAAACATTTTTTTTAATATTTAAATATGATCATGAAAAGAATCAGTGTTTTGAAATCACTTTAGATTCATTAATTTTAGTATTTGAGTCAAGCTGGTTTGGTTAAGTAGCGTGAGGATAGCAGCTTGATTTCCTACCGATCACTGCAAACTCATCAAAGAATAGGGATCGCCTCAAGATCGAACGAAATGAAAGGAAAACGAATCACCAGAACACATACTTGGAAGCTGTGCGCCTTAAAAGCAAATAGCTGAGAACTTATCAAGTACTAGGCAGGGACGTCCTGAAGTTCGGGGAGGCATATGTACATATGAATGATATAATTCATAGATTAAGTACAGTACCGTAAATGATATTAGTGTAGTGGACTAAAAGGAGATTACATTGAGAAATGTAAAAAGATTTTCAACAATTTTCCCTCACGAATTACAACTTATAAACCATAGTGTAGGGTATTCTTAAAGTGTTTATGAAACACATATTACACTTCTGATATATTCAAAGATCTTTTATTTTATTTGTTTCTTTATAAAAGTGAACTTTTTTTTTATTAATACAAATAATAATGAAAAAAACATTTAAAATTATCTCATAATTGCTAGTAAAAGTAAAAACAAAAGAAGAAATGAAAGTAAATAAAAATTATTTAATGGAAAGCAGACAGACTATAATTCATTGGACTCTGTGTAAATGACTAATAAATGCAGATTATGTTTGTGTATTTATAAACAATTAAATGATTATTTATAAATACAAATTGTATGAAAATAAATACAAAATAAATCACATGAAATTCATTGCAAACAATAAACAATAAACAATTTAAACAATAATTTGTCTTGAGGTGAATGGATTTTCATATAATCGATGAATGAAATACAATTAAAAATCCCCACAGTACAATAAAATTCGAAGTCTTAATCAACTGCTATATCGACAGATCGTTTAGCAACATTGTACATATTTGGCGAGATTAAATCCAATGGACTTTGTCAAGTAAATCCACTCTGGAGGCTAAAATTTCAACATTTTAAACAGTTAACGCTTTTAAAATTGTCCCTCGCTGATTAAAGATGTTTTATTTACACCAAGTCGTCTGCATAAATGGGATCTAGAAGGACTTAATAATTAATTAAATTTACTTTTTTACAAGCAATTCTAGTTAATAGAGGGATTTTAAATCAACATTAAACCATAATACCTCTAAGTGCACTTTATTTTCTTAAAAACTCATATGGCCACCTTTTACTTTACCTACATATGTATAACGTTTGTTTACGCATAGAAGAAACAACAACTGCATGTCTATTTGGCACCATTTTGATTCTGTTCTCTCACACAAAAAACATCTGAAACCACAAAAACAAAACTATTAATGAGTATGCATTTTGGGGTATGTTAGTTAGTAAAGCTGCTGTGGTTGTTGGATGTGTTTACATTCATTTTTATTTGATTTGTTTTTGTTTTTTGGCAAAATCATATTAACAGCCATTATTACAACGCAGTATTAGCGTTTAGACGAGTATGTGTGTGTACCTATAACTTTCACTTTCACTCTTAAATGTTTAGGAAAATAATCCCGATTATTTTGTTGTTGTTTTTGGAGCCGAAGTGTTCCTTAATAAAATAGAGGAAAACAATTGTAATCTCATCGTATGAGTAATTCCTTTAACAGCTTGATTGTTAGAGTCTGATGTTCTATATTTGTACGATCTTTTTATTTGTATTGTTTGCCGTTATGCTTAGGTATGTAGGCATTAAGAGTAAGCGTACTGTTGTGTGGGTGTTTAGTTTTTAATGTTGTTTTATTGTTTTTAATTTCAAACATTTGTTATGATTTATTATTACAACAACAATGCAAAATACCGTTATAAATTTATCTTTGTTAGTTAACGTAGTCAGTAACAACTGTCATGACACGTGAAATTCATGTTTGAATAGCAGCAACATGTTTTGCTAAATTTTCTATTTTCAATCAATTATAATGAGGTTTTTTTGTTCGTTTTTATTCGTTTGTTAGTACTCACACAGAGTAAAGCTTGTGAGAAAGAAAGAGAGAGAGAGAGACTGCCATGTAAAATGTCATAAAGGTTAGGGAATCAAGCAAGTAAAAGTAAACACAGTATGAGGCAAAAATAATAATTACATTTGAAGAAATTTAAAAACACTGAAAATAAGAAAAATATTGAAAAAATATTAAAAATTAATAAAAAAAAAGAAAATTATATTTACTAAATGAAATGATATATGTAAGCATGGAAAATTATTTTTACAAATTTAAATATTTTTTATTTTTTTATTGGCATTTCTTGCAACAAAGAAACTGTTTAAATGTTTAAATATATAATTTTCAATTTTCTTTTCGTATTTTGTTGTAATTATTTAAAATAAATGTCATAAACTTGCTGTGGAGTGGAAATAAAGCGAATGGAAAGACAATTTTAAGTGTTTTTATTTGCCTTGGCAATGTTTTCTATTATGCCAGAGTTAAATAACCTTTTCTGGTTTTTTTTACACAATTTTTGACTGCATTTTGTTGCTTATTTGTAGGATTTATTTTTGTGCTGCGTTTTTTTTTTTTTTTACTTTTTCATGCACTGCTGTCTGTTGCTGTTGCACATTATTCAACAAAAATTTCGCCTGTAATTTGACAGTGAAAATAATTTCAGTTATTATGGCAAGTATTTGTTTAATTTTTTTCCTTCGGTTTTTTCTATTTACTTGGCAGATAGTTGCGAAAAGCTTAAAATAAAAAAATACAGTAAACTTATAAAAAAATACAAAAGTAAATGTAAAATATAAAAAGGGAAAGTTTTTTCTTTACTTGTAATTTAATTAAATTACAAAATTACTCAATTTTATGGCCATGGATTTGGAAAAAAAAAATAATAAATCTATTAAAATAATATAAAAATTACGGGAATAATGCATAATTTATATGATTTATCAATAAAAATTGAAAAGAAAACCATGGAATTTAAATAATTGGAGGCTATATACACATGTACATGATGTACAGTTTTAGGCAATTAATGAAAAATGTTTTTCTTGTTTGTTGGATATCCTTTTGTATTAGAATGATATGGTCATAGCAGTGTAACTGCCTCGAATTTATTGGACATGTTGTTAAGGAGCCTATAGAACTTTGATTGTAGGTTCATATGCGAAAACCTTAGAAACCTTAGAAAACTTGAAAGAAACTCTTCTCTTGAGAAAGTGTTTTCCATTACCCTTCATTCTATTTACTCCTCAATTATTTTGCGTTGTGACAACTTCTAGAATTTTGCAGTTAACTTGTTATTGTTGCTGCTGTTTCGATGCTTGTGCGCTCATAGGAAAGTATAGAGAGAATGAACGACTTGTAGCGTTTTAATTGCGTATACAATCGAGAGAATCTCTGTTTGTTATTGACTAAAATAATTTAAGGCTTGAATTTAAATAAGAATCCGTCTTAAAATATGCAAAACAATGGCAGCCTTGTTCTTCGTTTACAATTTTGTATAATTTTTTCGTGTTTATGTTGTGTTTTTTGTTATAAATTTTGCTTTATTACATCATAAATTTTTCTTGTTGCTTTCTGATGTCTAACACCTTAAATAATCATTAAAAAACAGAAAACAAAAAATAAAAAATATGTAGCGGTCAGTTTATAATTAAAAAAAGCAAAAAAATAAAAATTAAACGCTTGTCTTACTCTGCTACTCCAAATAATAATGAAAACACAAAAAAATTCACCGTAACCATAAAATATTATAAAAAACAAAACAAAACAATAACATACCATTTAATATTGAATAATTTAAGCGCTAAATGTTGTTAAAAGTTAAGAAAAAAGTATTTTAAAAAGATAAGCACTAAAGCAGCAGTGCCATAGAAAACTTATTTATTGTTAAACAAAACAAAAAAAAAAACAATTTTTAAGCCTAGCTCACGCATATAATATTATTGTGTTATTTTTATCTTAATATTGCCAAACCACGAATAGAAAAAATTGGCAATCGGAAATAATTTTCAATAATTTATGAGCCATCAATGCAATACCATTAAATTATTTTTATTTTTTTAACTGGTTTTATAATGAACAAAAAATTTATGAGCATATGCCATAAAAGTCAATTATTAAATAATTTACTGCACTTTATACAATAAATATGGCAATTTTATTATAAATTTCGGCAAATATTTGTTTAGTTTTCATTTCGATAGTGAATCGAAAAGGTTCGCTGATTACTAAAGACTCCTTTGTAGAAAAAACGCACGGATTTTTATTCATACTCTACGTAGTTTGCGATAACTATTTCCTTTAATACTAAAAAGTCCAATCATTTCGTTTTAAGTATGGAATTTACCATACTGGCAACTCTAGCATTATTTTATTAGCATTCGTTGGTCAAAAGTGGTTGTTTCGAAAGTAAAGAGCTATGGAGCTCTGAATTGACGGAGCGGTTTTTCTAGGTTTATCTTCGAAGACTACAACCAAAGAAAATAAAGTATAAAGAATGTGCATTTTAACATATTTTGGAATATTTTTCAAAAATATTTCAGGACGCGGGGAGAAAGATAGAAGGGAATGATACAGAAATCAAGAGCGTAACAATGCGTTGTTCTCATCGTGCGTTTTTGTTGTTTGACCACTTTTTTATTTATTTTTCTGGTGTCGGCACCAATGTCCCTCAGGGGAAGAACATCTTCGGCTCTTTACACACATAGGACACGAACATCAAGAATGTTCGTTAAAAAGAGCGTAAAAATCTTGTCAGTTTTTAAAGAAGAAGCTTCATGTCGCTTTTTTCAGACTTCAATGATACACCCAAAGAAATATCACAGTAATATTCACTAATATCAATGAGAAATGATTTCGATTTTTGGAAGAATACTTGCCAAGTTAAATACGGTGTCTGAGTGTCTTAGTGCAGTACAATTTTTCTATATTACCCGATCACATATACATATCATTGGGTTAATAAGTAGACTTGACATTATTACTGACAATTTTCCTCTAGTTTAACACATGCCTATGGTTATGGATTAGTGAGTGAGAGAGAGGAAATAAGTCGAGAGAATTTATTTATTTACAGCCATATAAAAGTGTTAGTAATATACGCTATTTTTATTTTTATTTCATCAACATACATATGTAAGGCTGTCTATATTTGGCTTGATAATTTTAGATAAATAAAAATAAAATAAAAAATCCATTTTATTATTAAAAGAACATCTTTGGCTTAAAAATTAGGCCATGTTAAAAAAAAAAAAAAGAATAAAAAAACCATTTTTTATTAAAAGAAAAAAACGAGCATTCCAAAGCATTTAAAAAAAATTATACTGTGAGACAAAATAAAAAATGAAATACACCCAGCTAATGACAGAACATTTTTAACACAAAATATTCTTCGAGTGTTATTCTGAAATAAAATGATAAAACATCCACGAAACATGTGTTCTTGTCGCAGTCTGATCGACAACTAAATCAAAAAACACAAGAATACATACACATGTACATACGTACAATGAGAGCGACACATTGTTACGCTCTTTGTTTGTGTTTATTTTCCTTCTGTCTTCCTCCCTCTCATCTAGAAATGAATTTGGTCGTAATGTTACGACCCGCCATAAGAAATTTTACTTCTACATGATGCGTATTCTTTATATCCATATTCTTTGGTACCAGGCAATGATGCTTAGTGCTCATCATATAGGCCATTTACACTACAGCGAAATCTAGTACTTATGAGATTTCGAGCCAAATCTAGTTGATTTTAACTAGATTTCCCATACAAAACAAAATCTACTTATTTAGTAGATTTCGGCAAAATCTACTCAAAATCTAGTAAAAATAGAAATACAACTATGTGTTTTGCCAAATAGTACTTAAAAATACAACGCTGAGCAGGAATAAAATGACATTTCAAATTAACCCTAATCAAGTCAACATGAGCCTCTCCGACACATATTTCACTTTGTCATGTTGTAACTTCCTTAAATATAGGTTCTAGTTCTTACTGCTTCTTGAATTCCTACTTTCAGTTGTTTTATTTAGAATTTACCAATTTCAAGTAATAAATTAATTTCTTTTTATTTTTTATTTGGTTTCAATCAAAAATGTTCTTAATCATGTCAAAATGTGTCTATGAGGCACATATGGGAACGCTAACTATTACTTCATTTTTTGGTGAACAACAAAATTAAATATAATAATGAGTTATAATGAGGTATAATGAGTTACGAAGAGTTCTGGCACCCATTATTTGCCATAGTCTTCTAAAATTAAATAAAAATAATTTGTCCAATGTTCGGTCCATAAAACACGAGGATGAATTCTCAAACCAGCCAAAGCAGACAGATATGCGACATAGATGTTATATGTGCCCACCGAAGATATGCAGAATGTGTAAGCAGTCTTGCAGTATTTACCACAAAAATACTTGCAACGAGCATTGTTCAAAAGTTCTAGTTTGCTTAAAATGCGAAAATAAATAAATAATATTTCATTTATGAAACTGAGAAGAAAAAATTTAATAAAATAAAAATAAGTTAACAAAATTAATACGTAAATTCTTTGTATGTGCCTCTGAGACACATTTTGACTGGATTTGTAAAAAAAATTCCTGACTTGATTAGGGTTAAACTAAAATATTATTATTTTCTTTTAAATTTCAGTCAGCTGTTTTTGTTATTAAAATGAAATCTTGCTACTGTCAAATAAATCCAGTGTAAACGATGTAGATTTCGAACAAGATTTGTAATCTAATCTACTAGATTTCGCTGTAGTGTAAATGGCCTAATATTTGTAACGCTGTACACAATTCGATTTTTAGGCTTTTGCAAACAAAATTTATGGCATACTACTTTAAAATGCAACCGATAACCGTTAATGCTACTCTGTTTGAAACGACTTTTCCCTTTTCTTATGCAATTTTGCGTAATTTTTATTCACTGTTTACTTTCTTTGTAAATTTTTGCGTGCTTAAAATAATTTAAATACAAGTGCTTCATACATATAGAAAAATACAACATGGATTGAAAGTTTCACTAAAATAAAAAATTAAAGATTAAATGCAATTTAAAGAGAAATCCATGGAATTTTGTGAATAAATTTATAAATTTGTAAGCCATTATGTACTTGCAGATTGCTGAAATATTTTTAATTTTAGAAACTAAATTTTCTTTATTGTTTCATAATTAACGTGAAATTAATATTGGTTACTATGAAAAAAGAGAAAAAATGCATTAAAAACCGTATTTAATATGTAGTTAATAAACTTGTTGGAATTATTTTAATGAAAAGCAATATTAATTTCGCCTATGGCCCAAGGCCTATCTAATGGCAGTTTGGCGTATTAATTTTCAATGTTTTTTTAACTTGTTTTATTAATTAAAACTTAACAGCCTACAAAAAAATACATAAAAAGAGAAAAATGTGTTAAAAACTTGACACTAAACAGCAAGGCTGGTTTTGTTAAACAAAACACCTGGCAATTAAAAACACAGTTGCTGAAATTGATATGATATTGCACGCAAAGGCTTGTTAATAATATTAAATATTATAAATTTATTAATTTTTTTTACTTAAAATTATAAATATTCCATTAAAACTTATGTATTTTAACTTTAAAAGTATGATTTTTGTAATTTTCTTTAATTCAGGTTGGCAACTGCACACTTTCTATTAGGTTTTGCTAAATTGAATATGCTTACTTAACATATGCATGTAAATGGACACATACATACATAGGCAAAATACTCCTTGTTTATTTGCTATGGCTTAACGGCTTTATACTTTCTTTCTCTCTGCTCCCTCTCTTTTTTTAAGAAAACAAAATAAATGGCAAGTTTATGACACATACACATACGCACGTATACACTGTATGTTTTCATGACAAATTAGTTCTTTAGTTAGTCCGTGTTGTGATTCCTTTTCAACCTTTTATTGACTTCTGGCTGCCATATTTTTGCAATTCTCTGAGAGTATAAAACAAAAAAGAAAAAGTAAAAACAATTTTCCCACCATATTTACACTTAATTAATCTAAAGTATTTTTTATTCTTGTTGTTGTTGTTATTATTGTTGTATTGTATATCAAACAACATGAACTTCCTTCTTTTTGTAAACAACAAAATACGGTGCTTTAGAAAAAAAAAAAGAATCAAATGCAATAAAAAAAAAATCACAGGCAATGTAAAACCACAACATCGCAGCAGAAAAGAAACAAAACGGAAGCAGTTAAAAAAACAAAAGCAGAAGGGTGACATGTGTATGGATACGTGTGAGAGCACAACAGTGGTAATGGCTGTAGTAAGTGATGTACTTTGTTGTTACTATTGAATATTTGTTGTTGCGCTTTTGATGCTGGGAACTGTCTTTTATTTTAATTTATATCGAAGAGCTACACAGCGGGAGAGAGAGGGAGAGAATGATAACAAAAGCCGTTATAAAATTATATCAAGAGCATTTTTTCTACGTTTATTTGTTTTTTTTTTTTGATAAAATATTTCTGCATTAAAACTACGTACATTGAAGTGCATCATGCAATTTGCAAAAATCCTCTAGCAGTTCTATTCAAAATAATAGAAATGCAACCTCTAATCACAATTTAAATGTTAGACTCTCAGTTGACAAACCAAGTAATGTTCTAACTCTATTACCTACCTTATGGTAAAGTAAACTACGAATCGAAGCTGATAAGTCGGTACTATTTAATGGGTTATCCACATTGTGATTTCAAATGCACAGGTCTGGCAAATCTGTAATTTATTAAATATCTTTCATCTGAAGTATCCTGTTTAGTAACAGGAATTAGGCGTAAGAATATGGACATCACAATGGACCGAAATGCTAACCTAAATGGGGCCTCTTCTTCGAGGAGGGTCCACCAGTTTTAAAAATCGATTTACAACCGAAGAATGCTTTTCGATCATTTAAACATTATACGGTTTTCGAAGCCGATTCACTCTCCAATGAAATATTGAGATTACAAAGAAATTTTAAGAGACTGCTAGCGTTACACGTGTGACCAGGCCTGTGCAACGCCGTAATGCATGCAGTGTCGAAGTTATTGCTTGCTTCTGTATAATATAATTCGAATTCCACGTATTTTTCAACTAATTGTGGCGTATATTGCATTTGTATCCATAAAAATTCAAAGCTAAGTTTGCTTAAAAATCCTTGAAAAATATAAAATTTTTCCATTAATAAACTTAAGGAGGTCAAAAGACTTAAAATATGTCAAAATACACCCTAAAAATGTGTGTTTTAAATATATCCTTTAACCTTTAGTTCGAATTTCAATAAAAAACCTGTACAGTTGTGTTTAGCTGCTAAAAACCTATTGAAAAATATAAAATTTTGGCATTAGAACACTTAAAGAGGTCATGTGGCAATACTTTTCACTTGAAAGCATATGTTTTAAAGGTCACCGGTCAGTGTTCCATAAGCTATTCGAAATAATAGAAACTGCAAAATGCTTTTATTGTTTTAATGTTTTTAATAATAATGAAAAAATAAAATTGAAATGAATTTTCATAGCTAAACTGCATGCAATATGCAAGGGAATAAGGTCAACACCATCAACGACATCATCGGCATCGGCAGCATTGTCAGTAGGGCACTGCACTGCGCAGCATTTTGAATGTAACAATTTGCGTTTCAATTTGTTTTTTTTTTTGTTTCTTTGTTTTATTTTAAGATGTCAAGGAGGGGCGTTAACCAACTGAAAGTTGCAAAAAAAAACACAAGAAAATGATAAAATATTGCAAGTGATGATTATAAAAATAGTTTTGTATGGGGAGAAAAAATCATTTCAAAAATAAAATTCCCATGAATTAATCATTATTTACAGAGTTTAAGCATACATTTTTTGTTTTAGTGCTTAAGTTTACTAAAACTTGAATGTTTTTAATGTTTAAAATGCATTCCCCATTAATAAAATCCTTTTTGCTTTTTAAAAAATGCGTAATTATTCACACTTAAAAAATAACTGCAATGGCAACACCTTAATTACAATAACTGTTATGAGAGCCATCATTATTACTCCTTTATAGTCTCTTCAGTGTAAGTGAACGAGTGAGTAGCATAACTAAAATGTAAACAAACCAACATGCATGCATGCATGCTTTCATGTATGCGTTAAACTGTTAAATAGTGAAGCATCATACTTAGTGTGTGAAATAAACAGCATAAATTAACAACGTTTTTTTATTTACGTTCATTTAATTATTAATAAAACGTTATTTTTTGTTATTATTTTAATTGTTTAATAAAAATTTAAATAAAATATGTTTTTCTAAAGCATGACAAGGCTTGTTTGTGGTCATTTAAATTAAAAATCTGTTTGCGTTGAGACTTTTAAGATTTCTTGTCAAAAATAACAAATTTTCTCTTTCACAGCAGGTAGCTTGTTGCGGTGACACCGCCGTTTTTTAACTTATTTACCCATGGTTGTTACTTTATGGCGTGCTTATTGTTTACATTTTAATTATAAAAGGCATGTTGATGGGTTTGTGTTCCAAATTAAATACTTTTTTCTTCTTTTTTTTTATTACAAAAAAAATGTTCTTGAAAATATTATAACGGCTTCTTTTTGCATAAAAGCCATACAATTAAATTAACGGTTTTAAGCAAAAAATAAAGTGTTAGAAATGATCTTAAAGGCATAGTTTTTTCTCCCATTTTATGATGAACAGTAAAAGCATTTTATGATAAAGTAGTTACCAGTAGCATTAGCAACAACATTTTGTTATGCCTCTTTAAAACCACTTCAAAATGGCACAAAAAAAGAAAATAATAACTCACAGCTTTTCAAGGCATCTTGCTTTATAGTTTTAGGGCTTTTTTTATATAAACTCTGAAAGCCATGAAAATTTAATAAACCATATAGCCATGAATTTTATTTTTAATAAAAAAAATCTTTTCAAGAAAGACTTTCAAATGAAGTGCTATTAAATTAAATGGCTTTAAGAAATTACACTGCGTTACAAGAAAAAATGATCTTAACTTTATGGAGATGAAAAAGCCTGAGAAAGAAACTAAGTTGAGTGGGCTCATTTTCGTTATAGACAATAAATAGGGCCTGTTTGGAAATTTGTAAATAGTAAATAAGTATTAAAAATTAAAATTTTCATTCAAATATTTGTCAGTTTAAAAAGATTCCATTTAAAGAGCTACAAACAATAAAAATCTTTTCATTGTTCCCCCAAATAAGAAAGAAAACAGCAGCTGACTTAAAAGCCAATATTTTTTTATTTAAGCTGCAGTTATGCAAATATTTATTTGGCCAAACGAGTCATAAAAGTCGTCGTCTCTCTCTATTGTCAGTTGTTAGATGAAAAAAAAAGAAAAAGAAGCATTGGTTTCTATAACAAATGCGCTGCTAAATTGAACACAATGGGACTGATTGACTTGACTAACAAACTGCGTAACAATTTAAATGTGGTGACGACGGTCGCTATATTTGGCCTGCACTTGAACTTGAGTTGTGAGGTTTTTCTAAGAAAATGCTTTAGAAGGGACTGAACACAAAAAAATACAGAAAAGCACACTCAATAAAAACAAACTGAACTTTTTTTTCATTAAACTAAACGGCAGAAGAAAAGCAAAATAAACAAATTAATTATAAAACAGAAACAGAATTGAACAAAAAGAAGCAGAGAGGTGTTATTGACATTCAACAAAAATTATGAAAATAAACAATGATTTTCAACATCAAGTGGCGGTGGGTACTTAAATAAATAAAAATTAAATACAACGTCTTGTAGCGATGACCACAGCCAACAAATAATGCCAAAGTATTGTTTGATTAATAAAGACTCAAAATGTTCTTCAAACAATTAATTTGTTTACGAGCAATATATTTAAACAAGAATTTTTATTGTTTAACTAAAAAAAAAAAATGAAATACCTTAGTTAGGTTCTGAAAGAAAAGACATACAATTTATAAAAACAAAGTACCTTAGGGAGTATAAGAAAATAATTCAGATGGGAAAAACGGGTAATAGCGGCTTTACCCGCAAAAGTAAAGGGTGTTTTTTATAGAGGTATAGAACTTTAAGTTGCAATAAAACAACGATGGATTATTCGATTGACATGAATTTTATTTATCCGAAAGATAATCTTGTGGTATTACATTTTAAATATGATTTCTGGCATATGACCGCCACGGCTGGCGCGGATGTAGTCCAATCTGGACGTCCAATTTTCGATGACTTTTTCCAACATTTGTGGCCGTATATCGGCAATAATACGGCGAATGTTGTCTTCCAAATGGTCAAGCGTTTGTGGCTTTACCGCATAGACCAATGACTTTACATAGCCCCACAGAAAGTAGTCTAGCGGTGTTAAATCACAAGATCTTGGAGGCCAATTCACAGGTCCAAAACGTGAAATTAGGCGGTCACCAAACGTGTCTTTCAATAAATCTATTGTGGCACGAGCTGTGTGACATGTTGCGCCGTCTTGTTGAAACCACATCTCCTGGACATCATGGTTATTCAATTCAGGAATGAAAAAGTTAGTAATCATGGCTCTATACCGATCACCATTGACTGTAACGTTCTGGCCACCATCGTTTTTAAAAAAGTACGGACCAATGATTCCACCAGCCCATAAAGCGCACTAAACAGTCAGTTTTTCTGGATGTAACGGTGTGTCCACATACACTTGAGGATTACCTTCACTCCAAATGCGGCAGTTTTGTTTGTTGACGCAGCCATTCAACCAGAAGTGCGCTTCATCGCTAAACACGATTTTGTCGACGATAAAATGGCCGTAGTGCGCGATACGTTTTCCGCACAGAATCATTATTTTCGAAATAAAATTGCACTATTTGCAAGCGTTGTTCAGGCGTGAGTCTATTCATGATGAATTGCCAAACCAAACTGAGAATAAATCACTTGACAGCTGTTAAATCGGTCGCCATCTTGGAAAGTAATGCCAACTTAAAGTTCTATACCTCTATAAAAAACACCCTGTAACTTTTTAAATATGGCACCAAACACATGACTTCGCATAGTTAGTTTTCATAGTTTAAATAAAAAAGTACTTCTTAAAGTACCTTTTAAGTAATAAGACTGATTTGGCTTCTACCCTTTAATTATCGTTGTCTGCTTTAATTTTTTTGTTTTTATTTTATTGTCCTTTTATTTAGTTCTTTTTTAACCTTTTGAGTCATTTCAATTTTCTGGGGAATTCCCCAAACATTAAGTATTTTTTTATTTTTATTTGTTTGTTTTTTCATATGATGTATGATGATTCATGGGAAATTTTCTCTAAAATAGCCTAAAAGTATACCACATTACTTGATGACAAATAGAAGCCTTAAAGTATGCTATATTTATTACACTATTTATTACTCATCACCATCATGTAGAAATAATTTTTATTGAAAAAGCTTTTTTATTTCTTTGATAAATAAATAATTTTAAATTGTGTGTTTTTCTCTTGTATTTTCAGTTGTTTTTCTCTTTCGATAAAAACGCTAAATTGTCATTTTTGTTTAATGACCAGCCAGCCGTATAGCATGTGAAATGTTAAGCGTCTTATTGGAGATTTAAAAACAAATTATTTGCTGGTAAGTATCATCATCAATTAAATCTTAATATTTTATTTTATTTATAATGGAGGAATTTATGATCATAATTTTTGGCATCGTTTAAAAGCTTCTTATTACACCTTTTTGAAGCCGCTCCCTTATTTTTCTTTTATGGTTTTCATATTTTATTTTCATTTTCTTGGCCAATGAATTCTTTTTTTTAATTTAATTTAATCTGTTGCCTGCCAACTACTATAATTTATTGGCCAAACACAACAGTTGCCAATACCCACAAGTGGAGAAAAAGTATCATCGGCTGAAAACAATACTTTTAGCCAATATTTCTGTCTTTTTCTTTTGTCTTCCCCTACTTCACTTACTTACCTACACACTCTCACTCTCTCTCTCTCTCCTTATATTTTATTCAAGTTGGTTATAATAAAAATTTTGTCCACTTTGTTTATAAATTCGAATTAGTTTACCATTCTACATCATGTAATAATTAAAAATGCTTGCATTTTCATATTATTTACATTGTTTACATTATGTAAATGTTAATAATGTACATAAATTATTATTATTTACATTGTTTACATCATGTAAAGGTTAAGTGTTCGTAGATTCTAATTATTTACATTCTTTACATCATGTAAACATTAAAAATGTTCATAAATTAGTACTTTTTACATCATTTAATATTCAAAATTTTCTTAAATTAGTATTATTTACATTGTTTACATTATGTAAAGGTTAAAAGTGTTCGTAGATTCTAATTATTTACATTTTTTACATCATGTAAAAATTAAAAATGTTCATAAGTTAGTATTATTTACATCATGTAATATTCAAATTTTCATAAATTAGTATTATTTACATTGTTTACATCATGAGTTCTAATTATTTACATTTTTTACATCATGTAAAAATTAAAAATGTTCATAAATTAGTATTTTTTACATCATGTAAAAATTAAAAATGTTCATAAATTATTATTATTTACATTGTTTACATCATGTAAAGGTTAAAAGTGTTCATGAGTTCTAATTATTTACATTTTTTACATTATGTAAAAATTAAAACTTCATAAGTCAGTATTATTTACATCATGTAATATTTAAATTTTCATAAATTATAATTATTTACATTGTTTACATCATGTAAAGGTTAAAAGTGTTCATGAGTTCTAATTATTTACATTTTTTACATCATGTAAAAATTAAAAATGTTCACAAGTTAGTATTATTTACATCATGTAATATTTAAATTTACATAAATTATTATAATTTACATTGTTTACATCATGTAAAGGTTAAAAGTGTTAATGAGTTCTAATTATTTACATTTTTTACATTGTGTAAAAATTAAAAATGTTCATAAGTTAGTATTATTTACATCATGTAATATTAAAATTTTCATAAATTATTATTATTTACATTGTTTACATCATGAGTTCTAATTGTTTACATTTTTTACATCATGTAAAAATTAAAAATGTTCATAAGTTAGTATTTTTTACATTATGTAATATTCAAATTTTCATAAATTAGTATTATTTACATTGTTTACATCATGTTATAATTGGAACTGATTATAAATTCGTATTCATTATGTTGTTTACATCTTGTAAATATTAAAAATACTAAGGTTTGCATGTTTTTCAGATTGTTTACATTATGTAAAGTTGAAAAAGTTCTTAAATTTGTAAAAACTCGAAACAAAAATTATTTTTTGTTTCCATTTCTGTTACATTTTCCATTGCACTGGATTTGGTGTGGTGTGGTGTGGTTTAGATTGGTTTCATTGTGTCAAAAATTTGAAAACTTGCATGAGTGCGAAACAATAATAATTATTTGTTGTTTTTGTAATTTTTTTTCTTATAATTCTTTACGTTGAAAGCGTTTTGCCCAGTCTCTTTACAGAAAAAGATTTACAAAAAAAAAAAAACACTTGAAATTGTGTATGTATTTCAACCACCTGGAGAAATAAATTAAAAATAATTATTGTAATGAAAAGGAAAAGAAAAACCGAAATGTTTCAATAAATAAAACTCAGACATTAAATGGTATTAAATGAAACAATAAAAAATTGAAATCAAATACAAATGAATGCATCATCGTTAATTATTTATTTAACGATTCTAATGACATGTGAGCTAAATTTATCGTTTTCTTTTCTTATATTGTATATGGACAGAGAACAAAACAAAAGAAAAATGGGTCACTTACTTGACCAATAAGTAAATCTGGTTTGATTTCTATTAAAAAAAAAAAAAAAAAACGAAATGATAGCCAGACGACATTATTTTATTTTCATTTTATTTTATTTCATTTGCACAGAAATAAAAAGTTATTTTTCTTTTCCTTTTTTTATTATTTTATTGTATTGTATTGTGGACCCATTTTTCTATTCATGGAAATAAAATCAAAATAAAACCAAGTATTCTTCTCTCAGAGAAGATATTCATTCTTAAACCATAAGTAGTTTATGGTTTAATTTTCGTTTTTTTCTTTTATTCTTATTATTTTGTATCTGTTAGGTTTGCTTTCTTGTATCTCGTTTATCGCGTAAATATTTACGTGAGTGACACAGTTTATATGGCAAGCGTAACATCTTCCTTTGGATGGCCTGCCAGCCAATCATATGCTTGTACATACGAATGTATAGGCCTACAGACGCAGCTTGAGATATTGCATGAGCCTACCAGCTCTATCCTGTACATGTTGCTGGCAATAGCAGGTATTTGGCATTTAATGGGGGGCAGAGGAATGCCAAAGTGTTCTAATTTTATTTCATTTAATTCATGTTAAATGGATAACAAATATACAACAACTACAACAGCAACTAAAGGGTGTTTTTTATAGAGGTATAGAACTTTAAGTTGCAATAAAACAACGATGGATTATTCGATTGACATGAATTTTATTTTTTCGAAAGATAATCTTGTGGCATTACATTTTAAATATGATTTCTGGCATATGACCGCCACGGCTGGCGCGGATGTAGTCCAATCTGGACGTCCAATTTTCGATGACTTTTTCCAACATTTGTGGCCGTATATCGGCAATAATACCAATTCACAGGTCCAAAACGTGAAATTAGGCGGTCACCAAACGTGTCTTTCAATAAATCTATTGTGGCACGCGCTGTGTGACATGTTGCGCCGTCTTGTTGAAACCACATCTCCTGGACATCATGGTTATTCAATTCAGGAATGAAAAAGTTTGTAATCATGGCTCTATACCGATCACCATTGACTGTAACGTTCTGCCCACCATCGTTTTTGAAAAAGTACGGACCAATGATTCCACCAGCCCATAAAGCGCACCAAACAGTCAGTTTTTCTGGATGTAACGGTGTTTCCACATACACTTGAGGATTACCTTCACTCCAAATGCGGCAGTTTTGTTTGTTGACGTAGCCATTCAACCAGAAGTGCGCTTCGGGAACAACGGTAATCTCGTTTTTGGGCCCATTCGACGAATCTACGCCTTACTTGATGATCGTTTGGCTTCAAATCTTGCACGAGTTGGTTTTTGTAAGCACGCAAACCAAGATCCTTCCGCAAAATCTTCCATAAAGTGGATGGACACAGATCCAATTCCTGTGCTCGATGGCGGATGGACTCATTCGGGTCTTCCTCAATGCTACGCTCTACAGCAGCAATAGCTTCTTCTGTACGCACCGTACAGCGTCTCTGGGGATGCGAGTTATCAATAAGAGTAAACGTGGTGCGAAAACGTTCCATGGTTAATCGAATTAACTGCTCTGATGGACGATTTTGTCGACGATAAAATGGACGTAGTGCGCGATACGTTTTCCTCACAGAACCATTATTTTCGTAATAAAATTCCACTATTTGCAAGCGCTGTTCAGGCGTGAGTCTATTCATGATGAATTGCCAAACCAAACTGAGAATAAATCAATTGACAGCTGTTAAATCGGTCGCCATCTTGAAAAGTAATGCCAACTTAAAGTTCTATACCTCTATAAAAAACACCCTTTATAACATCGGTAAAACAACTTTTCATTAAAAATTATGAGACTAAATGCTGGACAAGACAAAATACACTGAAAGAAATTTTTTGAAATCAGCTTTCTAGAGAACAACGAAAACATACTAAAGTAGCACTTCAGCCATGTCATTTTTTGTACCTCTTAAGGGCTTATTTAAGTGCTGTTAAGGCAATTTATAGAGTAGGGGCACCTTTTCTTTCTGTACGATTTGCAGAAGCCTAAAACCATTGGATACATTCTTCTGTGCCTCTGCTCTAGTGTGCAGAGGCGAAGGGCCAAGTTTATAAGCCGGAGTTTCTTCAATGGCTTTAGAGCATTGGCCTCTTTGAGATTCTCTGATATTGAGATCTACGAATTTATATTTCCTTTATTCGTGGTCTGGCAACTTCCAGAACTTGGTGTTGCTTTGTCGTTGTAATATTTTTTTTTATTCTCTATTTTGTAGGCTTTCTGTACAGTTTTGTTGTTGTAATTTGTAACTTGCTTCGTAAACTAAATAACACTTCAAATTTGAATATTTTTTGAAACCACTAAATGGATAAGCCGTTAGTTTGTTTTTCACAATGCTGCTTTAGACTTGATCTACAATGTTTGAATACGCAATCGCGATTTGTCTGAAACAATTTGTCATTTGCAATCAGGATTGTTCTAATTTCCCGGATAACCTCTATTCAAATGACATGACAACTGACAACTTTCGAAAATTTTGCAAAAGAGGCCTATTTAATATTGGATTTGTGTGTGTGTGTTTGTTTGTTGGAAAAGTAGGAAAATGATGCTGTCATTAATTTCATCATCAAAGCCATGTCGTCATGTAATGTAAAAACGGCAATGATGCCAACCAAGTGTAAAAGAGTCGTCTTGTCTTTTGGTTTTAAATTATTGGGTCATAAATTTTATTCGCTTTTTTTGTTTATTTTAAAAATCATTGAAGCAAAGCTGTAGTCATGTTACCAATCGAAATAAAATGAATAAAAAACACAAATTTATGGAATTCCAAGTGCCAGGCAAACAAACTTTATACCAAATCAAGCCCGAAAAAGCACTCGAAACATATGGTGCGCTATACTCGTATTGTTAGAGCAACTTATAATGAAAAAATTAAAAAAAAAATATTCGAAATGAAGTTATTGCTTAAAAATAAAAACAAATAAAAACTAAAACGAAGAAAAAAAAAGAAACTAAAATTAATGTTTGACACCTATTTTTTTATTATTGCTTAAATTAACGAATCGTGCAACATGTTGCTTAAGATTGCCAACAATCATGTTGTTTTTCAATAAGAGTTTGTTTGGTTGTCTTGTTGCAGCAAAAAATGGTCAAATAATTCTTTTTTTCATTAAAGAATTTACAATTAAAAACCAATTCCTTATTAACCTTTAACATATGACGTGAAATTGTTTAGCGTATATGAAGAGGTGGTGTAAATTATACACCCGAATTATTTTTCATATAATTTTTAATGTGTATATATTATAATAATGTTATACTTATATTATTCGAATTTGATTGCTTCTAAACGCATTATTAACAAAAACAAGGAAACAAATTCAAATTTATTTAAAAAAATTTTACTTTATTTCACAAGCCTCATTTATGCAAACAAGAAAAATAAAAAAGATAGTGTAAAATTTACCACCACGTCATAAGTTAAAGGTTAAAAACAAGAAGAACGTGAAGAAGAAAAGAAGTAGAAGTGATTGGCAACACTGTTATCACTAATGCTAATAAGTAAAGTGACACTTTGACATACTTGGATTTGGTTATGTAAGGAAGGTACACACGAGAGGTTACAGGGTAGAGTTTCGGTATATTTCCGTTTTGAGAGGTATGAAGATGTCGGGAATGACGATGTTTCTCCAAAGCGGTTCAGTGAGATCCCCTCTTTTTAATGAAATTTTACACATTTTTAAAGTCTTCAAATGCTAGCAAGATTACTTACTTACTTAATTGGTCATTAACAACCCGATTAAGGGATTTCGGCCTGCCTTAACGCTCCCATCTAGGTGCCTCAGCTTCTTGTGCGCCTACTCCAGTTGGTCGCACGAATCGATTGACTCCTACTCTCTTATCCAAGAAGTTGTGTTGCCTGACCTTCTTAAGAGTGCATTGTTGGTGTTCTATTCTTTGAGGCACACGAGTCAGGGGATTTCCAAGATTATTTTGTGTAGATTCGAAGTCGCCGTAGTCTAGTAGGCAGTGTGTTGGCTTATTAGACGAAAGACGACAGTTCAAACCCCATTTCTTCGGCGATTTCCTCTCAGCAGATTTCTGGCAAAAAACTCTGAGAGTAAAAATAAAATCGCCATGAAAAGTTTCTCAAAAATCTGTCGTTCGGAGTTGACTTTAAACTGCAGGTACCGCCACTCATGTATAAAATTAACGCACACAACATAAGTGGTGTGATAAGCTAGGTCGTAAACCTGAATAAAGGTTTGTAATGACCAATTATGTATGTGTGTATGTATTTTTTGTAGAGAATATTTAAGCCTCTTAATATGAAGTCTTATAAACTTAATAACCATGAAGCCACTGCAGCCTAGCTCCTAGCTCAGACCTCAACGAAACGAAATATGAAAAGAAATTTCTTTCTGCGACTACTTCTCAGCAGTCTTGTGTTAAGAACTCTGAGAATAAATTGAAATTGCTATGAAAAGTTTCTGAAATCTATCGTTCGGAAGCGATATTAAACTGGAGGATCTTCCACCACCTTATGTTTTAAATAAACACACATAACATGCTGTGAGAAACCTGGATTATCCTACTTACTGGCCATTAACGACCCGATTAACGGACTCCGGCCTGCCTTAACACGTCTTTCCAGGCGCTTCTGCTTCTTACGCGCTTACGCCAGTTGACAGAGCTTTCTCGATTTGGTCCTTCCAATGCAAACAAGGTCGTCCTCTTCGCCGACTTTCGCAGATCTCCGCATCAAATACCCGTCCCGCCAGAGCATCCTCCTCCACTCGAACGACATGGCCCAGTCAGCACAGCCGCTGGATGTTAATACGCTGCACAACGTCTTTGTCGTTGAGGAGCTCAAACAGCTGAATGTTGGATCGAATGCGGAAATCGTCACCAACTCGCACTGGCCCAAAGATCTTACGTAGGACTTTTCCCCTCGAATACTCTCAAGACGGCTGCATCAGTGCTTAATAGTGTCCATGCCTCTGCTAGGAAGATTGGCGAGTTAAAATCTGCGGATTGTGCAATTATTATGCGACGACATATTAATTTGGTCCACGGTTCTGAATCGGACGTCCCATATTTTCTGATATGTTGTGCAGGAGATACGGTACGTGTTGAAGTCATTACAGGCTTTGAAGAATTCAAATGGTATTGTGTCAGCACCGTGGTCTAGTAGGTAGTGTGTTGGCTTATTGGACGAAAAGCCAGGGTTCGAGCCCCAGGCCAGACATCAAAATAAAATACAAAAAGTATTTTTTCGGCGACTTCCTCTCAGCAGATTTCTGGCAAAAACTTTGAGCGTTAAAATAAAATTGCCATGAAAAGTTTCTCAAAAATCTGTCTTTCGGAGTCGACTTTAAACTGTAGGTCCCACCACTCATGTATAAAATTAACACACACAACATAAGTGGTGTGAGAAACTAGGTCGTAATCCTGACTGAAGGGTTGCAATGGCCAATTATGTATGTATGTATGTTGTGTCAGCACCATCTAAATTGTTGCCTTGGAGTTTAGCACAAAAATCGCTGTAAAAAATCGCTACATTAGCTACACAAATTTCAATATAAACAAAATCAAATAAAAATCTCTTCTTCTTTTTAATAAAGTTTTCGATAAATCAACACAATATATCGATCAATTAAATCGATACTCATCAGCTATATTTCTATTGAACTGGAGAAATTGTGTAAAATGCTAAATAAGCGATAAAAAAAAACAATAAAAACAAGGGACAACAGTAATAAAACAAAATCTAAAGTGGCGCACGATAACGATAACAAAGCATTGTGGCTGGTATCCAAAGAATCAATCGAATGATTGAATGATGGAATGAATGAATGATAAGCAGTAGAAAAATAAAAACATCACATGGGAAATAGACGACGAGACAATAATAAATAAATTGGAAAACATAAAAGATATCGGGCTATGGGCTATAGGAAACGGATACGGCATGCAAGAATGAAGACAGAAAGAGTAAGAGAGAAAACGGAATATGTGCCACCACTTAAATGGCCATAAAAAGCTATAGAAGAGCAACATGCATGTGTTAATTGATTCTTTTTCTTGTTTCTCTGTCTTGTTATTGTTCGAAGACAAACTATTTTAAACGAATGAAAATGGAAATTTCCAAATACACAGGAATTTAGTTTTTCCTTCAATTTGTGTTTTTTTTTATCCTACGGACTCTGTCTGCCTGCCTGCCTAATAAATAGATTTTCTGTGATTGCAAAAAAAGGGAGTGTTAAATAACTTGTGGCAGACTAAACGCTTCTTCTGCTTCATCTTTTTTTAGAATTTTTTTATTTTTTTTTAAATTTACTCTGGAAATAGCCCACCATCAGTCTTATTGGCAAATAGACGACAGTTTTATTGCCTGTTCGTTCTGCCATCTCAATTTAATGTTGGAAAGCAAAGTAAAAATGTCAAGGTAAACTGTTTTTGTTTTTTTAAAGTTCACACCAGACAAACAGATTTCCTTTAATGGAGTTGCAGCTGAAAAAAAACCAGAAACAGAAACGAAACGAAACTTTAAACTTCGAAGAAGACAAAAACCAAATAATGGAATAACAGATACTAACTGAACACATGATATTCTTATTATAAATTCGTTATTAAAATTAATTTTCGAACTTAAAAGGTCCAACATATACACTTGAATGCTTAGAGCTGGCTGTTAGGATAGGTTAGGTTAGGTTAGAGGACGTGTACTTGTCAATTAAGACAAGTACAGTACCCGGAGGTCGAATTGACCCATTATACAACGTCCTAGTTTCTCACACCACTTATGTTGTGTGTGTTAATTTTATACATGAGTGGTGGGACCTACAGTTTAAAGTCGACTCCGAACGACAGATTTTTTGAGAAACTTTTTCCTGGTAATTTTATTTACTCTCAGAGTTTTTGCCAGAAATCTGCTGAGAGGAAGTCGCCGTAGATATACGTTTTGTATTTTGTCTTGATGTCTGGCCTGGGGCTCGAACCCTGGCTTTACGTCTAATAAGCCAACACACTACCTACTGGACTACGGCGACCTCATAGTGAGAGCGGCGACATATAGAGAGAGCTGGCTGTTATGTACGCAGGACAATGTTGTTTAAATGTCGGTTCCTGGATTGACTGTGGCGTCGTTGAGACAGTCTTTAAATGTAAAAGAAAATATTCTTTTCAATCTAGGAACACTGGACAGGCAATCACTCAGTGGCCATATCAGACACTTAAAGCCTTTTTTCCCCGTCGGGTGGCATATTTTGTTGAGAAGAGATAAAATTTCGACGGATTTAGGTACCGGATACTGTATATATAGACGGATGTGAGATGTTGTTCAAGCAAGAAATTGATGTTTCCTTCGATTATGACAACCGTTCAGTACTCTTTAAACTACCGAAGACTTCTAGTATTTTTCAGGCAGAAATCTGTGCGATTTTACAAAATAATGACGGATCTGCTGACTTTCGTCAAGAAGACACTGCAGTGATGCGAGAGTCTGTATGAGTTTCTGATACCCTAGTTATTTATAACCACATCACATTCTTATCTGTCTTTTGCCAAACTCATGGCGGTGTACTCGGCTCATTAGACAATCAGTGTGAGTGAAAAGAAAATTTATCTCCTCCTGTAGGAGAAAGATAATCTTACATTTTCTTACGGATTTACTGGCCATTTACAGGGTGGCTGGTATGTATTGCAACCAACTTCAGGTTGTTATCATTTGTAAACCGCTCGTCTGACAGCTGACAGATTTATTCCAGTGACAGTTCATTTTATTATTTACAAGCTTACAAAAGCATTTTGATCTATTGCATTCAGAAAAAAAAAGTTATTCGTGATGGAATTCAAGCGTGATAGTGTGATTGCTTTATATTTGGCTGGAAAATCACGGGTGGCAGTGTTGCATCGCGTCCAAAAAGTGGACGATAAAAAAACGGTAACAACACCAGAAATGATCCGAAAAGTGAAGACCAGATTTGATCGAAATCCACACCGCAGTTGTAGAAAATTTGCTCGTGAGCTGAACATATCGCGTGAACGTATGCAACACATATTGAAAAATGAGTTTGGACTGAAGCCATTGAAGTTTCAAAAAGTGCAACAGCTCACCGATGGACAAAAAAAGTTAGACTGGAAAGAGCCAAGGAGTTACTTCGCTTGCCCGAAAGTGGCCAGTTAGCGAATTTGGTTTTCTCCGATGAGCAATTTGTGAACAAACAAAATGATCAGGTTTACTTGCCAAAGAGGTCAGCTGAAAATTTACATCTGCACTTGGCCACCAGAACTCAAGCGTCGCCGATGGTAATGGTGTGGGCCGCCGTAACGGCCGATGATTGCTCCCCGCTCGTATTCATCGACCGTGGGGTCAAAATAAATGCCGAATATTATCGGGAAAATGTCTTAAAGACAGTATTGAAGCCCTGGGCAGACAAACATTTCGGCCGCAGACCATGGACATTCCAACAGGACTCAGCACCACCGCACTCAGCACGCGTCAACCAAGAATGGCTTAAAAAGGAGGTTTCTCGCTTCATTTCTACCACACAATGGCCATCAAAATCTCCGGATCTCAATCCGTTGGACTTTTGTGCCTGGGGCATTTTGGAGAGTAAGGTTCTCACTAAAAAATACCAAAGTGTCGATCATCTCAAGACGGCGCTTTGCCGGGAATGGGCCAAAATACCGCAAAGCCACTTTCATGCAGCCTGTGATGGCTTTGTCGGCCGTTTGAAGGCCATAATTCGTACCAAAGGTGGCCAATTGGAACAAATCTAAACTGATTCTAAAATTTCATGTTATTTCCAACATTTTTTGCTTTTGAACAATAAAATTAAAAAAATATAGCGCTTTGCTTTGTTGCATTAAATATCAGCCACCCTGTATTGGGAAATTTTCGCTTAATGGCTTGGCGTGATGGGATCAAGCTTTTCCTTTATTCTGTCCTTTAATTCTCTTTACTTTATGATGGCTGCAATCCTTCTTCCTTTCACTTTATTGGTGCTGCTATGGTTTCAAAACGGCACTCTGGTTGATTTCGGATTTACGAAATTCATTTCTTATTTTTCGAAATTAAATGCGATTTTTCGAAATTATATTCGAATTTTTTTCAAACTAAGTGTACTTTTACTTTTTTCGGTTTAAGATTAAAATAGGCTCCCAATTGATTTGTTTTACCTCAAAGGTGCCTTTATTTACTTGAATACTTCAGATTTATAAAGAATTTTGCTTCAACGTAAATTTGGTGTATGGACTTAAATGGGATTGAAATCATTGGAAGTATTTTGAAAAATTTTTTTTAAATTTTTCTTTGATCGCACGTTTTGTAAACAATTTCTTCAATTACCCTTTTATAGGCTAAACTAGTTGCTAAATATGTGCGCTTTAAAACGACAAAAGGAAACTAGTTTATATGCTGGTAAATTCATTTCCATTGTAATGCGCCATAAATCACTGTCAGCTGCTGCTGGTAGTGGCTTGAAATAATAAGAAAACCAAAAAAAAAAGAAGGAGAAAAGCCATGCTGAAGCAAAGTGGTGCTCTGGTGGTGCTCTTGTAAAGTTTGATCACAAAAATAACTCATTATTCATCGTTTTATAAGATAAAAACCAAAGAAAAATTTAGAAAAAAAATGGAAAAAAAAAACTAAAATTTGTCATCATAAACATTTTTTTTCCTTTAAATGCTTGCGTTTTCTAGCCTGGTTTTGATGATATGCTCTGGATGATTGTTGTTGTTTTAATATGAAAATGAAAAGTCATAAATTTTGCTTTCATGCCAACCATGCCAACTAAAAGTCATTTAAACAACCAGAATTAGGACCATGTGCATGCAGCAGTTCTCCTGCCAATCCAGCTATCCATCCATCTATTCCATAAACTCCTTGGCAATCCACAAAGAAAAAAAAGAAACTGACTTCATTGTATCAGAAAAGCTAGTCCAGCCTACGCTTTAACCATAAACAATAAATTGTAAGGCTTATGAATAATTTTTTCTTCTTTTTTTTTTGTTGCAAACGAAATGAGTCTTGGCATCGAAATCTGAAATAAGGAAGAGAAGAAAATATTGTTTCTTCTAAAAATCGAAAAAATCTTATCATCAACAACGAACATTTTCTAGGCAGAAGTCTAAACAGAAACAAGGAAAATGTGACCCGCCAAGGAAACTAAATTCACTACAATTTAACCCTTTTAGGACCATAACAATACATTATGAGAAGTTATTATTTTGACTATTTAGGGTGAAACATTTGATGTCCAGAAAACGTGTTTTAAAATCAATTTAAACAATACCAACAGTGGTCCTTAAAGTGTTAATTTGTTATGTAAAGGGTGTTTTTTATAGAGGTATAGAACTTTAAGTTGGTATTACTTTTCAAGATGGCGACCGATTTAACAGCTGTCAAGTGATTTATTCTCAGTTTGGTTTGGCAATTCATCATGAATAGACTCACGCCTGAACAACGCTTGCAAATAGTGCAATTTTATTACGAAAATAATGGTCCTGTGCGCAAAACGTATCGCGCACTACGTCCATTTTATCGTCGACAAAATCGTCCATCAGAGCAGTTAATTCGATTAACCATGGAACGTTTTCGCACCACGTTTACTCTTATTGATAACTCTCATCCCCAGAGACGCTAACGGTGCATACAGAAGAAGCTATTGCTGCTGTAGAGCGTAGCATTGAGGAAGACCCGAATGAGTCCATCCGCCATCGAGCACAGGAATTGGATCTGTGTCCATCCACTTTATGGAAGATTTTGCGTAAGGATCTTGGTTTGCGTGCTTACAAAATCCAACTCGTGCAAGAATTGAAGCCAAACGATCATCAAGTAAGGCGTAGATTCGTCGAATGGGCCCAAAACGAGATTACCGTTGTTCCCGATTTTCATAAGCGAATTTTGTTTAGCGATGAAGCGCACTTCTGGTTGAATGGCTACGTCAACAAACAAAATTGCCGCATTTGGAGTGAAGGTAATCCTCAAGTGTATGTGGAAATACCGTTACATCCAGAAAAACTGACTGTTTGGTGCGCTTTATGGGCTGGTGGAATCATTGGTCCGTACTTTTTCAAAAACGATGGTGGCCAGAACGTTACAGTCAATGGTGATCGGTATAGAGCCATGATTACTAACTTTTTCATTCCTGAATTGAATAACCATGATGTCCAGGAGATGTGGTTTCAACAAGACGGCGCAACATGTCACACAGCTCGTGCCACAATAGATTTATTGCAAGACACGTTTGGACCTGTGAATTGGCCTCCAAGATCTTGTGATTTAACACCGCTAGACTACTTTCTGTGGGGCTATGTAAAGTCATTGGTCTATGCGGTAAAGCCAGAAAAGCTTGACCATTTGGAAGACAACATTCGCCGTATTATTGCCGATATACGGCCACAAATGTTGGAAAAAGTCATCGAAAATTGGACGTCCAGATTGGACTACATCCGCGTCAGCCGTGGCGGTCATATGCCAGAAATCATATTTAAAATGTAATGCCACAAGATTATCTTTCGGATAAATAAAATTCATGTCAATCGAATAATCCATCGTTGTTTTATTGCAACTTAAAGTTCTATACCTCTATAAAAAACACCCTTTATTATGAGTAGCAAAGTTCACATTTTGCCTATTTAGTATGAAACATTTGATGGCCCAAAAACATATTTTAAAATCAATTTAACCAATACCAACAGTGGTCCTTAAAGTGTTAATTTGTTATGTATTTTTGTGTAGTCAAGCATTGTGTTATGGAAACAAGCTGGTCACACTTTTTTAATGCAACCATTGATACCCGTTTCATTGATTTTGTATTGAAAATGAGCAACTTTTGAAGGCTTTTTACTTGAAACGATGTCTGGAAAAACTTAACATCAAACCAGTAATAATGTGGCGATGGCTACAAGTTAAGCTTTTATTGCCTTAAGCTTTGGTCTGGTCGCTCAGTCAAGCTCTCAGTCCAAGCGTTTGGAAAATTTTAATTTCTGTTTAAAAGCAAATCAAAACAACAATTTGTGAAGTTGTGGTTTATTACCAGCATCATCAGCATCATCATCATCCTCAACATCATCATCTGGTGCAATCAACAAGGAGTGATAAGTTCGTATTTCATAATCAAAATATTTTCGTTCAAACATTTCTTGTTTAACTTTACCTGGGGAAATTGTTTTCCCCTATGCTGCTTAGCAGCTTGCTATGAATGTGACGGTGTCGTCGTCTGTGGCGGAGGTAATTAGAGGCAAAACAAATTTTTGTTTTTCTGTTTTAATTTAAATTAAACCAACTACTGGACTCAGTTGCAAATGAAAAAATAGAAGAAAAGAAAAGCAAGCTAGCAGCAGCTTAAAATAATTTCTCTCTTTAATTGCCTCAAGATTAATTTCCAAAGATAAACGGCCAGACAGTTGAAGGCAACAGCCTTAAGCGATGGAGTAGTAGCTGCCGATTGAAGCCTGGTCAAGCCAGATTTAAGTGGGAAGTTTTGTAGGTAAAACAAAAAGAAGAAGAGGAAAGGAAAAAAAACAAATCAAAAGTAATAAAAAATTTTAATTTGTTTTCTTAAAAAAAAAATTATTTTTAAATTGATTGGAGTTAAACAAACAGATTAAAACATAACCAACATAATAAATGAGAGTTTAGAAAATAATCAGTAATAAATAAATAAATTGAATTGAATAGCCCCGAAAGTGAAAAATAAATTCAGTTTCCAGTTTCCATTAATGAAGGTTTTCTCAGGTTCCACTATGGATGCCTAGCATTTGCCTAATGCTGATTGATTCCTGCTCTCTTATCCAAGAAGTTGTGTTGCCTGACCTTCTTAAGAGTGCATTGTTGGTGCTCTATTCTTTGAGGCACAAGAGTCAGGGGATTTCCAAGATTATTTTGTGTAGATTCGAAGTCGCCGTAGTCTAGTAGGTAGTGTGTTGGCTTATTAGACCTAAAGCCCGGGTTCGTATCCCAGGTCAGGCATCAAAACAAAATACAAAAAAAAAATATTTCTTCGGCGACTTCCTCTCAGCAGATTTCTGGCAAAAACTCTGAGAGTAAAAATAAAATTGCCATGAAAAGTTTCTTAAAAAACTGACGTTCGCAGTCGACCTTAAACTGTAGGTCCCGGCACTCACGTATAAAACTAACGCGCACAACATATGTAAGTGGTGTGAGAAAATAGGTCGTAAACCTGAATAAAGGGTTGTAATGACCAACTATGTATGTATGTACGTATGTATTTTTTGTAGAGATTATTAAAGCCTCTTAATCTTGTAAATTAGATAACCATGAAGCCACTGCAGCCTAGTTCAGACCTCAACGAAACGAAATATGAAAAGAAATTTCTTTCTGCGACTACTTCTCAGCAGTCTTGTGGTAAGAACTCTGAGAATAAAATAAAATTGCTATGAGAAGTTTCTGAAATCGATCGTTCGAAAGCGGTATTAAACTGGAGGTTCTTCCACCACCTTATGTTTTAAATTAACACACATAACATGGGTGTTGTGAGAAACCTGGATTAGCTTACTTACTTACTTATTTAATTGGCCATTAACAGCTCGATTAATTCCGGCGTGCCTTAACACATCCTTCCAGGCGCCTCTGCTTCTTGCGCGCCTTCGCCAGTTGGTCACTCCAATCGATGACAAGCTTAATCGATTTGGTCCTTTCCTTTTTTTGGTATGAATATGTTGGGAATAACAAAGTTTTCCCAAAGCGGTTCAGTGAGATCCCCTCTTTTTTAATGAAACTGAATGTATTTTTAAAGTCTTCAAATGCTAGGAAGATTACTTACTTTTTTAATTGGCCATTAACGACCCGATTAACGGACTCCGGCCTGCCTTAATACACCCTTCCAGGCGCCTCTGCTTCTTGCGCGCCTACGCCAGTTGGTCACAACAATCGATGACAGAACTTTCTCGATTTGGTCCTTCCAAGGCAAAAAAGGTCGACCTCTTCACCGACTTCCGCAGATCCCCGCATCAAACACCCGTCTCGCCGGAGCATCATTCTACATTCAAACGACATGGCCGAGCCAGCGCAGCCGCTGGATATTAATACGCTGCACAACGTCTATGTCGTTGAGGTGCTCATACAGCCCACTGTTGAATCGAATGCGGAAATCATTGCCAACTCGCACTGGACCGAATATCTAACCGTTGAGCTTACTGTCGGATGCGGAAATCACCGCCAACTTGAAGATCTAACGTAGGATTTTTCTCTCGAATACTCTCAAGGCTGCTGCATCCATGCCTCTGCGTCATAAAGAAGCACGGGGAGGATGAGTGTCTTGTAGAGTATTAGTTTTGTAATACGAGAGAAGTCTCTCCTTCTCAATTGCTTATTGGGACCTTAGTAGCACCTATTGGCTAGAGTGATCCAGTGCTAGATCTCCAGGCTGACATCATTTTTGGTGGTAACGGCGGAGCCAAGATAAAAAATATTTCGTTGACTTTATCGAAATTATAGTTATCGAAAGTTATCTGAGATCCAATACGCCGCAAGTCTCTACTTTTTGATAACATATGCACACAGTTACTAAAGTATACATACGGTTAACAAATTTCAGAAATTTTTTTAACCAAGACCGTCTTAAAATCGAGGAAAGTTGTCAGACAATTACAAACATTTTCAACGAAAACGGATTAGTTTAAAAATTTCTGAAATTTGTTATCCGTATGTATACTTTTGTGGCTGAGTATACATTGTTTTGCCCTCATTTACTGCCAGACCCATCTTAGTAGCACTAAAGGCAGCAGTAACATCTCCCTTGCTACGCCCTATGATGGCAATGTCGTCAGCGTATGCAAGCACGTGGACGCTTTTTTGAAAAACAGCCACTGCGATTATCCTAGTCCTGATTAAAGAGCTGTAATGACCAATTAGGAAAGTTTAAGTAACATCGATAACCATTATCAGTTTTTTTTTTAATAACCAAAATTCGATAACACATTTTCTTTACATAAATCGATAAATAATAATTGGTGCAAGAATGTACGTGTAAATCTTGATATTTTTTTTTATAATATTTCTTGTATTCTTTTTCTGGGTACTTTTGTTGCATTTCGTTTGCCAGAAAGAGCTCATTGCCTTTATATGGGAATAACAACAACAACAGCAACAGCAGAAGCAGCAGCAGCAATAACAATAACAATAAAAAAAAAGAATTAAAAAATTGTCATGTGCATGTGCATTTATTTTCTTTCTTTCCACTTGTCATTATGAAATCTGAAATCTTTATGCAGTTTCTTCTGGTGTGAAACCGATTTCTGTCTGTCGATATTTTATTTCGAATATTTTCTTCTCTTCTCTTCTCTTCTCTTCTCTTCTCTTCTCTTCTTTTTTTCTTCTGTTTTTTTTGGCACATTTTTAGACGCAAACTTACTGTGTGGAGTACAGTGTATTGCACAAACAAAAAAAATCGTAAATTAAGGTGCAGGCTTATAAAAAACTCACTCATACACTTACACAGAGACTGTGTAAGTAAGTTAAATATTTGAATATGAATTTTCAATAAAAAAAACTTTTGAATTTGAATTTAAAATTACATTTTGATGGTGGCATTGCCAGCCAAACTTGGCTGGCTGGCTGGTTGGCACCTTCGACAACTCTTTGTCTTGTACATGTGTATGGAGAAACGTATGATACTGAGATACTCATGGTTTGAGTTGTGGCAGTAGCACCTGTTACCTTAAATTATGGTTTAATGACAAACAAATATTTTTAATGACAAACAAATAAAAAGAAAAAATAACAATTTTTTTGTTGCTGTTGTAATAAATAAATGACACAATAAATTGGTAGATTAAATAAGAATTTAAAAAATTTATTTTTATTACCGTTTTGCCGCACATTTTTTTGACGACATTAAATATCTCGGTGTGTGGGTATCGAAAATTTTAATTTTCATTAAATAGATTATGATCAATGAAATAACACACACCACACCACACAGTGTTTGAAATAAATTTTTACAAAATTTTGCAAAAAAAAATTGCTAAAAAAAAGTTATTCGTATGAAGATTTCAAAAGTCGAGGTTAATTATGGTACCCGTAAAATTTTAATTTCAATGCAATTTTTATTTCTTTGTAAAGCATGAGTGGTATGAAAAACTAGGTTGAAAACCTGACTAAAGGATTGTAAAAACGAATTAAATAAGCATTAACTCGCCGTAGTCTAGTAGGAAGTGTGTTGGCTTAGTAAACGAGAGCCCGTGGTTCGGAAATTGCGTACACAATGAAATATTTCTTACGGCAACTTGGTCTCAGCAGTCTTGTGGCAAAAATAAAATTGTCATGTAAAGTTTGGAGTTGAGTTTACACTGCAAGCCCCGCCACTCATAGCAAAAATTTAACACAAACAATGTGAGTGGTGTGAAAAGCTGGGTTGTAATCCTGAGTAAAGGTTTATAAAGACCAATAAAGGGTGCGAACAGAGTGAGCGCTGAAAGCCGAGCCGAGATTGTCATGGCGATAAAGATTGTCAGTGCGATAAAACTGATTACATACAAGTCAATACAAATAAGCTTGTGTATAACACAGTGAACGCCGACAAGAGCAGTGATCAAAGCCGATGAGTGCGAGAAAACAGTTTCAAAGCGTTTTGCGCGCTTATTTGCATTGTTGATGTTTACTTTTTAGTGGGCAGTCCTGACATAAAAGCAAAACACATGCAATAAAAAGAATTTCAGCGGTGATTCTCGCATTCACTGTGTTATATACAAATTTCCCGCATGAAAATAAGCGTCAATAAGCTCGGCTCGGCTCCGCTCGGCATCAGCGCTCACTCTGTTCGCACCCTAAGTATGAAGTCGCCGTAGTATGAAGTCAACGTGGGCGGTGTGAAAAACTGGTTTGTAATCCTAACTAAAGGCCAAAGGCTAATAACCGGTTAAGTTAAGTAAGAAAGTTTGACTTTATTGGGATGAAAGTGTAAATCCAAATGCAAAGTATGGCATAATGAGCAGAAAAATATGGTCAATTAGAGAGAACGCCATGGAATCATCGAAATTTGTGCTATTTGCTACACTTTCACTAAAAGAAAGGATATTTCCCACTGTGCTTCTGTAACGCTTCCAGTCTTTTCAAAAATAACAATTCCTTGTAAAGGGTGTTTTTTATAGAGGTATAGAACTTTAAGTTGCAATAAAACAACGATGGATTATTCGATTGACATGAATTTTATTTATCCGAAAGATAATCTTGTGGCATTACATTTTAAATATGATTTCTGGCATATGACCGCCACGGCTGGCGCGGATGTAGTCCAATCTGGACGTCCATAAAGCGCACCAAACAGTCAGTTTTTCTGGATGTAACGGTGTTTCCACATACACTTGAGGATTACCTTCACTCCAAATGCGGCTGTTTTGTTTGTTGACGTAGCCATTCAACCAGAAGTGCACTTCATTGCTAAACAAAATTCGCTTCTGAAAATCGGGAACAACGGTAATCTGGTTTTGGGCCCATTCGACGTATCTACGCCTTACTTGATGATCGTTTGGCTTCAATTCTTGCACGAGTTGGATTTTGTAAGCACGCAAACCAAGATCCTTCCGCAAAATCTTCCATAAAGTGCATGGTCACAGATCGAATTCCTGTGCTCGATGGCGGATGGACTCAATGCTACGCTCTACAGCAGCAATAGCTTCTTCTGTATGCACCGTATAGCGTCTCTGGGGATGAGAGTTATCAATAAGAGTAAACGTGGTGCGAAAACGTTCCATGGTTAATCGAATTAACTGCTCTGATGGACGATTTTGTCGACGATAAAATGGACGTAGTAAGCGATACGTTTTCCGCACAGAATCATTATTTTCGAAATAAAATTGCACTATTTGCAAGCGTTGTTCAGGCGTGAGTCTATTCATGATGAATTGCCAAACCAAACTGAGAATAAATCACTTGACAGCTGTTAAATCGGTCGCCATCTTGAAAAGTAATGCCAACTTAAAGTTCTATACCTCTGTAAAAAACACCCTTTACAATTGATCGATTATGCCGACCGTAAAGTTCGAAAACAGGTCACGTTGGTATCACTACTCTGGCCATTAAACGGATCTATATTCGTACAGAAAGGTATCATAAGGTGAAAGATATTTAATACCTGACAGTCTTGACAGACAGGTGGTTATGAAATCACTAAATGGATGTATTTTTTTGTATTATAAATTAATAAAATTTTTAATCCCAATGCGGGGTCTGCTGATGCCTTAAAAAATATTGAAAATTTTCTTAAAACGAAAACGAACTCACATTTTCGTAACAATTTCAGCAAAAACATTTAAAAAAAAAGTGAAAGAAAAACATTCATATGAAATTGTTGGCGTGTGGCCAGTTTAAAAATAATTTAAAAAAAAACATTTTTTTGTTGTTGTTGTTAATTTTACGCATTTTACCAAAAGAAATTAAATTTGAAAGAAAATAAAAAATAAAAAACAAAAAAAATTGGAAAACTGAATATAAAAATTACACACAGTGTACTAAGTAAGTGTAAAAACTTATTATTTAACGTGTGAGTGAGTAGGTTGCAGGCGGTCTTTTAACTTTTTTTTTATTTTTTTGTTTTTAAATAAAATTTTACAATTTCTTCATATAAGAGATGGAATTTTAATGCTGATGGACAAAAATTTTAATAGACAAAAACAAATTATTTTTCAAAACGGAATGTGTTTTTTTGAGGTCTGAAAACGAAATGTTATTTTAAAAGCTTATACGAGAGTGGTTGCGAAATTAACACACAGTGCTTTTTTTCTATATTTTTCTCTAAGTGTATTCCATTTAGAAAAATCACTTAAAATTTATAACGAAATTCCTTAAATTACTTAAGTTTGGGGCAATATTTGTCACTCAGTCCTCCTCCATTGACATTAAATAGTTGCACACACGTTCAATTCGTTCATTCATTCATTTATGCCATCACTTTGACTTCATTATTCCACACAACACAATACAATTTATTTTAATTAATGGGTGAGTGAGTAGTCCGTCAGTCAGCAGTGAGTGTATTTCTATGGGGTGTTGCTTATGAAAAATTTCTTTCAAAATATTTTTTGTATTTATTGCTCGTTTTTCTGTTTTTTTCTGCTCTTTTTTTAATAAAAAATTTCTAATAGAATTTTTGTCTAATCATGTCACATTCTCTAGAGATGTTAGAAATGTTTGTTATGAAAGAATATTTTTATTTTATAAACACAAGCACTCTTCACCAGCACAACACTGGCTTCTAAACAGTGAAATACGTACTAAAACCTACAAACTAAAGCCTTTTTCATGCATTAAGGCCTCTAATTATTTATTAAAAGCTTTCACTGTTTTGTCTATCAAGTGAGAGAAAAATAATAATTTTAAGCAAAATTTTTGTTGTTGTTGTTCTTGCCTCAATTGATTCCACCTTCAACTGTAATTTGAATGAAATGTTGGAATGAAAAAAAAAAAAATTGTTTCGTTTTTTTTTAATAATTTTTTAATGTAAAATTTCTAATAAAAACACAACACAAGACTATTTTTGTTTTAATTAAATAGATTAAAACGCAAAATAATTTTTAATTGGAATTATTTAACCAATACATGCACGTGCGCATACATAAGTATGGTACACAAGGAAAATATTTGTTTAATTAATGCCTTCATTTCTCGAAAGCAATTGTTATAAAAACTTAAGAAATTAAAATATGTAGTTAAGTTTTTAATATACAAAAATATTGTTATCGAAAATAGTTATCAATCTTTTTGTATATGTAAATATTTACATAAAAATTATGATATAACGAATTGTTATCGAAAACTATTTATTAAAAAATTTGTTGTCGAAATTTTTTTATATAAATTTTATTATCGAAAATATTTTATATAAAATTTGTTATCGAAAATTTTTTATAAAAACTTTGTTATCGAAATTGCCCATTTTTTTTTATCGAAATTTGCTATATACAAAATTTGTTATCGAAAATGTTTATATAAAATTTGTTATCGAAATTTGCTATATAGAAAATTTGTTATCGAAATTTGCTATATACAAAATTTGTTATCAAAATTTGCTATATGAAATATTTTATCGACAATTTTTATAAAAATTTGTTGTCGAAAGTTTGTTATAGAAATTTTTTATCGAAAATATTTTATATAAAATTTGTTATCGAACATTTTTTTGTATAAAATTTGTTATCGAAATTGCCCATTTTATCGAAATTTGCTATATACAAAATTTGTTATCGAAAATGTTTATATTGTTTTTTATCGAAATTTGCTTTACAAAATTTGTTACCGAAAATTTTTATATAAAATTTGTTATCGAAATTTGCTATATACAAAATTTGTTATTGAAATTTGCTATATAAAATTTTTTATCGACATATTTGATAAAAATTTGTTATCAAAAATTTTATAGAAATTATATAATTTATATATATAGAAAATATATATAGAATTTTTTATCAAAATTTGCCTTACACAAAATTATCGAAAATGTTTATATTAAGTTTGTTATCGAAATTTGTATATAAAATTTGTTATCGAAATTTGCTATATACAAAATTTGTTATCGAAAATTTTTAAATAAAATTAGTTATCGAAATTTGTTATATACAAAATTTGTTATCGAAATTTGCTATATACAATTTTTTATCGAAAATTTTTATAAAAATTTGTTATCGAAAATTTGTTAGATTTTTTTTATAACAATTTTTTTTATCGAAATTTGCCTTATACAAAATTTGTTATATACAAAATTTTTTATATTAAGTTTGTTATCGAAAATTTTTATATAAAATTTGTTATCGAATTTTGCTATATATAAAATTTGTTATCGAAATTTGCTATGTACAAAATTTGTAATTGAAATTTGCGATATAAAATTTTTTATCGACAATTTTTATAAAAATTTGTTATCGAAAGTTTGTTATAGAAATATTTTATAACAATTTTTTATCGAAATTTGCTGTATACAAAATTTGTTATATACAAAATTTGTTATATACAAAATTTGTTATCGAAAATTTTTATCAAATATTTGTTGTTAACAAAAATTTTTATCTTTTTTTAATCCAGAATGTTTGCATATGAATGTGCATTGTGAGGTTAGAGTGGTAGACCCTCATAAAGCAAGAGGATCCACATAGGCCAGCATTTAGGCCCATTTTGATACATCAATTTGTATTCAAGTCGGGTATCAAACATAAACCGAAAGGAATCTCACCCGAGTACAAAATTAATCATGCTATTACTGCACTCCTTTACATTAAAGAACTCGATCAAGTATGGCCAAAAATCTCCCTATTTTTCTGACAACAGTAGATCACTAACAAATGAGGTCTATCTCCTCCTTAGACCCACAGCTTCTGCAGAAGTCATTTGCCGAATATGTCTTTCGGTATGCGAATATGGATACTGGCCCGCAATAATCGCTAATATGCGTTGAATGGTCATTTTAGTTTTTAAAGAAATCCCTTTCCTTTCTGATATTATAAAATATTATGATCGTATGAAATAATAACGAATTATTCAATTTTTCTTCAAATGTTTAATGCTCTTAATTATTGTTTCCAGTTTTTATTTTTTTCAATAACAAATTACTTAAAATTTTATGTAATAATTGTTTAATAACACATTCAAATGGTATTTAAAGCTTTTAAAAAAATAATTGCCTTTTTTTTGAGAAATATTTCCATAAAAAAATTATTAAGCTTAGCAAAACAAATGGGCAGACCCCCAGCCCCAGACCATGATAAATTATAGAAAAATTTTTTTTCTTAAACTTTTTTTTCTTATTTTTTTCTGATTTGAATTTTTCAAACTATTTTTAATGGCAGTGAAACGAAACTAAAGCAAAAGGCAAACGCCAAAGCAAAAACAAAACCAAAACAAAGACGATAAAAGCTTAATAAATTATTTTAATATGTAATATAAGCAATAAAAACAACAAAATAATAACAATAAATAAAAAATGCATTGAATAAGAAAGAGTGAGAGAGAGGGGTATGTAATATGTAAATGACCTAGAAAAAGCATGTACATACACTACATACACATGTACATATGTATGTACACAGGCATTTACAAAAATTTTATTACAAAGACAACAACAATAGCAAAGACAAAGTGTTATAAAATTGAATTAAAAAATAAAACAATAAAATGGTTGGCAGTGTGTACTTTAAGTGCAACCAATTCAATTGTACAGGAAGATAACTTAATTAATTTGTTAGAAATGTGCAGGAAGGAATTCGTTTATAATTCCGTAGAACCGTAATAAGGCTGAATATCCAAAAGTTGTTACTTACTTACCTAATTGGTCATAATAAACTTTTAGCAAAGAATACGCATTATGTAGAAGTAAAATTTCTTATGGCGGGTCGTAACATTACGACCCGCCCTCACCAAAATATTTTTAAAAATCATTTCTGGGTGAGGGGAGAGGAAGACAGAAGGAAAATGAACACAATCAAAGAGCGTAACAATGTGTTGCTCTCATCGTACGTATGTACATGTGTATGTATTCTTGTGTTTTTTGATTTAGTTGTCGATCAGACTGCGACAAGAATACATGTGCTGCGGATGTTTTATCATTTTATTTCAGAATAACACTCGAAGAATATTTTGTGTTAAAAATGTTCTACGTCATTAGCTGGGCGTATTTTATTTTGTCCCATATAGTATAATTTTTTTAAATGCTTTGGAATGTTCGTTTTTTTCTTTTAATAAAAAATGGTTTCTTTTTCACTTTTTATTTATCGAAAAAACATGGCCCAATTTTTAAGCCAAAGATGGATAACTTTATGTTCTTTTAATAATAAAATCGATGTTTTATTTTATTTTTATTTATCCAAAATTATTAAGCCAAAGATAGACAGCTTTACATATGTATGTTGATGAAATGAAAATAAAAATACCGTATATTACTAACACATTTCTATGGCTGTAAATAAATAAATTCTCTCAACTAATTTTCTCTCTCTCTCACTGACTAATCCATAACCATAGGCATGTGTTAACCTAGAGGAAAATTGTTAGTAATAATTTCAAGTCTACTTATTAACCCAATGATATGTATATGTGATCGGAAAATATAGAAAAATTGTACTGCGCTAAGTCCCTAAAGACACCGTATTTAACTTGGCAAGTATTCTTCCAAAAATCGAAATCATTTCTCATTGATATTAGTGAATACTACTGTGATATTTCTTTGGGTGTATAATTGAAGTCTGAAAAAAGCGACATGAACGTTCTTCTTTAAAAACTGACAAGATTTTCACGCTCTTTTTAACGAACATTCTTGATGTTCCTGTCCTATGTGTGTAAAAAGCCGAAGATGTTCTTCCACTGAGGGACATTGGTGCCGACGTCTGTTTTTAACAACAGAAAAATAAATAAAAAAAGTGGTCAAACAACAAAAACGCACGATGAGAACAATGCATTGTTACGCTCTTGGTTTCTGTATCATTCCCTTCTATCTTCCCCCCCGCGTCCGGAAATATTTTTGAAAAATATTCCAAAATATGTTAAAATGCACATTCTTTATACTTTATTTTCTTTGCTTTTAGTCAGAATTACAACCTAGCTTCTCACACCACCCATGTTGCGTGTGTTAATTTTACCGACTCCGGGCAACAGATTTTTAAGAAACTTTTCATTTACCCATATAGTTTTACCCTAAAGACTGCTGAGACCAAGTCGTTTTGTTGGCGATGTATGTGCGGGAGTTTGGACCACGTTCGCTTCCCTTAGTAAAAGTGTTGATTCCATGGTGTTATCTGCAATTGGCCAATATTGGAAGAACCTTTACCATCGATTCACAGCGCTATGGCCGCAAGATAACTGACTTTCTTGGCCTGTAATTGATAAGAATGAATTGGACGGTATGTGGTTTCAATACGACGGTATTACAAGCCACACAATACGACCGATTTTGCTTTATTGCGAGAAGTTTCCAGAAGGAGTAAGTTCTTGTTTTGCTGTCAACAATTGACCTTCAAGATCATACAATTTGACGGAGTTACATACATATTTTGTGGGGCTACTGTAAAGACCGTATTTTCGCGGTTAATTCCCTAACTTTGCAGAGTTTAATAAACAACATATTCTCCCATTTAAGTTTAAAAGTGGTGGAAAACTATCTCAAAGCAAAGAAAATAAAGTATAAAGAATGTGCATTTTAAAATATTTTGGAATATTTTTCAAAAATATTTCATGACGCGGGGGGAAAGATAGAAGGGAAGGTTACAGAAACCAAGAGCGTACCAATGCGTTGTTCTCATCGTGCGTTTTTGTTGTTTGACCACTTTTTTATTTATTTTTCTAGTGTTAAAAACAGACGTCGGCACCAATGTCCCTCAGGGGAAGAACATCTTCGGCTCTTTACACACATAGGCCACGAACATCAAGAATGTTCGTTAAAAAGAGCGTAAAAATCTTGTCAGTTTTTAAAGAAGAACGTTCATGTCGCTTTTTTCAGACTTCAATGATACACCCAAAGAAATATCACAGTAGTATTCACTAATATCAATGAGAAATGATTTCGATTTTTGGAAGAATACTTGCCAAGTTAAATACGGTGTCTTAGTGTCTTAGTGCAGTACAATTTTTCTATATTTTCCGATTACATATACATATCATTGGGTTAATAAGTAGACTTGACATTATTACTAACAATTTTCCTCTAGGTTAACACATGCCTATGGTTATGGATTAGTGAGTGAAAGAGAGAAAATAAGTTGAGAGAATTTATTTAATTACAGCCATATAAAAATGTTAGTTTTATTTTTTTTTTATTTCATCAACAGACATATGTCGATTGATGATTTTATTATTAAAAGAACATAAAGTTATCCATCTTTGGCTTAAAAATTAGGCCATGTTTTTTAGATAAATAAAAATAAAAAGAATAAAAAAAACATTTTTTATTAAAAGAAAAAACGAGCATTCCAAAGCAAATCAAATACGCCCAGCTAATGACGTAGAACATTTTTAACACAAAATATTCTTCGAGTGTTATTCTGAAATAAAATGATTATGCATCCGCAGCAAATGTATTCTGTCGCAGTCTGATCGACAGCTAAATCAAAAAACACAAGAATACATACACATGTACATACGTACAATGAGAGCGACACATTGTTACACTCTTTGTTTGTGTTTATTTTCCTTCTGTCTTCCTCCCTCTCATCTAGAAATGAATTTGATGAGAGCGGGTCGTAATGTTACGACCCGCCATAAGAAATTTTACTTCAACATGATGCGTATTCTTTATATCCATATTCTTTGCTTTTAGTTTTAAAAGCTTTTTTATTTTTTATTGTCCCCTCTTTTTAAATTGAAATACCAAAATAAAAACATTCATTTGAATAATAAACGCAATTCAATGGAATTTGTTTAGGAATTTAATTTTATTTGCGTATTAAATTTACATGTTCTTGTGAATTTTATTTAAATCTTGAAATGAAAAATTTATTATTCATTAATTAACACCATGGAAGCATAAATGTTTTTTCAATTAATTTTATTATGACGCATATAAGGAACTACAAAGAAAAAAAAAAAACAAACTCAAGTCAGGTGTTTTGTAATTTACATAAAAAAATTCAGTGTTTAAAAAATAATTTTATAAAAGCGAGCAAATTTTATTTATAACTACACCCGATGTTAAATTAAACTACAGGTGGTAATAAGAATAATAGAACTACTACATTACTACATCACTTGGAGAAAATGTCGATTTTTGTGCTTATCTGTGATAAATGACGTCACTTGTCACAATATTTCTATTGGTTAGTAATTTGTTTGCAGTAGCCCTAGTTCATAACATACTTGAAATTACGGGAATTTATATGCAGACCACAGTCTTTAGTTCTAACATACTTGGGTGGCATAAAGCCTTGTCCATTTTAATAAATAAAGCTTTTGAACTCAAGCTTTAAAATTATTTTGATAGAGAGTTTATACGGCCCTTTATGCAAAAGCTGTAACAGTATATAAAAACTATGCAATTGCCTTGTAAATAACGCTCGGTTTATTAAAAAATTCAAAAACATAAAACATGTGCAGCCTGAAAAACTTAATATTTTATTTCTTATTTTTAATGGCTTTTTTTTTGCTGTGAATTGCTAATTTATTTATTATGAGTTTTTTTCTATTATTTATTTATAAAAATTATTTAAACACATTTAAAATCTCTAGTCATGGACGTTTATTTACTTTTTCTGCAATTTAAAAAAAAAAAACAATTTTTCTTTCGCCTGAATGAATTTTTTTTGAATAAGAAATTTATAACAAACAATGTGTTTTATTTCATCCTATTTTTTTGTCTTTTAGTTTAAAAAAAATCAACTTTCGCTGAGCGTGACATGTTATTTTAAATATTTATTTTTATTTTCTACAATATGTTGAAACATTTTTGCGAGACTCGTATTGCTAAATTGTTTTAAAAAAAAATTACAATAAACACAGTTCTTTTTATCTTTTTTTATAACGCATATCGTATAATATATGTATGTATGTATGCAGAAATGAGTTCATTTCTTTTGTGTTTTTTTTTTTTGTGTATCGCTTTATTAAAAATTCTGAACAGTATTTTTGTGTTTTTTTTCCTTTTTTTTCAAAAGATTAACACACAGAAAAAGTGAAAATATTATTTAGAAACTTTCAATTTCATTAAATGTTTACATACTTAACATATAAATTAAAGTACAGTACAAAATTATTTTGAAATTTAAAAAAATTCAAAAGCAGCGAGCGCAACGCAACACTTTTAAGTACCAAATGCGTTGCCAAATAATAAACTTTCACTTGTTTAAGCGGCGTTTACAACGCTTTAGAAAATGTTTGTAATCCAATTCTTGTCTATAAAAAGACAAAACAGTAATAAAACGTGTATAGAGGCGGTTTTAATGCAAAGAATATTTTTGTTTATTTAATATTTATATTTTTTATTAATTATTATTCATTAAAATATAAAACAATTCATATTTGGCTACTGGGCATTACTACACACCTATACCAACAAAATGTCAACGGTTAAATGCATGTGAATCAATAATATTCTCCAAATCTTTATAAGTATTCTCTTTCACTCTCTTTACTTTGTACTCTTTTACCGAAACCGAAAAATGCACAAAAAAAAAGCGAAAAAATATTACCCAAGTATTGCCAAATATTTACAAAAGCAATAACGATATTATTGACATTTACAACAAATAATATCAACAATATTTACAATAGCTTTAACACACAATAAATATTAAGATAAACAACAACAACAATAAACATTTATTTATTTCTTAAGTGTATGTATGTGTATGTGTTTGTGAGCAGCATACAAAATCCATAAATGAGTTTTTACTTCTTACTCATCTAAATAACAATAATAATCACAACGTACGACGTACGTTATTAATGACGGCGATGAAGATGCCGATTTATGCCGCTCACGATGATGATGTTTTGTTGTTGTTGTTGTTGTTATTTGTCCCTATGAGCATACGGCGGTGAATAACATGATCTTTTTACAATTTATTATTATTATTTTTATTGTTTGTATAATTGTTTTTGCTTTTTTATTATTATTATTATTATTCCTACATGTGCTGACTTTTGGGCTGTTTTTTTTGTTACTCACACACACACACATACACATCGTCTCATGTAAATACTCTCTTCATTACTTTTCGTTTTTTGAAAGCAAGTGTATTATATTCATTGCCGTTGTTGTTCATCACTGCTGCCTGTGTTGCTAATAGGGCTGTAGAGTTTATTCAATGAAATCGCACATTTTAGTCATATTTTAAACACGAAAACGAATAGGCGGGTGAGGAAGTAGTGAAATATTAAAAGACAAGAAACAAATTTAAAACGAATAAGAAAAAAATTTGAAATAATTGTTTTTTTTTTATAATTTCAATAGAAATAGAAAAAAGTGTAAGAAATAGAAAAGTGCGTAATTAAAAAAAAAAAACGTTTAAAAAGTGTTTTCTTTTTTATATTAAAGGTAATTAAAAAGCAAAATAATAATTAAAAACAAAGATATAAAGCATGTGGCTTAAATTATACTAAAAATATGTTTAAAAATCAATATAAATTATGTTAAATATTAGAAAATTATAAATAAATAATTGTTTTTGAATAAATAGAAAAATGTGAAACGGTTTTTAGGTGAATACATTAAATAATAAAAAATAAATAAAATAATAATAATTAATAAAGGAAAATAAGTAAAAAAATTAATTAATTAAAAATAATAAATATTACATAAATAATGAAATAATAAATATTTAATGAAATAGTAAAGAATATGAAATTTCCAAATAAAATAAATAAATAATTAATAATAAAATAAATAATAATAAAATAAATAATAATTAAATAAATAATAATAAAATAAATAATAATAAAATAAATAATAATAAAATAAATAATAATAAAATAAATACTAATAAAATAAATAATAATAAAATAAATACTAATAAAATAAATAATAATAAAATAAATACTAATAAAATAAATACTAATAAAATAAATAATAATAAAATAAATAAATAATAAAATAAATAATAATAAAATAAATAATAATAAAATAAATAATAATAAAATAAATACTAATAAAATAAATAATAATAAAATAAATAATAATAAAATAAATAATAATAAAATAAATAAAAATAAAATAAATAATAATAAAATAAATAAAAATAAAATAAATAATAATAAAATAAATAATAATAAAATAAATAATAACAAAATAAATAATAATAAATACTAAATAAAATAAATAAATAAAAATTACTATTTTATATGCCAATAATGAATTAGAACAAGAGTATATATATAAATATAGGAATATTAATCAAAAATAAAATAAAAAAACAAATAATACAGTAGAAAAAGATTACAAAATCGTCAACATATAAATGAAAAAAAATTATAAATAATAAATTAAAACTTACGTTTTAACTACGTTTTAAGTAGTTTTTTACTACGTTTCAAGTTTGGAAGTACTAAATTAAATTTTAAACAAAAGTACATAGTAACAACAAAAGCATTTTCCAACCAAAATCCTGCGACAAAATTCTAAAATGTTAATTAAGAAATTCTCTTGAAATATTTAAAAATAAATAATTTATCTAAATAAATTTTATTAAATGAATGGAATACTTAAAAATAAAAAATACTTAAAAAAATAATAAAAATTAAATAAATATAAAATAAAATCAATAATAAATTATGTGATTAGATAAATAAACAAAAAAATTTTATTTTTTCGTTAAGTATTAATAAATAATAAAGTAAATAGTAAAAGTAATAAAAAGACAAATAAATTAACTTAAGAAGTGCTTAAAGTGTACGGAATTTTTTTAAAATAAATAAAATGAATAAAAAAAAACAACAGAAAAAAATTAACTTAAAGAAATTAAACAAAAAAAATTTATGTATAAATGAATAAGTAAATATTCAATTGTAAGGCAAAGAAAAAAAAAGAAAAATTAAAAAGAAATTAATCATAAAACCCACCCATAAATGTATGCTTATTAGACAACATACATATGTATATTCATAGCTTTAAAACCTCACCTAGAAATGCTTTTTAAAACAAAACTCTCTGCAAAATATTTGGATAAATACATTCAAAACAAATGGGGAAACAATAAAAAATTATTAAAAAAAAAAAATAATTTTTAATATTAAAGAAAACTATTGTCCAATTTGTAAATCCTAACTATGTGAGTTGAAGTCGCCGTAGTCTAGTAGTTAATGTGTTGGCTTATTAGACGTAAAGCCAGGGTTCTAGCCCCAGGCCAGGCATCAAGACAAAATACAAAAAGTATTTCTTCGGCGACTTGCTCTCAGCAGATTTTTGGCAAAAACTCTGAGCGTTAAAATAAAATTGCCATGAAAAAGTTTCTCAAAAATCTGTCGTTCGGAATCGACTATAAACTGTAGATCCTGCCACTCATGTATAAAATTAACACACACAACATAAGTGGTGTGAGAAACTAGGTCGTAATCCTGACTGAAGGGTTGTAATGACCAATTATGTTATGTATGTAACTATCTGAGTCCATTAAAAAGCTATGGCCTAGTATTCTAAGTCTATGCCTTTGAATTTCGTAACAAAAGCACGATGGATTCGAATGCCTTAGATCTCCCCTTTTTCTTCGCATACCCTACAGAAAACAGAGGTGGCTGTGTCCCAAAAACTGTGCTTCGCCTTTAAAACTCAATGCAAAATGAGATATTCTATGCGAATCCCTACCCAAACCATCAGCCAACGCTTAAACCACACATTGTACTTATCAGGGGGTCCTAAAAGATACTTTTGCAGTTCTGTCGGTGCTAGTCTATATCTACGAGCAACCGAATATCAATTCGTCATGACAACAAGGACAAAATTTACATACCCTGACCTTGTAGTCCCTATAGTCTAGTAGCCGATGTCTTGCAAAGGCCGTGATTAAATCCATGGCACAGACATCTCGAACAAAACGAAATATGAAAAAATTTTTCTGAGACTCAAATAAGAATTGCCCTGAAAAGTTTCTCAAGCCTCTGCCGTTCAGAAATGACTTTAAACTGTAGGTTTCACCACTGATGGATAAAATTAACACACACACAACATGGGTGGTGTGAGAAGCTAGGTAGTAATCTTGATTAAAAGGTTGCAATGATCAATTAAGTGAGTAGGACCATGTATGTAGTTTGTTAAGTAATGGGTGATTTTTTAAGAGCTATAGGAAAATTTTTTCAAAAAAAAAACATAAAATTCAGAAAAATTCATGAAATCTTTATTTGAATCGATAGTACGGTCCATATAATTTCATGTTTGAAGATTATTTCATGCAAATGTTGAGCGCGACTGCGCCTCAAATGGTCCATCCGCTTAGTCCAATTTTGGCATACTCTTTCCAACATTTGGGCCGGTATCTCACGAATAAATGCTTCAATGTTGTCTTCCAATGCGTCAATTGAAGCGGCCCCATAGCCCCACAAAAAATAGTCTAAAGGCGTTAAATCGCACGATCTAGGCGGCCAACTGACCGGTCCCGAACGTGAATAAGTCCATTGTTATGCGTGCTGTGTGGCATGTGGCACCGTCTTGTTGAAACCACATGTCATGCAAGTCAAGCTCTTGCATTTTGGGCAAAAAAAAAAATGTTGGATATCATCTCACGGTAGCGCTCACCATTAACAGTTACGTTACGATTCGCAGCATCTTTGAAGAAGTACGGTCCAATGATGCCACCAGCCCATAAACCTCACCAAATTGTGACTTTTTCGGGATGCATTGGTAACTTTTGCAATGCTTCCGGCTGATCTTCACTCCAAAATCGACAAATCTGCTTATTTACGTATCCATTGAGCCAGAAAATGAGTTTCGTCGCTGAACACAATTTTTCGATAAAGAAGTGGATCTTCGGCCAACTTCTCAAGAGCCCATTCACCAAAAATTCTGCGTTGCGGTAGGTCGTTTGGCTTCAATTCTTGCACCAGCTGTATTTTGAAAGGCTTCACACCTAAATCCTTCCGCAAAATTGTCCACGTTGTTGAGTAACAGAGGCACAATTGCTGCGAACGGCGACGAATCGATAACACAGCGCTGCAAATTTTAACTTTTTTTGTGCAAATAAGATGGCTTCAGGTGTTTTCGAAGGCATTTGGTGCGCTAAACACGAATCTGGTTTCAAAAAAAAAAATTTCAAAATGGCGGCTCCAATATGGCGGTCAAGTAAATCTGATTAATTTTTATAAACCTCGACCGCCATATTGGATCCGCCATTTTGAATTTTTTAAATCTGAATGAAGATCTGTAATCAGCGACCCCAGAAACCCCTGATTAACAATTTTCAAGTAAATCTGATTAATTTTTAAGGACCTCCGTAATGTGTTTCTTTTTCTTTTGCACTCCTTGACATAAACCCACCCCCTACTTTAAGGGTGTATGCAAACAATTTGGCTTTGGGCTCATTTTAAAGAGCAAAGATCAATCGTCAATTTCTAACAATAGCGATGGTTCTAGCACGTCAGTGTTGAGCTCTACAATGTTTCAAAAATGGCCAAAAACGCTATTTTTAGGGTTTTCAACCCCCTTTTTCTCTAAAACCTGACATGAAGGAAAATTTTTGAAACCAGATTCGTATTTAGCGCACAAAATACCTTCGGAAACACCTGGAGCAATCTTATTTGCAAAACCCATGCAGGGCTGTGTAATTGATGGTCATCATTAACACTGGCCGATACAGCTGCGATATTTTCTTTAGTTCGCACTCTACGTAAGCGTTTTGGTGGTTTAATGTCCAACAATGTAAATTTGGTGCGAAATTTAGTCACAATAGGCCGAATAGCCGCTTCAGTGGGTCGACCATAAAACTGACCATAAAATGGAAGAAGCGCGCGATGAACTTTCTTAACAGAGCACGCACGCATTTTGATAATAAAATTCAATGATTTGCAAGCGTTGTTCGTTTGTAAGACGATTCATGGTTAAATTATTGACCAAACAGAAGATGTTTGACAGTGTGAAACAAAATACGAAACGTGCGTCAGCTGTTTAAACCAGTGTTGCCAAAAAGATAATTGCTAAAAAATCACCCGTTCGCTGCCCAGTGCCCAAATCGCCACGCTTTCAAATTCTGTCATGTCCAAATTCACCTATCAGCAGAATGTACAAAAAGCGCTTTTTTCCAATAATGTCTGAGGAGTGGTACCTTATACGGCTACAGAGATGAGATCCTTGCACCTTGTTTAGGGACTAGAACTGCAAATGCTGGCCATTTGCTTTACATAAAGTCTGGTATCTCCGTTTGTTTTGTTTTTACTTTCGAAATTGTTTTATTCTTATAGAAAAATAGAAAAAGGAATGGAAATAACCTTTAAAAAATTCCTTAAGAAATGATTCATAAAATAAAAGCCACCACCATGCATACCATAATGGCATTGCTAAACATTTCAATTATTAGAAACGACAACAAAAATATTAATTACAAAAGAAATATAGAGACAGACAGACAGACAGACAGACAACTAGACTAAGATAATTAATTATTCTTTTATTTTATTTTTTTTTTTTCATTTAAAGGGCCGCCGACATTTCGAAAATAAAATTTATTTCGTTGCCTTAATAAGCGGGCGGTGTTTTTTAAGAAATTTTTTTTCTTTCTTTTTTTTCTGGTTTTGTTGATAATGAGGTCAGTGTCAATCAAAATATTTATTTCTTTTAATATTTATCCACTCTTACAACAAAAAAAAAAAAAAATTAACAAAAAAAAAAAAAGACAAGAAACGACCCCATGAAATAATTGCCCATTTACATGAGTGGTGAGTGGTGACTGGTGACTGACTGGTGGCTGTTGGTATTTCTTTTTTTATTTTTCTTTTCTTTGGCTCTTTTGCAAGCATTTTTATTTGTTTGTTTTTTTTTGCCTTTATTTTATAAGATTTTATAAGATTTTCTTTAATATTTTTATAAAAATGAAAAAAAAAAAAAATAAATAAAAAATAAAAAAATGTTTATAAAAATGTTGTAAAATATTGTGTGATTTTTTTTTTGTTAATTAAAATTTTAATTTTGTTTGTAAAGTACCTGCTGTTGGTGTTTGCTTGTGTGTGTTGGTTTTTGTTTTGTAATAAAATTTCGAATACAAAAATTAATAATAAATTAAATAATAAAAATTTCAAAATATTAAGTTTTTTCTTTAACAGAAAAAATTATTAAAATAAGAAAAAAAAAATAAAGAAAAATTAAAAATTAAAGAAAAATATTTCAACAAACCTCTTGCAGGAGAGGTACAGCCTTGTGAATATTGCTGTTTTTGCCAGAAAAAATTCATTTTTCGTTTATAAATTAGAAAGGTAAAGTAAATTTTTGTTATATATTTTTTTGAATTCATTATTAAATTATTTATTAAATACATTTGTTACTAAACATAAAAGTAAAAATTAATTTTTATTATAATTTTTAAGATTTATTTATGCATGAACTCAATGGGAATTAAAATTTAGCAAAAGGATTGTAAAATGTGTGGCCTAATTTTAGGCTCACATTTACGCTTTCAAATATTGTTTCTCTCGCCGTAGTATAGTAGGTAGTGTGTTGGCTTATAAGACGTAAAGCAGGTTCGAGCCCCAGGCCAGACATCAAAACAAAATGCAAAAATTATTTCTTCGGCGACTTCCTCTCTGCAGATTTCTGGCAAAAACTCTGAAACTAAATACAAAATTGCCATGAAAAGTTTCTCAAAAATCTGTCGTTCGGAGTCGACTTTAAACTGTAGGTCCCACCACTCATGTATAAAATTAACACACACAACATAAGTGGTGTGAGAAACCAGGTCGTAATCCTGACTGAAGGGTTGTAATGACCAATTATGAATGTTTCTGTTGTTCTGTTTTGACAAATTTTCTATAAAAATCTTTAATTACAATTAACCTATGACCTTTTACCATTTTTGGGGAAGATTTTTTATTTTTATTTTAATTGCTGCGGAATTTTTCTGATTTATGCCACAGTAATCAGAGTTTTTAAGAAACTGTACCGTTTACCAACTTCTATCATTTACAGAGATTTACAGAATCCGAAGCGAAATGACTATAATTTCCTGTTATTCGGTGGTAAGGGCTTAACAACTTCTTCACCAAGTTCACACATTTTGAGGGTGAACGTTATTGTTAAGATTCCTTTTAGGAAGGAAGTCAAATATTTTGATATGATTCTGTATAGTAGACTTCGAACACAAATTATTTTGTAATGACACGTAGAATCCCTCACATTTTTCAGCGTCTCAATTATATTATTTGGTAGGTTTAGCTCTCTACAATTTATTCTCATACCTAAAACTGTGAATAGTGAAACTATAAAAGACCATGGATTTAACAGAATTGAGGTGGTGCCTCAATTTCACCCAACTGCTGCCACCTGGAATGTGAGATCGATGGGAGTAGAGGATCAGGATATAGGTTACTGCAAAGCGGCTGATCCAGTTGATTGGCTTACTAAGTTTGTCATTGAAAAGGAAATTTACAACATACATACATACATACATAATTGGTCATTACAACCCTTCAGTCAGGATTACGACCTAGTTTCTCGCACCACTTATGTTGTGTGTGTTAATTTTATATATGAGTGGTGGGACCTACAGTTTATAGTCGAATCCGAATGACAGATTTTATGAGAAACTTTTTCCTGGTAATTTTTTTTTACTCTCAGAGAGATTTTGCCAGAAATCTGCTGAGAGGAAGTCGTAGAAAAAATACTTTTTGTATTTTGTCTTGATGTCTGGCCTGGGCCTCGAACCCTGGCTTTACGTCTAATAAGCCAACACACTACCACTAGACCACGGCGACTCATTCGGTAGGTTAAGTTCTCTACAATTTATTCTCATACCTAAAACTATGAATAGTGGAACTATAAAAGACCATGGGTTTAACAGAATTGAGTTGGTGCTTCAATGATATTGAGTATAGAATGCACAGTCTTAATATGACTGGTGTCACATAACTGATGCCACCTGGAATGTGAGATTGATGGCAGTGGAGGATCAGGATATAGGTTACTACAAAGCAACTGATCCACTTGATTGGCTTACTAAGTTTGTCATTGAAAAGGAAATGCACAACAGCGGTTGCAATGCAAAACTTCCTCTAGGGCATGACTTTATTTTCCTTACATTAAAATACATTTCTGCTCGATACTTTCTATACATCAGTCTATTCCTATTGCTTAACACTAGATTTACCACGAAATTTTTATATGTGCTATAATATTTTATAGAATTAATAAACAGTATTAGTAAAATAATAACAAAATGTTTTTGGAAGAGGGGTTGTTGGACAGTCGGCTTCACTTCCTATCTCTTGACCTGATGACTGATAATCAAAAGTGAGTTCATCAGCCAAACGAAACAAAAAATCCTTTCTTGAAATATTCTTTCCGGTTGTGTTTTTATACAAAATCCAGGAATTTATTCCGACAAAATCTAAAATATTAAGAAAACTTGAAGTGGTCATCTCCTAGATCCTGATTTCAAACTATATGTCATTAGCCATATAGTGCCATTTGATCTATGACGTCGACACCATATTTGGTTTTATTATAAAAAGACACAGTTTCAATTAGTTTCTTGCTGTCATATCCTTGCAAATTTTTGGAAGGTTACGTTTGTTCGAACGTACGGTACCAACCAACGTAGTGTGTTTGGCTAATAATTTAGAAGCTAAAGAAACAGTGGTAAAAAAGTTGTCGGTTATTACAGTCCTACCTTTCATGATATAAGGCTCCAGTAGTCTCATTACTACAAATTCACTAAGAGTTGTTGCCAAATTTCGTGTTTCATCTTTTCCTAGATAAGGAAAGCCATTTACAACGTACTTCGTTTCAACGCCAGAAGCCAGCCAGAATTTTATTCCAAACTTGTCTGATTTGTTTGGCACATACTGTGTAAACCTATATCTGGCTTTCGTTGGAAACAATTGTTCATCTAATGTAATATTTGCTCCTGGTTTGAAACAGTTTTGGCCGTTGGCAATAAATTTGTTTCAAACAGTTGACACTGACGCAAATTTATCAGTTCGCAAGCGTTGACTCCTTTCATTTCTTTTATCGAAACGAATGAAACGTAAAATTTCTGTAGTCATGCCTATTCATAATTTTTGAAAAAATTCAGGACCCCATTTTTAGTTCCATAAATACGACAGCTGCAACCCTATGAATACTGTATGCACCACTGTATGTACCTCGTGCAAATGAAAGCTTTCAATTTATCCTGTGAAAGTGTCCATTTCTTCCCTAAAACTCTAGAGGCTTCTAATTCGATGCAAGTTTTGATATGCTCTAATATATGGTGGTCAATCAATAGTAAAAAGGCACTCCTTGGCTTCTCTTCCATAATATTTCTTCTAGCATATGCTGTAGGCCTAGATAAGTCTTTGAATATGCAATGAGTTGGTAACCTTCCAGCAACACCTCCTTCTTTTATTTTTTTTCCACATAGTTCCACTTCAAGTTGTGTATCTTCCCCGCTTTCATTATCCTCTTCAGAACTAGAAGGAAACCGCATACACATTCGTTTTTTGTATATTACGCAAAGGAACACTGTCTTCTGCCATAGAAAAATATACAAGTCAAAATGACTGGTACCGGTATAAGTACCAAAAACAAAAATTAATTTTTTTTTATTGTGGACACAAGATCAAAATAAGTTATCAAATTAATTGTATTTACATTTAATATTCACACAAAGTCAATATTTAAGGCTAATGAGGCAAAACCAGTCATATTGACTGGCGCGGTAAATCTAGTGTTAAAGAAACTGAAAATTATTAAAAAATAATATTTTTTTCCTGTTTTTAAAATTTTGTGCAAACAGATGGTCTTTAACTGCCATTTTTGTTTTGATGTGTAATAAATATTTAAATAATTAAGCAATCAACAATTGAAATTACCATAAAAAAAAATTACTATGATCCTCATATTGTATGTTTTTGGCGGCTTTTAAATTCAATTCCAATTCAACGTTTTACAGTGACTCACCAAACCAACCAACCAACCCAACTGTTTAAGAAATTATCATTCCCCTCATAATTTTTCTTCGTCTTCATCTTCTTTTTTTTAATTTTTCAAAATTATTTAAAAAAAAGTGTATTCAGTTACCATTTAACACAACACTTGCTTAACTTGGCAGAAAAAATACAAAACCGTTCAAAGAAAATTAAAGAAATTGTGTGGTTTGAGTCTGTCTGTCTGTCTGTCTTGGCATCATTTTTCTCTTTGTTATTTTGAACAATTGAAATTTGATTTTAATTGTTGTCATTATTCAATTTAACAATTAAAATTGAAATAAATTGAAAAAAAAACGAAACTAAAAAACACAAAAACGAAAAATTATAAACAATTCACGTGAAAACAGGTGAAAGTTGTACGTTGTTTTTTTCAATTTGATTTCTTATCACATGTGCGGAATAACAATTAGAACTTGAAATTAAAGAAAAAAAATGCTTTAAAAATATCTCTTTTATTTAAAATAAATTGAAAAAAAAAGAAAAAATGTACCACTTACCCAGTAACATGAAATGGAAATTAAAAGAAATCTTGACAAGAGAATTTTTAGGAAAAAATCAAAATTATGTTCCCGGTTAAGGCAAGTCATCTAGGGAAAGTGGAAACCTTTCTGATAGAATTAAACAGCGTATTGGAATTAATACACCTAAGAAATTAAATCCCACGAAACTTCTAGTTTGCTTGTGGGACCCTTGGGATGGCTTCAAAATACTGGACACAGCAGGTTGTGGGATATAAAGGGTGTTTTTTATAGAGGTATAGAACTTTAAGTTGGCATTGCTTTTCAAGATGGCGACCGATTTAACAGCTGGCCAGTGATTTATTCTCAGTTTGGTTTGGCAATTCATCATGAATAGACTCACGCCTGAACAACGCTTGCAAATGGTGCAATTTTATTTCGAAAATAATGGTTCTGTGCGGAAAACGTACCGCGCACTACGTCCATTTTATCGTCGACAAAATCGTCCATCAGAGCAGTTAATTCGATTAACCATGAAACGTTTTCGCACCACGTTTACTCTTATTGATAACTCGCATCCCCAGAGACGCTGTATGGTGCGTACAGAAGAAGCTATTGCTGCTGTAGAGCGTAGCATTGAGGAAGACCCGAATGAGTCCATTCGCCATCGAGCACAGGAATTGGATCTGTGTCCATCCAGTTTATGGAAGATTTTGCGGAAAGATCTTGGTTTGTGTGCTTACAAAATCCCACTCGTGCAAGAATTGAAGCCAAACGATCATCAAGTAAGGCGTAGATTCGTCGAATGGGCCCAAAACGAGATTACCGTTGTTCCCGATTTTCATAAGCGAATTTTGTTTAGCGATGAAGCGCACTTCTGGTTGAATGGCTACGTCAACAAACAAAACTGCCGCATATGGAGTGAAGGTAATCCTCAAGTGTATGTGGAAACACCGTTACATCCAGAAAGACTGACTGTTTGGTGCGCTTTATGGGCTGGTGGAATCATTGGTCCGTACTTTTTCAAAAACGATGGTGGCCAGAACGTTACAGTCAATGGTGATCGGTATAGAGCCATGATTACTAACTTTTTCATTCCTGAATTGAATAACCATGATGTCCAGGAGATGTGGTTTCAACAAGACGGCGCAACATGTCACACAGCTCGTGCCACAATAGATTTATTGAAAGACACGTTTGGTGACCGCCTAATTTCACGTTTTGGACCTGTGAATTGGCCTCCAAGATCTAGACTACTTTCTGTGGGGCTATGTAAAGTCATTGGTCTATGCGGTAAAGCCACAAACGCTTGACCATTTGGAAGACAACATTCGCCGTATTATTGCCGATATACGGCCACAAATGTTGGAAAAAGTCATCGAAAATTGGACGTCCAGATTGGACTACATCCGCGCCAGCCGTGGCGGTCATATGCCAGAAATCATATTTAAAATGTAATGCCACAAGATTATCTTTCGGATAAATAAAATTAATCTCAATCGAATAATCCATCGTTGTTTTATTGCAACTTAAAGTTCTATACCTCTATAAAAAACACCCTTTATATTAAGGGTTCTGACGTTGGACTTTCGAATAAAGACTGCCTTCACTGCAGTGTTTTCAATATGATGAATTAATGCCATAAACAATAGCCTAAAAAATTTGAATTGTTTTCATATATTAAACTACAATTAAGAGACATTTCTTAATTTCAATTGTAATTTTCTGTTAATTAAATATGAATTTAAAAACTTATGGTTCTCCTATAACGCATTACTTTTAGGTTTTCTTCGTTCTGATCGTGATAAAGTTTGTCACTCACAAATATGGATTTCAAAAGAAACATTAACGTTAAACATCCCACCCAACTTTTGCTGCACCTGTCTGCAAACAATTATAATTTCAGTTTCTTTTAAATACTATTAAACGATGTTTTATTTGCTGATATAAATTAAAAATTTCAATTTAAATCGTCTAAGTGACCCACCTGGAAAAGATATCAAATATTTTTTTCATTCATTGGGTTATCCGTTTAAGGGATTTCTAAATCTCCGGGGTGGCAAGGAGAAATTTCATCTGAATTATCATTTATTTAGTGTATGTTTTTACAATTTACGAATATAGATCGTTTAGTAACCGAATATCGTGTAAGAATAATCAAAACTTTTACTACAAAACGAGGTCACTTTTCAAGCATTACGTTACGAGGTGATTATGTGGCCTTCACAATGAATTTATTGTGCAAGAAATGGCCAAGATTATTAAGAAATTTGAAGAGCTTTGTGATCTATGATCCAATTCATGATCGCAATCTACGCAGTACCGAAAATATTGCTTCTGTTAGAGAAAGTATGACGGATAATCTGATTTTTGTCGATTTCACCGTGTTCTTAGTAAAAGGGCCTATCTTACGGTTTATTAAAATCTGCATTTGATTATAGTTTGCATTTGCTTTTCCATTTGTATGAAGTCCAGGTTAGGTTAGAGGACGCGTACTTGTCAATTAGACAAGTACAGTACCCGGAGGTCGAATTGACCCATTGTACGAATATTTTATATGAAGTCCAACTCGCACAACAATTGAAGACGCGCTGAAGGCTTACAACACCGTAAATATGTGGATTGGCTACTAGCAGTGGTGTTGTCTAGCCGGAACGCTCCGGAACGTCGTTCCGGTACTTCCTTTTTGGACAGGAACGCGTTCCGAAACTAAAGATGATTTCTGATAACGAGAATTGGCTGACGTTTTTAAAAAAAAAAAAAAAAAAAAAAAAAAGAATTGCTGATTTTTTTTTTCTAATTTTTGACGAATTTTTATATGTATTTTTATAAACAAGGGTTTGAACCGAACCCGAACCGGAACAAACACCAGAACGAACCGGCTTGTTTTTCCGAACCGAGAACGCGTTCCGGTAAAAAAAAATTAGCACAACACCACTGGCTACTACGGCAATAGGCTTTCAATCAGAGATCCGCAATGAATCGTTTTTTCGCTACTCATGAAATTTTGAATATAAGTGAGCCAACAATATTGAAATTTAACCACCTACTCTGATTCATTCTTACTCACTACAACATTGATTTATAAGTACAGGTTGCAATGAGTATGCGTACAACGTTGACATCAAACTCATACTATTTGAAATATGTTTGATTCATAAGTCTACTCATTTAGAGTTATAACTTTAGAAAAATACTACTTATAAATGATTCGAGTCATTCGAGTCTTAGTTGTTGTTGCATTTACAATAAAAGAAAACAGACACCTAAGCAAAAAAGGACAGAGCAGCAAGCAGAGCAAACACACAACCTTCTAGTGAGTATTTTAGTGCTCGTAAGCGAATCATGCTTATTTTGTAATTCGTGTATATGTTGAGTTATGTGGAGAGTCGGTCGAAATCAACAACATCATACGTGTTGTTAAGTATGAATATGAAGAGTACTTGAAACTTTGAATATGAGTAGAGGTTCCATGATATTAAAATAAGTATGAATGCGTATAAGTATCAGAAATTATGAGTATGATTCGATTCAACTTATCTTTTTGAATTGCCTATCTCTGATTATGACGTAGTTTGCATTCGGATTTGCTTTTCCATATGCAGTCACACAGATAATTATACGTACCCCCCTAAAAATCATTTTTTTAAAAATGATAATATATGGACAAGTCAACTGATTATTGCGCCAAATTTTTTGTTTTCCGTCACAGCCGAACAAATTATATTTGTTCTCATCACTAAATATTACATTCGCCTAAAAATCAGTTGACTTGTCCATATATTATTGGGCGAATTCCAATCGTGGCTTTTTTCTCGGCACTCGGCTGCGGAAACCGTTCTTTCTCAAAACACTTCGAACTGTTTCGGAATGCACAATAACACTGTGATCACTTTCCGCGGTATATCGTATTTCTACGGCTGTAGTCCTAGGATTTTTGCCCACAATACATTTTATATACCGGGCTACCCTTGGAGAAATTTTATACGACATATACGTCGTACGTATAATTTTCTGTGGTGCCATATTGGTTTTAAGCAAACTGCAGTCACAAATTCATAGATTTTGGGAATCTTTTTTCTTTATTTAAGTAAATGCGTCGTTACAGACGCTAATGTAAAGAAATTTTAGATTAGAAGTTCATTACTTTTTAAAAAATGATTTTTAGGGGAGGGGCTGTATATGAAGCCCAACTAACACAACAATTAAAGACGCACTGAAGGCTCACAACACCGCAGATATGTGGATTGGCTACTAAGGCAATAGGCTTTCAATGCTGATTTTACGAACAAAATTTTTTTATCCATGAAACTCATTTCTTTTATTGACTTAAACTTTGTCGAATAAAATTAGTTAAATTAGGCTGTTGAATTATGGATTGCATACATACATACTCTCAGAGTTTTTGCCAGAAATCTGCTGAGAGGAAGTCGCCGACGAAATATTTTTTGCATTTTGTTTTGATGTCAGGCCTGGGGTTCGAACCCTGGCTTTACGTCTAATAAGCCAACACACTACCTACTAGACTACGGCGACTTCTGAATTATGGATTGGGGAATTTTTATTTAATTTTGGTACAATTTCTTTTTTATTTTTTTGCGATTTTTGTTACAAATTTGCTTTTAAATTATTTGTTTTCTTAATTGTATTATTTTAACAATGGAAAATAAAATTATTTTTATATTTTCTTTACAAATTTTTGCTTTTATTGTATGGAAATAATTTGTATTAATTTGCTTGCTAGCTTGCTTACAAATTTCAATAAATGAAAAGAAATATTTTGCATTTTGTTTTTAAAAAATTATTTAAATACATATGTATGCATACATTAACTAACTAATAACATTCATACATACATACATTCATACATAAATTATATTGTAAATTACCAGGCATAATTTCAAATATTTTTGTTTAAAATAATCACTCTTGACGTACCAAAAAAAAAAAGAAAGAAAGATTAACAAAGGAAAACTAAAACAAAAAAACAAACGAAAATAATAAAAATTATGAAATTTTGTCTCAGAAACAAAACAAAAAAGTGAAGGTTTTGTAAACATTTTTTCACGTTTTATTTTTGCCTTCTCTTTTTATTTCTTTCTTTCTTTCTTTTAATGGATTAACAGGCATTTTTTTATTTTTATTTTTTGTTTCTTTGGATTTTGGTATGCGAGTTTCGATTGAAAATATTTTCAAAACCGAGAAAGTAAGCTTTACCAAACTACTAAACTACTTGCAGGCTCCAAACAGAGTTGCCAATCAGGTCTCTGTATTATAACTCTTCTGTATGTTACGGCCTTTATTTAGCACTTGATCTAGTACTCAATTGAAGAGGAAAGGAGGGAATATCTCACATCTCTGCTGGTATTTTTGTCACTGCTGATGCTGTAGCAGCAATTTTGGTAGAGAGTGCACATTGGATTTAAATTGACCTGGTTTTTATTCTTATTATATGCGTATTGCCTAGGTGAATAACATTTTTAACCAAGCATTAAAATGTGGTACTATTTTCAAAAAAAAAAAGTTAGGTTAGGTTAGGTTAGAGGACGTGTACTTGTCAATTAAGACAAGTACAGTACCCGGAGGTCGAATTGACCCATTGTACAACGTCCTAGTTTCTCACACCACTTATGTTGTGTGTGTTAATTTTATACATAAGTGGTGGGACCTACAGTTTAAAGTCGACTCCGAACAACAGATTTTTATTTATTGAGAAACTTTTCATGGCAATTTTTATTTACTCTCAGAGTTTTTGTCAGAAATCTACTGAGAGGAAGTCGCCGCAGAAATCCTTTTTGTATTTTGTCTTTGATGCCTGGCCTAGGGCTCGAACCCAGGCTTTTGCGTCTAATAAGCCAACACACTACCTACTAGACTACGGCGACTTCAAAAAGCCTAGGTGAATAACATTTTTAACCAGCCATTAAAATGTGGTACTATTTTGGTACTATTTTCAAAAAAAAGTACTTTTCTGAAGTTTTAAATTTTTTTCATACGGAATTCTTTTAAACGATTTTAAATAATTTATTTATTTCCTTATAAAATGTGGTACTATTTTGGTACTATTTAAAAAAAAGTATTTTTCTGAAGTTTTTAGTTTTCTTTGTACGGAATTTCTCTAAACGATTTTAAATAATTTATTTATTTCCTTATAAAATGTGGTACTATTTTGGTACTATTTTCAAAAAAAAAGTACTTTTCTGAAGTTTTGAAATTTTCTGCATACGGAATTCTTTTAAACGATTTTAAATAATTTATATTTATTTCCTTATAAAATGTGGTACTATTTTGGTACTATTTTCAAAAAAAAAAGTACTTTTCTGAAGTTTTAAAATTTTCTTCATACGGAATTTTCTTTGTACGGAATTTCTCTAAACGATTTTAAATAATTTATTCATTCCTTATAAAATGTGGTACTATTTAGGTACTATTTTCAAAAAAGAAAGTACTTTTCTGAAGTTTTAAAATTTTCTTCATACTGAATTTTCTTTGTACGGAATTCTTCTAAACGATTTTAAATAATTTATTTTTTTCCTTATAAAATGTGGTACTATTTTGGTACTATTTTCAAAAAAAAGTACTGTTCTGAAGTTTTAAAATTTTCTTCGTATAGTATTCTTCTAAACGATTTTAAATAATTTATTTATTTTCTTATAAAATGTGGTACTATTTTGGTACTATTTTCAAAAAAAAAGTACTTTTCTGAAGTTTTAAAATTTTCTTCATACGGAATTTTCTTTGTACGGAATTTCTCTAAATGATTTCAAATTATTTATTTCCTTATAAAATGTGGTACTATTTTAAAACTATTTTCAAAAAAAAAAAAGTACTTTTCTGAAATTTTAAATTTTCTTCATACGGAATTCATTTAAACGATTTTAAATAATTTATTTATTTCCTTATAAAATGTGGTACTATTTTGTTACTATTTAAAAAAAAAAAAGTACTTTTCTGAAATTTTAAATTTTTTTCATACGGAATTTTAAATAATTTATTCATTTCCTTATCATTCATTAAAAGCTTTATACCGTTTTCAAAATTAATTTATAAAGAAAACTTCTAAGCATGCCGCCCTATTAACCTGGAAAGATTAATTCCCTTTAATATGGTACTAATCCAGGGTATTATTAACGTTTATATCTTAATAAAAGAAAAATATTAGGCTTTGCCTCTGCTGTCTTATCTATTTTTGTTTTAATAAATTTAAATTAATTTCAATTCAAATTCGTTTTTTTAAAGAAATTTTGAAAACATTTTTTTTACTTTCGTTTTATTGATCATTTTGATTTTGCCCGCTCGCTTTTATTTTTATTTTTATTAAAAAAAAAAAAGAGGGAAAAACTTTTTAATGGTGCTCTGCTTGCACATGAAAATGGGAGGAAATTTTGAATAAAAAAAGTGTAGCCTGCGTACGCGGCATTATAGAGGAAGAATAATAAAAAATTTAGTCAGTCTTATGGAGTGTAGAGCAGAGTGTCAAGGCAGACAGTTAGACTGTCAGACGGTGGTGGTGTAACTGCTTGCATAGCAAGCATGGCAGCATTAGTCTGGCTGTCTACTCCATATCCATACATGCATAAGTTATGCAGGCTATAAAAAAACATAAAAATTTTAACCGGCAAAAGCAAAACAGCATTAAACCTTCGCTTTGCTTTGGTATTTTTTTTCCTTTTGGTAGTCGGTTGACTGACTGATTTAACCATAAACCAGCTGGTAAATAACAAGCAACAACAACTCCAATAAAAATATAAAAAACAACAATAACAACAGCAACTAGCACTAGTAGTAAACATTAGCAAAAAAAAAAAAGCTTTTAAAACAGCAACAAAAAAACATTATCAAACGAACATACAAACGAATCGAAAGTTATTGACCGGAAATAATAACTTTTTATGATTTTTTTCTTCTTCTTGTTGTTGTTGTTTAGATTGCTGTTGTTTTTGTTGTTGTTTTTTTAACCGTTTTTCCTCTTTCTTTAATACAGTTTATTGTTGTTTGTTGTTTTTGTTATTATTTGCTGTTTGTTGCTGTTGTGTTTGCATAAAATCGTTCAATCGGTCGTTTGTTCGTTCTCTTCCTCTCTGCTTTTATGTTGCAATTACTAAAAAAAGCAGGGTTGCCATTTGGCAGAAAAAAAATCAAATTGAAAATCATGGAAAAATAAAGGACAAATGGCATAAATTTTCCACATGGTTTGTGTCTCTAATTACTGATATAAGAGCGTGAATCCATAATAACTTTCGGTAATTCTGGAATTTACATTTTTGCAGAGTGTACTACGGCCCATTGCCTTGGTCTGAAATACACGACAGAAGTTAGTTGCGTCGGTGAGATTTCCTAAGATAAAGCCCTTTAGAGAATATTCCACAGCGTTTCTTATTCTCAAAAACAGTATTGTTTGGAAAGACTTTCACAGTCCATTCTGCTGAGAATTCTGAAGTAAAATTTCCTTTCAAGACTGGGTGGGTTCACGTGTAGTAAATTTTTTCCGGAATCTAAGGATCCCCAGATTGGATAGAACAGTATTTAGAGGGGAAAAAGGGCATTAATTTGCACTGCTACAAGTGATGCTTATTGTCTGGCAAGTAATCTAGGTGGCAGATAAGTAAATAAAGGGTGTTTTTTATAGAGGTATAGAACTTTAAGTTGCAATAAAACAACGATGGATTATTCGATTGACATGAATTTTATTTATCCGAAAGATAATCTTGTGGCATTACATTTTAAATATGATTTCTGGCATATGACCGCCACGGCTAGCGGCGGATGTAGTCCAATCTGGACGTCCAATTTTCGATGACTTTTTCCAACATTTGTGGCCGTATATCGGCCAAATGGTCAAGCGTTTGTGGCTTTACCGCATAGACCAATGACTTTACATAGCCCCACAGAAAGTAGTCTAGCGGTGTTAAATCACAAGATCTTGGAGGCCAATTCACAGGTCCAAAACATGAAATTAGGCGGTCACCAAACGTGTCTTTCAATAAATCTATTGTGGCACGAGCTGTGTGACATGTTGCGCCGTCTTGTTGAAACCACATCTCCTGGACATCATGGTTATTCAATTCAGGAATGAAAAAGTTTGTAATCATGGCTCTATACCGATCACCATTGACTGTAACGTTCTGGCCACCATCGTTTTCGAAAAAGTACGGACCAATGATTCCACCAGCCCATAAAGCGCACCAAACAGTCAGTTTTTCTGGATGTAACGGTGTTTCCACATACACTTGAGGATTACCTTCACTCCAAATGCGGCAGTTTTGTTTGTTGACGTAGCCATTCAACCAGAAGTGCGCTTCATCGCTAAACAAAATTCGCTTATGAAAATCGGGAACAACAGTAATCTCGTTTTGGGCCCATTCGACGAATCTACGCCTTACTTGATGATCGTTTGGCTTCAATTCTTGCACGAGTGGGATTTTGTAAGCACGCAAACCAAGATCTTTCCGCAAAATCTTCCATAAAGTGGATGGACACAGATCCAATTCCTGTGCTCGATGGCGGATGGACTCATTCGGGTCTTTCTCAATGCTACGCTCCACAGCAGCAATAGCTTCTTCTGTACGCACCCACCGTACAGCGTCTCTGGGGATGCGAGTTATCAATAAGAGTAAACGTGGTGCGAAAACGTTCCATGGTTAATCGAATTAACTGCTCTGATGGACGATTTTGTCGACGATAAAATGGACGTAGTGCGCGATACGTTTTCCGCACAGAACCATTATTTTCGAAATAAAATTGCACTATTTGCAAGCGTTGAGTCAGGCGTGAGTCTATTCATCATGAATTGCCAAACCAAACTGAGAATAAATCACTTGACAGCTGTTAAATTGGTCGCCATCTTGAAAAGTAATGCCAACTTAAAGTTTTATACCTCTATAAAAAAACACCCTTTATAACAAAGAATGCCCTTGTAGTGGCTAAAAATACCTGTAATTTGCATAGCAACAGATCTTCCTCCTTTATCAGGGAACTTCACATTTTTATTCAAGACATACACCGTCAGCAAACAACTTTATAAAGTTGGGTGCCCTGGTAGTATAGCGGGTAGTGTGCTAGATTATTAGCGTGAGGTTCGACCTCTGGTCTGTGACCCTACACCGAGCATATGGTCAATGTTACTCCGCTCGTATATAATTAAAATATAATTTGTAATTGTATTGTAATTAATAAATAAATAAATAAAATAACTTTACAAAGAAGATAAGGTTTTATAACGATCGAATAGATACGGGGAACCTCCTCCAGGTCTTAGTTCCCTCCTTGTACCAATTGCCTTGCTACAGCAGTAAATGACGCAAGCGGCTTTGTAAGCCCTCTCACCTAGATTGTCGCCCTAATTTAAACTTGTTTTAAAAATGTTTCTTAGGTCAACAGCGCATTGTTTTTTTGTTACTCACGTGAACTTTAACTTGTCAAGTCACTTGAAGTCATTGACTTTAGTTTTTCGAAAAATTTACTCACAATTCTTTATTGTTTTTGTTGTTTTTTTCTTCTAATTTTTCTATAAAAAAAGAAAATTAGCATTTCGGTGTCATAAATTAATTTTAAATTTTTATAAACTATAAACGAAGTAAAAAAAAAAACAACAAAAAACAGAAGAGAAAAAAAGAAAGAAAGAAACTTTAATTTGCATTTAATTAAGCAAAGCTTGAGATTTAAATCACCACCAACCACCTGCATTGATTGCTTGGAACACGTTTCTCATAAAACAATAAAACGAACATTTTTGTTGTTCTTATTGTAACTGTAAATCTGTAATTAATTTTGTGTTTTTTTATTTAAGAAGAGGAAGAAGAATAAGAAGCAGCAGCAACCGTCGCTAAAAGTCTTTTGTTTAAACAATTCATGTGTGAACCCATCGCACAATTTTTTGAATTTTTCTCTTACGATGGGAAAATGGAGAGGACGTTTTTAAACGTTAGCCGGCAGTTACTTTAACTTGGCTCGTAATAGCGGCATGCGGTGATACTAAAAACCTTTGCCAAGACCCTTTAAAAGATTCTGTTTAATGAGGTATTGTTTCGAAAAGATTAGAATTTTTTTTTTTGTAAGAATCTGAAGAAAACAGTCTTAAAAGAGAAGAGAACCAGTAGTTTTTGTGAGACATAATAAAACGTACATAAAAATAATCATTAAGAAGCCACTTGGTTTCCAGGTCAGAATTAACCCATTAAGAGGTGAAATTCTAAAATATTTAAAATAATTTTTTATGGGGAAAATTTTACGGAAAATCTAAAAAAGAAGTAATGGGTGATTTTTTAAGAGCTATAGAAAAAATTAAAAAAAAAAAAAAAATTCAGAAAAAATGCATGAAATCTTTATTTGAATCGATAGTGCGGTCCATATAATTTAATGTTTGAAGATTATTTCATGCAAATGTTGACCGCGACTGCGCCTCAAATGGTCCGACCGCTTAGTCCAATTTTGGCACACTCTTGCCAACATTTCGGCCGGTATCTCACGAATAAATGCTTCAATGTTGCCTTCCAATGCGTCAATTGAAGCGGCCTTGTCTGTATATACATGAGCTTTAACATAGCCCCACAAAAAATTGTCTAAAGGCGTTAAATCGCACGATCTAGGCGGCCAATTGACCGGTCCCGAACGTGAAATAAAATGTTCACCGAACTCGCCTCTCAATAAGTCCATTGTTACGCGTGCTGTGTGGCATGTGGCACCGTCTTGTTGAAACCACATGTCATGCCAGTCAAGCTCTTGCATTTTGGGCAAAAAAAGTTGGATATCATCACACGGTAGCGCTCACCATTCACAGTTACGTTACGATTCGCAGCATCCTTGAAGAAGTATGGTCCAATGATGCCACCAGCCCATAAACCGCACCAAACTGCGATTTTTTCTGGATGCATTGATAGCTTTTGCAATGCTTCTAGCTGATCTTCACTCCAAAGTCGACAATTCTGCTTATTTACGTATCCATTGAGCCAAAAATGAGCTTCGTCGCTGAACACAATTTTTTGATAAAGAAGTGGACCTTCGGCCAACTTTCCAAGAGTCCATTCACCAAAAATTCTGCGTTGCGGTAGGTCGTTCGGCTTCAATTCTTGCACCAGTTGTTTTTTGAAAGGCTTCACACCTAAATCCTTCCGCAAAATTTTCCACGTTGTTGAGTAACAGAGGCCCAATTGCTGCGAACGGCGACGAATCGATAACTGATGGTCATTATTAACACTGGCTGATACAGCTGCGATATTTTCTTCAGTTCACACTCTACGGTAAGCGTGTTGGTGGTTTAATGTCCAACAATGTAAATTTGGTGCGAAATTTAGTCACAATAGCCCGAATAGCCGCTTCAGTGGGTCGATTAAACTGACCATAAAATGGAAGAAGCGCGCGATGAACTTTCTTAACAGGGCACGCATTTTGATAATAAAATTCAATGATTTGTTCAATGATTTGATAAACCAGTGTTGCCAAAAACATAATAGCTAAAAAATCACCCGTTATAAATTAATACAGCCAGCTGAATTAGGTATACAGCTGGTTGAATTAAGAATTCAGCGCATTAAACTTCAGGCATTAAGTTTACTGAACTGGGCAACCAGTTTGCAGTCTGGGTACGCTGCAACGGTCCTAATTTGTGTTCAGCTTTTCGAAGTGGATACTCAGCTTGCGAAAATCTTGCTGTTTTAAGTATATAGTGGGATGAATGGGTATTCAGTTGAATTGATATTAATACAGTAAATATAAAAAAGCGATGGTATTAGAAATTTTTCGATCATAGTCTATATTCAGCTAACTGTATTAATATTTTATTGCAAATTATAAAATATAACTTATGATATTGAAAATTTATGGTATTTAGTCTACATTTAGCTAGCTGAATTAATATTTTATAGCATATGGTAAAATAGATAATGATTTGCCACTTTTGGTCCATATTCAGCTAGCTGAATTAATATTTTATAGCAAGTGATAAAAATACGTCATTATTTTATCAATTTATAGCTTTTGCTTCATATTCAGCTAGCTGAATTCCTACTTTATAGCATTTGGTTAAAGATAAGTAATTATTTTTAAATTTTTGCAATATTCGGTTCATATTCAGCTAGCTGAATTCCTACTTTATAGCATTTGGTTAAAGATAAGTAATTATTTTTAAATTTTTGCAATATTCGGTTCATATTCAGCTGGCTGAACTCATTGCTATACGAACGAAATGAAAACTAAATCAGTCGAGGTACATATTAACTGTAATAAAAAATTAGTCATGTTTTTATCGTCTTTAAAGGGTTAATTTCAAGACAATTTAAGCCAATTTAAAGATCATTTTGTGATTTTTCTTTGTTTGTTAAGGCAGTTCAAAGTTTCTTGTATTTTCTGCTGGTCTACTGGTGATTGAACTTTGTTTGCAAACTGAAAGACACCAAAAAAAATTTTATTTTTTTTAAATCTTTTAAAAGATCAACACAATAAAACATTTTTATTTTATTTTCTTTAATAAATTATTTAACCCTCATAAAACTGTCAAATACAGTTAATTTGTAATTAATCAGAGTATTAGAATTAGAATTAGAATGATAATTAAGCATGTGAATGAAAATACGAAATACTCACACACACACACACATAATTTACTCTTATTTACTTACAACGTCTCTCTTTCATAATAATCATGCTTTCGTCTCTTTCTTTCTCTCTCTCTTTCGTTTTAGCTGATTAATGCAAAAATTTTAATAAACACAACAAAAGCGAAAGAAAAAAGAAAACAAAAATAAACAAAAACAAAATGAATCATTAATGCAGAATATTTAACCCCCTAAACAACAAGAACAACAGCAACGCTAAAAATAACATCAATTGTCTGTTTTAACCACTGACGTAAGGATCTAACGGACTATACGAACTGACCTCTGGACGAACTCAAAACAAAACCACAAAGACCGACGAACGTGGAACGAAGACGAAGACGTTTTCCTGTTCCTTATGAAACTTTTACTAAAAGACTCTCTTAATTTATGGCTTTTAACTGTTAACCTTCTAACTGCTTCTCTTACTACTCATCTTTCTTCTTCATCTTACTTTGACTAAAACCTATAATGACTACTGAGAAGATACGCTCTCTTAATTTAACCACTTCAGTGGGTTCGGCTACATCTTCATCTGCTAGCAGTACAGCAGCAGCAGCAACAGCATTAGCATCCAACTCGTCATCGTCTTCTGTTTCTACAATAATCGGTAATCCTACTCTTATTTCCAGTACTTTAAGTACGAATCACAATTTGACACCCACTGTGGATTTAATAACAGCCGCCGCTGCAGCAGCTGCTGCCGCCAATGCTAGCAGCTTGTCTACAACGCCTTCGGCTTTAAGTACAAGTTTTAATGCAGCCGTGGATATGGGTGGTGGTGGTGATATGGACTCTTCAGCCACAGATTTTACTGCAGATTCGACAATAGCGGCTCAATTAAATTTTCATATTTTACCCCCCGATTATGCTGCGCTTATGAATTCATCGCAGATTTCATGCATCTCCAATGATTCATTGCAACAACAACAGCAGCAGCAACAGCATACTCAGCAGCAGCAACAGCAATCGTCTTCGTCATCATACGTTGGTTCTTTGAGCCAAAATAGCATGGCGTTGGTTAAGGCAGGAGCCGGTAAACCAGTGGTGGCTCAGAGTGTAGCAGGGGTAAGTAAAAAAAAAACATATTTTAACATTAAAAACTTAACATGTAACAAAATCAACAATTAATTGCATACTTTTAGGCTTCATATAAAAGTTAAAACCTTATTTTTAAGAAAATTATTTAAAAAATAAAGACTGCAAGTAATTTAAATTAAAAACGGACTTAAAAGCAAGGCTTATAGAGAAAACTAAATAGAAAAATAGACGAAATAGAAAAAACTAAAAAAACCAATTCATACATCATTGCTTGCTTTTAGGCTTTAACAAAAACACTCTTGGCTTACCTCATAAATCCTTATTAAATATTTTTGCCTTATACGTACTGTCAGCAGTCTGTAGTGTCCAGCATATTTCCTATTGCTTCCTACTGATGCTTCCGTTGTAGTCTCGATCTTCTCTTCAATGTACTGCAGAGCATACTTTGCCTATTTTTAGGCTTTAACCTGCTACACGTTTGAGTCTGCCTAATTATGGTTTCAGACTGATCTTGGCTTTGAATTGCCGATTATTACATTTCAGTTGTTAAAAGCTGACTCGTGCCGTCTGTATTTGTTTAAATTTTCCTCTCATTTGTATTCAGCACTCCAAAGTAGGGTAGCATGTAAAGGGTGTTTTTTATAGAGATATAGAACTTTAAGTTGGCATTACTTTTCAAGATGGCGACCGATTTAACAGCTGTCAAGTGATTTATTCTCAGTTTGGTTTGGCAATTCATCATGAATAGACTCACGCCTGAACAACGCTTGCAAATAGTTCGATTTTATTTCGAAAATAATGGTTCTGTGCGGAAAACGTATCGCGCACTACGTAAATTTTATCGTCGACAAAATCGTCCATCAGAGCCGTTAATTCGATTAACCATGGAACGTTTTCGCACCACATTTACTCTTATTGATAACTCGCATCCCCAGAGACGCTGTACGGTGCGTACAGAAGCAGCTATTGCTGCTGTAGAGCGTAGCATTGAGGAAGACCCGAATGAGTCCATCCGCCATCCAGCACAGGAATTGGATCTGTGTTCATCCAATTTATGGAATTTGCGGAAGGAGCTTGGTTTGCGTGCTTACAAAATCCAACTCGTGCAAGATTTGAAGCCAAACGATCATCAAGTAAGGCGTAGGTTCGTCGAATGGGCCCAAAACGAGATTACCGTTGTTCCCGATTTTCATAAGCGAATTTTGTTTAGCGATGAAGCGCACTTCTGGTTGAATGGCTACGTCAACAAAGAAAACTGCCGCATTTGGAGTGAAGGTAATCCTCAAGTGTATGTGGAAACACCGTTACATCCAGAAAAACTGACTGTTTGGTGCGCTTTATGGGCTGGTGGAATCATTGGTCCGTACTTTTTCAAAAACGATGGTGGCCAGAACGTTACAGTCAATGGTGATCGGTATAGAGCCATGATTACTAACTTTTTCATTCCTGAATTGAATAACCATGATGTCGAGGAGATGTGGTTTCAACAAGACGGCGCAACATGTCACACAGCTCGTGCCACAATAGATTTATTGAAAGACACGTTTGGTGACCGACTAATTTCACGTTTTGGACCTGTGAATTGGCCTCCAAGATCTTGTGATTTAACACCGCTAGACTACTTTCTGTGGGCCTATGTAAAGTCATTGGTCTATGCGGTAAAGCCACAAACGCTTGACCATTTGGAAGACAACATTCGCCGTATTATTGCCGATATACGGCCACAAATGTTGGAAAAAGTCATCGAAAATTGGACGTCCATATTGGACTACATCCGCGCCAGCCGTGGCGGTCATATGCCAGAAATCATATTTAAAATGTAATGCCACAAGATTATCTTTCGGATAAATAAAATTCATGTCAATCGAATAATCCATCGTTGTTTTATTGCAACTTAAAGTTCTATAACTCTATAAAAAAAACACCCTTTATTAACGGCGCAAAATAAAATTGAAATGTGTTTACTTGGTGGGGAATGACAATTTGGTGTACAACCTGCAGACAGTCCTTTAAGCATAAACAAACCACTTTAAAAACGAAAACAAATATAAGGACTACAACACAAGATAACGGTGAAATAAAGAGAGAGTGAGTGAGAGAATGATGTGCAGAGAATGATGTGGAGTTAGAGTAGCGAAAACAATCAGACGCTTTAATAACAATTTAAAGCAAATGTTTGCAACAACAATTTTTAAGAGGGGACATAAAACAACATGTTTTCGTTGATTCTCACTGTCTCTCTCTCTCTCTCTCTCGGTCCGAAGTAACAAACTTTGTTTGTTTGTTGTGGCAGTTGTTGGCAACTCAAAATGACGGAAGCAAAAATTTTGTTTTTCTTCCTTTTTTTGTTTTGTTTTGAAGTCTGGCAATTCAAAATCAAAAGGGGAGCAGCGGTATATGGGGAGCAATAGTAACAGTGTTTATTTGTTTTGTGTTGCACTGCAACAAGGGTTGCTAATGTGGTGTTTTTCGTTTTTTATTCCGTATGATCTCTCATATTGTTGTTGTTGTTGTTGTCGTAAGCCTATAAACTCATCATCAATTAAAGATAAAGAGAGAAAGTTTATCTACTTTTTGTTTTTCTTTTTCTGTTTCATTGTGAATAAGGGCTGTTGAGTTCATACAAATATTTTAGAGTGTATTATGGTGGGAGATGATTGGTGTGGCAAAAAGGGAAATTATTTGTTGAAGCCTTAACACGGCTTTCATTTGGTAGTTAGCAGGGTCACGTATTTTAGTAGTTTTAGTTTGCTTACCTTTTTTTCTCTTTTTCTTCTTGTTTTTTGATACCAGAAATAAACTTTTTCTTCTTGAGTTTTATTGGCAAACGACAACAACACTAACAACAACAACATTAAATGAGTGCATGAGTATTTTTTATTTTCTTCACGTCGTTGCTGTTATTTGTATGTGTCTGTCTGTCTGTCTGTCTATCTTGTCTGTGTGCTTGCCTGCCTGCCTGGTTGACTGGCTGTTTGCCTGCCATTTAATCCATCCTAATGAACACGTAAATCGTATGTTTTTGAAATAAATCGTGCGTTTAAATTATCGACACTTTTTGCTTAATTAATCTACAAATTTCTTCTTCTACTTGTTGTTGTTGTTTTCATTTCTTTCTAATGTTGAAGGAAAGTTTTATTTTTTTCTCAGTGTGCTTGCTGCCAGTATCATTAATTAAAAATTGTTAAATTGTAGTATTAGATTAGTTTTGAACGCCAATTTGGTTTAATATTTCCAATATTATTATGTAAACGTAGTTAAATACCGCCTTACAACACAAGGAACCGAAGCAGGTACTTCAATGGTGGTATCTGAATATACTGTTCACCTAACAGGTTTATTACGTCATGGCTTGCATCTCTTATGTCTTAGCACGACATCGTTTAGGGATCAAGTAATCTATAAACTCCTCTTCTTCACAAGGAGTTGCAAGGCAAGTAGTATGGCACTTTCCCTCAATAAAATTACTTCAATGCCCTATGATTAGGACCACAAATTTTTTTGACAGGAGATCGTCCAGAGCACTACGGTCAAACGTTATGCTAGTTACAGTTCAGTTCTATACGAATATCGGCTTCCTGTAATGTCCACCTGAGCAGCTGACAATGTCTCCACTTTTTGTAGTCCTTGACTTTCTCTGTTGATTGTGGCTGAGTCTGGGTAAAACTCCTCTGGCATTCCATTTGCCACTCGATTGGTATTAGCAAAGAATATGGATATAAAGAATACGCGTCATGTAGAAGTAAAATTTCTTATGGCGTAATGTTACGACCCGCTCTCACCAAAATATTTTTAAAAATCATTTCTTGATGAGAGGGAGGAAGACAGAAGGAAAATGAACACAAACAAAGAGCGTAACAATGTGTTGCTCTCATCGTACGTATGTACGTACATGTGTATGTGTTCTTGTGTTTTTTGATTTAGTTGCCGATCAGACTGCGACAACACTCGAAGAATATTTTGTGTTAACAATTTTCTATGTCATTAGCTGGGCGTATTATATTTTTAATTTTGTCTCATAGTATATTTTTTTTAAATGTTTTGGAATGCTCGTTTTTTTCTTTTAATAAAAAATGGTTTTTTTATTATTTTTATTTTTATTTATCTAAAAAACATGGCCTAATTTTTAAGCCAAAGATGGATAGCTTTATGTTCTTTTAATAATAAAATCGATTTTTTATTTTATTTTTATTTATCCAAAATTATTAAGCCAAAGATAGACAGCTTTACATATGTATGTTGATGAAATGAAAATAAAAATAGAGTATATTACTTACTAACACTTTTATACGGCTGTAAATAAATAAATTCTCTCAACTTATTTTCTCTCTCTCACTCACTAATCCATAACCATAAGCATGTGTTAACCTAGAGAAAAATTGTTAGTAATAATTTCAAGTCTACTTATTAACCCAATGATATGTATATGTGATCGGAAAATATAGAAAAATTGTACTGCACTAAGACACTAAGACACCGTATTTAACTTGGCAAGTATTCTTCCAAAAATCGAAATCATTTCTCATTGATATTAGTGAATACTACTATGATAGTTCTTTGGGTGTATCATTGAAGTCTGAAAAAAGCGACATGAACCTTCTTGTTTAAAAACTGACAAGATTTTTACGCTCTTTTTAACGAATATTCTTGATGTTCGTGTCCTATGTGTGTAAAAAGCCGAAGATGTTCTTCCCCTGAGGGACATTGGTGCCGACACCAGAAAAATAAATAAAAAAGTGGCCAAACAACAAAAACGCACGATGAGAACAACGCATTGTTACGCTCTTGGTTTCTGTATCATTCCCTACTATCTTTCCCTCCGCGTCATGAAATATTTTTGAAAAATATTCCAAAATATGTTAAAATGCACATTCTTTATACTTTATTTTCTTTGGTATTAGACGTAAAACGAATCTTTTGCAGCCAAAATCTTTTTCTACCTCACAACCTTTTTCTGTAATTCTGTCGTATTGGAATTGTTGTTGATATGTCGTCAGAAAGAGTTTTTTGGTACCCTACGGGCCAGCTAATGGACTGCTCACTGATAAGAGCTTCTATAAAAATATTTGAAGTCCACGTCCCTAGAATGTTTTTCCAGCTAATTTCGGACCATCGCTGTACCTTTGCAGGAGGATCCGATTTACTGTTCCAGTTGTCTCCCCTTTTAAGGTTTCTAAGAATGTGTAAAGATTCTAATAAACATTTAGAACCGAGAAGTTAGGGTCTAAAGCCTTAGCATGCGCGGATCATCGCAAAAGTTAACCGTTCAAGTTAGTAAAAACAGCCTTTGTGACAGCTGTTCGCAGGGTACTAGAGCCACCAAAAAAGGCACTTCGTAAAGCCTTAACGATATAATCACTGTCGTTTAAGTCCTCTTTTTATGTAATTTCGTCGCTTTAAACTCTTCCTCACTCTCTCTCTCTCTCTCTCTTTATTTAATTTTCATTGCCTACTTTAAGGTAAATTATTTTAAAAAAATCACCCAAAAAAACACTCTCTTTACCACTTCAAAAGTAAGTTCTTCCCCAAAAATAAATACCGCGTTTGTGTTAAAAAAATGCATGCCAGTTTCTTTATGTGTCTCGTGATAGCCAGTCAGCACACATACCGGGTTTAGCAATAATAAGACTTCAGGCCCTTTTTCCCTTTTTAGATTTGATTGGGGTTTTTTGTAGCACAAAAAGAGGGTGTTGCCAAACATTTGTCCGCAGCAATCATTTCAGACACGTTTAAATGGCAGTTGAGTTGCATGAAAGAACGAAAGGAAACGATTTTAAATTTAGAACTTTAAAACAAAAGTATGCAGAGGGGGGAGAGGGTTGTTGAGTGTGTAATTGAAGGTCTATTTATATGTAAATTTAGTTATCAAAAGAATTTTGTACTTTTTTTTTGTGACATTTTGGCCTTTTTTTGACAGCCTTAAAGTAGACCTTTTTATTGTTGTTTCTCATTTTAACGCCTTACATATAGGCAATGATTTTTTTTTTTTTTTTGAGAGAGAGAGAGTGAAAGAGAGAGGCAGGATGAGGATATAAAAGGCATCTATTTAATTTATCGTGACAAGTGTTGGATACGTGTTGGTTTGGCATTTCGATGATGACAATTCGTTATTAAAGAATGACAGAGAGAGAGAGACCAAGATAATTAGATCAACATTTAAAAATTCGATTATTTGCTCCAGAATATGCTTAGGAAGTGAGCTGTAAAGCTTCTTTAGCTGTAAAATGAATTGAAAAAAAGAAAAGAAAATGCAATTTTCTTTCAGCAGCAGCAGACAAGTTGACAAATTCATCATCAAGTTAAGGAAGTAAAAAAAGGAATAAAAAATGTTCAATAAAATAAACCAAGAAATTCAATTCAAATGCCAGACAGTTACACACTAAAAAAAATGGAAAAAAATTAAAGCGACAGACAGAAAAAAAAAACGAGACCAGTTTAAAAAAAATGGAGAAAAATCAATGTCTTATCACTACAATGTATGTGTCATGAGAAACTAAAGAAACGAAGAAAATCTCAAAAATCTAAACATTAATGGTCTGGCCTTGGACTGGCCAGAAAGATTAATTGTTTTAAGCCTTTTAAGCTGACTTGCTTTAACAAATTGGAATGGATTTTCAATGTTTTAAGGCTTTTTGATTAAATAAACCAATTTGCATTGGATTTATAAGGCTTAACAAGCCGGTTTTGGTTAATCTTTTTAACTGCTATTTGTTATTGCTAGTAAAGGGTGTTTTTTATAGAGGTATTGAACTTTAAGTTGGCATTACTTTTCAAGATGGCGACCGATTTAACAGCTGTCAAGTGATTTATTCTCAGTTTGGTTTGGCAATTCATCATGAATAGACTCACGCCTGAACAACGCTTGCAAATAGTGCAATTTTATTTCGAAAATAATGGTTCTGTGCGGAAAACGTATCGCGCACTACGTCCATTTTATCGTCGACAAAATCGTCCATCAGAGCAGTTAATTCGATTAACCATGGAACGTTTTCGCACCACGTTTACTCTTATTGATAACTCGCATCCCCAGAGACGCTGTACGGTGCGTACAGAAGAAGCTATTGCTGCTGTAGAGCGTAGCATTGAGGAAGACCAGAATGTGTCCATTCGCCATCGAGCACAGGAATTGGATCTGTGTCCATCCACTTTATGGAAGAATGATTACTAACTTTTTCATTCCTGAATTGAATAACCATGATGTCCAGGAGATGTGGTTTCAACAAGACGGCCCAACATGTCACACAGCTCGTGCCACAATAGATTTATTGAAAGACACGTTTGGTGACCGACTAATTTCATGTTTTGGACCTGTGAATTGGCCTCCAAGATCTTGTGATTTAACACCGCTAGACTACTTTCTGTGGGGCTATGTAAAGTCATTGGTGGTCTATGCGGTAAAGCCACAAACGCTTGACCATTTGGAAGACAACATTCGCCGTATTATTGCCGATATACGGCCACAAATGTTGGAAAAAGTCATCGAAAATTGGACGTCCAGATTGGACTACATCCGCCGCCAGCCGTGGCGGTCATATGCCAGAAATCATATTTAAAATGTAATGCCACAAGATTATCTTTCGGATAAATAAAATTCATGTCAATCGAATAATCCATCGTTGTTTTATTGCAACTTAAAGTTCTATACCTCTATAAAAAAAACACCCTTTATTTGTTGTAAGGACTGATAAAAGCCGGTTTTCAGATTAATTAAAATTAAGTGTTTTGCCTGCTCATGTGCTGGTTGTCTTGTCATTGCGTATAAGCACTCCACTCCACTCTACTCACTCATCATCAGGCATTACTTTATGTTTCACACTCCTCTGCCTTAACTACTTGCCGTAAAGCTTTGCCATATCATATCAACCCACCACCCATGCAGGAGTTTTACCGTACAACTGTAGACCATGCCTAAAGCTGCACTCACTCTCTCGCTGTCTGTTCATTTAACATATGTACGTTTGTATGTTGCTTGTTTTATAATATTTAAAGCATGAAAATTTCAATGATTTTTGTCACCCCTTATCAGTAGAACCAGAACATTCACAATCATTGCTAGCGACATAACACGAGTTCTTTCACTTTCATTTTGTAACAAATATACACTGAGAAAAAATTTTCTAGAAATAAACTAAAAATGCTTGACTGCAAATGCAAGCATTTAAGGCAATTTATAAAATTATTGGCTTTCATTTCTTCTTTTCGAGTATTCCATCCAGAATCCCCTTGATCTAACAGAGATAATAGTAAAAACGAAAATCATATCATAGGAAAACCTAAACAACGAACATCTTAAGAAGGCAACGCTACATTTGGAGGAGTACCTCACTTCTACACGTAATACAATGTTTACAGCGACCTTTGTTTCGAGGCAACGAGAGTTGTAACCCTCCTCCCTCCTTCCTCCAATCATTGAATCTGTAGATCAGTTGACTTATTAAACTTAAGTTTAAGCAAAGAATATGGATATAAAGAATACGCATTATGTAGAAGTAAAATTTCTTATGGCGGGTTGTAACATTACGACCCGCTCTCTCTCTTTTTAAAAATAATTTCTGGGTGAGGGGAGAGGAAGACAGAAGGAAAATGAACACAAACAAAGAGCATAACAATGTGTTGCTCTCATCGTACGTATGTACATGTGTATGTATTCTTGTGTTTTTTGATTTAGTTGTCGATCAGACTGCGACAAGAATACATGTGCTGCGGATGCTTTATCATTTTATTTCAGAATAACACTCGAAGAATATTTTGTGTTAACAATTTTCTATGTCATTAGCTGGGCGTATTTGATTTTGTCCCATAGTATAATTTTTTTTAAATGCTTTGGAATGCTTGTTTTTTTTTTCTTTTAATAAAAAATGGTTTCTTTTTCACTTTTTATTTTTATTTATCTAAAAAACATGGCCTAATTTTTAAGCCAAAGATGGATAGCTTTATGTTCTTTTAATAATAAAATCGATGTTTTATTTTATTTTTATTTATCTAAAATTATTAAGCCAAAGATAGACAGCTTTACATATGTATGTTGATGAAATGAAAATAAAAATCGAGTATATTACTAACACATTTCTATGGCTGCAAATAAATAAATTCTCTCAGCTTATTTTCTCTCTCTCACTCACTAATCCATAACCATAGGCATGTGTTAACCTAGAGGAAAATTGTTAGTAATAATGTCAAGTCTACTTATTAACCCAATGATATGTATATGTGATCGGAAAATATAGAAAAATTGTACTGCCCTAAGTCCCTAAAAACATCGTATTTAACTTGGCAAGTATTAATCCAAGCGTTGGTTCCAGGACAATAATATTCATGTTATGGATTGGCCGGCACAATCGCTGGACCTAAATTCAATTGAACATCTTTGTATTGATGTAAAGAAAGGTGTTAGAAATGCAAGGCTCAAAAATATGGAGAAACTTCGACTTGTAGCGAAGAATACACGGGAAAATATTCTACTCCACAGATGTCAGACTTTGATAGCTTCTATAAGGTCCAGATGTGCCGAAGTAATCATTAATCGTGGGGAGGCTACTTCATATTAACTACTTACAAACAAATAATACAAAGCTGTAAATTTAATAAACGTAAAAACTGAAATTATTACCAATTTTCCAATTTGTTCTTATTTTTTCGAACGCCTGATTTTCGACTTAGTTCAACATTATTGGCAGTATAAAAAAAATTAGATGAGTTAAAACATAACTTTAAGTATTTTTTAAAAGCTAAAGATGTCTACAATAAAAATAATAAAAAGCCATATTTTCAAATCTTTCACAAAAATTTTTTTAAAACGATCTTTTGTTTCGCTTTGGATGTTCTTATTATTTCGAACACGTCTGTATATGTGATCGGAAAATATAGAAAAATTGTACTGCACTAAGACACTAAGACACCGTATTTAAATTGGCAAGTATTCTTCCAAAAATCGAAATCATTTCTCATTGATATTAGTGAATACTACTGTGATATTTCTTTGGGTGTATCATTGAAGTCTGAAAAAAGCGACATGAAACTTCTTTAAAAACTGATAAGATTTTTGCGCTCTTTTTAACGAACATTCTTGATGTTCGTGTCCTATTTGTGTAAAGAGCCGAAGATGTTCTTCCCCTGAGGGACATTGGTGCCGACGTCTGTTCTTAACACCAGAAAAATAAATAAAAAGTGGCCAAACAACAAAAATGCACAATGAGAACAAAGCATTGTTACGCTCTTGGTTTCTGTATCCTTCCCTTCTATCTTTCCCCCCGCGTCATGAAATATTTTTGAAAAATATTCCAAAATATGTTAAAATGCACATCCTTTATACTTTATTTTCTTTGGTTTAAGTCATTAAAAATCCTCTCTCTTTACTTAAATTCAGCAAAAAAAATATTAAAAACTCAAACTCAAACATTTCAAAACCACCTATAATATTGCTTTCAGTGTAGGAGAAGAGAAACTTCCCACACACACGCACACACATTGAATTGTTTTTGCCTGACTTGTTTAACATAAATTTTGCCGTCATCCAAATGTAACAGAGAAGAGCATGAAAAACAAATATAAAATATTTACAAAAACAAAAGGATTCATTTGTAACAAAAACACAACATAAGAATACACATCACATATATACATATGTATGTATGTCTTCCTCCCACACTCTTCCATGCTCATATAATACTGTCTCAAGTATTTCATTTAATTACAATTCTTAGTTTAAGTCATTGCAAGCAATTACAAAAAAAAAAAGAGAAACTCAAAATAAAACAAAATAAAAAGAGCATGAGTTATAGTATTTACATACACATATACACATACATACATATGTACTTATGTGCATGTTCATATAATAAAAAAAAAAAATAATAGAGTGAGAATGTTAGGAAACCCCCTTTAAACGATGTTTTCTTATCTTTAGAATTTGCTTTAAGCAGAGCACACACATACGCATGCATATCTTAACGTATTAAACACAACAACATAAAACTGCATTATTTTTTGGCGTAAAGGGGGTGTGTGTGTGTGTGACTGTGTGTGCACCAGAGAGAAAGAGTGGGTGTTTTAATGTTGTTGCGACATTAAGTTCAATTCTTTATTGATAATCATACGTACTTTGAGAGATTTTTTCCATCATTTTCTTTAAATTTTTTTTTGCCTGCTTTTGTTGATTTTATTGCATGCTTAACAGCCAGGGTTATTTGTTTTACTCTGTTACTCTGTTCGTTCTGTTACAATATTTTTAAGAGAGCACAAGTGAGTGAAAGAGAGGCAATAATTTATGACCAGACATTTGTTTTGCTTTTGAAAGTAAAGGACAGCATTTAAGAGATTAAATGCAAGATTATCGATAAGACTGTGTGATAATGAAAAAAAAAAACGGTACAAGTATTGTATTTTCGTATGCTTATTAGGCGTGGTGGAATCTATTGGACATTTTTGGAGGCATTAAGTATATTTTGCTGTTTGAAAGAGATCTTCTGTTGATGTCAATCAGATATTCCATCAGGTTATTTAATAATTTTTTGGATTTAAAAGATAAATGAAACACACTCTTTTTTCATTATAATGCTTATAAAGGGTGTTTTTTATAGAGGTATAGAACTTTAAGTTGGCATTACTTTTCAAGATGGCGACCTATTTAACAGCTGTCAAATGATTTATTCTCAGTTTGGTTTGGCAATTCATCATGAATAGACTCACGCCTGAACAACGCTTGCAAATAGTGCAAACGAGATTACCGTTGTTCCCGATTTTCATAAGCGAATTTTGTTTAGCGATGAAGCGCACTTCTCTGGTTGAATGGCTACGTCAACAAACAAAACTGCCGCATTTGGAGTGAAGGTAATCCTCAAGTGTATGTGGAAACACCTTTACATCCAGAAAAACTGACTGTTTAGTGCGCTTTATGGGCTGGTGGAATCATTGGTCCGTACTTTTTCGAAAACGATGGTGGCCAGAACGTTACAGTCAATGGTTATCGGTATAGAGCCATGATTACTAACTCTTTCATTCCTGAATTGAATAACCATGATGTCGAGGAGATGTAGTTTCAACAAGACGGCGCAACATGTCACACAGCTCGTGCCACAATAGATTTATTGACAGACACGTTTGGTGACCGCCTAATTTCACGTTTTGGACCTGTGAAATGGCCTCCAAGATCTTGTGATTTAACACCTGGACCATTTGGAAGACAACATTCGCCGTATTATTGCCGATATACGGCCACAAATGTTGGAAAAAGTCATCGAAAATTGGACGTCCAGATTGGACTACATCCGCTCCAGCCGTGGCGGTCATATGCCAGAAATCATATTTAAAATGTAATGCCAGAAGATTATCTTTCGGATGAATAAAATTCATGTCAATCGAATAATCCATCGTTGTTTTATTGCAACTTAAAGTTCTATACCTCTATAAAAAACACCCTTTATTTACACAAGACAATGTCATTTGAATGATCGCTTCTGGGTTGGATACAACAGTCGATCCTTTGAGTTAGTTTTCAACCAATTTTTGGCACATTTCGTCTTATAATTGAGGAATATTGCTTATGTACACGCGATTTTTAGGTTAGATTCATAAAGAAAGAAAAAAAAAACGCTAACGGCATCAAATAACAGGATTTTTGTGGCCAATTGACATCGCCAAATCGTGAAACTACTGTTTCTAGATGCTATTCAGGCAATAAAACCAAAATCGATCGTGTTGGGTTGCAATTATTGCATTTGAAGTAAACAATTCAATTAAAATGAACAGAACTGATCAGTAGAAAAGACATTATGACAGCGCCGCATACCAGACATAACTTGTATGACGAAACATAGAGAGCTTAATAATGCATCATCCATGGCGCATCTAAACTTTGTGTCTTTAGTTTCTTATTTCTTTCGATCTCTGCAGGATTCTCTTAATGGTGTGAATTTAAATTCCAAGCAAAGAATCCGTGATTGCGTACAACGCAATTGATTAGGCATACTGTTCAGAAAACCTAAAGATTTTAAACCAAAAATGGCAAAATGGTAGCAACCAAAACGGCATTTATATGGTTTCAATAAGGCTTATTTCAACTTCATTTTGAACAAATTTGTTTTTTTGGAGAATCTAATATTTTCATAAGCAAAGAGAGAAAGTAGACAACATTTTTTAATTTAAATTCTTAAATGAAGATTTTTTTCTTCTAAATTTATTGTTACTAAAGCGATTTAATTTTAGATAACAAGAATCATAAACTATTTTTTCCCCATTTTTTTTATAATTGTGTTCTCTTTTCTTTACAAGACATTTTCTATAAGAAAGAATTATTAGCGAAAAAAAACAAGAAGAAGAAAAAAATGTCTTTCTGCATTAAAGAATAGCCAGAAATATATATTGGAAGTCTAATGGAAGGAAAGCAAGGCAAAGCAAGAAAAAAAAAAGACCAACTTAACCTCATTTCAAGTATTTTTAGCCCTTTTTTTTGCTTTGCAATATTATTGTCTACACAGAAATAGTTGCTGGTCGAACGACAACAATAAAGAAAATCGCGTTAAAAAAAATGGCAAAACATTGTTTGAGCAACATGTAGTGTGTGTTGGTAATTGATTTGTAAGGAAAACAAATCTTTTTTTCTTCTCTTTTCTTTTCCTTTTTTCTTCTTTCTTTGTAATATTTTCTAAATATATAATGCGATACATGAGAAGAACCTACAGAAAAAACAGAAAAACAACAATAAACTGTCTGTCTCTGTGTACAATAAGCAGCGACAACAATTTTATATCAGAAAAAAAAAGTAAAAAAAAAATACCAAATAACACCCCACGTACGTAGATTTTAAAGAGAAAAAACTCACACAATGTGTACAGCAACTTGGACGTTTGCCAATGATTTTATTTGTTACTGTATGTGTGTACTTGTACACACAACCAAACAATTTGTAATTGTTTGCTGCATGCTTGTTTGTGTATGTAAATGCCATATGTATGTAGGTGAGTGAGTGAGTGAATGCTCATAAGTATTTAAACTTTTTCCAACAATTGCTTGTATGCCTACGACCCTCTTCTAATCAACAAATAATACACACAGTGAAAGCTTTTTATAACGGTTTATGTTAAAAGGAGAAAGCAAATGAATATCCTACATTTGACCTACACCAGGAGAATGCAATACACATTCTAAAACATTTAAGAACAGAGTACATAGGTATCCTCGTAGAGATTTTACTCGCCAGTCATCGTTTGAATTTCATATCTTCGCGTTGGTTTACGGTTGAAATGGTTTTCATACCGCAGGCGGGAAGCAACTCCTAAGGACACATTAATATTAATCTACCTTAGATCCGGGATGGTAACCTCCTGCCCAAGGGACTGCATACATACTATAGAGGGAGATCTGTTCAGACCGTCTTATACGGTGTTCAGATATGCACCTTTATTGCGTAAATCGCAATAAACGCCATTATTGAGCTCAATATTTCATACAAATTTTCAATTAATAATTGCGCAATAAATACGCAAATTTTTATAATATTGAGTAAAACTTAAAATGCAGCACTGTCGTAAGTATGTTCAGCGAGTATATTACAGTTATCCGAACACTTTCTGTTGATATTTGACAACTCAAATGTCAACAACAACAAAAAAAAAAAAAAAAAAAAAAAAAAAAAAAAAAAAAAACAATGTTGTTGAAACAACCAGCTGTCAAATGAATATTGAATAAGCAGCTGAACAACGTATATTATTATGTGTGAACACTTAAAATATTGTACTCAATAAACCGAATATTGACTCAATAAAAATGCATATCTGAACATAGTATTACATAACTTAACGTGTACGGAATATCTGAGATAGCTTCCTGGACATATAGGGGGCCTTCAACTGATGCGTTTGAATGTACAGGACCCTATGCTGGGTTAGATATTAAAGTTACAATCTACCCAATGCTCGCTCATCGCTAGGTGGATAGGAGGAATATATCACATGGAGGTGTTTTTTCCCCTCTTATGGAATCCTGTGATGAACGCTGCAACAGGTCTCCTGTGGGGTAAAAATCTATGCAGATGACATTTTCTTACAAATTCGGTTAGATTTCATGAACCTCTTAGGGACAGAATGAAACTTTCTGTGTTTCTGTTCATAGGTTAGCGAATATACTACATTTTAATGAGAGAGAGAGAGAGAGAGCGAGAGAGGTGGTTTAATCTCATGTCTTAAGATTTTTTTATCCGCACAAAGAGTATTTAAGAAACAAATAATTTTCCTGAAGTCTCCCTCATGTTTTATTACTTCAGAGTCCATTCTACTTATTAGCCACTGTTGCCATGCATGTGTGCACACTCTGCAATAATAAATGCCAGCAAAATCCCATCATTTATTCTGGACAAAATGAATTTTTAATGCAAAAAAATAAATAAAAAAAATTTAAAAACATACTAAACACACATGCATACATACAGACAGACAGTCATACATTCATAAATACATCCACACTTTACGTATTTATAAGTTTAAGACAAAAATTTTTCAATATGAGAAATTCAATCTTTTTTTTTCCTAATTTGACTGGACAAATATCACAAACAAAACAAAAAAGAGAAAATTAAACCCAAAATGTAATAGAAAAACTGATAAAAATCCATGCAGTTGTGTTCACTTACTAAACAAACGAATACGATTTCTTTCGGCAAAAAAGAAAAGAGAAAAAAACAAAGAATTGCCTTGGAAAAGTCTTGACCAGTCGAGCATGAAATTTTCTTAAAAAAAAAATCGAAACAAAAAACATAAAAAGTTTATTTCCTACTTTACTGTTGTTACTGGTCTTCTCTATCGACCAATACTGTAAAGCAGGGTAAAGCACCTGGCGTACGAGTGCCTATTAAGGTTATGTAGAGTGAAAGTCTGCCGTTAAAGGTTGCCAGCAAAACAATTTTTTTTCTAGCAACCATGAGGCAGCTAAGCTTCTAATGAAAATCTTATAGTGTTAGGATAACAACGTAAATGTTATTATTGTTGTGTTATTATTGTTGTTGTTGAGTAAAGTAAAATGACATGTGAAGTCTATCGTGTATAAAGACAAATCGGACATAATTCGTGCCCTGAATGCCGGCCGAAAGGCCGTAAAAAGTATGTAAAAATTAGCCGGGGGTATTACCCGAAAAAAAAATCTTTAAAAAGTAAATGCCAGGCATTCATTTATCGCTGCAAATAAAAATTGCATTGAATTTTAGAATTTCTTTGGTTTTTTGTTGTTTTTGTTTTTCGTTTTTCGTTGTTATTGCTTTTGTTTTTACGTCATGAGAAACGAGCATCAGACGCGAGCAACAATGTAGTAAACAACTCTTGAGCATAAAAGGGTTTTATTTTGTTTTCTTTCCTACCACACTTTCTACATCCCTCTCTCTCGCTGTCTCTCTCTCACTCTCTGTAGTTCCTCTGTCGTGGTTATGGCATACTTAAACGCCTTATATTTCACCTCTCTCAAGGCTTCTTGTTTTCTTGCTGGTATTTCTGGTATTTCTTTTAAGGAATTGTTTCTCAGTCATTCACTCACACATGCATAGAATACAGAAGTCGTGCATGCATGTTTATTATTTCAGTTTTTTTTTGTTTAATGCTTGTATGTACGCGACTAGTACGACGTCAACGTTATGCCACCCTTTTTAAAATATTTTTTACTTTGATTTTTTTTGTTTTTGTTGTTGCTTTTGTTCTCTTTTTTCTTTTAAAGCATTCAGGTGAGAATATTTCGTATGTTGTGTAGAGAGTGTGAACATGTATGAAAGTGTGCGTGTGCTTTTTATAAAATGTCATGCTTTATGCCTTTAAAATTTAAAGCATTTTCCATGTTATGTTGTTATTTTCATTGTTTTTCATTTTGTTGTTGTTTTGTTTTTGTTCTTCTTTAAATCGCAAATGCGAAATGCAATGCAAAAATGTGAAATGGAATTGAAATATTTTTCTAAAACGCTTTAAAACACTGTAAAATTAGACTCTCTGCTTTGAGTGTCGTTGTTGTGTTGTGTTGTGTGCATGTGTGTATTTTCTTAAAATGCAATTGTTTTTCCAATTTCAATGCACATTTAATGGTGTTGTAATTTGTTTTTCATTTGTTGTTGTTGTTCGGTGGTTGGTTGGTTGCTTGTTAGTAACTAAAAACCCAAGTGATTCATACCAATAAAGTGCTTCATTTTCTTAAAAGAATAAAAATAAAAAAAATTTTTAAAATAAAAATAAAAACGCTAAACCACCGTCATTATTATCATCATAATCATCATCATCATCATATGGTTGGTTTTTAATTATAAAACTGGCAGAGAGTTCTACAGCAAAAAAAAAGAAAAAAGTTTTGGTTGGTTGGCTGTATGGAGTCACACAAGTCAAGATAGAATTTCATCTTCTCATTTCATATCAGTTTAATGTGAGTGGGTTCTTTGTTAACAATTTACGTGGTTTTTAATTACAAGTTTATTTTACATTTTACATTTTCTTACTATTGTTTTATTTTATTTCATTTGTTGGTGTTTTTGTTTAATTACCAACGATTTTAAAATGCCTTTAAACCGAAAAGGAAAACTAATTTCATTGACTTTAGATTTGGAGGTAAGAATTAATACACACACACATACACACATACACAAACAGCTCTCTCTCTCTCCCTCTGTGTTTTGGAAATCGTAATTATTTGTAAACAAACTCCTAAAGAGAGAAGTGTAGAGTTTTGATTACAGAAAACAAAAAATACAAAAAAAAATCGGAAATTAATGGTTTTCAAGCGGTGAAACGGTTTACAGTGAACGAAAAAAAGAACTGAAATTTCTGAAAAATATATTTTATTAGTGATTCTACTGGGTTTTTGTGTTTCTTTTTTTACAAAATATATTTAAATACAGTAAAATAATTACAATTTAATGGTTTTTGTTTTTTTTTAATACTGAAATATTGAATAAATTTTTATGACAGAGTAGAGTGCAAAATAATAGCAGTTCTATCATAAAATATTTTCTCTAATTTGTAAGACAAAGCAAGAAGAAAAATACTAAGATTATTGCACATACATTGAAATGTATTTCTGATGAAACTGATTCAGTATTTTTGTATTTACCCTTCGTTTGACTTCATCAAAAAATAGAAGTGGAAGTGAATTTTATTTTAAATATAAACGACTTATAATTACATACATACATACATAATTGGTCATTAAAACCCTTCAGACCAGATTACGAGCTCCTCACACCACTTATGTTTTTATACATGAGTGGCGAGACCTACAGTTTAAAGTCGTCTCCGAACGACAAATTTTTGAGAAATTTTACATGGCAATTTGATTTACTCCCAGAGTTTTTGCCAGAAATCTGCTGAAAGGAAGTCGCCGAATAAATATTTTTTTTCATATTTTCGTTTTGATGTCTGATCTGAGATTTGAACCGTGGCCTTACGTCTAATAAGCCAACACACTGCCTGCTAAACTACGGTGACTACAACTTATAATTAAAACAAGTAAAAAGAAGTTTTAAAAATAGAAAAAAACCCAAATATGTACAACAGTGAATGAAATATTAATTTGAAGCTATAGATGAAGGCCTGACTCTCCCTACCTGAATTATAATTATGCTGTTTTTTTCCAACATTTTCATCAATAGCATTTTATCGTACGGGGTAGGAATTGTACTGATACGTTTTTAAACTTTGCGAAAAGCATATTTATTTTCCGGTACCCATATGATATGAATACGTATGGCGCGAAACTATTTCAGAGATATTGTTGTTCGTAATAATCATTACTACAGCCCTTATGGCCGATATTTCGATTTGAAAGACGCTGCAATGGTCCGACAGATTTTTTAAATACGCTGTACCTGCCGATTCCGAAAAGATGCCTCCATCCAAACCCCAATCCAATGGTTTGGCAGTTTGATACAATAAATTGCTGCCATTTTAACGATGATATTATTTTCTCGCTCCCATATTGGCCACCATTTACGTTGAAAAACGTATGGTTGTTGAACATGTAGCATTATATTGAAAGTATTATTTTATTTCCTACTATTCTTGACTTTATCATGCTCTGAATACTCATAATTCAGTCTCTATATATGTACTTAATGTGCTGCTAACGGGTTATCTATTTAGAGCTTTCAAAACCTCCATCCTGGAAAGGAAGTCAGCTAAATTTGTCATTTATTTAGACAGAACTTTGCCATTTACGAATATGAATCCTTTAACAAACGAAGAACGTGTAAAAATAATCAAAACTTTTACTAGAAAAATTGTGATTCAAACGTGATCACTTTTCGAATATTACGGAGTGATTAGGGTCGCTATAATCGATATACAAAACAAGGGTTATAAAGAAATTTGATGAGACTGAAAGTGTGAAGATGTGGTCAGTATCACCACAATGCTTGCATTGTCGAAAATATAGTTTCGGATAGTGAAAGGGTAACGGTTAATCCAAATTAGCGATATTCCACAGCGTTCTCACTGAGAGTGGGTCTATCTGCCGGCGTATTAAGGCGAATTTCGTAATTAAATTTGTACCCCCCACCATATAAAGTCTTACTTAAGCTGCCAATAAAGCCGACTAGATATGCTGTGCTCAAATAACAAACCTTCAATGCTGAGTTCCCGTATAAAATTTGATTCGAAATCATAGCTTTGGTGGGTGAAGGGTTTTCTTTAATTTTACTGCAATGAAACCCTAAAATCTGGATAACCCTTTACTATCACCTCTGTTTATTGTAATCTAATGCCACTCCTTTGCAAAATTTCAATGAAAATTTGTTTTCTTTTTTGCTTTCATCGTTTAAATATTAAATTTTAATTTTCTTTTATTACTAGAAACCAAATTAAACAAATGAAATGGATTTTCTTTAAAGGAAACACAATGAAAAAATGCTCTCAAACGTCATATTTGTGTTAATATTACAACACAACACAACACAAGACAATACTTTTTCCTTTTTTTCTAGGCTACGTTGTAAGGAGAGCAAAATAACAACACAGTAGTAGTAATAACATGTACAACAACAACAACAACAACAATAATAATAATAATAACAACATTGATAACAATAAGAGACAACGCCCCAAATAATATTTTCCTTTTGGGCAAACAAAAAAAAAAGGACAGAGATAAAGAGGAAGAAAAAAGAGAACGAATTCCTCAACTCATCAACACACTAGCATTCTTAGCAGAAATGTTTCATCCAGTTTTCATTACATTTTTTCTCAATCATTCATTCATTCATGCATTCATGCAGTCATTCGTTCATTTGTTATAAAGATTCAACATTTCTTAGGGTTTTTATGGCAAAATTGTTGCTTTACGGAGTAATTCTATTGCATCTAAAGGAATTCATTCTTTTTATGTTTATTTCCCTTACAAGTTTGATTACAAAGTAGGGAGTTTTTTTGGAAGCTTGAAAACTTAAGGCAGGATGTACAAGGCAGATATGTATATTGTTAGAATAAAATGTTTTCAATAATTTTGTAAAGGGTGTTTTTTATAGAGGTATAGAACTTTAAGTTGGCATTACTTTTCAAGATGGCGACCGATTTAACAGCTGTCAAGTGATTTATTCTCAGTTTGGTTTGGCAATTCATCGTGAATAGACTCACGTCTGAACAACGCTTGCAAATAGTGCAATTTTATTTCGAAAATAATGGTTCTGTGCGGAAAACGTATCGCGCACTACGTCCATTTTATCGTCGACAAAATCGTCCATCAGAGCAGTTAATTCAATTAACCATGGAACGTTTTCGCACCACGTTTACTCTTATTGATAACTCGCATCCCCAGAGACGCTGTACGGTGCGTACAGAAGAAGCTATTGTTGCTGTAGAGCATAGCCTTGAGGAAGACCCGAATGAGTGCATCCACCATCGAGCACAGGAATTGGATCTGTGTCCATCCACTCTATGGAAGATTTTGCGGAAGGATCTTGGTTTGCGTGCTTACAAAATCCAACTCGTGCAAGATTTGAAGCCAAACGATCATCAAGTAAGGCGTAGATTCGTCGAATGGGCCCAAAACGAGATTACCGTTGTTCCCGAATTTTCATAAGCGAATTTTGTTTAGCGATGAAGCGCACTTCTGGTTGAATGGCTAAGTCAACAAACAAAACTGCCGCATTTGGAGTGAAGGTAATCCTCAAGTGTATGTGGAAACACCGTTACATCCAGAAAAACTGACTGTTTGGTGCGCTTTATGGGCTGGTGGAATCATTGGTCCGTACTTTTTCAAAAACGATGGTTGCCAGAACGTTACAGTCAATGGTGATCGGTATAGAGCCATGGTTACTAACTTTTTCATTCCTGAATTGAATAACCATGATGTCCAGGAGATGTGGTTTCAACAAGACGGCGCAACATGTCACACAGCTCGTGCCACAATAGATTTATTGAAAGACACGTTTGGTGACCGCCTAATTTCACGTTTTGGACCTGTGAATTGGCCTCCAAGATCTTGTGATTTAACACCGCTAGACTACTTTCTGTGGGGCTATGTAAAGTCATTGGTCTATGCGGTAAAGCCACAAACGCTTGACCATTTGGAAGACAACATTCGCCGTATTATTGCCGATATACGGCCAGAAATGTTGGAAAAAGTCATCGAAAATTGGACGTCCAGATTGGACTACATTCATATGCCAGAAATCATATTTAAAATGTAATGCCACAAGATTATTTTTCGGATAAATAAAATTCATGTCAATCGAATAATCCATCGTTGTTTTATTGCAACTTAAAGTTCTATACCTCTATAAAAAACACCCTTTATAACACTGTCAGATGCTGCAATTAATATTACCAGATATATTGCATTTTACAACCATTACCATCAATTCAGACTTTTTTGTCTCACCAAACACAATCATTTACAATTTGAAAGTTGGGAGAATGAATTCTATTACAGCTCTGTTTCATTACTACACAAGCACACACATATAAACTACTCAGCCTACATAGTCCTGTAAAAGAGAGAACGAGAGCGTAGTCGAGAGAGTGTAAATGTACATAGTTTCAGTATTTCCTTTTGTTATGTTTCATAATGACAACAATTTTACGCAATACTTTTCTCTCTCACTCCCTCACTTTCTCCCCCCTCCGTTTATGTGTCCCTTTTAACGCATCATTTGATTTGAAATCCTACTACTACTGCTTCTTCTACATGTTTGTTGCAGTGAATTAGGTCAGTTTATGTAGTATGTAAGTGGGTGTGTACCTTGTTGTTGTTTATTTTATTTTGTTTGTGTTTCAATAATAAAAAAAAAGTTGAATACAAAAGCTGACAGCAGCTAAATGCTCAAAAATATGTTTGTTTCCACCGAAGGAATTATTATTTTCATGTTTTGTGCTCTCTTTTTCAGTTTCTTTTAATGTTTTTATGATGCTTATGCGTGTGCTTGCTAGTGGCCATGTGTATGCGTGCGTGTGTGTGTTTGATGTGTAATAATGCGTAAAAGAGTTTTCATTTAACATTAGGAATTTATGTTAACATTGTTGTTGTTGCTGTTGTTGTTAATGTGGGTTATTTTTTCTGTTCAATTGTATGCTAAAACTCTACTTAACACGTGTGTAAAAGAGGCTGCTTAGAGTTATTTTATGTAGAGAGAGTTACGGCAGGATTTACAGTTATGAAAGGCTTTATTAAAAACAGAAAATATTTTCGAATGACATTTTTTTTATTAAAAACTTTTTTTTTTGTTTTTTTATTTTCAGAAAACGTGTCGTTTTCCCAAACTCGAAGAATGTGCTCATTTTCACTATGAACGTGTCCAACTAGGGCCCCTATCGGTCCGTTTAGTTGATGACAAATCCGAGTTATTGAACAGTAGTATTGCATCACAATCAATTGGTGGCGATATAGCCAGTACGGCCAACTCCTCACAAGGGCCCTCCTCCTTAAGGCCCTTCTCGCCCTCTTCGTGTTGGTTCATTATAAAAGTATTTCCTCATCGTTCGGATGCATTTCTGGTCAAACGCTCCTTTGATAACATGCAAATGCTGGACGAAATGCTGCATCGTTGTGTCTATGATCGTAAAATAAGCGGCCTCAAGAATCTAACGGAAATGGATTTTAAAAGTGAAGAAGATGTGGAGTATGCTGTGGCCAAGTATTTGGAACGGTTCTCAAAAATAGCCTCTGATTCATTGACCTGTGGCACTATATTAACCTGGTTGCAGTTGGATAACAAAGGACGGCGTTTACCTTTGGCCGATGATGACACCATGCGCACTATTAATACACCAGCGGTGGGTGCAGCCTATGGTGTAAGACGTTATCAGGCCCAGGCTTCAGATGAAATCTCCATAGAAGTGGGTGATATGATATCCGTTATAGATATGCCTTCGCCAGCCGAATCCATTTGGTGGCGTGGCAAGAAATCGCATTTACAAAAGTCCCACTATGAAGTGGGTTTCTTTCCCCAATCCTGTGTGGCCACCATCGGCGATAAGATACCCAGACATTTTCCCATGCCAGCACCCTTAGTGGGCCAAGTGGAGGTATCGCCTACTAAGCCGGTTTTGCGTAAGCATGGCAAACTAATTGCCTTTTTCCGCTCGTTTATCTTATCGCGACCATCGCGGCGTCGTCTTAAACAAAGTGGCATTTATCGAGAACGTGTGTTCTCTTGTGATCTCTCTGAGCATTTATTGAATAGCGGCCAAGAAATACCCATGGTTTTGAAATGTTGTGCTGAATTCATTGAAGAGCATGGCATTGTTGACGGCATTTATCGTTTATCGGGCATCACATCGAATATACAAAAGCTAAGAAGGGCTTTCGATGAGGAAAGAATACCCGACTTGGGTAATCCCGAAATGAAACAGGATATACACGCTGTCAGCTCGCTGCTGAAAATGTATTTTCGTGAATTGCCCAATCCCTTGTGCACTTATCAGTTGTATGATAATTTTGTTGAAGCAATACAAGCCAAAAGCGAATCCAACGAACGTTTAAGACTAATGAAGGAGACGGTTTTAAAGCTGCCGCCACCACATTACAGGTAAGTGTTCTGTGCATTTCCAAAAACCACAATTCAAAGCGTTTAATTTGTATTTAAAACCTTTGCAGAACTTTAAAATACTTGTCAGAGCATTTAAATAAAATTTCCCAATATTCCGATCGCACGGGTATGACTGATAAAAATCTGGCTATTGTTTGGGCTCCCAATCTGTTACGTTCTCCAGCTTTGGAATCGGGTGGTGTAGCTGCCTTACGGGGCGTGGGTGTCCAGGCTGTGGTTACCGAATATTTAATACGCAATTGCCATCATATATTCGATGCCTTGGAGGAAGCTACAGCCCGTCTAAGCTATATTGCCACTCAGGGTGCAACTCCTGTCTCTTTGGCTGACAATCGCATGGACAGTTTGGCGGATTGTGAAAGTCTATTGGTGGAACAGCGTGAACACGATCAGAGTTTATTGTGCGTGGAAAGACCCAAAAGCCTAAGTGCCAGTGGCCCGAAACTAATAAGCCTGGAGGAAGCTCAAGAAAGACAAATGCGCTACGATGGTTTCGATATGAAACATTCTATGCCCATTAATATGATTTCGAGTGTTAACTCGGGTCAAAATATTGGCTCTTACATTGAAGTGGGTGGTGGTCCCTCGAGCTTGCCAGATAAATATCATACGGTATTGTCGGCGCCACGAAGCTGGCAAAAAAGAAAGACCCACTCATGGAAGTCATTGTTCTCACGCAATCAACGCCCTGTTAGCAATGGCAATACGCACGATTTGAAATCATCTATCGTTGTAACGACACAAAGCCATGGCGATGATTCCTCTTCGCCACCGCCACGCCACAAGGAAGGTACTCAGGTGACATTTGCCGACAACGATTCAATAATTGGGGTCAATGGCAAGCCGTCAAAGAGTGCTTTAATGAAACGTGAAGATAAACACAAATCGATTGAAATGTTTGAAACCACACGCTCCTATTGCGGTGAAGTCATTAGCAAACCCATTGAGGTATGTGTGCGCTCTAATTCAATAGATAGCCTGCGTACTGCGGGACATTCACGCTCTGTATCGCATGATTCATATTTCGATCTGCTACAATCGCCACAACGAGGCCATATTACCACATGTCCCTCAAGGTAAGTAGACGGGGGGAAATAAGCAAAGTGCCCTTAAGAGTTTAAAATGCCAACCCTTTTTGCTTTTCTTACAGGGAACTTTCAGAATTGGGTTTAAATTTCGATCGCGAGGAACCTGAAATGCGTATATTCTCAGAAAGTGAATCTTTAGTCAGTTCACCGCGAGTGGGTAAGGAAAATATACCACCCTCATCAAATGCCACCTCTAGGCGTATTATGAGGGCACGCCCTGAAGAATTCTCCAGTCAAACGAATAGCGTTAATCCCAGTCCTAAGAAGCAACCACGTCTCAATTTGCTACTCTCACCTAGTACTGCGGCTGCCAGTCCCAGTAATTGGTCTCAAACCTCTGCCAATGCTGATTGCAACAGTGATAGTTGCCAGGAGCATGCCGGAGATGAATCCTGTTGCAAGCGCTATAAACTGGAAGATCAACTTTCGGATATACAGTTTATAGACTGTGGCACACCCGAGCATGCAGTGCCTCCAACCACTACCCAGACTCTGTATACCAGTGTACAGGTACATAATCCTCCAAAGCCATCACTATCGAAGTCCTCATTATATGGCTCTACGGAAATAACAACACAACAAAGGCAACAGAAACTTAATCAAGAGACAACGAAATCAATGGTTTCCAATACAACGAACCCCAAGAACTATTGCAGCACGATTAACTCCCGTTATAGCTATCCTTCCGTGCAGTTGGGTTCGAAACGAAAAGACCAAGATGGCAGCTCTAATGCTGCAAACGCGACAAACACCAAAGAACGTTTTAGTTATCCGGGCTCAAATATAACAGCGGATAGACGTTTTTCCTCTAAGGAAGCCATGAGCAAAATGTTGATTGAAGAAGCTTTAGAAAGCAAGAGGAATGAGCAAACTCCCCAGCAAAACATCAATAAACAAAGGTTAGTATTTGCATTGTCAGTGAGAAAAATGAAAATAAATTATTGCTTCGTTTCGTTTTAAATTATAACTTACAGAACCGTTTCTTTTAGTGCCAACAGTCCCTCTTCCAATAATTCCTGCAACTCCTCTCCTAAACCCAATGCAATGCATCATTTAACCGCCAAAACATCCTATGATTTGCTGAAGCTAAAGAATCGCAATAGCTATTGCGCTTCCCCCCATGACAGCAACACTTTACAGGAACAACTGCTGCGCAGTTATTCTGGCGATATAACCAAAGACAACAACATTGTACACAAATTGCAACACAATGAAATGGAACAATCCAAGCTATCGGTAACACCCTCATCACCTATACAAAGTCCACGTTATTCCTTATTAATGGGGGATACCAGTTCGGAAAACAGTTCAGCTGTAACAACACCACAACATGATCTGGAACCCTTAATGATGAACTCAGTGATGTCGGGTATTTCACAAGCCTCCTCCAATCAAATGCATCAAATGCTGTTGGGTGTAGAGACCTCCAGTTACTTGGGTACTTCCCATGAATCTTTGGGTTCGAATGTAAGTATAACATGAAATCAAATAAAGGAAATACAAGCAAATACAAGCAATTGTTCTCCATCTCTGATTTTCCAGATAAATGATAAACGTGATATGCAGGCTTTGAAAAGGGAATTGTCTTTGGATTTAAATACAGTGGGAGGCGCCACATCAAAGTTGTCTACTGACTGCAGCAGTACGCTGCAACAACGCAATCAAAATTTAATTTCTCCAAATTCAAATTTTACCGACAACACCAGTCAATCGGTTACGCCCAGTGAGTTTGGCTATCAGAATCTACAACGTCAACTCAGTATGCATTCGTTAATAGCCACTGAAGAGAATTCACCAGCCTATGAGGAGTATGAGAATACGCCCAGTAATCTTAGTTCCCCCTTAAAGCACTTAGCTAGTCCTATTAAATCTACCATTAGCATAACTTACAATCTAAAATCGCCTCAACGAGAACTGTTTGAGGACCATAAAGCACGAGAAAGTCCCAGCAAACCCTCTTTTCTGCGAACTAAAGACAACAATGAGAGAAAACTGAGCAATAGGCCCCTATTGGAAACCTCTTTCGATGAGAATACCGTCTATGAGCAGGTGAAATTCTTTAGAAATTCGGTAACCGAAGTAAATCAACTGCTAAATGAGGATCGCAAGTATTTGACAACCGAATTGGAAAACTTGGCTGAAATAGAAGAGTTAAGCGAAAGCGAAAGAGAATCGGATAAAGAACAAATCACCCCCATAGACCACCATCATCAGGTGGAGGACATACAAATGTCCGATGAAGAAAAGCTTTTGTATGAAAATGTTGAGCTGCGTAAACCAAAGAGTGTGTATGAAAATCTTATGGGCGAGAGTATGAAACAAAGTAAAAATGACAATCACAACAACTATCAAGATCCCGAAGTGGAGCTGGATAGTTTGGATAGCATTAAGGAACAAGAAACCATAGAAACTATACAAATTACAAGTACAGCACGCAGATCCCCCTCAAATTTCAGTGTTAAAGAGTTGGCCAATAAATTTGAGTCGTCACCCGTTGAACAAATGCCGGCATTTGATTTTAGCACACGTCACTCTGTACGCAAACCAACACCTCCGCAGCCGCAGCCACAGCCGCAGCCACAGCAACCTCAACCCAATCTAAATACACATCCCGAAAGAGGTTTAAAACATCAGCAGCAACAGAGTTCAACGGCCTCATTGAAACAGAAACTGAATAAATCACAGCAAATAACACGTTCTTTAGATGAGAATGCCTTTATTCGGGAATTTGGCAATAAAAACTTACAAGAATTAAAAATCAAAAGTTCCCAACAACTGCCAGAACTCACAGAGCACTGTAGCAGGCGTAAGAGTTTTGATTTTACGCGACCGAAAACGTTAAACCCTCCTAAAAGATTACCTGGCATGCCTATAACTGAGGAGCATTTCAATACAAAAACCACAGAAAAATCCTTGTTAAGGATTGATTTGCCCAAAGAAAAAAATTTCAATAATTTAAACGTTGCTATCTCCATCACCCCGACCACAACTTCATCATCTCTGGAGCATGATTACGAAAGCGCAGAATTGAAAATAACACCCACAACGGAAAATCGTATTTCTCTGATACAAAATAATGTACAGCCGCCTCAGGATAATAGCCAAGATGTTAACAACTCGAATGTTAGTAAAGTGTTGTCGGGTGTTAAGCTTGATCGCGAAAGAATCGATCGCATTAAAGAGGAAAGGCGCCAGCAGTTGACCCAGAAATATCATACCGACAGTTTTAAATCGAAATCTAAAAGTGATTTAAACAGTTCGTCTAAGAACGATGATGAGAAATTCATCAGCGACAATACATCCCTCAGAGTTAAATCAAAATCTCGTGCCGATATGCGTACTTTACAAAAGGACATGGATAATCTAAAAGAGTTTGGCAGAAATCCTCCTTCCACTGCATTATCCGAAACTACACTGAATACGCAACAACATCAACAGCATCGTGTGAGAAGTATTTCGGATGAAAAGAATCAAAATAATTACGTGGAAACGAATGCCAATAGTACGGAGACAAATAAGGACAACAATTTTATAAAACGTTCGCCACATTCTCAGCATAACTTGAATAGAACCATGATGACCAACAACATTAGCAGTAGCAGCCCTGATCAAGAGGAATTTTCAGCCCGTGCTACGGTACAAAAATTCGAACGTAAAAGTATGGACTTTGCAAATGGTGTCAGTGTGGTCAGTGGTATGGTTAATGCCCCTGTTAATTCTTTAAGTCGGGAACGTTCTAGACAACAGGATTTGAGTGGTAGCAGTACAACAACAACCTCAAATTTAACAACAACAACGACTTCAAGAAATAGTTTATCATCAAAGTGAGTAAAAAGGAAAAATTGTTTTGCATTTATAAACCCGCGTATAATTTATTTTTTTCTGGTAAGAGATGAATTAGATAATACCGACTAAAAACCTCCCTTGTGTTCTGTGGAAGTTTGACATTTCGCTAATTTCGTCGCATGACTTTTTCCCGGTTGCAACCAAGCAGGCTTGGCCCTGTTTTCTACTTCTGCGTAAGTAAGTCTGCATTTATTCTGTGCGGGATATCATCCACATTTGTTTTGGGCTGCAAAATGCTTCTCTGAGGGAATCCGCTTACTAGAAACGGTGCCCAAACGGTTGCTTCAGCATTTTGGACGCCTTTTCTCTAATGTTTGGCGAGCGGATTTCTTCATCGAACTACCGCTTATTTTGTGCCCGAAGCTATGTTTTATTCAGGCTTGGTGGAACGATGGAAATTTCAAACGCAGAATATTGTACCGGGCTTCGAGGATGAATGTGGCCTTCTGTAAAGATCTCGCACTGGCTCTCCACTTTAGATAACAACTGCAGGGTCTATAAAACACAAATATTTGATATTTTAAGGACTCTTGAGGCCGTAGCTTTTCGTTGACAATTAAACTGTCTTGAGGATGCTATTTTTGTTCTTGTATAAATCACGAAAGGTGTTTGCATATAAGTACTAGATATAGAGTCCTAGAGTTCATGAGCATAGTGGTTTAGTTGGCAACGAAATGGCTGATCCACTTCCTAGACTTGGATTTCATTTTGTTAGTGATTTGGTGGTAATCTGCTACCTTATGGACTTATCGAGTGACGGGTTAGTAAAAAGAAGCCAAAGCACTGGGTGGACAGATGGAGAGATTTCGTATTCTATGGTCTTTGGTAGAACTGGCTTGCTGGGTTTAATAAATTCAGAGATAGGTTAGATTAGGTCTGAGTGGTAGCTCTGATTTCACAAAGCTCACTTGAGCACGCATAGCGGCCCGTTGTGATGCCAAGGGTGAACGCAGTCCCTGTAATGACCAAGTTCCACCAAAATCAGGGAACAGAAAGAAGTTGGTCAGCGCAAGGGGGCTGCACATCGAAAGCACGACTACCCCGTGCTGGAAAACCAGCCAGAAAGTTTGATGAACGAAACTATATCCTTGATATCAATAGATGATAGCTCCGTCAAGCTGACAAGAAATGGAGAGCCAAATAACCTATATCCACACCTAGCAAGAGACGGGCACTGACAAAGAAAATGGATAACAGTCTCCTCTTCCTCAGCGGATCTTTATCCACGGCAGAAGTCGTTAAATGGGAGCCTTATTCTCTCCGCGTACCTACCCATAATGCAATGACCTGTAAGCACGGCCATTGTGGTTGAAATGACGTCACGACCAAGACCAAGTAATTGGTTTGTACGCCTTCTATCCATCAAGGGCCAGGTGAGTCTAGCGGTGGAGCAGGACTCCTCATTGACCAAGGATAGGTTGGCGTCCCGAGAGAATTTCCGCGCAATGTCCAACTTGACCGAGGCAAGTGGCATACCCAGTTCAATTGATGAGGATTCCGGAAGGAGCGCACCAGCTCTGGCGAGCTCGTAGGCTCTACAGTTTCAAGGAATGTTACTGTGCCCGGCGACCCACACCAGTGAGACACTGGTGAAGCGCACAGAAAGAAGGTCGAGACAGCGGCGACATTCCCTAACGAACCTAGAGTTATTCACGAAACACAATAGAGATCTTATCGCGGCCTGGCTAACAGAAAAGACCGAGACGCGAGTGAAAGGAGCGCCGTTGACGAGGATCCATTGAGCGGCCCGGTAAATTGCCCTCACCTCCGCCTGAAACACGCTGCAGCAGAGATAGGTTGGTGACAAGGTTTCTTATAATGCATAGAGAGGTTAAGTGGCTAACAAGCAACAGGACTATGTATATTGAAGATGAAAATAAGGTTCAGAAGAGTGAATTTTGATATTTGTTACAATTTGAAGCTATTAAGAGCGTAGTAAATAGTGTTTTTTAACATATGCTGGAACATTAATTTTGAACAGAAGGAGTAATTAATCGAAATACAAATTTTATTTATTTTTTGTTTCTAATTTTTAATTCTTTTTTTTTATAATTTTTTCTAGTCGCGAAAAAATATCGCCACAATTTTCAATACGTGATGTCACAGCCATGTTTGAATCTCGTTCACAAAATCAACAATAATTATTTAATAAATTTATTTAATAAGTTATTTACTATTATTATACCTATACATATACATACATACATACATACATGCATATACATACATATATTGAAATACAAACATGCACATACATACACAGAACAACAAACAATACACAGAAATCACAAAATACTAAAGAAGAACAGAAGAAATTCAATAATTCTAGTTTATAAGAGAGAGTAAAACAAAAAAAACCCAATATTTTATCAAAAAAGAAAGAAATTTCATTTTCTAAATCATGATCATGATCATCATCATCATCATCATCGTTATAAATAATACTAAGAAATGCAACGACTTGGGCTTAAGTATATTAATAAAGGCTTCACATTCATTGATGATTGAGACACGTTTCAACGGTCATACATATATTGGAAGCCAAGAAGATGTGTTAACTTAGTTGAGTTAATCTCAAAAAGGAAATGTTTCATATAAGAATTCCGAAATTGATTAGAGAACTTATAGCAAAGAAGTATGATTCATTTTCTATGCTTACATACCTTAATTTTTAAAAATTTAACGTTTGAATAATTCCGATTGTCAGATTCAGATTGTAATCATTTAAAACTGGAATACTAATTAAATTCTATTCCAAATTGAAATCATTTAAAACTGGAATACTAATTAAATTCTATTTCAAATTGAATTAAATTTTGTTTCGAACTTTTCTAAACTTTTGAAGAAAATTGATTTGCCTTCTATTATAACAAGTTCAAGTTAAAATTATTCATATGTTTCACATGTTTTATTATATAAAATTAACCACAAGAAAGAAAAAAACGCCTTATATGGTATGTATCGCAGACGCTCATTGTTCATAGGCAATGAATCATATTCAAGAGAATTGCTTTCGGTTTAGAAAACCCCAACCTTCTGGCAATGATTGTTGAAATGTAGAAAATAATTTTTTCTAAATGTTTTCAATGTTAAAATTTTATTATTACAAAAGTTCTGCTACATGTTATAAAAATGTTTAACAAAAAAATTTATGAACTTGAAAACAATTTTTTTCTTTTTGATAAAATAAGCAAAAAAAAATAATTTTTTTAATAATAATAATAATAAATCCTTAAGTATTAAAAGAAAAAACAAAATTTAAACATCACTCAAACATTACAATTTAAAAACAAATAAATTATAAGCAAAAAAAAAATAAATTTTGTAATCCAAAGGTTATCGACAAAACAAATCTTAAGACATGACAAAATTTTCTTGCTTTAAAAACTTAATGAAAAAGAAAATTCTGTTTTTATTTAGTAATACTCATATATTCAAAATGTTTATATAAATGGAATTAAAATGAAAAAGTAAAATTCAAATTGTATATTTTTTAGTTTTAATAAAAAAAAAAAAAAATAAAAAAAAATTATTTTTAAAATTTAAAAAAAATTTAAATTTCCTTAAGAAAATTAAACAAGAAATTGTTAAAGACAACCCAGGCAATATTTTTCTTTTCTTTTTATGGTTTGTTAAATATTTTTTTTATGATTTTAGGAAAACAAAAACAAAATTTTTAAAGCAATTGGTTAACATTTTTTTCTCTAATTTTAAATTTGTTTAATTGTTTTTAATTTTTAATTACTTAATTGATAAGTTGTTTATTTGTATATGTATACATACTAGGGTTATAATTTATTGTTAATAAAACTTAAGAAAAAAAATGCTTAATAGAAGGACTCTTCTTTAAATAGTTAAGTAAAGTTATATATTTTTTTTTAATTTTAATTTTGTTTTATTGTAATTGTTTTTTTTAGGAATTTTTAATTCATTTTATAAAAATTATTTAATAATTTGTAAAAAAAAAATTAAATTTATATTTTTCAACATTAAGGAATTAAGGAAAATTTAAAAAAAAAAAAACAAATATTTATAGTAAAAATAATAATAATTTTTATTAAAAAAAAATTAAACAAAACCAAAATTTCTGTTTTTATTTTTCCCAGCTTTTAACAAAAGCTTGCAATAGTTTACTTAATGCTTTGAAAAACAAAACAAACAAAAAAATTTAAACAAAACTGGAAACAATCAAAAGATATTATAAACCATGTAAGAAATTCTAATAAAATTATTTATTTATTAAAAAAACAAACTAAACTTATAAACCAATAACGTACATACGTACATACATTTTTAATACTAAGAAATGTTTTCAATTTCAATACAAAATTAGAAAAAATTAAAAAAACCGGGAAGAAAAAGGCATTTCATAAGTATTTCCAGTGAATCCAGTGAATAAATAACAAAACTAGAGTTGTGTTAGTATTTTAATTTTTGTTTTTTTCTACCACAATAAAAATAGTATTTCAAAAATTTTCTTTTTTATATTTAAAAATCAATAATAAATTTCTTAATAGCAATTATAACTAATAATATATACTTATAATGAAACTTTATAAAATAACAAGCAGTGGGCATCCATCTTTCAATAAGAAACAAAATTCCCCTTTGTTCCCCTATTTTATTTTTATTTTATTTCATTTCAACTTATGATATTTCTTTACCCCAACGGAAACGTAGAGTTATAAACAGTAAAAAAAGGTATTCGAAGTGTTGTTTCAGGCCACTACACAACATGGAAAGCGTGGAAGCGAAGTCAATAGTATTTACAGAGTATTGGTATTGCAGTCTGGGCGTGCAATGGAATCTAGACTAGGGAGGTAGAATAGCTGTCTGAGTTGGCTGGAGTTATGGTCAAAGTGAGTGCACAGTTGGCAAGACAGGGGGGTTACTCCGTAACTCGATTCGAAAAGTAAAATGTACGTATTCGAACAAATTGTACTCTGTAGTACGAAAGTACGGAAAATTTTCGAAAGTGATACCAATGTTTTCTTTTTTTTCGTACGAATAAAAAATTCTGTTACTCTGTATTACGAAAACGAGCATAAAATATTCGAAAATTCTTCGTTAGCAATTATGTTGGTGACAACTAATAATAAATTGCAAAATAAACAAAAAATAATATATTTTAAACAATCTCAATGGAGTGAGTCAAAAAGAATTGTATATACCAACCAAAGAACAGATTTGGTTTCACTTGGTCCACCGCAGCGAGATGTTAAAGTTTGGAAAAAAGTAAGCTTAGATAGATCTAAATATTTGAGTGCGATCTATCGCGGGGTTATTAAACATTTTAATTTTATTAGGTTTGGGCAGACGATAAAAATGGCAGCCAAATTAAACACTTTGATTCAAATCCACAATCAAGTTCACCAGTAGTAACTCAGTATTTAGTTGAAAAAAATTAGGAGGGATTAGAGTCTGGACACAAAAATAATTAGCTTACAAGTCTGCCAAGTTTATTTTTTGTTTTACTATGATAATTTTAGAACGATTTACAGAGTACGCTTTTATTTACTTATCGAAAACACCTTTCGAATACTTTTACTTTTCGAATCGAGTTACGGAGTAACCCCCCAGCTGTGCCGTCGCTAAGGAAGGCATAATTGTGGCAATGAAGCACCCAATGCAACAATCATTACGAATTACGATGATAGGAGAGGTTAAGTAAGGTGGGCAACGCTTGCTAAGGATCAAGGTCCGAACAGAGGTTAGGAGGCCCATTTTTATAAAACAAGGCCATATAACATTTGCTCTTCAAACAATCCCTAGAGGAAACTAGCCCAACTATCGCTATTCTTCATTTTGAGTAATTCAGTCAAAAATGATTGGAAATGAGAGGCCAAAGGCCTTTTCATGACAAAATCTGTTACGGTAGACAGTTCTTATGACTTCGATTTACAGTTTATGCAGAAATCATGTTAGGTAATGCCGAGAACAGCAGTCATGTGGTAGATGGCAATGTAATTTAAGGAGAGAGGATAGAGCTCTCTCCTTTGGTCAGTTGGGTCTGCTTACTTCCGCTCTCAAGACAAAAGCTCCGAGAACAGAATAGTGTGATGCCATGCAATTCAAAAAAATTATATGGAAAGCATCCGGATACCGATTGAGCTGCCAATTGCCTAAGATGGTTAAAAGTGATATTACAAATGGCAGCTGACAACCAATATTCTAAACTTTGCAATATAAAAGAAAAATTCGGAAACTACTAAAGATGGCAGGCAACACAACTGCCGTCTAGCTGCCATCCATAATGAATCCTTAAAGTATCACTTTTTTTATTATACTTTTAATATTCCCTTTAGTTTTGAAATATTTATGATAATAATACTTCAAACTATTGCTATAAATCTTCTATTTTCAATAAAATTTGTTTTTTCTATTTAATTTAAAAAGTTTTGCAATTCAAAAAAGAAATTAAATATCGCTTGTTAACTTCGAACAGAAATGTTGTCCACTGTTTAATTATTACAAATGAAAGCAAATAAAACTCTATTTATAAAATTAAATCTATTTAACCCATGGGAACCAAACAAATGTAGCTAAAATTAATTAAAAAAAAACCAAAAACTAAAACAAAATATCTTAAAATCTTTTGAATACTAAAAGACAAAAAAACAAAGTTAAGAAAATTTACTTTTAAAATAAATTCAAAAACTTTTTCTCCGAAAACTTAAACAAAAAAAAAAAAAAAACAAGAATATAAAGGACTGCAGGATGTTGCCAAATTTTTGTTTAGCGAAACATATACAGTGAGAAAATCAAAGAAGAAGAAGATGAAGGAATAAAAAACCCAACATTTTGAAAACTTTAAATACTAAATAAAGCATTCATAAAATTTATATTTATAATAATGATTACATACATATTTAATAAAGAAAAAAGAAAAAAAAAACAAATAAAGCTTTAAACAAATTTTATAAAACTGACAACGTATACAACATACATTTACAAAAATATAAATATTTAACAAAACAATATAAAATAGCTATGAAAACAAACTAATAAATTCTCCCACTCTTTAATAAAAAATAAAAGTATTGAAATAATAAAATATTTTATACATTTGATAGATGATTGATTCAGTAAAAACAACATTATAAAAACAAAAGAATATTCTTCATAAAGTTAAAAAAAAAAAAATAAAAAAAATAAGAGTTTAAATAATTTTTTTTATTTAATATGACAAAGAAGAATAAAAACAAAATAAATAAATAAATAATAATAATTTGTTCATATTCAAATATAATCGTAAAAAATTAAAACCACAAGAATTTTTAATTGTTTACACGGAACAGAGAGGTAAGAATTATTTTGTCATACAGCCCCAGCTAAATATAGGAACAATAGCGGTCTGAACTGAGGCATTAGATCAAATGAAATGACTTTTCCACAATTGCTTTTAGATTCTCCAAGCTCCATATACGACAATTTCTCATTGTATGAGAAACGAGCTTTATTACTGAAGTATATTTTGTTCGAACAAAAAAAATTAAGAACCTTTAGCTCAACCATTACAATAACATGTTATCGAAAACTTAATTCCATAAATTACATTGAATAACACATGGTCTATTATCTTTACGCTCGAGTATATCGATAGTTGAAATTCAGAAGAATTTATTTTCCTTTTATTAATTTGCTTATTATCGATAACTATTAAATACAACAAGAACTTTCAATGTAGTAAAATTTGATATCTTTTCTATCTAATCCTTTAACGTCTTATCCACAACTGAAGTACAAAAAATGTGTTGCTTTTCAGAAAATTTACAACCGATAACTTTTTGATTACAATAATATTATATGTTATCATTAAAAATAAAAAAGTACTTTAAATGCAGAATAATGAATTATAACGATAAATCTTCGATCCCATTCATATGTTATCGATAACGGAAATCCAAACATTATCTCTAATATGTTATCGATAACTTTTCGATTACAAAATGTATAATTAACAACTTTTTGATTGCAGTGATTTATAATCGATAACAGAAATAATTTTTTTTTAAATAAACCTTTTCGCTCTGAACTGAATCGACATACATATTCACGGCGTTGTAAATGGATAGTTGGTTCTAAATGTTGCATGATTGGACTTAATATACTGAGAATGGTGTGAAATCGACAAATTTGAAATATCTACCACACTCTCTAACAGATGTAACGCTTTAAATCTCTAGATTTGTTTTTAATTTAAATTCTTATCAAGAATTAAAGCATACTTCTGGGAGCTATAAAATATTACATGTTGAATAAATCGCACAGAATGACTCATGAATGATTTTAAATTGTTATAACGTCTCAGTATCACAATACCAGCGCCATTTATTATAGATGGTGTTGCCAATCTCGAAGTTAAAAAATTAATTAGTATATTACAGTATGGCACTGCCAAAATAAGGCCGTTTTTACACTAAAACTGTTATTAACAGTTTATACGGTCACATTTAATTTAAGTTGTTTACATTTGAATTTAATAGGTTCTTAAAAACCTAGAATCTGTGAAATATTTCTTTGCAACAATTATCAATTTAAAGTTTTATATCCGTAAATACAATAAGAGGTAGATTAAAACACCCTGCGGGCACTCCTCTACCTTATCTGAGGATTCCCAGGCAATGACTGAAATTGGTTACACCATGTTTGAACTTAGAATAAAATTTCAAGCACAAGCTTTTGACGTGGTCCACTTTAGGGATTCCGTGAAAGTCTATTAGGGGGTTGTAGACTTGAGAATAAATAACCCTGTATAATTTTTTTCCAAGGGCTTAACCTCAGGAAAACCTCTCCGTTTTCTAAACAACTGTAGTGTGTGTGTGAAGTCGCCATAGTCTAGTAGGTAGTGTGTTGGCTTATTAGACGTAAAGCCAGGGTTCGAGGCCCAGGCCAGACATCAAAACGAAATACAAAAAGTATTTCTTCGGCAACTTTCTCTCAGCAGATTTCTGGCAAAAAGTCTGAGATTAAATAAAATTGCCATGAAAAGTTTCTCAAAAATCTGTCGTTCGGAGTCGACTTTAAACTGTAGGTCCCACCACTCATGTATAAAATTAACGCACACAACATAAGTTGTGTGAGAAACTAGGTCGTAATAGGTCTTAATTCTGAGGGTTGTAATGGCCAATTATGTATGTGTAGTGTGTTGAGGGGGAATTTCCATCTCTCGATAGTTTAAAAAAGCTATTGTTACTGGATATGGGATCGGACAATAAATTGATTAAACTTTCATGCCGGTTTTCAACTTGATTCAAAGGGAGTCAGACTTTAATTTCGAAGTTTGATGCTTACTGTGTCAATTAGATAAACAGGACTTGACAGTTAGTCTCTGGAGCATCGTTTCATGTAGTATTAGAGTATTAGGGGATATCGTTAGGAAAATGGATTGTGATCTGACAGATCAAGTGGCTGGCAATCCTTCGCTTAAGTGTTTCCTGGACAAAACCGGTATACTTAATGATTATGGGAAATGCTTCGCAGCGAGACTGAGTAATAAGACTGAGCCGATATAGTCTTTTATGATATGGACTATTCTGTGGTCCACGAAAGAAGAACGAATGGATATTGGGACATGAGCAAGGTGTTTGATAGCAGATTGAAGGGAAAGTATACCCCATTGAAAGATGTGTTCAATTCAAGTTGTACAGACAGTACGAAAGACGGGTTTCAACAATATTATCTGACAATCAGGCCGCCATCCGAGATCTCAGCTCCTACGAGGTTAACTCGAAAAAAGAATGGGAGAAATAGAGTCACCTTCTGTTGGATTCAAGCTCATATGGGAATTCACGACAATGAGCAAACAGATGTGCTTGTGAAGAAACGAGCTTCTGCGCGGCTGATGGGAAGTGAGAAGAGATGTTTGAAACAGTATACTCAGCGAAAGAGGGCATAGAGAGAGGAGGAGACTTTTTGCAAACTTTTGACAGTTACAATAGGAATTTAGGAAGCGACCTTTTAATCAGGCACTGAAGAATCAAAGAACACTTGTTTAGAATAGCGATCGTCTTGATCCCATTATGTAGATTCTGGAATAAGGAGGCTAGAATCATCAGAACACATACTTAAAACCTGTATGCTGCTAATATATACCAGAAAGAAACACTTGGATGCAGATCAGGTATTGACATAGAGAAGCACCCGGAAATTTCTCCGGGCAATAGAATTGGGTGTGACTTTATAGGGATTTCCTATATAGATTGAGGGCAGTACAATAGATCGTATGGTCGCGGTACTATCCCACCTCTACGCGAACATAATAGTAAATGTAGAAGCTTTTGTTTAACTAGCTAGCATTCTCGGAATTTCAAGTTTGTTTTTCGGAGATAAAAAATTATTGGTTTTGGAATTTAAGAATTAAAATAAAATAAAATATTGTGTTGGTATAGCTTTTAGTTATAAATTTTAAATATTTTTCAAAACTTACCGATTAAATAGAAGTCGTTATTATCTTATGGATAGCGTATTGGTATTTTGGACGAGAGTTCGATTGGCATAAGGCAGCCATAATCCCTATTTGCTTTATATTCTTGCCATGCAAATGTTATTTCCAATTTATGTAGTGGAGTCTAGAATGAGAAGAAAATTAAAAAAAATTACAATCGAAATAAAACTGAATTAATTGCCAAGGTGTCATATTCAGAAATATAAATACATGTGTAAAGACGTAACTTGTGTCTTTTTTTGCTTTCGATTGTTAAATCTCCAACACGTGCCGGGCTTTACCACAAATTCCTAGGAATTAATCATTCAAATAAAAACCAACAACAAACAACTTAATAAACAAACGAACAACAACAACAAAAAATAGTAGAGGAGAAACAAATTCAAATTTGTTGCAAAATAAATAAAAAATGAAGAAGGACTTCCGTTTAACGGTAAGCTTTGATTTCAGCCAGCACAACTATTACAGGAGGACTCTTAATTACTGCATTTTATGTCAGCTTAACATCACAGACACCGCCACTGACACTGCCACTGTCTGCCCGCGTTTTTTATTTCGAAAGACTGCATTTCTTCTCAATTCTATTACGTGTTCCTTATTGTTTTTTATCATGTTGAATGTAAAATGTAATTCCCAGAAATCAAGAAAACTTGAAACACTTGCATGTGTCTCAGATCAGGTTACACTGAACCTTTAACAGTCCGTCAGGTTAAACCTCAAAGTTCCTCTTAAAAAAGAATACAAAAAGAAAGAAAATCTCTTTGAAAATTAGCGCTCAATACACTTGCACACGCTCATCAGGACCCACTTTTTTTTCGCTTTAGTAGCACAGGCTCATTTAGTTTGATTCTTTGGAAGAAATTAACTTATGTTATCCTGTTTACAAGGATAATAGAACAAATATGGTATGAAACGGAAAAAAAAGCTCTTCTGTTGAGGGTGAAATAAAATCTTCTTTTTGTGCGCTGCAAAAAGAGTAGGCGTGTGCAACAAAATATTATAAAAAGTGGTGGCAAAAGGTTAAAGAATCTTTTTTTTCTGGTTTTTTATATTATTTTGTTTTGTTCAAGTAATTTTTGACATATTGTTGCTTTTGAACGGATCCCTTCCCTTTTCGTTTCTTTTTTTTTTGCTGCTATTTTGTCTCCTTTTCTTAGACGTCCTTAGTAGGTCCTTAAATCGTGTTAAAAAAAGAGCATGTGAAGTAGAGACTTCCCGTTTACAGGAATGAATGGTTATAACATAAAACAAAAACAACAATAACAACAAACAACAGTTCATAGGTTTAGGCTGAAGACTTTACTTTAGTAAAAACAGCAAAATGGAAGAGGAGAGGTCAACTTGTGCGTTAAAAACAGAAAGTATGCGAAATTAATCGGTATAATCGTAAAAATGTTTATAGAAATTCATTTTATGTTCTTATTGACGAACGATAACTATATTTTATCGATAACAAGTTAACAATCGATAACTTATGTGTTTACCAATAATAGCGATAACATTTAATATTACCGTTTACTGAAATGAATTCTTATATAATAATCAAAATATTTTCGATTACAATACTATGTTATCGAAAACTTAATTCCATAAATTACATTAAATAACCCATGGTCTATTATCTTTACGCTCGAGTATAGTAACATGTTATCGATAGTTGAAATTCAGAAGAATTTATTTTCCTTTTATTAATTTGTTTATTATCGATAACTATTAAATACAACAGGAACTTTCAATGTAGTAAAATTGGATATCTTTTCTGTCTAATCCTTTAACGTCTTATCTGAAGTACAAAAAAATGTATTGCTTCTCAGAAAATTTACAATCGATAACTTTTTGATTACAATAATATTATATGTTATCAGTAAAAATAAAACCGTACTTTAAATATAGAATAATAAATTATATCGATAAAGCTTCGATCACATTCATATGTTATCGATAACGGAAATCCAAACATTATCTCTAATATGTTATCGATAACTTTTCGTTTACAAAATGTATAATTAACAACTTTTTGATTGCAGTGATTTATAATCGATAACAGAAATACATTTTTTTTAATAAACTGAAACACAGAAAAAATTACGTTTAATTATCGAAAATAATATGTTTCGCTCACGCAGTAAGCTAAACAAGTATGAACTTTCTTTGAGATCCTCTGTATAAGAAATCTTCTAGCCATTGAATACGGTTTACATCGCTTTCAAAACATTTCATTTCAACAGTGATTCATTAGAAACGCTACTTAAGACTCTCGTAAAGACGTGCTTTCAAAAGAGTTAAAAAAAGAAACAATAACAGTAGTTTAGAGCAGTAAACTATGAGGGTGTATCGAATATTTCAAAAGAGCTGCACCAAAATGCCGCCGATAACAGCTTTTATAAGTGAACTTTAATTATTTTATCGACAAATAATATTCCTGAAGCAGAGAATGTTTAATAATATCGCCTCGTCCGTCGTATTATTTTATATTCTTACAACAAATAATTTCAATAATTTATTGTTTCATGTGCACACCATAATTAAATAAGAGATCAACCCTCTCTGTTAACTGTTAATTTAGATTTGCGATAACAATTTGTTACTTTAAATGCTTTCCTTTGAAAGTTTTTCGAAGCGAAATACGGTTTCAGTCGCATTCCCATTGCAAACCCCTTGACTTTTACCATTTTTTTTGGGCTGATTTGGCTTGTGTTTGTGTTTGCCTTTTGAAAATGTTTCTGATTTAAGGTTTCGAAATTAGATTTGCTAGCTGACAAGTTCGACTCTTTCGTAGTTCGTATTGTAATTTCAGTGTAATTTAATATGCGACACGCGTCTCTATTTCATTTCATTCTAACGGTAATTGTTTGTTGGCATTTACTTCGGGTTGTTAAGAGTGACACAAACACACAGGGTAAGTCAGTGAGTTGAGGCGAGTGTATGATTTTTGTCTGGAGCCGTAATTATATTTAAAAGGTTATAATTGTGGGGTGTTACTTGCAAATTAAGAGCAATAAACTGGTAATAGTTTAACAAAAGGTAACTAATCAGATAATATTTTTCCTTTTTTTTTCAGAGAAATCATTTGAAAATTTGTTTTTTTCTTTCTTTTTACAGTTTTACACACAGGGGTGCACTGTGCATTTTGAAAAGAACGAAAAGTATTAAAAGAACATACAAGTTCAATCTTGAAGTACTCGGAAAATATCAATGAAATCAATATAATATCGGGGTCTCCCAAGACAGTCAGCTGTTAAATATCTTTCATTCATGAACATTGTTTATATAGCAATCGAAGAATGCGTTAAAATATTTGTAGCTGACTATAAAAGTGACATTTCAATAACTTTCGAGGAGGAAAATGAAAGAAATTGGCAAATTTATAAAGAAAGTCAAAAAGGATGGAAGCTTGTGCACCTTTGCGATGTACCCACTGCCAAAAATATCGTTTCTAATAGAGAAGGAATGACGGATAATTCGAATTTGTCCCCAGTGTTCTCAGCAATTCGGCTTATCCTACGATTCATTATGATGGAACGCTTTGCATTTTGTTTTATACTTTACTGCAGCAATAAAGCCTGTAATAAATTTTTTACTGGTTGGTATTTGGAAAACCTGGAGGAGTAATCGGGCTGTATTTTATTGAAAATTACCCCGGAAGGACCGTTACCGTCAAATCTGAAAGTTATGTTCGTGCGATAAACGATATTTTTTGCCAGCAATTGAAAATTATAAACCAATCGCAGATACAACTGAATTTGAGAAGTTCCAGAACGGGAAAGTTCACGTTTTAGCAACGTTAATTGTTCATTATCACAGGATATAAGTACAGTTGTATTCATAAAAATAGGAGTGAGCCCATTGAAAAACAAAAGCTTAAATTTTAACAAATAAAAAACATGGTTTAATTCAATTTTTTGGTGTAATGTAATGTTGATTCAATACTAAATTATTAGAGTTATTCATTAATTAAATAAAGCTTTCAACAAGTAACAGTAAGTTTAAAAAAAAATATCTTAAAAAGTGCTGTTCAATATAATAGGAGTATTTCAGTTTTCATAAAAATTTACTATTAAAAATGTTAAAAATGCGTATGACTATAATCAGAAACTTTAAATACGATTAGTATTTGGTAGAATAGCCTTTACTTTTTATTACGGCAGCACATCTACGAGGCATGGAGTCAACTAAATTCTGACATCGTTTTAGTGGAATTTTATTCCACCCATCTTGCATTACAGACCACAACTCAGTTGCATTTGACGGTTTTCTCTCGGCAATATATTTTTTAACATCCCTCATAGATGTTCTATGGGATTAAGGTCAGGAGACTGAGCTGGCCACGCCATAACCTTTACCCCATTAACCCGAAACCACTAATTTGCTAATTTACTGGTGTGTTTCGGGTCATTGTCTTGTTGGAATATCCATTTTAGAGGTGTGGAATATGGTAACATCACTTCTCTCAAAATGCCAACATAGACGTTCCTATCCATTATGTCTCTAATTGGATGTATTGGGCCTACACCATTATATGAAAACCTTCCCCTTATCATTAGTTTTGCAGCACCATGTTTAACTGTCTTTTGTGTATACTGAGCTTTATATTTGGTGTTGGTCGGGCGTCTAACATGCTGTCTAGACCCAGTGCCACCAAATAAAACAATTTTGCTTTCGTCGGTCCACAATAAGTTCTCCATGTTTCTTTCGGACATTTGATATGTTCTTTGGCAAACTTTAAGCGTGCTGTTGCCTGTTTTGTATGTCAACAATGGCACCTTTTGTGAACTTCTTGCGAATAAATTGTTGTCCATCAGACGTCTACGAATAGTAGGGACACTTACGGCAAGATTCAGATCCATTTGAATTTTATTTGAAGACGCGGTCATCGACAGTAGATGTTTTGGCCTTGCGCCCACGCGTTTCGGGTTTTTTTATATTTTAATGTATTTGTGATCATTTGATCGGAGTAACTTAAGATTTCCTTAGTTTCTTTGTAAGTTTTGCCTTTATTTCGAAAATTTTTAATTAGTTTTCTCTTTCCTTCAGTACAGTGCTTTTTCGTCCTACTATTACAAAAATTTATGTGAATCACTGTAGAAAAAGTTTTAACTACATTTTTCCGTACTTATTTTTCACTTTTTTCTTTAAATTATGTGCTGTGTTATTTTTATTTTTAAAAGAACACTCACACTCCTATTTTTTTGATCAACTGAATTCAGGGGCAAACACAGAAATGAATCAATTTCATCGTAAATATTAAAGTAATTACGAGATTCTTTTTTGTATTTTATTTCTTACATATCGTTGTAACTACCATTAAAATATATCATGTTTTGCAAATTGGTAGAATAAAAAATTTTAACTTTGGAAATATTACATGGTAGCACTCCTATTATTTTGAACACAGCTGTATATGGCATTTTTATTATAAAAATAAGATCAAGATCGTGACATGTATATAGCTTCAATACTTCCATGCTCTTGTGGCGCAGGTCTGGTGGTAGAAAGTAAAGCCTCTAAGCCGGGGCTCCGTAGAATATCGTACACTCTAACCCAACTGTTGCAGTTGTCGCTCTGAATTGTGTATTCTAATTCCGGGTTTATTTGTTGTCAAATTCGAATACAAGATATTAAACATGTATTACTTGTTATTATCAATATTAAAAGAAAAAATATCTTAGAATATTGGCATTTAATGCCGCAGCATTAATTGATTTTAATTTTCATAAGATGATTAGTAGAGGACTTGCAAACATTTAATTCCCCTTGTCTTTCTATTGAAAACTTCTACACTGATTTGCATTATTAATAGCAACTGATTTAACGCCTGCTTCTGCAGCAAATCGTATTGTTATCGGTGTGATTTCCCACTGTTTTAATAACATATTGCCTTTGCCTATTTTTTAAATACAAAAGCAAACAATATTAAAAAGACAACAAAAAATTCGACTACAATCAAGCAGCAGACATCAAAGTCACGTGAGAAGACTAATTTGATTAAAGTTGCCACAGAAACGCAATAAAAAAAATCCACATAAACACTGTCACACAGCATGATGCTACTGACAACAACAAAAAAAAAAAATTAAGAAAAATTTCTCATACAAAATTTAAATATTTTGTTGTTATTCTTTTGCTGATGACTTCTCAACGACGTGATACTTTTAATAAAGATGAGTTTTTTTTTTATAATATTTTTGAATAACGGTAAAAAAGGCCTATAATAATATCTCTAATCAATAAATTAACAATAACAACACAAAAACACATACTCACGCTCTAACCCTGTGTTGGTTTACTAACCACTTATAGGCAGAATACGAGTTTAACACAAAAAATTGCAAGAAAAACTAACAAATCAACCCCAATTGGGAAGGCGAAGAGGCAGAAAAACATCAAAAAAATCTAATAAACAAGCGGCAAGCAAAACCACTCGACTTCATGCGGGTTAATGAATTTTCATCAACATAATCATTCTCTTCTTATTCTCTCCATTCCCACTCTCATCTCACACTCACTTGTACTCGCGCATTCAAACTAGTACTGATTGCCATCACTTGTGTGTGTGCGCTGCAGTAAAGTAAAGCATTAAATTCACAGCATATTTTACGGTTATTTAAAGGATAAAAGTATTTAAGTGTATGAGAACTGGAGAGTGAGTGAGAGTGCGAATGGCTCTATGCCTGTGTTTGTGTTTCTTATTGTTGTCAAGAGTGTTATGCCAACAATGATGACACTTTCAGTTTTTTCTCTTCTTCTTGTTCTTCTGCTTTTTATTTTATTGTTAAACAATATTTAATAAAAATTTTTGATTTTGTTAATTTCACATGCTGATAGGTCACGTGTTGACAATTAGTTGAGCACAAATATTTACTTATGACATCCATAACAACAACAACAACAACAATAACAACAGGAGCAATAACAAAAAACGTTAAAGACAAACATCTTTATACCAGACAACTTGTTCTACTTGCTGTTGTCTCTCTATGAGAGTCTAGGGCCCTTAAAACTGTCATTTTGTCAGTCAAATTTTTTTGCGAAAAACAAATACAAATTTACAGCTCCAAATTGGGTTGTAAAATACCCTAAAAAAAATTCAAATTAAAAGCCTGGTCTGGACATGATTTTAAAGAATGGATATTAATTTTAACAATGCGGTCTAATTGCTTAAACAATTTATGTACACTCTCTAATAAATTTTATTTTGGGGTTAAATCACGTACATGAAAATCAATTTGAATCCTAAACTGCAATTTAGTATTAAATTTGTCAATGACTTCCCTTTTCAATACTAAATTAGTCGACGACTTGCATTTTTTACACTAAATTTGTCGATGAGTTGCATTTCATTATAGCAAATTTATCGATAACTAGCATTTTTTATACTAAATTCATCGATGTGTTGTATTTCTTAATAGTAAATTTATCGATAACTAGCATTTTTTATACTAAATTCATTGATGTCTTGCATTTCTTAATAGTAAATTTATCGATAACTAGCATTTTTTATACTAAATTCATTGATGTCTTGCATTTCTTAATAGTAAATTTATCGATAACTAGCATTTTTTATACTAAATTCATTGATGTCTTGCATTTCTTAATAGTAAATTTATCGATAACTAGCATTTTTTATACTAAATTTATCGATAACTTGCATTTTATTATAGTAAATTGATCGATGACTAGCATTTTTTATACTAAATTCATCGATGAGTTGCATTTCTTAATAGTAAATTTATCGATGACTTGTATTTTTATCGTAAATTTATCAATGTTAAATCAAAGGAAGCAGAGCCCCAAAAACTAACTGGCAAGTTCTGATTAACCGGTTTGGACTTCGGATTTAAATAATGATCTGATTCTCTTAGAATCAAACTGAAAGCCATCCTGAAAGTCTAATAAGTTTGTTGCTAGACGTCGCCGTAGTCTAGTAGGTACTGTGTTGGCTTATTAGACGCAAAGCCAGGGTTCGAGCCCCAGGCCAGACATCAAAGACAAAATACAAAAAATATTTCTTCGGCGACTTCCTCTCAGCAGATTACAGGCAAAAACTCTGAGAGTAAATAAAATTGCCATGAAAAGTTTCTCAAAAATCTGTCGTTCAGAGTCGACTTTAAACTGTAGGTCCCACCGCTCATGTATAAAATTAACACACACAACATAAGTGGTGTGAGAAACTAGGACATTGTACAATGGGTCAATTCGACCTCCGGGTTCTGTACTTGTCTTAATTGACGAGTACACGTCCTCTAACCTTACCTAACCTAACCTAACGCTAGCTCCTTCAGACTACCGAGAAAGGATAAGTCAAATGAAAAAAGTCTGCGGTTAACCAGAGGCTGAAAAACACTCTCTTTCTTCTCAACCGATCTAGCTCTGCAGCAGTTAGACGAAGTGTTATCGCATACCTTCTCCACCTTTGTACCGCAGACTAGGAGAGTGACATTAAAAAGGATTCACTGATTCGCCTTGCAGCGTTTTACATTCCCAGACCAATGTTTTCTATTGTGTGTAAGACAATGTCCGATAATCACAAACACCAGTAAAGCCATAATGCCCCTGTATATTGTAATTAAAGAACCTGTGCGTTTAATGACATCCTATGTCGGGTCATAATTGGTTTTCCATCTAATATTTCCAACTCCAAAAGTTTAGTTTACCGTAGAGCACTCGAACACCCATGCTATGCGATGCAAATAACAGTTATTATGAATTGCCAACTGCTTAAGACATTAACGCAACCTTTTTACAGTACTTTTGCACGTTCTAGACGTCAAGATGAAATACTTGTTCATTCATTCTCATGCAAATAAATTTTTTAATTAAAAAAAATCGAACGAAAAAATAAAACGTAGAATAACATGTAGAAACATGACTGAAGAAAAGTAATACGAAATTTATATTCAAAATCTTTGTGTATGTGATGCCAAGAGAAGGAAGGGGGGTTTCCTCTTAATTGCAAAACGAATGAGCTCAGTTACATATGACTGTGTAAAGAAGTATATTTGTGTATGTGTAATATACACGTATACACGTAAGTGTGTGTGTGTATAAATTGCATATTTTTAATGTAAATCTAATGATTATTAAATGAAATAACGGTAACCACATAAAATGATAATACATGTGTGTGTGAGTACACTTTACAATACAAATATAAACGATAACATATCGTGACGATGAGAGTAGAACCAACTGACAACCTAACTCATGTGGAAATACTAGAGCGAACATCTTACAACATTCTCGAGACCCTTTCCTCAACCATTTTCAATGTGGCCTAAATATAGTGAAGCAAATATGAAGAGTAATACCAACTAAAATTGTAAATTACGTGCTTAGTGAGACCTCTTTAGTTCCCAAATTTTTTTTTTTAATCTGTGGAACCTAAACCAACTACGTTCATTGGCCCCATAACATCAGCAGCAGGAGAAATAGTCACATCTACTACTGGATCCCAGTTTATATGCAAATTCCGCATATAAACAGGAAAAAAAGCTTCTGAAAAGACGGGCTACTACGACGCTGATAGGTTCGCGTCTGAGGAGTGGAAAAAGAGGTTTGGAAGGATATAATTGGCAAAGGGAAGATGAAGAGAGAGAGGAGAACTTTTCTTAAGCCAAATCTTTTCGAGGCAATTTAAACTTTAGTTGCTACGGAAGCCATAAATTGGTCATTTCAACCCTTCAGTCAGGATTACAATCCAGTTTCTCACACCATCCATGTTGTGCGTCTTTGTTTTATCCACGAGGTGCGGGTCCTATAGTTTAAAGTCGACGTGAAAACAAAACAAGTGCCTGTAGAGCTTTATACCCTGGCCGAACAGAATTACAGCGAACTCCGTAAGCTTTCCCAGAGTCAATAAGTTACTTAAATAGACTCATACGAACATTTTGGTCTGACGTAGATTTCTCTCATTTGACTCAACCTTCTCGATATCGTTGATATACAGGGTGGCTGATATGTATTGCAACCAACTTCAGGTTGTTATCATTTGTAAACCGCTCGTCTGACAGCTGACAGATTTATTCCAGTGACAGTTCATTTTATTATTTACAAGCTTACAAAAGCATTTTAATCTATTGCATTCAGAAAAAAAGTTATTTGTGATGGAATTCAAGCGTGATAGTGTGATTGCTTTATATTTGACTGGAAAACCACGGGTGGCTATCGTTAGAGCCCTCCAGCATTTAAATGTGAATAAATCTTTTGTTTCTCGTACCATTGCTCGTTACCGTGATACTGGCAGTGTTGCATCGCGTCCAAAAAGTGGACGAAAAAAACGGTAACAACACCAGGAATGATCCGAAAAGTGAAGGTCAGATTTGATCGAAATCCACGCCGCAGTGGTAGAAAAATTGCTCGTGAGCTGAGCATATCGCGAGAACGGATGCAGCACATATTGAAAAAAGAGGATGGACTATAGCCATTGCAGTTCCAAAAAGTGCAAGAGCTCACCGATGGACAAAAAAAAGTTAGACTGGAAAGAGCCAAGGAGTTACTTCGCTTGCACGAAAGTGGCCAGTTACCGAATTTGGTTTTCTCCCATGAGAAGCCATTCCAAATTGAGCAGTTTGTGAACAAACAAAATGATCGGGTTTACTTGCCAAAGAGGTCAGCTGAAAATTTACACCTGCGATTGGCCACCAGAACTCAAGCGCCGCCGATGGTAATGGTGTGGGCCGCCGTAACGGCCGACGGCCACTCCCCGCTCGTATTCATCGACCGTGGGGTCAAAATAAATGCCGAATATTATCGGGAAAATGTCTTAAAGACAGTATTGAAGCCCTGGGCAAACAAACATTTCGGCCGCAGACCATGGACATTCCAACAGGACTCAGCACCACCGCACTCAGCACGCGTCAACCAAGAATGGCTTAAAAAGGAGGTTCCTCGCTTCATTTCTACCGCACAATGGCCACCAAAATCTCCGGATCTCAATCCGTTGGCCTTTTGCGCCTGGGGCATTTTGGAGAGTAAGATTCTCACTAAAAAATACCAAAGTGTCGATCATCTCAAGACGGCGCTTCGCCGGGAATGGGCCGAAATACCGCAGAGCCACTTTCGTGCAGCATGTGATGATTTTGTCGGCCGTTTGAAGGCCATAATTCGTACCAAAGGTGGCCAATTCGAACAAATCTAAACTGATTCTAAAATTTGATGTTTTTTGCTTTTGAACAATAAAATTAAAAAAAAATTAAAAAACAGCGCTTTACATTGTTGCATTATATATCAGCCACCCTGTACAACTGGATCGATCAGGAAATTCATTGCCCTCAAGCTGGTTTTCAGTTTGATTTTAAAGAAGATGCCGAGTGCCAATACCGGTTAAACAGGTCTCGTCAGTTAGTCTCTGAGGCATGAGCATATCATAACGGGCTGCTACCTGTGTTCAAGTGTATCTATTAGTTGGTCACTCTTCACCATTCATGCACACTCTCTACCAATTTCAGTGCTCGTAGTTATTCAATTTTCTTCTTTTTGTTTTTCCTTCGTTTTTCTTTTTTAATTGAGGATATTATGGTAAAACACATGTCAGATTAAAAAAAGTGAAAGAAAAAATTAGAAAAAAGTTTTTGCATAAGAATCTGACAAAATTCTCTAAAAAAAACAAAATAAAACAAATACAGACACAAATAAGGATTTAATTTATATGGTGCCTATAAAATAAGCAGAGAGAAAAGGATAACAGCAGCACTAAGCTCTCTACTATCACCACCAAAGAGAACAAAAAAAAAATAACGTCAAAAACTTCAGGGTACAGTTAGAATAACGTTTTGTGATTGGCCGAGAGCTGATTTAAGAACAGAAAACCGCCCCTGTTTTTCGTTAGAACAACAACACAACAACAATAGCAACAACCAAAAAGGAATTCAAACAATTACCAAGTTTTTTTTAAGCCAGTTTGTACCCGTTTTTACGTTTTCGTCCTTTTCCATTCCATTTTTAACTTCTCATCATCGTAGCAACATAATCCCCCATCATTAGTTCATGACGATGACGATGACGATGAAGATGAGTGTACGTATGTTTATGAAAGTGAGTGTGTGTGTTAACGCAAGTGTATGTATATATGTGTGTGTAGGTCTGTTTGAATGTAAAATTATTTCTGCAGACAATTTTTATTTGCCTTGTTAAGTACCCATTTTAAGTCAGTTAGTTGGGTAAGAAAAAAAGGAGGAAAAAGAGGATGAAGTGCTGCTTCCCCCCCTACCCCTTATGGTCACAATACCAAAAAATTAAGTTGCAAAGGAAATTTTTGTGTTTTTTTTTTTTGGGGGGGGGGGAGTGAGCTGGTTAAATACTTTAGTGTTTGCTGCTGCTGTTGGCTGTGTTGACCTAAAGTCTAACTAGGCTATGGAGGGGTAGTATCTTACACTACTGAACTGAACATTGTTAAAATTAAGATCTAATTATTATTTCTATTCTTTTAGGTTTTTTTTTGTTTTTTTGTTGTTGTTGTTGCTGTCATATTAATTATCTTTCTGTAAAAGTATTGCGATGTCACGTTAAGGCTCTTCAAATCGAATTACGCTGTTGCCAGTATTTGGCAAATTATTGTAATTATTTTGTTATGTTTTAAATATACAAGAAAAACAATCGCTTTAGGCAATCAATTCATAGAAAACATAATTAAAAAGCCATATCAAAGCTTTTTTTCGTACGCAGATAAATTTTTACAAATGCTTTAAGAACTACTCATGCAGCCTACTCCTAAGAATTTATGTACATGGATTCCGAAATAAGGCCTGAGCATAAATCGCAATAAGAAGGAAGGATCTTTTTGGCAACACTGGTTTAAACAGCTCACGCACGTTTCGTATTTTGTTTCACACTGTCAAACATCTTCAGTTTGGTCTCTAATTTAACCATGAATCGTCTTACAAACGAACAACGCTTGCAAATCATTGAATTTTATTATCAAAATGCGTGCTCTGTTAAGAAAGTTCATCGCGCGCTTCTTCCATTTTATGGTCAGTTTTATGGTCGACCCACTGAAGCGGCTATTCGGGCTATTGTGACTAAATTTCGTACCAAATTTACATTGTTGGCCATTAAACCACCAACACGCTTACCGTAGAGTGTGAACTGAAGAAAATATCGCAGCTTTATCGGCCAGTGTTAATGATGACCATCAATTACACAGCCCTGCATGGGTTTTGCAAATAAGATTGCTCTAGGTGTTTCCGAAAGCATTTTGTGCGCTAAACACGAATCTGGTTTCAAAAATTTTCCACCACGTCAGGTTTTCGAGAAAAAGGGGGTTGAAAACCCTAAAAATAGCGTTTTTGGCCATTTTTGAAACATTGTAGAGCTCAACACTGACGTGCTAGAACCATCGCTATTGTTAGAAATTGACAATTGATCTTTGCTCTTTAAAATGAGCCCAAAGCCAAATTCTTTGCATACACCCTTAAAGTAGGGGGTGGGTTTATGTCAAGGGGTGCAAAAGAAAACGAAACACATTGCGGAGGTCCTTAAAAATTAATCAGATTTACTTGAAAATTGTTACTCAGGGGTTTTTACAGATCTTCATTCAGAAGACGGTTACAGATCTTCATTCAGATTTAATAAATTCAAAATGGCGGATCCAATATGGCGGTCGAGGTTTATAAAAATTAATCAGATTTACTTGACCGCCATATTGGATCCGCCATTTTGAATTTATTAAATCTGAATGAAGATCTGTAATCAGTGACCCCAAAAACCCATGAGTAACAATTTTCAAGTAAATCTGATCAATTTTTAAGGACCTCCGTAATGTGTTTCGTTTTCTTTTGCACCCCTTGACATAAACCCACCCCCTACATTAAGGGTGTATGCAAACAATTTGGCTTTGGGCTCATTTTAAAGAGCAAAGATCAATTGTCAATTTCTAACAATAGCGATGGTTCTAGCACGTCAGTGTTGAGCTCTACAATGTTTCAAAAATGGCCAAAAACGCTATTTTTAGGGTTTTCAACCCCCTTTTTCTCGAAAACCTGACGTGATGGAAAATTTTTGAAACCGGATTCGTGTTTAGCGCGCCAAATGCCTTCGAAAACACCTGAAGCCATCTTATTTGCACAAAAAAGTCAAAATTTGCAGGGCTGTGTTATCGATTCGTCGCCGTTCGCAGCAATTGGGCCTCTGTTACTCAACAACGTGGAAAATTTTGTGGAGGGATTTAGGTGTGAAGCCTTTCAAAATACAGCTGGTGCAAGAATTGAAGCCGAATGACCTACCGCAACGCAGAATTTTTGGTGAATGGGCTCTTGGAAAGTTGGCCGAAGATCCGCTTCTTTATCGAAAAATTGTGTTCAGCGACGAAGCTCATTTTTGGCTCAATGGATACGTAAATAAGCAGAATTGTCGATTTTGGAGTGATGATCAGCCAGAAGCATTGCAAAAGCTACCAATGCATCCAGAAAAAGTCACAGTTTGGTGCGGTTTATGGGCTGGTGGCATCATTGGACCGTACTTCTTCAAAGATGCTCCGAATCGTAATGTAACTGTGAATGGTGAGCGCTACCGTGAGATGATATCCAACTTTTTTTTGCCCAAAATGCAAGAGCTTGACTTGCATGACATGTGGTTTCAACAAGAAGGGGCCACATGTCACACAGCATGCGTAACAATAGACTTATTGAGAGGCGAGTTCGGTGAACATTTTATTTTACGTTCGGGACCGGTCAATCGGCCGCCTAGAGCGTGCGATTTAACGCCTTTAGATTATTTTTTGTGGGGCTATGTTAAAGCTCATGTCTATACAGATAAGCCCGCTTCAATTGACGCATTGGAAGACAACATTGAAGCATTTATTCGTGAGATACCGGCCGAAATGTTGGAAAGAGTGTGCCAAAATTGGACTAAGCGGATGGACCATTTGCGGCGCAGTCGCGGTCAATATTTGCATGAAACAATCTTCAAACATTAAATTGTATGGACCGTACTATCGATTCAAATAAAGATTTCATGCATTTTTCTGAATTGTATGTGTTTTTTTTGAGAAATTTTCCTGTAGCTCTTAAAAAATTACCCATTAAAAGATAGAAACGAAGAGAATGACCATAACAAATCAATGGTAAGGTTCTAAGAGGTACTGCTCTATTTGACAACTACAGTATTTTCCAGGCGAAGGTCACTGCTAATTTGAAACCCATGGAATTCTTGTTGAATATCTTTTAATTTGCACGGACAGACAGGTTGCACTCAAAGCCCTAAGACAGAATGACCATGAAAGAATGAAATGAAAAGAATTCTAGAAGTTGCCAAAATGAAAATAGATGGAGTATAAACAGAATAACAGATAATGCTGTCCTACATTGAAGCCGTAGCTAGTGTGTTGGCTTATTAGATGTGAATCTTCGGTTCAAATCCCAGGTTAGACATCAAATTGAAAATATACTTCCTCTCAGCAGATTTCTGGCAAAAAGTCTGAGCAAATAAAATTGCCATTAAGTTTCTCAAAAATCTGTCGTTCGGAATCGACCTTGAAACTGTAGGTCCCGCCACTCATGTATAAAAATTACCGCACACAACATCAGTGGTGTGAGAAGCTAGGTCCTAATCCTGTCTAAAGGGTTGTAATAACCAATTATGTATGTATGTATGTATGTGGTCTAGCAGGTAGTGTGTTGGCTTATTAGACGTGAATCCCGGTTCACATCCCAGGTCAGGCATCTCCAATTAAATGAAATGTGAAAAACATTTCTTCGGCCATTTCCTCTCAGCAGATTTCTGGCAAAAACTCTGAGACTAAATATAAAATTGCCATGAAAAGTTTCTCAAAAATCTGTCGTTCGAAGTCGACTTTAAACTGCTGGCCCCGCCACTCATGTATAAAATTAACGCACACAACATAAGTGGTATGAGAAACTAGGTCGTAAACCTGAATAAAGGATTTTAATAACCAAATAGAGAAACAACAACAACAAATGTTATTAAAAAGAAGTGAATCCTGAAATCAATATTTGTACGAATCAATCAAAGTATGAAAATGTTTGAGGTTTTGCAGTTCATACTCGTACTGCATAAAACATATATTTTTTTCAATCCAATAATTTTAGACATGCTGCGATTATAACAAAAACAATTTCAAATTGACCAAAAGTTACATTTAAAAATGGTAAAAATAATATGATAATGCGGTTATAACCGATTTTATTTCCAACTGTTTGAAAATGCATACACACACACACACATACATACGGCTTCAAATGCACGTATGTATGTATATATTATAGAATATGAGTTTATAACGGGTACTCCCATTTTTCAATATTAAAAGTACAGTTAAATAAAAATACTACACACATAAAGCTATGATTTCAATGGAACTTTTATGCAATTATAATACTAGAACCTCGGCTGTAGTCGATCTTTTTAAGACAATTTTCGATCACTTTTTCGCTTATTTAGGAAGATATGTCGATAATAACTTGATGAATATTGATTGCTAAATCAGGAGCACTGACACAGTAGACCCACAAAATAAAGGGTCCGCCAAATAACTTCTTTTTTTTGAAAATGCCTTAAAAAAACTACTGAATATTTTCTCAAATTTCTTTTTTTATTTGAAAGTACAATCCTTCCGGTTAATAATGGAAAATAATTTCATTCAAATGGCTGCCTCGTATGGCCTACACCAGAAGATGCCGATTTTGGCAAAAAAATCATCTTTTCAGACGAAGCTCATTTTGATCTTGGCGGGTATATAAACAAGCAAAATTGTCGCATTTGGGGCTCAGAAAACCCGCACGCATACATTTAAAAGCCGACGCACCCAAAACAAGTCACTGTTTGATGCGGATTTTGGTCCAGAGGCATAATTGGGCCATTTTTCTTCGAAAATGAGCAAGGAGTGGCCGTTACAGTCAATGGCGATCGTTATTGGGCCATGTTGAACGAATTTTTGTTCACAAAAATTGAAGAGGAGGATATTCGTAACATTTGGTTTCAACAGGACGGCGCTACGTGCCACACAGCCGAAGCTACACTCGATGTTTTGCGCCTTGTTTTTGAAGATCGCATTATCAGCCGCAGAGCTGATGTCGTTTGGCCACCTCGGAGCTGCAATTTGACACCGTTGGACTATTATTTGCGAAGTGCCGTCAAAGATAAGTTGTTACGCCCGCAAACCAGTCCCAATTGACGCTTTAAAGGACAATATTCGTGAAGCCATTGGTGAAATACAGCTGCACACAATCGATAATGTGCTTAAAAATTGGACCGATCATGTAGGCTTCTACATGGCCATCCGAGGCAACCATTTGAATGAAAGTATTTTCCATTATTAACCGGAAGGATTGTACATTCAAATAAAAAAAAGAAATTTGAGAAAATATTCAGTAGTTTTTTTTTAAGCATTTTCAAAAAAAAAATGTTATTTGGCGGACCCTTCACAAGTTCAAATCACATAAACTTTGTGGCCAAATTATATCGCCAACACATGAAATTATGGTTTCTGAAAACTGCTCATGCAATAAAGCCAAAATTGGTTATGTTTTGAGCGGCTTTTGGCACCAATTTGTTGAACCCACAAATCGTCCTTACTTACTTAATTCGTCATTACGTTCCTTTAGTCAGGAATACGACTTAGATTCTTACACCACCCAAGTTGTGTGTGTTAATTGTGTCTATGAGAAGCGTCACATACAATTTATCTTCAACTACAAACGATAGATTTTTGAGATACTTTTCATGCCAATTTTATTTGGTCTCAGAGTATTTGCCAGAAGACTGCTGAGAGAGAAAGTAGCCGATGAAATATTTTTTAAAATTTCGTTTTGTTCGAGATGCCTTTTCTTTGGTTTGAACCATGATCACACGTCTAATAAACCAACACACTGCCTACTAGACCCTGGCGACTATCATACAGTCCAGTTCATAATATTTCACTCTAGATGAACAAACAGTTGGTTATCACACTGTCATAGCACTCTGCATTACCAGTAATGGTTCTTTCTGGGTCACTTTAAAAAATGTGTGGCACTTTTTCCTAATGCAAAGAGTTTTTCGTAAACACTACTAGGTTTTACAAGCCTCCTTAGTGACAATTTACTGCGTTTCTTGCACTTGCACACTAGGCACATATCGGCGCTTCCGTTCTATAACATTCTAAGTCGAAAAAGTGTGTTTTGAGTAATGAGCTCTCAAAGAATTCACGCGACATACGACCATATGTGTATTCTAAGGAGATTTTTCCCTATAACTTCGGAAAGGATCGGCACATCTTAACCAAATTTTGACAGTATTTAAGTTAGAGAACGTAGAATTTAAAAATGCAAGAACTTTAAAAACGTTCTAAGTACACTTAGAACGTTATAGAATGGAGGCGTCGATATCTACGGCATTGCGAATAGTCAGTCGGCTGCAATTGCTTCTTGAGTTGGACTTTCTATGCATGGATCAATTGCTGACAATCGGCAAATTCGAATTACCAGTCACATTTCGATGATGCACAGGATGATGTGGTTCATCCGTAGTGCTGCCAGTCTCTCTGCCAAATGTCTTCCACAGTAGATCCATGTAATGCTAGAAAAGTGGTTGCGTTTGAATACCCACGCTTTATGGTAAAAGTTTAACCAACTTTTTATGCATTCTAAAGGGTTAACCCGTTACAACACATACAGTATTGATGGCATATTATAAAATATGTGTTCATATTATAAAATTGATATGCAGGTTACACGCATTCATTTTGCATACACATTTATGTTGTTGTTGTTGGATTTTCTGATATTCATAAATACGTATGCATCAGAATATGCACGTACACACACACACACATTTATAAGCAACATCATATTGCGTACATTAAATTCATTAAATGCCACAATTATTGTAATTAATTTATGAACAAAGAAAGAAAAAAAAACATTAATTGATGCGGAAAAGAGAAAAAGAAAATCATCAATTATTGTATTTCATTGCATATGTATGAATATGTACATACATAACCGAGAATGTATGTATGTATGCATTTATGAATGCACATACATATGTACGAATATAAGTATGCTTGGTTTGGTATTTCTATCGATTATCCGTGATAGTGTTGTTGTTATTGGTATAATGCATCATAGCATTTATGTGTACATGAATTCTATGAAAATATTACGTACTTATGACAGTTAATTTCACAAATGACCTGGGGAGGGAGTCGAATATGTTAATTTGATATCGAACAATAAACGAACATTCATCCATTCCAACATACATACACATATTCACATGAATTATGAATACAAACTATTTATGAAAGCAATTGATTGATTGGCGAAATTCCAAAATACTATACATATGTACATACATCATATGCATGGACATCTATTGTTACGTTTTTACATTTTAAAAAAACGAATATTTCTTGTGAATTTGAGTGTTATAATATTAAATAACAAAATTTTTATTGAATGTTATCCATTCTTCTTTATTTATTTAAATAAAACCCGTATTTATTTAAATTAAATCAAATTATCAATTTTCGGACCTGGTAAATCCTTTTGCTACAAGGATCAAAAGGCACATCGTATTGTTTATTACAAATGACTGGCAACATTAGCTTTTTCTCTATTTATACCTCATTAGAGTTCTGACAAGTTCTAGAATCTAATTGTTGATTTGTTATTGTTATTCTCTTCATTTCTATCTTTCCAGTTCTCTCTAAAGGGTGTTTTTTATAGAGGTATAGAACTTTAAGTTGGCATTACTTTTCAAGATGGCGACCGATTTAACAGCTGTCAAGTGATTTATTCTCAGTTTGGTTTGGCAATTCATCATGAATAGACTCACGCCTGAACAACGCTTGCAAATAGTGCCCAAAACGAGATTACCGTTGTTCCCGATTTTCATAAGCGAATTTTGTTTAGCGATGAAGCGCACTTCTGGTTGAATGGCTAAGTCAACAAACAAAACTGCCGCATTTGGAGTGAAGATAATCCTCAAGTGTATGTGGAAACACCGTTACATCCAGAAAAACTGACTGTTTGGTGCGCTTTATGGGCTGGTGGAATCATTGGTCCGTACTTTTTCAAAAACGATGGTGGCCAGAACGTTACAGTCAATGGTGATCGGTATAGAGCCATGATTACTAACTTTTTCATTCCTGAATTGAATAACCATGATGTCCAGGAGATGTGGTTTCAACAAGACGGCGCAACATGTCACACAGCTCGTGCCACAATAGATTTATTGAAAGACACGTTTGGTGACCGCCTAATTTCACGTTTTGGACCTGTGAATTGGCCTCCAAGATCTTGTGATTTAACACCGCTAGACTAGTTTCTGTGGGAATATGTAAAGTCATTGGTCTATGCGGTAAAGCCACAAACGCTTGACCATTTGGAAGACAACATTCGCCGTATTATTGCCGATATACGGCCACAAATGTTGGAAAAAGTCATCGAAAATTGGACGTCCAGATTGGACTACATCCGCGCCAGCCGTGGCGGTCATATGCCAGAAATCATATTTAAAATGTAATGCCACAAGATTATCTTTCGAATAAATAAAATTCATGTCAATCGAATAATCCATCGTTGTTTTATTGCAACTTAAAGTTCTATACCTCTATAAAAAAACACCCTTTATATCGTAGGACCTTGATCGCAGACTGCTTGTCCGAGTAAATTAAGAGATATCCAACAAAAATTGCATCGCTTCCAATATGACAATTAACTCCGTCCGTTGTCATACAGCTTATACGAAAGTCTACGTACAGCCTACTCTGTACCGCATTTTGAAATCATCGTTATATACCTCATAAGGCTTAATAAGAACATGCGGATACTCAAGTCATGAGACTGTCAGTCATTAGGGCATGACAGTGGACCTGTGAGGAAGCCCGGAAATGAACACAATAGTACAATTTTACAAAAAGAATAAAAGTTCTTAATTGATTGAAGTCAAATATCTGGGAATAGACATGGAAAGGCTACACATGCCATAATGGTATGCAGGGAATTCGTGGAAATACAAGCCAAGAAATATCCAGAAAAATAGTGACTAATTGGACAATTATCTGCATAGACAGAACTAATCTGAGAACAGATCAATGGAAGTTAGATAAGATACAGAGACTAGCGTGTGTTGATATAACATGGGCAATAAGAACTTGTCCAACAGCGGTGCTGGAAGCTCTGTTAGATTTAAGTGCCTTGCACATTGCAGTGAAGACCAAGGCTTTTTAGAGACGAAGGTTAGATTGATGGGAGATAATTCTCACATGAAATTCATTAGGGGATTTCAGGACTCAATTGGCTGAAAGATCAATCCTTAACTGTTCCATGGACAGAACTGTTGGAATCCATGATGTTAGGAAGTGAGTGCTTCGAAACGGATCTTAGTAACAGAAATGAATGGAGTAATCTGGAAGCTGCATACTCTCTCTAAAAGAGGGATTTTATGGTACGTAAATGGGTCAACATCAGATCTTGTAACAGATGCAGGAATTTTTGATCCCAGAATGAAATAGTGCGAGCCCATGGTGTAACTCACAGGTATCTTCAAAGCGGAAGTTTATCATAATGAAGGATGGACTCTATTCAAACTGGATAGGAATTATAAAAGACTACTATCTGAAAATCAGGTGGCCACTTAAGCACTCGGCTCTTATAATGTTAAATCCATGATAGAAGGCCAGAGATTATGCAATTGTGTATAACAAATAAAGCTTTATTTGGAGTGGAAATGCACTGTTTGATTGCCTTAACCTGACTCTGTCTATAAGAGGCCAATAAGCCCTTCCATCCTCAGAGAGTTAAACGAAAATAAAGTAGAAGTAGAAGTATTTTTTATTCATTAGCTCATCACGTTTTACCAAAAATTGTTCTCATTTATAAAAACTTCACAAAATAATTACCCGGAGATAATTAAACACAAATTGCAGAATGAAAAAATGAAGAATATGTCACAATAATTGAATTGAATTCTCTCATAATTATTTACAATTTCCACAAAATGAGAATAACAACTACAAACACAAAACAACAATACAAAAACTGTAATAATTTTTTATTACAATACAGCAACAACAACAACAAGAAGAAGCAGAGAGAGAGAGAGAAAGAGAAAAATCAATACGATGAAGAATACTTAAGTCATTTATGGTTGAAATTCATATATATTATATGTATTACAACAACAACACGAACAACATTAGCAATGAAAACCGTTAACAAACTTGTGTGAGGATTCGAATGACGATGATGAACTCTACACAACGAATACTAACAACAACTACCCCCCTCAGACCCATACCAATACCAATGCATGTACAACTTGGTATTTAATGATATAAAAAAAAAATACTTTGACATGCTGACAAACAAGCAACACGAGAGAGAGAGAGTACAAGAAAGAAAGAGCATATAACTGTACATATTTAATTCTCATAAATAACACACTAATTGGGAAAACGAATTACCCATGTAAACATGATGTTCACATGTACTATGCATGGGGATATGAGAAAATTATCAAACAAACAACAACAAAAAAAGCTCATAATAATAAAACTGGAAATCTGTTGAAAAATTTTGTTTTTTAAGGCTTATGTCCTTATAAAAAATGCCCCCAAATTATAAAGAGAGTTAAAGAACGTACATTTATAAACGTTTTATATAGCTTAGAAAGAGACAACTATATGTGTCTGTTCATTTTCAAAGGATTTTACAAAAATGGGCGTAAACATTTTATATGCGATAGTGTGCGTGTGTGTGTGTGTGTGTGGATGTATATGTGATTGTGAAAAGTTGCTCTTTTAACTTGAGGAAAAGGGATGATTTTTTTTTAATGGAGATAATGGCTGATATAAAGCATATAAATTGCAGCATCATATACATTTTTTTTTCCTTTAAGCACTTAACCTTTTAAGGGGAGCAGACTTTATGTGTAGACCTAAGAAGCAGAGAACTAAATAACATCAAAACTTGTAGCTTATGGATCTTGGAGAACACAGAAGTGGTTGTGGAAAAGCCATTAATGCTACAGTCCGGTGAGCTTTATAATCTGAAGGCAATATTGGGTTGTATTTTTCCGAAAACGAAACGGGAAGAACTGAGTTTTTTGGGATGCAATTTAAGATTAGGAATTGAACGATATGGGGTTACAATAACACAGCACCGCTAGCCACACAGCACTTTAGTTTTTTGCAGTTTTCAAAAAGATTATTGGCCCCAAAGATAACCTTTGTCAAGTTATCGTCAAGATAACTTCCTAAATAACCGAAAAACGATTGAAAATTACTTTAAAAATATTAACAGCTGCAATAAATTCAGGTGCGGTTATAAAGGGTGTTTTTTTATAGAGGTATAGAACTTTAAGTTGCAATAAAACAACGATGGATTATTCGATTGACATGAATTTTATTTATCCGAAAAGATAATCTTGTGGCATTACATTTTAAATATGATTTCTGGCATATGACCGCCACGGCTGGCGCAGATGTAGTTCAATTTTCGATGACTTTTTCCAACATTTGTGGCCGTATATCGGCAATAATACGGCGAATGTTGTCTTCCAAATGGTCAAGCGTTTGTGGCTTTACCGCATAGACCAATGACTTTACATAGCCCCACAGAAAGTAGTCTAGCGGTGTTAAATCACAAGATCTTGGAGGCCAATTCACAGGTCCAAAACGTGAAATTAGGCGGTCACCAAACGTGTCTTTCAATAAATCTATTGTGGCACGAGCTGTGTGACATGTTGCGCCGTCTTGTTGAAACCACATCTCCTGGACATCATGGTTATTCAACTCAGGAATGAAAAAGTTTGTATTCATGCCTCTATACCGATCACCATTGACTGTAACGTTCTGGCCACCATCGTTTTTGAAAAAGTACGGACCAATAATTCCACCAGCCCATAAAGCGCACCAAACAGTCAGTTTTTCTGGATGTAACGGTGTTTCCACATACACTTGAGGATTACCTTCACTCCAAATGCGGCAGTTTTGTTTGTTGACGTAGTCATTCAACCAGAAGTGCGCTTCATCGCTAAACAAAATTCGCTTATGAAAATTCGGGAACAACGGTAATCTCGTTTTGGGCCCATTCGACGAATCTACGCCTTACTTGATGATCGTTTGGCTTCAAATCTTGCACGAGTTGGATTTTGTAAGCACGCAAACCAAGATCCTTCCGCAAAATCTTCCATAAAGTGGATGGACACAGATCCAATTCCTGTGCTCGATGGCGGATGGACTCATTCGGGTCTTCCTCAATGCTACGCTCTACAGCAGCAATAGCTTCTTCTGTACGCACCGTACAGCGTCTCTGGGGATGCGAGTTATCAATAAGAGTAAACGTGGTGCGAAAACGTTCCATGGTTAATCGAATTAACTGCTCTGATGGACGATTTTGTCGACGATAAAATGGACGTAGTGCGCGATACGTTTTCCGCACAGAACCATTATTTTCGAAATAAAATTTCACTATTTGCAAGCGTTGTTCAGGCGTGAGTCTATTCACGATGCATTGCCAAACCAAACTGAGAATAAATCACTTGACAGCTGTTAAATCGGTCGCCATCTTGAAAAGTAATGCCAACTTAAAGTTCTATACCTCTATAAAAAACACCCTTTACATGCTACCCTACTTTGGAGTGCTGAATACAAATGAGAGGAAATTTTAAACAAATACAGACGGCACGAGTCAACTCTTAACAACTGAAATGTTCGAATCGGCAATTCAAAAAAAAAAAAAAAAAAAAAAAAAAAAAAAAAAATAGAAAACACCCTTTATAAATGACACTTTATTTTATTTCAAGCAATAGATTGAAATAAAAATTTTGTTTAAATGAGTGTGTCATTTAACTCTGCTTTTGAAACCAAAAGATGGATACCGCATGCCTTATGAAACTGTTTTTCTCTTAGCTTCACTTTCCAAGGGTTAAGTTTGCGTTTGAACAGCTCGCTATTGCGAAGGGGGTTGCAAACGAACTAAAAGGATAATTGAATTGCATGCTGCTCGATGATGCTAAAATTCTATATTATGGGTGGGTTTACGAGCACATCATACGTAAATCGGCCAAAGTATGTGTGTAGCAGGAAAGAAAGTGAAAAAAAAACAATGAATGGCAAGACAATTTCAGAACATTAGCCAACCCAAGTACAGATTTTGTGGTATATTCTGGTTAAATCACTGTTAATGCAACCGTCAACGAGTAAACAACTAACGGTTATCATTTTTTGTATGTTTTTCTACTGAAATACTTTGCAACAAAAATAATATTAAAAAAAAAAACTGTGAGTGAAAAGTTTAACGGTGGCTTAGGTTTTAAAAGAAATTTTCAATTAATTGTGTTAGAAAGTAAATTAAAACAAAAACAAACAAAAAGGAATATTTAGTATGTCTATACAAATAACGGAAAATATAACAACAGCAACAGCAACAGCAAATTTAAAAACAAAATTACCACAAATAATGCATCAACAACAGCAACTTTCGCCTCAACAGCAGCAACAAACTAATTCCGTAAATAATACAGTCACAGCAACAACAACAACAACAATGGTATCCTCAAAGACACCATTTTCCATAGAACATATTTTATGTCAAAATTTAAACAACAATAATAATAACAACAATAATCATAATCAAAACCATAACAACAATAATAATAATAGTGTTAGTGTTTCAAATAAATTAAAATCTTTAACAAAAAATTCTTTAAAATCATCAAGTGATAGTGATAAATTAAGAAATTCAACAGCATCATCACTGCCCTCTAGTGAATATAATAATAACAACAACAACAATAATAATAACAATAATAACAACAACAATAATAATTTAAATAACAAATTACATTCAAATAATCGCCATGAAACGGAAGACTATCACCGTGTTATGCACCGTGAAAGGTGAGAAAATTTCAAAGAAACAAAAAAATGAAACAAAAAATTGATTTTATTTGAGTAGGATACTTAGTACGCAATAATTTATTGTAGAAAAAAAGGGGAATTTAATTTAAAATAAATTGAAAATAAAAAGCAAAAAGTCCAAAAAATTACAAGCAATAGTGTAATCAGCCTCATTTGAATTCTCAATAACAGTTCTTCTAGGATAATTTTTAAAAATCTAAGGCCCAATGATACCTCAACATCATCATGTGCACCACGAAGCGACTTTATTCGGATACAATGGCTTTTGCACAATCACTTCTGGGTTCTCCTGAATTTTTAATGTAGACATCGAGCGAGCATTGAGATTTATTGCACTGAAAAATTGTTGCTCTATAGCGCTGTGAATAATCATCCAAGCAATCGAAAAATTAGATTGCAATGATGCTCAAGCCTGAGCTTATCTTCAACGCTTTCAGTCTCTTTATATTTCTCTAAAATTTTGCCAATGCTTTGCACGTTGAAATCACCACTCTATAGTAAAACGAGTTATAAAACGATTCATATTCATGTATGGCAAACCTTTCACTAAATAGATTGTAAAGGGTCCGCCAAATAACTTTTTTTTTTGAAAATGTTTTAAAAAAAACTACTGAATATTTTCTCAAATTTATTTTTTTATTTGAAAGTACAATCCTTCCGGTTAATAATGGAAAATAATTTCATTCAAATGGCTGCCTCGGCTGGCCATGCAGTAGCCTACACCAGAAGATGCCGATTTTGGCAAAAAAAAAATCATCTTTTCAGCTGAAGCTCATTTTGTTCTTGGCGGGTATGTAAACAAGCAAAATTGTCGCATTTGGGGCACAGAAAACCCGCACGCATACATTGAAAAGCCGACGCACTCAAAACGAGTCACTGTTTGGTGCGGATTTTGGTCCAGAGGCATATTTGGGCCATTTTTCTTCGAAAATGAACAAGGAGTGGCCGTTACAGTCAATGGCGATCGTTATTGGGCCATGTTGAACGAATTTTTGTTCACAAAAATTGAAGAGGAGGATATTCGTAACATTTGGTTTCAACAGGACGGCGCTACGTGCCACACAGCCGAAGCTACACTCGATGTTTTGCGCCCTGTTTTTGAAGATCACATTATCAGCCGCAGAGCTGATGTCGTTTGGCCACCTCGGAGCTGCGATTTGACACCGTTGGACTATTATTTGTGGGGTGCCGTCAAAGATAAGTTGTTACGCCCGCAAGCCAGTGACAATTGACGCTTTAAAGGACAATATTCGTGCAGTCATTGGCGAAATACAGCTGCACACAATCGATAATGTGCTTAAAAATTGGACCGGTCGTGTAGGCTACTGCATGGCCAGCCGAGGCAACCATTTGAATGAAATTATTTTCCATTATTAGCCGGAAGGATTGTACTTTCAAATAAAAAAAGAAATTTTAGAAAATATTCAGTAGTTTTTTTTAAGGCATTTAAAAAAAAAAGTTATTTGGCGGACCCTTTATCTCAGTTAAAACAAAAGATATTTTTCAGTCGATAATCTCGTTTTAGAACCTGCGCATTATATCCAAATCATGCTTGTCAAAGTATTCTTGTCAGAGCATCTAATGATTGGATTTTAAGCTTCTTCAAAGGCGCGAATAAATTTTTAGTATACCAGGGGTCGACTGCTATCATTAATAGAATTTTGTTTTGGCTTAATTTTATTCCCCATCGGACCGATCACTTCTCTAATAAGTTCGTGAATGCAGACGGGGCGCTTCACTAGAATTTATTTGATTACTTAGGAGGGAGTAAGCTGTGATGGGGTCGCCGTGGTCTAGTAAGTAGTGTGTTGGCTTATTAGACGAAAAGCCAGGGTTCGAGCCCCAGGCCAGACATCAAAATAAAATACAAAAAAAGTATTTCTTCGTCGACTTCCTCTCAGCAGATTTCTGGCAAAAACTCTGGGAGTAAATAAAATTGCCATGAAAAGTTTCTCAAAAATCTGTCGTTCGAAGTCGACGTTAAACTGTAGGTCCCGCCTTTCATGTATAAAAGTAACGCACACAACATGAGTGGTGTGAAAAGCTAGGCCGTAATCCTGACTGAAGGGTTGTAATGGCCAATTATGTATGTATGTATGTAAGCTGTGATGTAGATATTATCATTTGTTGACATATCCGCAGTATACGGAATGGTTTAGGAAACCCCGTGCTAATAGAATGAGGAGTGCAGATAGCCCCACTCATCAAAAGTTGAGAAAAAAAAAGTCAATTTCAAGCAATATTCTAACTTAAAAGACTGCATTTGACTAAACAGAAAGAATTGCTTCATCAAGACAATACACCAGTTTACACGGGCAAAATCGATGAATGGGTTGATTGTGAATATCAACCGTCGCTAGCGCAGACGTTTTTTCCTAAACTTTCGATTTATTCCGATGAATTTTTTAGGCATACACTGCAGAATTCTTTAAGTAATCTAGGCTCGAAGCCGCGTATTAAACTTTTGCGTGTTCCCTGGAAATCTACCACATGGCACTTGAGAATGGAGAAATGTGCCCCTACTCTATGAAATATTTTTTTAACAGTTGACCTTCTTTATTTTCTTAATTTTTCATAAGTAGTGCCGATTCCTTTTTGCGGCGCAAAGATTGTTAGATGGTAGGCTTATGTCTTTACTAGTACAACCAAACACAAATCAAGTCCGTTATGAACGTCATCTTGACGTCCATCCTGGTCCATGAATGCCGTCCAAAAGCTTCCAGGATATAGGAATACCATCGGAAATTCAATTTATGACGAACTGACCGTCATGTTACAGGATATGTGTAGGTGTTCCGCTTAACTAGGTATTATTACCGTCGTTTTACAGGGAGGCTCAACTTTGTTGGCAACATGAGTTCTAGTGCAAGGATCTGCTGGACAAACGTGAAGAGAACTTGTTTGTGTTCTTTTCTTTAATAGTATGGCTATCCGTTATACATACATACATACATAATTGGTCATTACAACCCTTTAATCAGGATTACGACCTAGTTTCTCACACCACTTATGTTATGTGTGTTAATTTTATACATGACTAGCGGGACCTCCAGTTTAAAGTCGACTCCGAACGACAGATTTTTGAGAAACTTTTTCATGGCAATTTTATTTACTCTCAGAGTTTTTGCCAGAAATCTGCTGAGAGGAAGTCGCCGAAGAAATACTTTTTTTGTATTTTATTTTGATGTCTGGACTGGGGCTCGAACCCTGGCTGTTCGTCTAATAAGCCAGCACACTACCTACTAGATCACGGCGACTTCACGGCTATCCGTTATACTATTACGGTTTTGCCAGACCACTGCCCTAATGGTAGACATACCCATCGATTTGCAAATTCCCTTGAAAGGAGCTGTAGATACGAGAGGAAGAAGTACTCTAATTTTATGTCAGCACTTTACTATTGTTATGAAGAGCTAACTGAACTGAATTCTACAAAATCTTGCAGTATCAATATTTATTTTGGTGTTGGGATACTTTGCCAGGGATTGTCTAAAGTGAGACCTAACCTAGACGACAGCTTAAAAAAATGCTAACCTTCAGAACTTGAAATGCCAGAAGGCAGGCTGATTAAGCCCTTAAAATTAAAGAAGTTCGACTCCAAAACATGTTATTTAGTTCACTATTTCTTCTTTTATTACAGAAATCTAAAATCCTTGGAACGTCAGAGTTCCTCTGTTAGTAATACAAGTTCGCATAACTCTGCAACACCAGCAACGGGTAATAGCGGCACAACTAACCCATCTGTGGCAACAACACCGCCCTCTGCTGCTGGTGCATTACTAACTACCGGAGTACATCACCAGTATGCTCCTCAACATCACGGCCAGCCATCACCAACGGCACATTCACACTTGACCGCTCCACCACCACCGCCACACGCCGCTAATGTTTTATATCCCAGTGCAGCCTACAGTGATCATGGATTTTTACAAATGACTCTGGGTTATTTATCACCGTCATCGGGTGCCTATAAATCAGTGGATCCCTATTTTCTATCACAAGGTATTCTTTGCAATCCAATCTATTCTGTTTTATTTATTTTGTAAATCAATTAACACTCTGTGTGTGTAACTCTGTGTTGTAAAGAACAAAACAATTTTGGAAAACTAAAATGACCCTTTTTTTGGGTTTGATTTTGATTCAATTATGATGGACATGTTGTTGTTTTTTTTTTTTGTAATTTTTCTTTACAGCTGGTCTATTTGGTGGTGGCCATTTGTTTGCTGGTGGTTGTATGCCCGAGTTGGCATTGGGTTTAGGCATGGGCGTGAATGCTTTGCGTCATTGTCGTAGACGTAAGGCACGCACTGTTTTCAGTGACCCTCAACTATCGGGTTTAGAGAAGCGTTTCGAGGCACAACGTTATTTATCGACACCCGAACGTGTAGAACTGGCCACATCGTTGGGTTTGAGTGAAACACAAGTAAAGACATGGTTTCAGAATCGTCGCATGAAACATAAAAAACAATTAAGGCGACGGGATGTCATGAATGGTGAGTAAAAAAATTCAATTGGAAATTAATTGATTGGGGTTTTATAATGTAAACTATTCAATTATGGACACACTATTTTTGTTAGTTTGTTTATTTTGTTTATGCTTATAAGGTGCTTATGGTGGGTTTCAATAGGAGGGATATTTTGCGTAATACGTTCCGTTTAAATATAATCAAATATGTATCTGCAAATGTCCTTGCAGTTCGTATAAGAGGATTTTTGTTCGGAAAGTGTTAGGTTAGATTAAAATTAAAATCCAGAAGGAAGGTTTAGCAAAAAACCGATGGAAAATTGGTTGCATTGCTGTTGCTATTCAAATTGGATAATAAAATTTACTACAGAAAGTAGACCAATTTACTATAGAAAATGCAAGTTATCGATACATTTATTATAGAAAATGCAAGTCATCGACTAATTTTTTTTATAGAAAATGTAAATCATTTACAAATTTAATGTATAAAATGCAAGTAATCGACAAATTTATAGTAAAAAATTTAAGTCATCGATAAAGTTACTATGAAAACTGCAATTCATCGAAAAAAAAGAAACTTTACTCAGCATTCATCAGTAATTTTATCTCGAGTTCAATTACAAATTAGAAAACAAAAGAGAATTTCCATGAGAATTTTACATGAATGCCTAAACACGATACCATTTTTCTGTCTCATCTTATCCTCTAAAAGAAGACTGTCAGTATGAGAATAGAGATTTTGTATTTAGTTTTCATTTGAATTCAATTCAAATCAAAATTTTAATTTAAAAAAAACTGTAATTAGGTTGCATCCTAGCTTCTCCTTTGACTTGATTTAAGTTTTTGTCTTATTTTCCAAATATTTTTTTGTCTTATTTTACAAATATTATAGTTTTGAAAGTTCAAAACAATTTGTGCTGTCAATTATTAAAATAGTTTTCTTTGTCTGGGCTATTACCACAAAACATTTGTACTTAGGAAACTTAATAACCCTTTGCCTTACGAACAAAACTATTTTGTAAGAAACTTGTCTTAAGAAAACTTTTCTCAATTAGAAGGCCAGACTCTTAAGAAAATGAAACAAATGGTCGTTGCCAGACTATGTCTGCTTCTATACTATAAAACTAAATAAAATATAATTTAATTACAACAGCCACTTACATTTGCAAAAATACTTAGAAATTTTTGAAAACTTTTCTTAAACAAGAATTCCCAATTCCTCCTAAATTTTTAATAAAGAAAACCTTCTTTAATTTCTTTTCATTTAGAACCCGTTGATTTCTCACGTACGGAAGGAAATGCAAATAACAGTAATGGCGGCAGTGCTAGCAACAACAGCCATAATAATAATAACAAAAATGGCTCCTTAACATCCTCTTTAAACGCATCTACAACTACGTCGCATGGCAACAGCGGTAATACAGGCAATTCAATAGAAAATGAAAACAAATCATCATCCCATCAACATCCCCACCACCAGCATCATCAACATTCTCATCATCAATTGCAAATATTGCGCAACATGTCAACAAATGGCCATAATTTGGATGGTGGCGGCGGCATGGGTTTCTTGCAACACGACTACTCCACAGACGATTATTCCGATTTGGATGATGATGACATGGCCAGCGATGAGGAGGGCAGTGATGTTGACATTATTGGCGATACAAAACTCTACAATTTAACATAATATTTACAACAACAACAACAACAATACCATCAACAGCATGGACCTAACATTTTCCGAAAATTTTTTTAATACACTGTAAATATATGCAAATTTTTATTGATTTTTTTTTTAAAGAAGAAATCCGAAATACAAAAGTAGATTGAGTGTGTAAAACTAGTCATCATTAGTGATAAATTGGGGGGGTAAAAAAGAGTATACACCCCCGGTACAATAAATAATAAACTTCCATGTTTAACAATTACAACAAAAAGACATTTCTTTTTTATTGAAATATTGTAAATGAAATGAAAATGAAATGAAAAGTTTGTGTTCTGCACAATATTCAGAAAAATCTATTTTAGTTACGACCGCTAAGACAGGAGTAAAAATACAGGTAGACAGGATAGAAATACAAGAAGTTGGAGATCACTTACTCAATCAGTACTGTAGCGAGATTTATGGCCTTAACTTTGGCCAATCAGAGAGGCAATATTTTTTCGCAACTCTTTAAAATTAAAATCCAGAAGGAAGGTTTAGCAAAAACCGATGGCAAATTGATTGCATTGTTGTTGCAATTCAAATTGGACAATAAAATTTACTACAGAAAGTAGACCAATTATTCCAATATAGAAAATGCAAGTTATCGATAAATTTATTATAGAAAATGCAAATCATCGACTAATTTTTTTTTATAGGAAATGCAAATCATCTACAAATTCATTGTATAAAATGCAAGTTATCGATAAATTTATTATAGAAAATGCAAATCATCGACTAATTTTTTTTTATAGAAAATGCAAATCATCTGCAAATTTATTGTATAAAATGCAAGTTATCGATAAATTTATTATAGAAAATGCAAATCATAGACTAATTTTTTTTATAGAAAATGCAAATCATCTGCAAATTTATTGTATAAAATGCAAGTTATCGATAAATTTATTATAGAAAATGCAAATCATCGACTAATTTTTTTTATAGAAAATGCAAATCATCTGCAAATTTATTGTATAAAACGCAAGTTATCGATAAATTTATTACAGAAAATGCAAATCATCGACTAATTTTTTTTTATAGAAAATGCAAATCATCTACAAATTTATTGTATAAAAAGCAAGTTATCGATAAATTTATTATAGAAAATGCAAATCATCGACTATTTTTTTTTTATAGAAAATGCAAATCATCTACAAATTTATTGTATAAAATGCAAGTTATCGATAAATTTATTATAGAAAATGCAAATCATAGACTAATTTTTTTTATAGAAAATGCAAATCATCTGCAAATTTATTGTATAAAATGCAAGTTATCGATAAATTTATTATAGAAAATGCAAATCATCGACTAATTTTTTTTATAGAAAATGCAAATCTACTACAAATTTATTGTAAAAATGCAAGTCATCGACATATTTACTGTAAAAATGCAAGCCTTCGTCAAATGTATGTAAGTCATTGATAAATTTACTATTTACTGCAATTCATCGAAAAAAAACCTCTACTCAGCATTTATCAGTAATTTTATGTCGAGGTCAGCCGTGCTGCTTCTTCATTCTATTGTGGACGAAGACCTATCCAATGATTAAGCCCCTCTTTAAAAATTATGCAGCTTACTTTTGTTCTTCTTTCTGTTGCTGAAGAAGACCTATCCTATGCTTAAGCTACTCGGTAAAAATTCTACGGCCTAATATGCTCCCAAATCTAGAGTGGTCCGTCTAGATTTTCTCGGAATTTCAGAAGCTGAAATCTAATATCAAGACCAGGTTCAGACATGGCACTTTGTAACTGCTCGGTAAAAGCATCGTAAGCATTTTAAAAGGATAGACATTAACAAGCCTGTTGACCGCAAGATTTTAAAGAAATGGAGAGAGAACTCAAACTTATAAGAGATAAAAAATACAAGAAATAAAGCCGTAGAATAAAGTCCTGTACTTATCTTGTGTACAACATCCTAGAGAAACTTTAATAGTAAAGAAGAAAAATGACTACCGACTGTCATTAAAACATATTGAAGCATCCAAACCGATGCTAAATATTATGGAAAACCACCAAATACATCATATAGAAAATAAAGGATAAGGATAAGGATATATTGTAAGGATATCTTGTAAATTTCAAAGTGTCAACTCACTGTTTCAAATAGACCTCGTATATACAAAACAATTAACAATTTTGTAACATAATTATTCAGATTCTCTGACAAACAAAATAAAAATAAATCTCAAGGGTTAACTCTAATGGACAACCTTTATTAACAACCCTCTTCTATTGAAAAGTCCAATCAAACAATTGTTTAAACGCCTACAACATTAAACATTACCACCCACCAATTCACATCAGCAAATTAAGGGTAGATTTTGTCCCTCTTTGCGTATCCTTGACAGATTTCTCGATTTATTCCTCTTCTCTTTTTTTTTCTTTGTGTAGACAAATGTAACAACAACAACCATAATAATATTGTTGACTATTGTTGTCCATATGACGGACAAGTCAATTAAATGTCACTTAATACTGTGTTTTGGAAGCAATTCAATTATCCTTTAATCACACAAAATTAAAAGGTGGTTAAAAGGATATTGCCAAGGCCTTAAGGGACAACCAACGAAAATACTGTATTGAAATAATTTCAAATCTTTATGAATTAAATTAAGAAAGCAAGAACGATGTAATAAATTCGAGGAATTGGAAAAAGTTCAACGCCATAATAAAGACAACCCAGGAATGGTGTATTGGATGTACATCCAAACTTATTATCATAAGTAATATATATTCTTTGAGCAATTCCTGCAGCTCCGTCAAGGTAGGAAGGACATCTCCGAACCTTTTGGTACCGTGCGAGGTTTCAGACAAGGCGACCCCTTATCATGCGACCTCTTCAACATGACGAACATGGAGAGTGTTCTGCGAAAGGCGGGAGTGCATCGCAATGGCACAATTTTTCAAAAAAGTGTCCAGTTGCTTGCGTACGCTGACGACATTGACATCATGGGGCGTACCAAGCGAGATGTTACTGCTGCCTTTAGTGCTATTGAACGGGAGTCTAGTAAGATGGGTCTGACAGCAAATGAGGGCAAAACAAAGTGTATGTTATCGACAACTAGAGATGCGCGGCGTATTGATTCTCAGATTACGGCCGACAAACTATACTTTTGATACGGTCAAGGAATTCATCTATCTAGGCTCAGCCGTTACCACCAGAAATGATGTCAGTCTGAAGATAAAGCGTAGGATCACTCTTGCCAACAGGTGCTACTATGGTCTCAATAGGCAATTGAGTAGCAGAGACCGCTCTCGTGCGACGAAACTAACACTTCACAAGACACCTATCCTACCCGTGCTTCTTTATGGCGCAGAGGCATGGACCCTATTAAGTACAGATGCAGCGGCCTTGAGAGTGTTCGAGAGAAAAGTACTACGCAAGATCTTCGGTCCAGTGCGAGCTGGCTATGATTTCCGCATTCGATCTAACAGTCAGCTGTATGAGCTCCTCAACGACATAGACGTTGTACAGCGTATTAATACCCAGCGGCTGCGCTGGCTCGGCCATGTCGTTCGAATGGAGGAGGATGCTCCGGCGAGACGGGTATTTGATGCGGGAATCTGCGGAAGTCGGTGAAGAAGACGACCTTGCATCCGTTGGAAGGACCAAATCGAGGAAGCCCTGTCATCGATTGGTGTGACCAACTGGCGTAGGCGCGCACGAAGCAGAGGCGCCTGGAAGAATGTGTTGCAGCAGGCTGAAATCCGTTAAACGGGTTGTTATGGTCAATTAAGTAAGTAAGTAGCAATATATATTCTTAATATAATTACAATTATGACCAGGAAGATGAGAACCTGTCCTACAACAGCTCTGGAGATTTAAGCCCGTTGTAGGAGGGATAGAACCAGTAACCGATTTGGTTAACGAGACTGAGTACTAAGAGTGAATGAAACAATTTGGAGGCAATGTACTTTTTTAAGGGAGAGATCATTGTGTGGTATACGAATGGAGCAAGGAAAGATAGAGGAACAAAAGATGGGAGTGTTTGAAACACGTGGGTAATTCCCAAGTGAAAATGTACGTCATTGACAGGCATGGATGGGAAGTTTAAAAGAGGGGGGCATAGCAACCACATCACAGACATCCGTTCAATCGCCATTGGCTCGTATGCCGCTCACTAAAGTATTGTATGGGACTTACTGGGCATGCTGATTCAGCTACGCAAACAAAAAAAGGTGGATAATGAAGGAAATCCCAGCAATGGACAGACCGATAAGCTTAAAATGAAGCGACCTTCCATGCCGCCGATTGCGCCAGAACCTTTCTGTGGAGTGAAAAGAGAACTTTAGAAAGATATCTATATTGTAAGGGAAGATGGAGAGAGGTGAAGACTTTTCTGAAGAGATAATCTAAACTTTTGTTTGGTAATTACAAGATGAAGAATCCAGAGTCATACATCCAGAGAGACCATCCAGAAGTAGCCTGAGTATAATATTATGAACGAATTTTTATTGAATCATACGAAATACAAATTTAATTTAGAGACCACAAAGAAAACATTATTAATTTCCTTTTTTAATAATACTTTAAGACTCACATTTATTTTTACATCAATATAAAAACAAAAGAATAATTACTAATCAGTGTAACTAATCACTTAAACTGTTATTAGAAAGAAAACATACTCGTACACTCTTAGGTTAAGTTAGGTTAGGTTGAAACGGCAGCAGTTGTTGCCGTGAGGTCAAACATCTCGAACAAAACGAAATAAGCAAAAATAATTCTTCGGCGAGTGAAGAAGAAAATCAGCAAGATAAGATATAGGAAAGGTACTGGAGACAATACACAATCTTGTAATAAACTTATGCTATGACATCTCATGCTTTTAACATTTTTTGTTCCATTTTTTTATTAAGGTATTTATTTGAAATGTTTAAAAGGGAAAACCTGCCAGATGTTTTAATTAATTTTCTTGAAATTGTAAAACTTGTACTATTTTATTGTAAATTATGAATTAAAAAAAGAAAAAAACAAAAACAAAACAAATTTTATTTGAAACTAGCTGTACCCTGCGCTTTTTGCTGCGCCACCAACAAAAATAAATTTGAAGGGAATACATTACACAAATGTCCAAGTAATTTTGAATAATTTTATGGATTTTTTTTCCCGCTGTCCAGATGATTTAGACGAACGGGCCTAAGTAGTACGCATTCGATCAGTTTCTAATCTCACTTCTCGTTCTTCAAGTGATTCATGCGAACGGGTCTCAGCGGCTTGTACTCGAAGATTTTCAAGTCTCAATGATTTTTGAGGTGTAGGTCGACCAATTGCTTGTCGCTTTGGAGGCATGTTTGCACGGGAACGACATGAACAATGCGTTTAAATTTATTAGAATCTCACAATGTACCCAATCCAATTGAACCCAACAGCATTTTTAAAAATTTTCCAAAATTAAAATGTTTCAAACTTGTGATTGACATTTTACAGGAATGAGTTATACTGAATGTTATTAAAATCATAAATGATTAATCCTAAAATGTCTGGTATTTGTCCGATCAACACATGATAAAATGCACAGTTTACGATTCAATTCATTTTGAATAATTCCTAGTAGCGCTATCTATCGGAAACTAACTTAGAAACCTCCGTCGACTTTTAATCAACAACTTTGCTAAAGTTCATATCATGATCAAATGCACAGTTTACGATTTAAATCGTTTTGAGTAATTTTCAGTGGCGCCTCCTGTCCTAAATTGGTCATACCAACTTATAAAACTTCGTCGGCTCATGCGCAACTACTTTGCTAAAGATTTTAACATGATCAAATGCACAATTTACGATTTAATTGATTTTAAGTAATTTGCAGTGGCACTACCTGTCGGATATTGGTCATACCAACTTAGAAACCTTCGTCGGCTCATGCGTTACAACTTTGCTAAAGATCATAACATTATTAAATGCGCAGTTTAAGATTTAAATCATTTTTAGTAATTTTAAGTGGCGCCACCTGTCGGTAATTGGTCATACCAATTTAGGAACCTTCCCCGGCTCATGCGCAACAACTTTGGTAAAGATCATAACATGATCAAATGCATAGTTTACGATTCTATTAATTACATACAAACAAACATTCATTTTTATATATATAGATTTAGGTGGAGGTTATTTAAAAGTCAATGCATATCACAAAATATTTGTTGTTTTTTTTTTCAAAATTATATTTTAAATTTTCTTCTTCTTTTGGTTTTTTAAAAACAATTTTTTTTTTATTTTCAAAAACACCACAAACTAGACTGATAATGTTGGAAACCAAAATTCAAATTAAAAAATAAAAATATTTATAAACACACAACAAAAACTGCTTCGAAACTGATAAATATTTTTTTAATATTTTAAGACCATTTACACATACACATACATTCATGTATTCATATATATGTATGTCTACATATATGTACATAGTATTGTAGGTTATTCACACGTGTTGCGATAAAGACAGGAAATTCGATAAAGACAGGCCCCCTTGCTTTCTTTGTTTTACAATTCCATTGGTTTTCTTTGTTTTTAAATTCTTCCACACCTATTTTTAGGGTAAAGAAAGCGGAAAATAATTAAAAACAAAAACAACAAAACTTGTTTTGATTTGGGTCTGGTTTGAATAGACCTCCACCGTGCAAACTAGTTCCTGAAGATGGTTAATTTCCATAAGATTACATAGATCCAATATTTTTTAAATGATTTTTGAAGAATATCTCTGAGATACATATGGTAGGGTATGAAACTCTCTCTCCCTCTATAGCAATTTCAATCTCTTAGTTTCGTCTACAAAAGTGTGGTATATTTAGCGTTTTTCTGAACGAGTGTTTCTAATCGTGGAAATACAATTGAATGTAAAAATATCCCCGAAAGAAGTTATCATTAATCTAGAATGCTATGACCGTATGATAACCGACTTTTTTGGACTGCAGTTACAACACATCATAAACTGATGAGTATGTGATTTCAACAAAAGCATTAGCACTTTCGGGAAAATGTATTTTACGTTTTGGTGATGTCACTTACTCTACAGAGCAGCAAACTAATAGCTCTCACGCAAACTTTATTCATTTGCAAAAGGAAGATGGGATAAACGAACCCACTTGCAAATAAACCAGACAAATCTGGTCTGATATGAATATATGTATGTACATATGTAAAATAAAATTTTCATTAAACCTAATAAGATTCCCCTTAAGGAACCTCATAGCAGTTGCAATGAAAAGCTAGTCTCTCTTGCATATTAACGTAAGTTAGGTTAGGTTAGGTTAGAGGACGTGTACCTGTCAGTCAAGACAGGTACAGTACCCGTCAGATTGACCCATTGTACAACGTCCTAAAGGAGGGAAGGATAGTATAGGGGATAGGATGAAAGGAAGGTATATGGGAAAGGGGGTAGTGGGAAGCGGAGGAATCACACAGACCAGACACAACAAAAGGATGGGAGAGCGCGACTACACCGATGAAGTTCTAGCCTCTCAACCAGCCTAAGCCACTAATGAATCTGTGGAGAGCCTTGATGTCGGCTCTCGACACCGAATTCAAGCTCCCAAAGAAGGCCCTGCCAAGGGTCCTCAATCTCAATCTAAAGATTCATATTCCCGTAGCCAGTGAATGTTTTCATACGGGGTTTACAGAATCAGCACGACGAGGAACTCGAAGAGACCACACGAAATCTTCAGCGACACCGTCAGCCAGTTGGGAACCTAAGAAGAAGAAGATCCTAGAGTACCCAGAATTTGTTGACAGAACTTATCTAGCCACAGGTGAATGAAAAATTAATTACAGCTGTGAAATGCCAATCAGTAGTTATAATTTTGTGACCGGAATAGGTAATATCGTTGGGATACCTAACCTACATATATTTAACGGAAATTCTATACTTTTCTTTGCACTTGCAATGTATTTTTTCACAGTTAGTTCAACATGTACTATTGAAACTACATATGTTTTAAAAACGCTTCAAAAGCCACATTTATTTTTATTAATTATAGAACTGTTTACCAATACATATACTTACGTATAAATGTATACGAACAATACATATGTACACACAAATATACTTTACTTTATCAACACTACACGCATAGGTGGTAGCAGACAGAGATACAGCAACAATTAACCAACCGACCGACTGTTGCTCTTTTGGTTCGGATTGTTTTTATTGAAGTTTCTTTCAAAGAAATTTTCAGTCTGGAGTAACAGCTCGTGGGCAACAGACCCAAACAACACACAACTAGTTGACTGAACATAACATAAAGGATTGGAAAAAATAATTTTTTTCTATTTTTACTACAAAAATAAACTAAAATTATAATAACATTGTAAGTAAATAATTTGTGAAAAAGAAATAATAAAAAGAGTGGTGATAAGAAATATTTCGTAATTGAGTGAAAATACGAAAATAAAAAAAAATAGAAAAAGAAATCAGATTTGGACTTTAAACTATTACAAGAAGATTTCCCACGAAAGCAATGAGACTTTAAAAGAAAATTTCTCTTGCTCTCTATGAATAATAAGAAGACACTCTTAATAGAAAAGTAGAAGAATAAAAATATGAGAAAAAACACGTGTGTTTAAATAAAAAACAAAAACAGAAAAACAAATGAAAAAACAGTACCACCATTCGATCATATGCGTAATGAGTGGGTGTGTAACAGCCTGCTGTTATCCAAAACAAAAACAACACATTCCTGATTTTTTCGATCAACGTAGTCAATTTTTGATATGGGAATTTGTTGGTAGGAAATTAAAAACAAACAAACAAGCGAACAGGTTTTGCTGCTAGTATTTCTATGGGCACCATAAACACACACTCGCATTCACACACATAAGCAGTGTAGTATCTAGTCTGCTGTTGTTTTATATTTCTGGTTATCACTGGGGTAGTATTAATTATTCCTGTTCTTATTATTGTTGTTGCCAATACATCAAAATAGTGTAGAAAAGCAACAATAAAATTGATAACAAAATGGAAAGTGATTGTCTTCTTTTTGTTTTAGAGACAAAACAAAACCATTAACCAATACATGCCCACATGCCTGCATGGCGCTATAACAAAAGAAAACAAAAAACTCATCTTTTAACCTTGATTAGAAGACGTTTTGAGTGATAAAAATGAAAATTTTCACTGCAAAGATTTAATATGTATTTGCCACCACACTTCTTTGGAAAAACTACAACAACAAACCTTATAAAATTTTCCTTAAAACTAAAAATCTTTCTATTTTTAAATGTAGTAAAACATAAGAAATACGTAAGCAGCATGACAAGATATTAAAAAATCGAATTTATTTTCTTTTTTTTTGACTACAATTTCTCTATCTTTGAAAATTAAAAAAAAAAAACGGAAATAGTGACAAGTCAGTTAAATTTAAAAAAATCTCTGGAACTAGTTTAACTTGTATTTATGAATTGAGATTAAAAATTATTCAAATGGAGTTTGGCTGCTTTTAAATAAATATTTTACAAATAAAATGAAATAAAATAAAAATTTAATAATTTATGCAGTTGGCCTGGTCCCCTTATACATATATACATACATATTGTTCATCATGAAATACAAATAATACTCGTTCCGTTATAAACGTATGTACACACAGTTACTAAATTATACGTACGGTTAAAAAATTTCCGAAATTTTTTAACTAATCCGCTTTCGTTGAAAATCTTTATAGTTTCCTTGATGTTAAGACGGTCTTTTGCATTGGTTAAAAAATTTCTGAAATTGAACTGAATTGTGGCCCTGCACAGGCCCACAAAGGTATGCATCCGATTTACAAATTTCCCAAATTCCGGAACCAATGCAAAAGACCGTCTTAAAATCGAAGAAAGATGTCAGACAATTATAAATATTTTCAAAAAAAAACGGATTAGTTAAAAAATTTCTGAAATTTGTTATCCGTATGTATACTTTTGTGGCTGATTGTTTATCGAGTGGAGATATAATAGTAAAGCGACCATTAGATACTTAGAGAGTATCTACGCCACTTCTAAGATTGTCCAAGAGTGCCGGGTATTTCTAATAGAGATGATGAAATATTCAACGATTACCTTCATAAGGATTCCTAAACACCATATGAAGAAATTGCTGACGCACTTGCGACATAAAATTCGAATTAATTCACATGTGAGATTGACATTCCTCTGCAGAGAGGTAAATATACAATCTCACAGCAACTTTTCGAGAATCATTCATAGCGAATCACTAGCCTATGAATACTTATACACGTCCTAAGACTGGAAATACCTCACTGCGACTTCTGCAGAAGCTTTAATGATGAGAATGGTTATGAGATCACAGAACATCTTTTTGGTCTTTATCCTGCACTTAAGATGAAAGAATCCTGGGCACTCAGAAATTATTAGCAGAACATGAGTTGTGTAGAATCCACGCTTTCATAAAAATATCGGATAGGTTGAGAAATGCCAACTAGAATTTGCAGTAAACAAATTTTGTTTTTGTTCTGGAAATCACTGTCGGAGTATTATAGCAGTAAACAACGCTTCTGAATATTATCAAATTATACTGGATTCTGGAGCACTGTAACGGTGATTGAAACAGGATAGCGGATAAACTAGCGAAGGAGGGGGTGACGATTTGCGAACGTGAGTCTGTAATATCGATAGGAGCAGAAAGAGTGGAGTTGTTCTGCCATAATGGGGGAAATTGTAGAATTTTGAAGCTACTATGGCTCAGTTTGAAACATAGAAGTAAGTAGAGGGTAGAGAGCCTGTTTGATATCTAGAATTTTGAACTGGGCAATGTTATCTAAGGGCAAAGGTTAGTCCGTCAAACACAGTCGTTTTCATTTTCTCCATAATGTGCAGTGATATAGGGTAGCTTGTGTCTCTATTATGATATTCACTGGAGCAATTTTAAGATATTAGGCCGGGATTAGTTTGATGCTGAAAAACGCTGGCACCGCAAAGACGATTGAAGTACGAATTTGTAAAGCGATAAGAGCAAAACAAATAAATTTCAACAATAAATAGAACAATAACTAGGGAAAATCTTAAGTCTCAATAAAATATCAATTCTAAAGCAAATCAATAAGAATTTTATCTCACTTTTTTCCTAAATTTAACCAATTTTTGTGAATTTGTTATATTTTTCGCAGGTACTTTATAAAAAGTCAATTGAAAATTGAAACTAAAAATGGCTGATGATAGTAAGTGTTTTTACAGGGTCTAAACACCCCTTTACAACAGTTACAATTGCCTATCAACAAAAAACTTGTAGACAAAAAAATCTAATTCCAACCCTAAAACAAAATTCGAATACTTGCGTATAAATTTTCTTACTAATTTTTTTTCCGCTAAAGCTATTGGCATTTAACTTGTAATTCCTAATTTTTAACCTTCTATTAGCAGAATAATTCCTGTAGCATACTATATTGGCTGCACCATGCATGATTACTTTGTTCCTTCCTTTAGATTTTGTTACATTTATTTAATAATTTTTGGTGATACTAAATGATTTTCTTTATTTTCTTAGATAATATGACACAACAAGGTCAAGTTTTTGACTCGAACGCCATGACCTTAACACGTTTCGTGTTACAGGAGCAGCGTAAATTCAAAAATGCCACCGGTGATTTGTCACAATTGTTGAATTGTATTCAGACATCGATTAAGGCTATTGCTTCGGCTGTACGCAAGGCTGGTATTGCTAAGTTGCATGGTATTGCCGGTGATGTGAATGTCCAGGGTGAAGAAGTTAAAAAGTTGGATGTTTTGTCCAATGAATTGTTCATCAACATGTTGAAATCCTCCTATACCACCTGCCTTATGGTCTCCGAAGAGAATGAAAATGTTATTGAAGTCGAAACTGAAAAACAGGTAAATTGAAGCGTTTAAAAATGACACACATTCGAAATGATAATAATAATGTGTGAATGTATTATTTATTTCCAGGGCAAATATATTGTATGCTTTGATCCTTTGGATGGTTCTTCAAATATTGATTGTTTGGTTTCTATCGGTTCCATCTTCTCTATTTACCGCAAACAAACTGAAGGTGCACCTACTGTTAAGGATGCTTTGCAGCCTGGCAATCAAATTGTAGCTGCTGGTTATGCTTTGTATGGTTCTGCAACTGCTATTGTTTTGGGTTTGGGCGCTGGTTGTGGTGTTAATGGATTCACTTACGATCCTTCCATTGGTGAATTCATCTTAACCGATCCCAATATGCGTGTGCCCGAAAAAGGCAAAATTTATTCCATAAATGAAGGTTATGCTTCCGATTGGGAAGCTGGCGTTTTCAACTACATTGCTGCCAAAAAAGATCCTAGCAAGGGTAAACCCTATGGTGCCCGTTATGTTGGCTCCATGGTAGCTGATGTTCACCGTACCATCAAGTACGGTGGCATTTTCATCTATCCCGCTACCAAATCCGCCCCCAATGGTAAATTGCGTTTGTTGTACGAGTGCAATCCCATGGCCTATTTGATGATTGAAGCTGGTGGCTTGGCCAGCAATGGCAAGATTCCGATTTTGGATATTATGCCACAAAAGATCCACGAAAGATCACCAATTTTCTTGGGCTCAAAATTGGATGTCGAAGAAGCTTTAAATTACTATCAAAACTCATAATCATAAGCTGTTATAATATATGACGCATCTCTTGCTTAATGTGATTAGTTTTTAAGAGCGATTTTTCTTTTTATTTTAATTTAATTTCTGTTTGTCTTTTCCATTATAATAAAACCAAACAAATTTTGTTACAAAAAAGTGGGAAATATTTTATTTGTTGTAGTTATTGTCTGTCTGTATACGTCTTTATTTATCAATAGGCATTGGCTTTATGCTTTGGCATAAAAGTGAAACCATCAGGCACTGGCCCCAATAGCATTTCACTTAGTTTTACCCAATCTTGAGAATTGGGTGAACTCATTAAGGTTTCCATTTCATCACGGCCCCTAAATGATTGAGGTCTTTGATTTATTTTTTGTGGAGGCTGTATCATTAAATCATAGGGTATGTAACGATAAAGGAAAGATTGCCATTCCAGCAAGAAACATTGCCTATAACTGGTATGCTTTTAACTTTTTTAGCACACTCCTCTATATATTCCCAATTGGCATTTTTCGTATAACGCTGTTCACGAGATCTGCCATGCAACTGGAAAGTTAAAGAACAAGATTTTATGAAAACTGTGCCAATATTTTCAAAATTTTCACTTACTGTGACTGCTGAGGCACCCCATTCTGCCAATCATGAGCGACACTTTTATCCGCATAGATACCGGTGCGCATTTTAACCGTAAACGGTATTTGCGCATTCAAAGCCGAACATGTACGCACTGTTAGTTCTAAAATATTAGTTCTTCTCATTAAAGCACTACCACCGCCTTGCTGGTAGATTAAGTCAATGGAACAACCAATATTTAAATCGAGAAAATCCACTTTTGCAGTCTCTTGTAATAGCTGGGCTGTTTGTGATGGGAATATTATGATATTATTATGATGGGATTATTGCCACATAATTGTACGCCAAACTCGTGACGTTTCGTTAATGCCCACTCTTGTGTTAAACCTTTAACCAAAGGTACCAAATTCCTTACATATACGACGAAATGGTAAATTCCCCACAGTTGTCAAAATCATAATTACGTTTACGTAAACGTATTTGTAGTTCTGACGTAATGTCATTAAAAGTCATGGGCAGTTGATTCTCATCATACTGTGCACTTTTAATATTACGTCCTTCACTATCGAGATGGGCTTTAGCAAAACGACAGGTTACACCGCGTGGACAAAAACCTTTAGCATCAAAGACGGGACAGTTTTTCGCTAAACCCTCTCCTTTATTGGTCATATACTGTTGCAAATCGTGAACGTAACGACATTTTTCCAAAGGGCACTTATTATCCGAGGGACCATTTATTAAAGAATTACAAAGATGAAGTGTACGATCTTCTTTGTAAACGGGACGGTGCTAAATAAAAATGTTAAAACGTGTTTTAAATTCTGAAACAGGTGGTGAGGGGGAGGGTTAGCAGGCAAATGAACGTATGTATTGTGAATTCCCTAAGATTCTAATTTAAATTATAAAATTTCATGAGAATGATGCTTCTGAATCAGGCAGGAAGAAAATAAATAAATAAAAAGAACTTAATTTCAGGTAATAGATCGGTTAGTCAGGCCAAACGGTGTAAGATCATAATCACAAGCATAATAACAACCGACTAATAAATCGGTTTTAAAATAAAGTATTAAAACAATAACAAACCAAAGCAGATATATAGCAACGAAACACATAAAAAGTCCCATCCTATTATTCAACTTGCTGTAATTGTATTGGAGTGTAGACTTTAAAAACCTACACCTTCTGATCAATTTTGCAACAAAAATGCATGCGGGCCGAAATAAAAACTAATGACTAGTTGTAGTTGTATTATGTTAAATAAATGTTAAAAATATTTTAAAAAAATTTAAATAAGAAAAATATAAAAAAACTCAAAAACAATGAATGGGTCTCATTGGAAAGCAAGATCTTACACAAAACATTAATAAAAACAGTTCGTTCTAATTGGTCTAGACATTATTCAGCCTAATAATTAATGCGGTTAACACACTCTGATATGTGATGCGTTACTTTTAATGTTACCGATGATGTTATAAATATGGATTGGAACTTACCTTATTCTGACCTCGCTTGCGATCTTTTTTGCCAGTTTTTTGAAATTTATTTGCTTTTTCTATTTTCTTATACATTTTGATCCTGATCGTTTGTGTTTACCGCATCGCCTTCTGAATGTTTGCGTTTGGCAGGCTCCTGTTCTTTATTTGCAGTGTTAACATTAACGGCATTTTTCTTGATGTCCTCCACTAAATACCTAAAAAAATGTTTTTTAGTTTGTTTTACAAAGAAGTTGAAACAGAAATAAAACTTACTCGGGCTTAATATAACAAATGCCGGGTTCCATTTCTAGCAATAACTACTTAATTATTTTTATTTTACGTTAAAATACTATAACTAAAGATGCAACAAATCCCTCGCAAAAATTCACCACACGTACTATTAGCTTGAAATCTAAAACAAAAATAAGAACAATAACACAAAACACAAACTACAGGATGACTCAGTAACATTGTTTCTAAATAAAATAAAATAACTTTAATTAAAAGCTTTTTTATGTAAATAAGTTAACAAATATTACAGAAATATTTAAAAACAATTATTTGATAAGCAAAAATGTTTAAATCTTTACATATTATTAAATTTTTAAATACTTTTTTAACTTTTTTATTAATAACAACGATCTGACATCTCTTTCAAATAAATTTAAATTTTTTAAATTAAAATAATGAAAATATTCAGTTTTTTACTAAAGGCCATTAAAAAGGTAAATATTCTATTAAAAAAGAACATTGAAAACAATTTTTTAACATATACATGCAATACTATCTTAGCCTCCTAGAGCCCACGTACGGGGTGGCAATGTTTTCTTGGACACATTACGTTTAACTGTTAAGGAAGGTCATGGCGGTAATGGTATTCCCAAATATGGCGGTATTGGAGGCCAAGGTGGTTGTGTTTATTTAACAGCCAAAGAGGGTGTAACACTTAGAAATTTAGCCCTGAAGTATAAAGAGAAAAAAGCAGCCGCCTCTAGTGGCGAAGACAGTAGTAAAGTTCGCATTTTAGGTAGACGTGGTTTAGATGAAAAAATTGAAGTACCTGTAGGTGTACAAATCTATGATGAAACAGGTAAATTGTTGGCTGATATAAATGAGCCTGGTTCAACGTGTATAGCTGCTGGTGGCGGTATAGGTGGCTGTACGGGTAGCAACTTTTTGGGTAAACTTTTGGTAAAACCATGCATGATTACTTTGTTCCTTCCTTTAGATTTTGTTACTTCTATTTAATAATTTTTGGTGATACTAAAATATTTTCTTTATTTTCTTAGAGAATATGACACAACAAGGTCAAGTTTTTGACTCGAACGCCATGACCTTAACACGTTTCATGTTACAGGAGCATCGTAAATTCAAAAATGCCACCGGTGATTTGTCACAATTGTTGAATTGTATTCAGACATCGATTAAGGCTATTGCTTCGGCTGTACGCAAGGCTGGTATTGCTAAGTTGCATGGTATTGCCGGTGATGTGAATGTCCAGGGTGAAGAAGTTAAAAAATTGGATGTTTTGTCCAATGAATTGTTCATCAACATGTTGAAATCCTCCTATACCACCTGCCTTATGGTCTCCGAAGAGAATGAAAATGTTATTGAAGTCGAAACTGAAAAGCAGGTAAGTTGAAGCGTTTAAAAATGACACACATTCGAAATGATTATAATAATGTGTGAATGTATTATTTATTTCCAGGGCAAATATATTGTATGCTTTGATCCTTTGGATGGTTCTTCAAATATTGATTGTTTGGTTTCTATCGGTTCCATCTTTTCTATTTACCGCAAACAAACTGAAGGTGCACCTACTGTTAAGGATGCTTTACAGCCTGGCAATCAAATTGTAGCTGCTGGTTATGCTTTGTATGGTTCTGCAACTGCTATTGTTTTGGCTTTGGGCGCTGGCTGTGGTGTTAATGGATTCACTTACGATCCTTCCATTGGTGAATTCATCTTAACCGATCCCAATATGCGTGTACCCGAAAAAGGTAAAATTTACTCCATCAATGAAGGTTATGCCTCCGATTGGGAAGCTGGCGTTTTCAACTACATTGCTGCCAAAAAGGATCCCAGCAAGGGTAAACCCTATGGTGCCCGTTATGTTGGCTCCATGGTAGCTGATGTTCATCGTACCATCAAATACGGTGGCATTTTCATCTATCCCGCTACCAAATCCGCCCCCAATGGTAAATTGCGTTTGTTGTACGAGTGCAATCCCATGGCCTATTTGATGATTGAAGCTGGTGGCTTGGCCAGCAATGGCAAGATTCCGATTTTGGATATTATGCCACAAAAGATCCACGAAAGATCACCAATTTTCTTGGGCTCAAAATTGGATGTTGAAGAAGCTTTAAATTATTATCAAAACTCATAATCATAAGCTGTTATAATATATGACGCATCTCTTGCTTAATGTGATTAGTTTTTAAGAGCCATTTTTCTTTTTATTTTAATTTAATTTCTATTTGTCTTTTCTATTATAATAAAACCAAACAAATTTTGTTACAAAAAAGTGGGAAATATTTTATTTATTGTAGTTATTGTCTGTCTGTATACGTCTTTATTTATCAATAGGCATTGGCTTTATGCTTTGGCATAAAAGTGAAACCTTCAGGCACTGGCCCCAATAGCATTTCACTTAGTTTCACCCAATCTTGAGAATTGGGTGAACTCATTAAGGTTTCCATTTCATCACGGCCCCTAAATGATTGAGGTCTTTGATTTATTTTTTGTGGAGGCTGCATCATTAAATCATATGGTATGTAACGATAAAGGAAAGATTGCCATTCCAGCAAGAAACGTCTGGTATTCTCTACACCTTTGGTATCTGAGCCCCAATGCTCTAAGCCATAGTTAACATATTTGCGCATGATTTCAAAACGTTCTGTAGAACTGGGATCCCAATTCTTTTGTTCTTTGATTTCCTTAAATATCCACGGTTTTATTAAAGCACCACGACCAATCATCACAGATGACACATGAGGAGCAATTTGCTAAAGAAAACAAGCAAATCATCAAAGGAATATAACCTTTGCATATAATTAACCAGCTTACCCTCTTTTCTAAGTAGTCTTCATAGCTTAGAATATCACCATTTCCTATAACTGGTATGCTTTTAACTTTTTTAGCACACTCTTCTATATATTCCCAATTGGCATTTTTCGTATAACGCTGTTCACGAGATCTGCCATGCAACTGGAAAGTTAAAGAACAAGATTTTATGAAAACTGTGCCAATATTTTCAAAATTTTCACTTACTGTGACTGCTGAGGCACCCCATTCTTCCACCAACGGCAGTAAATCATGAGCGACACTTTTATCCGCATAGATACCGGTGCGCATTTTAACCGTAAACGGTATTTGCACATTCAAAGCCGAACATGTACGCACTGTTAGTTCTAAAATATTAGTTCTTCTCATTAAAGCACTACCACCGCCTTGCTGGTAGATTAAGTCAATGGGACAACCGATATTTAAATCGAGAAAATCCACTTTTGCAGTCTCTTGTAATAGCTGGGCTGTTTGTGATATAATATTGGGATTATTGCCACATAATTGTACGCCAAATATATCCTCAGACTCGTGACGTTTCGTTAAGGCCCACTCTTGTGTTAAACCTTTAACCAAAGGCACACAGCAAGCCATTTCACCACATGTTATATCGGCACCAAATTCCTTACATATACGACGAAATGGTAAATTCCCCACAGTTGTCAAAGGCGATAAAACCAATTTCTCAGCAAAATCTATAGGCTTGGCTGGCTTTACATCTCTACCTTTTGTATCATCTTCATCCACACACGAGCCTATAGGTTTTTCATCTTTTTCTTTTGCTTGTTCCTGTTCTTGTTGTTTTTTACGTTCATCACGTAACTTTTCGAATTGTTGCAATAACTTTTTACTTTTCGCAAAATCATAATTACGTTTACGTAAACGTATTTGTAGTTCTGATGTAATGCCATTAAAAGTCGTGGGCGGTTGGTTCTCATCATACTGTGCACTTTTAATATTACGTCCTTCACTATCGAGATGGGCTTTAGCAAAACGACAGGTTACACCGCGTGGACAAAAACCTTTAGCATCAAAGACGGGACAGTTTTTCGCTAAATCCTCTCCTTTATTGGTCATATACTGTTGCAAATCGTGAACGTAACGACAATTTTCCAAAGGGCACTTATTATCCGAGGGACCATTTATTAAAGAATTACAAAGATGAAGTGTACGATCTTCTTTGTAAACGGGACGGTGCTAAATAAAAATGTTAAAACGTGTTTTAAATTCAAAAACAGGTGGTGAGGGGGAGGGTTAGCAGGCAAATGAACGTATGTATTGTGAATTCCCTAAGATTCTAATTTAAATTATAAAATTTCATGAGAATGATGCTTCCGAATCAGGCTTTAACTTAATGCTTTAAAGGTTAATTCATAAACTTAAACAGTAAGAAAATAAATAAATAAAAAGAACATAATTTCAGGTATTGGACTAGCTTAGATCAGGTTAGCCAGGCCAAACGGTGTAAAATCATAATCACAACCGACATAATAAATCGTTTTTAAAATAAAGTATTAAAACAATAACAAACGAAAGCAGATATATAGCAGCGAAACAGATAACAAGTCCCATCCTATTATTCAACTTGCTGTAATTGTATTGGAGTGTAGACTTTAAAAACCTAAACCTTCTGATCAATTTTGCAACAAAAACGCAGGCGGGCCGTAATAAAAACTAATAACTAGAACTAGTTGTAATATGTTAAATAAATGTTAAAAATATTAAAAAAACTAAGAAAAATATAAAAAAAACTTAAAAACAATGAATGGGTCTCATTGGAAAGCAAGATCTTACACAAAACATTAATAAAAACAGTTTGTTCTAATTGGTCTAGACATTATTCAGCCTAATAATTAATGCGGTTAATGCACTCTTTGATATGCGATGCGTTACTTTTAATGTTACCGATGATGTTATAAATATGGATTGGAACTTACCTTATTCTGACCTCGCTTGCGATCTTTTTTGCCAGTTTTTTGAAATTTATTTGCTTTTCCATTTTCTTCTACATTTTGATCCTGATCGTTTGTGTTTGCTGCATCGCCTTCTGAATGTTTGCGTTTGGCAGGTTCCTGTTCTTTATTTGCAGTGTTAACATTAACGGCATTTCTCTTGATGTCCTCCACTAAATACCTAAAAAAAAATTTTTTAGTATGTTTTACAATGAAGTTAAAACAGAAATAAAACTTACTCAGGCTTAACATAACAAATGCCGGGTTCCATTTGTTGCAATAACTGCTTAATTGTTTTTATTTTACTTTAAAAAACTATAGCTAAATATACAACAAATCCCTCGCAAAAATTCACTACACGTGCTATTAGCTTGAAATCTAAAACAAAAATTAGAACAAGAACAAACTACAGGATGTGTCAGTAACATTGTTTCTAAATAAAATAAAATAACTTTGATTAAAAGCTTTTTTGTGTAAATAAGTTAATAAATATTGCAGAAATATTTTTATATAAATTATTTGTTAAGCAAAAATGTTTAAATCTTTACATATTATTAAATTTTTAAATATTTTTAAACTTTTTTATTTATAACAACAATCTGGCATCTCTTTTAAAACAAAAATAAAACCGGCAATCAGCTGTTCTTTGTTTACATTTTATTTGTGTTTCTTTAATACCGGGTTGAGTAACTCGTTTTTCTGTTTTAAATACTTTAAAATAAGAAATATTTATTAAAATAATGAAAATATTTAGTTTTTTACTAAAGGCCATTAAAAAGGTAAATATTCTATTAAAAAAGAAAATTGAAAACAATTTTTTAACATTATGTACATGCATTACTATCTTAGCCCCCTAGAGTCCACATGCGGGGTGGCAATGTTTTCTTGGACACATTACGTTTAACTGTTAAGGGAGGTCATGGCGGTAATGGTATTCCCAAATATGGCGGTATTGGAGGCCAAGGTGGTTGTGTTTATTTAACAGCCAAAGAGGGTGTAACACTTAGAAATTTAGCCCAGAAGTATAAAGAGAAAAAAGCAGTCGCCTCTAGTGGCGAAGACAGTAGTAAAGTTCGCATTTTAGGTAGACGTGGTTTAGATGAAAAAATTGAAGTACCTGTAGGTGTACAAATCTATGATGAAACAGGTAAATTGTTGGCTGATCTAAATGAGCCTGGTTCAACTTGTATAGTTGCTGGTGGCGGTATAGGTGGCTGTACAGGTAGCAACTTTTTGGGTAAACCAGGCGAAAATAAAATTATCAATTTGGATTTAAAGCTAATAGCAGATGTTGGTCTAGTCGGCTTTCCAAATGCCGGCAAAAGCACATTTTTGAAATCCATATCAAATGCAAAACCAAAAATTGCCTCTTATCCATGTAAGCTAAAACTTTAACTCTATAAATTTAAATTTTTTGTTTCATTTTTAAACTATGTTTTATTGCAGTTACCACCATAAGGCCACAAATTGGTACTGTCAGCTATAACGATTTGAGAACAATAACAATAGCGGATTTGCCCGGTTTAATTGAGGGAGCCCATGCTAATTTTGGCATGGGCCACAAATTCTTGAAACATATCGAACGTACACGTCTACTGCTCTTTATGGTCGACATATTTGGTTTCCAATTAAGTCCCAAACATGATAAACGTGATTGTATACAGAATATATTTGCCCTTAACAAAGAACTGGAGTTATACGATTCTACTTTGTTGGATAAACCCTGCGTTTTATTATTAAACAAAATGGACATCAGTGGAGCCAGCGACATACTCAAACAAAATGTCTCTGATATAGAAAATTTGGAGAACAAATTAGAAGAATGTCCACAGGAAATAAGACCCGATAAAGTTATGAAATTTGAACGTATAATACCCATTTCAGCTAAAAATTCCAGCAGAATTTCAGAAGTCAAAAAGGAATTAAGAAAAGTTTTAGATGAACAGGCCGAAAAAGAATTATCAACTACTGATGGAGAATTGAAAGAGTTGCTGAGAAGAAAAGTTGGGGAAAGAGGACCGAAAATAACATAAACTTTACTTTTAAGTTTAATTCAAATTAAGATGAACTTAGTTTTTTGTGAAAGTTATTAAATAAATTTGTTTAAGCCTTAAGAATCAAAATACTGTATGACAGGACAGCGATTTTAAATAGAAAAGTTAAGTTTTAAAACAATGTAGTCCTTTTAAAAATTTGACCAGTATCTCTGACATACTTTATAAACTTTAAAAGATCCGAAATGTCCGTACACGACAGACAGTTCAAATCTTTGAATAATTTCCTATTCAGGGTGTTTATCCTTCGCCTACCAGGGTCTAGATATTTACAGAAGAGGTACTCCATAGCATCTGATCTCCACGTACCCCTTAATAGCCCGTCTATTTGTCCCAGATCCTAGTCAGCGACTTAACCACAATACCCCAAAAGATGTTCTGTTACCAATTTCACGCTGCACTTATAAAGCCCCAATTGCAGGTTGGTTCTCTCATTAACGATAGCCGGCCAAGGACTCATGAATACACAACATCCTCATTTATTCTCCCAGCGCTGATCGGTCTTGTCTTATTCCCGACCAGTCCGAACACACTCAGGGCAACCTGATTTAATACCGTCTGGGGTACCATGCCGAGCACTGTTTTCAACAAGACATCTTGCTTCCTCGATAAAAATGGAGGCCAAATTCAAAATTTCAATTGTTTTTCTGGTATTTTTAACCAAAAATTCCATAAAAACGCCAATCAGAGGCCTCTTAAGCGTTTTTTATATCCCCATTTAATGGCATCTCTCTACATAGGGAGCAATTGTATTGTCGTAATTTAATCAGTTGTCAAAGTGGCACCAAAGTGAGTGGTTGTATATTTTTTCGTACGGTAAATCCACGAATGATTTTACAAGTGCTTTTTCACAAAAAAATTAATCAAAATAAATCATAAAAACGCTCTTAAAACATAATAAAATTTATTTACAACGATTAAATGTTTTATATTCCGTAAGAAATTGAATAAAAAGTCTAAAAAATGTGAGATTTTCAATGTAAAAATTCAAAGTGAAAAAATTTTCTAATTGGGAAGTCAGATTACAAAGATTAACACGAAAAAATACCAAAAAAAAAGGCAGAAGCAGAGAAAAAATGTGAATACATAAAGGCAACAAAAAAGTCATAATGGTATATAAAGAGCGAAAGAGAGAGACAGAGCAAGAGTGCAAAATAAATAAGGAGAGAGTGAAAATGCAATGTGAATAGCACAAGAAAGCAAAGCAAGAGAGTGAAGTGTTTATATTTTGGTTTCTTAAACAAATAAAAACAAAACAAAACGAGAAAAATCAACAACAAAACAAAACAAAGGCAGCCGTAAAAACGAGCAAAATAAAAAAGAAGAAGAAGAACCAAAATAGAATAAAAACGAGAAAGTGTGGCGGTGTGCTTATATTTTGATTTGTTTTAGCCGGTTTGTTGTTGTTTGTTTTGCTCATTTTTTTTTTCCTTTTGGACATTTTTATTGTTTCGTTTATTGTAAGCCGTTTTATGTAAATGCGTGCGTGCGTGCGTTCGTTCGTTCGTGTGCGTGTGTGTATAGGTGTATATGCGTAAGAATTTTCTAAGAAATTTTTTGTTTATATTATTATTATTGCTGTTGTTTGTGTTGTTGTTGAGCTAAATGTTTACAAAATGTCACAAAATAACCAACGTAAACATTATCACATACATGCTCCCTATCAACATCCCCATCAGCAGCTGCAGCAGCAACAACAATCAAATCATCATCATCATTTGACAACATCACAGCAACAACAACAACAGCAACAACAACAACATCATCATCCACAATGGTACGCACATGGTTCTATGACACCACAACAGCAGCTAGTACATCAGCAGCAGCAGCAACAACAACAACAACAGCAGCAGCAGCAGCAACAGCAACATTATCAGCATGGTTTGCATTTAAGAGATTCGCGCCATATACAACATCCACAACATCATCATCCTCATCCCCATGCACATCAGCAACAACAGCAAGCACATCACAACCACACAATGCCTCATATGTTTACAAGTGGTGGTTATGTTGGTATGTCAGCAGCATCATCAGTAGGCGGAGGAGGAGGCGCAAGCGGCGTTGGTGGTATAAGTTCAGCACACAGTACATCAACAATGGCTACACCACACAATATACCGGCTGCTTCTCCAGCATCTGCACATTATTCCTCGACACTGGCTGGTGTTTCTGGAGTAAACGTAAATGCAATTGCTGGTGTTGCAAGTAATGCCAACAGTAGTAGTAGTAGTGCTGCTAGTAGCAGTGCTAGTAGTAGTCGCCATCGTATGTTTGACCTTGAAATGTTACATCAACAACAACAGCAACATCCGCAACATGGTTTAGCGGCAGCCTCCCATTCCCATTCAAATGCCATGCTAGCAAGTGCTGGCAGTGCAAGTGCCAGAGCTAGTTATGATGCCTATTCACACAGCTCCTTGTACGCTTCACAGCATAGTCAACGGCATCATTCTGCTCCTGCGTCACATCATCGCGCCGGTGTTACACATTCAGCAGCTCATGCTTTGCATCATCATCAGTCGCTGCATCCGCAGCAACTTCACCACCAGCCTCAACCGCCATCCCTAACATCTCACCATCTTCAACAGCAGCAGCAGCAGCAGCAACAACAACAACAACAATTCCATCAGCAGCAACATTATTATCATCATACGGCACCAACTCCTTTACATCGATCACATCCGCATGCATTGCCGCAAATGATGCCACACATTAAATCTGAGCCAGTAGAGCAAATAACAATAACGCCATCAATACAAACCGAAGAAGTCATCATCAAAGGTGAGTTGCTTTACATCTAAATAAATACAACAACAACAATTAAAATAATTTATATTTTTATCATAAGCGTTTATTTCCTAACAAAGAAACACATTCCACATTGGCATAAGAATAAATTAAAGCTTTAGAGGTGATAATTTTGCTACTTAAAGATTTCATTACAATAGGCATTCACACATTCACAACAATAAACATACTACACGAGTATAGAAACGATTTTAAAGTGTGAAAGGAGGGTCATGACAGCAATAATATACAGAAGTCTTGTTGCTTAATGGTCGCACTTTTTCGAACACTATTTAATATACTTTAATATTCGTCTCAACTCCCTATTATATACGCTACTTTAATTTCATATAAGATGATGTTTGATATATATTTTAAAGCTTCGCGATCGCTTATAAGCATTTCATTTGTAAGTAACAACAGGGTTTCCAAATATATCGTTTATTATTCCATTGTTATACTTTTCCTGGAGGCCTTGTATTTTAACGTAGAACTCATTTATTCGAATAGGTTGTTTATTTCCATACAGAGGGATACAATAATACAAAACAGAGGGATCAGGTACCAGAGGCCAGATATATCCTATCTCAGGATAACTTAAATATGGGCTCGATCAAAGAAACTCTCTCTTAGAGTAATCAGGCTTTATTAGAAGATTTCTAAGTTCTTTCATATTATTCAAAGTACACCGCAAATTTAATTGACTTAAATAGTTTTGCAAATCAGAATCAATTTAGTAAAATGCTACAAAAAAAAACATATAAATTTGCATTTATGATCTCCCATAACGTTCGAAATAAATCCCATTCAATAGGTAAAAATCTTTAAAACTTTAAAAGCAATGTTATGAGATCATTTGTATTAATATTGTTGAATATATATATGTTCCTCTTACTCCTCTAGGGAGCATAGGGCCGCTTGGTTTCGGTAATAAGAGTTATTTAAGACGTACAGCTTATTAGGCTATAGCGTCCGATCCTGGTGTTGAGGCTGCCAACATCGCCTCCAGGCATGCAAATTGCTGGGATTTAACCGTGCAAGTATTTAGGTTATACCGCCCATGGTCGGTCGTCAGAGCCTCGTCAGCGTGACAGGGGACACCAAGCCCTTGAAGGACAGTGGGTGAGGTTGACATTTGGAAAGGAGTGGCTGTGTGAAAAAGAACGTGTCTTTTGAACGCTTCACTTTCCCATTAGTCCCTTTGTCCATTGTTGAATGCATTAATGTAAATGCTTTCGAAAATAATAAAAAATTAATTAGGAAACTACATCAGAAAGTTATTGCAATTATTAAAAAAAAGTCAATAAAAATATATCAAAAAAAACTTAATTACTGTATAAGATCTCAAACGGTTTTCGTATTATCTATTGTAATACACTGTTAAGAGTTTATTTTATATTTTTTAATTTATTATTTTAGATTATTAATAATAATATAATTATATAAGTTTTAGATTAACATAAAAATAATCGTAATATATATCATAAAATAGTAAATACATAGCATTTTTTAAATTATAACTTAAATGTATACATAATAGTTCTTTTAATCGTTTTTATATAATTATTTAAGGTTTATATTAACATAATATTAAATTTAAGAAGTAATAAATATATGTATATAAATTTTTGAAATATATAAGTTATAACTTAATTAAATAAATAAGTTCTTTTAATCTTTATTTATTAATTTTAAATAATTATTTCAGTTTAGATTCAATCTAATTACTAATAGGTAAAATATATCTAATATATTAATATTTGCTTATACTGAATAATATGGTAAAATATAATATATAAGTATATTTATATATTTATTTATATTACATATTTATATAATAAATAATAATATATTTATATAAAAAAAAAAAAAAAAAAGAAGTCGCCGTGGTGTAGTAGGTAGTGTGTTGGCTTACTATTCGTAAAGCCCGGGTTCGTATCCCAGGTCAGACATCAAAAAAATGAAATATGAAAAAAAAAAAAAAATATTTCTTCGGCGACTTCCTCTCAGCAGATTTCTGGCAAAAACTCTGAGAGTAAAATAAACTGCCATGAAAAAGTTTCTCAAAATTCTGTCGTTCGGAGTCGACGTTAAACTGTAGGTCCCGCCACTCACGTATAAAATTAACGCACACAACATGAGTGGTGTGAGAAGCTAGGCCGTAATCCTGACTGAAGGGTTGTAATGGCCAATTATGTATGTATGTATGTATAATAAAAAAATTGCATATACTATATATACATACATATAATATAAAACTATATTGAAAATATTATAGTATATAAAATAAAGCATAAATAAATAATATTCTTTTTTTAATCCATTATTATTTTAAATAAACTAATTACTGAAAACTAACATTCGTTTAAAAATCTATAATAATTTAAGTATACTATAACTATAAATATAAAAATACAAATATCTATAAAACTTAAATAATTATTTAAGATCATTAGTTTATTTTTTTTAATATAGATTTATTAAATATTAAAATATTAATTTAGATATTAAACAACTTAAGACAGAAAAAATACAATAATTTATTTCTTATTTTATTTTATAAAAACAAAACCTTAACTATATAATTAGAAATTATTACTACATATTAAGCTAGATAGATCAAAGCTGTTTTCTATTATAGAAAATAAAAAGTACTATAATTTTGTTTTTTTTTTTTAATTACAGAATATGAAATAAAAATAAAAGAAATCCTTTTTTTTAAATATACAATATTACAATATAATATTTTTCATTATAGACTTAATACTTAGTTTACTTAGTTATTTATAGCAAATAAACTAACATATTAATATAATATAAAAAGGCATTGGCAATATTTATTATATTTCTAATGATTTATTACAAATTATTATTTCTAAAAAAGCATTTAAAAATTTTATAGTAAAGTTTATTTGTTTATAATTGCCTATAATTTTTAATACGCTCATATTACTTACATTCCTATTAAAAGATAAGTTTAATATAAAAAATATTGCGCATTATGAAATTAATTTATAGGAAATTTTTACGTTTTCATACATATTTTTTATTTTTATATTAAATATTCGTAATATATATAAATATTTATGATATTGTTTTAATATATGTATCTTTATTTCCCTTATTGTTTTGTGCTTAATTATTTATTTTAAAATATTTATTTAAAAAAATAGTGTTTTCCTATGCTATGCAAATAGTTTGCAAAATATTAGAAATAAATATTGAAATTATTTAAATTTAATAACTGAAGGTTAGTGCATATTATTATTTATAAGTAATATAATATAATAATTATAATAAATCTGGTTACCTAATAAATAATATTTTTTATAAAATAAATATCTTTAATCTTTGGAAATATAGTATATGTATAAAAAATTAAAGAACTTTAAACGTTATATTACTTAATAACTTTGTTTATGGTAGATTTATTTGGGGCTTTGTTTTTTTTATTAATTTTTTAATAATTATTTAATTCATTCATTAAATATTCATTAAAATTATTTTCATAATCTATAAATATAACAACAATTCAATTTCATAGAGCTTTAAATTAAAACGTATTTTTTTTATTTTTTTTTATTTATTTATAGAAGTATTCATAATACTTTAAACATCTTTAAACTAAAATTATTTTACTAATTAATATTCATTTCATTATTTCTTATAAATTGAACAATATTTCTTTTATATAAATTTAAATTAAATATTAAAATATAAGTTAATGGAAAATATAATGTATAGTTTAATAGAAAATATTTTTTATTTAAAATTTAATGTCATTAGGTCTTTAAGTATTTATTATGTATTGATGTTATAATTATTTTTATTATAAAATTTAATTAAAAGTATAAAATTGTTTATGACATTGTATTTATGTGTAACATTTTATGAAAATTTAAAGAGAAATGTAATGGAAAATATTAAATAATATTTTATCGGAAAATATGTTTTTAACTCTTTAAATATTTATATTAAAATTATAAATTAATATCGTTATATATTGCTTTTAAAGTTTAATATTTAGTAAATATAATGCGGAAAAAGGCTTATAAAATGTGGCTTCAAGAAAATGGACTTTGAACGTTGGGTACTAACAAACAAAGAAGAAAATTAAATTAATAATAATGTCTGTTTAGGAATATAAAAAGTATTGTTTATCGCAATTAGTTTATATTTTTTAAATATTATTTTTAAGAAAAAACGAAATTTTTGTAAATCGAGTCGCAAAGTCGAGAGAACAAAAAAAAAACGAAACGATGGAAAGAAAACGAAAGAATAAAAATTGAAAAACTGAAAAACTGAAGCAAAAATTTTCGATGATATAATCAGAAAGAAAAATTGTTCTACATTGCAGTTATTTTTTTTAGTATTGTTAGGTAGAGAGGAGAAATACATTGAAAATTTTTTTTTTGTAAATGGAAAGAAAATAATCTATAATTTTTAGTATGTATCCAGCAAGAGCTGAGTAAATATTTACAAAGAGCATCATCATAGTCATCATCATTCATGCGGTTGGGTTTGTTTGGTTTGGTTTGGTGTACTACGGTGAGTGAGGGACGACGACGACGATGACGACGACAACGAATATTTTATGGTAAACGACGAAAACGAAATCGACAATAACGACGAAAACGACAACGACAACGACAACATCGACTACAACTACAAGTACATATAACACTACAAAACAATAGCTGTGAGGCTTGCTAGTATTACTTCCACTTATAAAGTGACTGACCTATCTATCCATCCATCCAACCAGCCAGCCAGCCAACAAACCAACGACGTAGCGAATTGAAAATGGAAACATAAAGACACTGAAAAAACAAGAGCTGTAAACAACAAAACACAACACGACCGAAAAAATCAAAAAAAAAAGAAATAAAACAATAATAACAAGACAAGTACTGAAGTAGTAGTACATGAACAAATGAAATGTGAACATAAAAATCTATCCAACTATAAACCAACAACCAACTCAAATTTTCATGATGAGAACAAAGTAATCAATTTTGTTTAAATTACACTTTATTTTTTGGCGAAGGAAACAAAGAACACGAAGCATTATTTGCAATATTTTTTTTATCAATTTTTTGGTTGATATTCCTTACCCCCCCCCTTTTCGATTTATGATTATGCAACATTTGGCCAATTTATAGTGTGGCGTAGTTGAGCTGAGCTGTGTTGAGTTGAGTTGAGTTGGAGAGGAAACCTTATAACGTGTGGGCTGCTGAGCTGGGGTATTATATAGTCTGTAGTTTAACTAGCATTATGCTATGCTATGCTATGCTCTATTATGAGTATAGTATCGTACAATAAATATAAAAGCATTAAGGAGCAGAACAACTTTTATAAAAGTGGGAAAAATACATAATAAAAGTTTTTAATGCCAAGAAAAGTTTTCTTCGTTACTACGACTGTACGACGGAATGAATATATATATGTATATATATCTGTAGTTTGCCATGAGCCAAAAAAAAAAAATTAAAGACGAACAAAATTATAAATGAACACAAAAAAGCACGTAGAAACAGTCAGTCAGCCAGCCAGCAAGCAAGCTAGCAATGACTGGCTTGCTGGTTGTGGCAACAGCAGCATTTGGAAATCATCCATCTTTACTATATACATATTAATACCATACTATACTCTACCATACTAAATCCAACAAGATGTATGAGTCTCTCTCTATATATATAGTATATGTATGTATATAGAAACCGAACAAACTCAATATACTATATACAATATATCGTATAGATATATTTGCACATTTCTACATACACACATACCCACCAAACCAAGCAACCAACGAACCAACCAACCAGCCAGCCAACCTACCTTCCTTCCTTCCTACATACCTACCTACCTACCCACATTTAATTGTATGGCTTGCTTGCTAGTATACACACCCAAAATTATTGACTCGTTTTAAGTTGTATCCCTATAAATGTAATACTATCCATTTATACATTTGCACACACTATAACTAGTACGTTGTTCTCGTTATATATGCAGCACAACATACTGTACTATTATTCTCTTCTGTCTTGCTTTATTATTTCCCCAAAGGTATAAAACGCTCTAGAAATATTATTATTTGAAAAATTTTTATACACAATTTATTAGGTTTTTTCGTTTTTCATATTTTTTGTTGTACTATTTTTCGAACTATGCATAGTTGTTAGGAGAGATAGTCGTCATCATCCTCATCTTCATCATCATCAAAGTTCTTAATGGAATTTAAGAAATAAAATAAAAAATTAAGTTTTCCTTCAAGTAAAATTAATAAATGATTGAACGCTTGGGTCGGTCCGTCGTTCGTGCGTTCGTTCTGGCGTTGATTAGTTTTAAGCAATTTTCTCTCCATACTTCTCTTGTTTAGATTTTTTTTTATTTTAACGCCCCTGCTTGCATGCATGTACCCAGCAGAGTCAAAGTACAAAGTCCAGTTTGATTATTTGTTTCTCTTTCTTTCTTTCTTAAAATAGCTTTGCTTTTAAGGTTTTTAATTTCAATAATTTATTATTTATATAAAGGAGTTGATTTCTCTTCGTTTTCTATTTTTTTCTTCTTGAGGTTCTTCGGGGTCATTTTCAAATTTTTGGTTTTGGTTTTATATTTTCCAAAAAAAAAAAAAAATGAAACTGACTAACTGTAGCTCTGGTAAATAATTTCCAAGTGTTTGAGTTTCCTGTTGTAAATGTGGTTAATGGCCTTTTTCTTTTTGGCAAACACCACCACCACCTTTGGGGATGGCAATGATTCGATTACATTTTATTTAATTTGTACGAGAGTATGAGTATGAACACGAACCACACGAATTGTGTTCATTGTGGCAAATATCCATGTTTTGTTTTTGAAACAGAATATTTTAAATTTTTTAAATTGAAGTTTTATATTTTTCGATCATTAATTTTCTTTACTTCTTTCTTAAATTTATATTATAAATTTAAATTAATTTTTAACAACATTTTTATAGAAATAGTAATAAGATCGATTATGTTCTGTTTAAAAAGGAAGCTACACAAACGTTATCAGTTTTTGAATTTCTATCATAGTTTTTTTTTTGTTTTTCTTTTGGAATAAAATTTTTAAACAATTTTCATGTTTTCAGTATCTTTCAAGTCTAGTTTTGGAAAATAAATTGCATTTAATGATCAGTTTCATTTGGGCAATAAAAAACACGGTAGATAATTTGGTTAAATTGCATAACATTTAATAGTTCTGTAGTATCTGGCTTAATAGTTATAAATTAACATGTTATATATTTATTCATAATATTATTTTAATACATATTTTTTATATATGTATTTGCAATATTATATAATTTTCTGAAATCTATAAATATTTTAAAAACCTTTTTTTTAACTACAATATTTTTTATATAAAAAGTACAAGTCATCGATAAATTTACTTCAGAAAATGCAAATCATCGATAACTATAGAAACACTAAAACGCAGCTAAATTGTTGTTTTCGAAAAAAAAATCCATTACCTTATCCGTTTTATGGATTCAAAAGTGAAATTAAATAACCCCCAAAAATGTGCAGCCCTTGCGCTGACCAACTTCTTCCTTTTCCCTGATTTTGGTGGAACTTGTTTAGTACAGGGACTGCGTTCACCCGTGGCATCACAACGGGCCCCTATGCGTGCTCAAGTGAGCTTTGTGATAACAGAGCTACCACTCCGACCTAACCTAACCTAACCCCCTCAAATGAAGCTATGGTTTCGATGTAACTTTTATGAAGCTTGGAATTGGCCATTGCCATTAGTACATTAATATTAAAATGATCGCCTTTGGATTGATTACAGTACATATTCTTTTTGAGACAGTTTCTGCCCAATTTTTCACTTATTTAATGTGTTAACATTTAATCTTTATAATCTTGCCAAATTCCTGTATAATAGATCGATTATGATGACCACAAAAACTCCATAACGCCACGTTTTAATCATTTGTATGCGTTCTATTGTTTTTATGTCATTCATATTCGTAAACGGCAAACTTTTCACAGGCTTTGAAGTGAGAGTTATAGGAACTTGGATGTTTCTTTTAACCTCGGTCACTATTAAATCGTTGCATCATATAATAAGTCTTGGCATTTGTTTAAGGTGGATTCATTAATATTTACCTCAACCGAATTGTTTCCAGAGTATTAAGTGTTTAATTGGCTCATTATCTTAATACCCCTTAACGATTTTTACAACATTTTCAATTTCAATGCAGAATATCCTCATCATCGAAATAAACATTTGCATTCTTATGCTCAATTGTACATTGGTTAACCGGCTTTCTTGGTTAATTCATCTTAAATTTTATTTAAAAAACTGCCTCTTTAAGAAGTATATCTCGTGATTTGTCCTTCAAAGAAACTTTCCATTTTAAATATTTTTGTTATGCTTTGAGTTTTTCTTTCTCTTTTCTTTTTCATTTCATTTTCTTTTTTTCTTTTTTCTTAGCTGAACCCATGGATGATGTCGGTTATCACAAAATTGCGCCACAAATTGGTAACAATTCGTTTCACATGGAAGACAAACGTAAACAATATGAACAGCAACAACAACAGCAGCAGCAACAACAACAACAACAGCAACAATTACAACAACGCCGGTCAGAACTACTATTGCGACAACAGCAACAGCAACAACAACAAGAGCAACAATTACGCCAACAACAGCTGCAGCAGCAGCAGCAACAACAACAACAACAACGGCAGGAAGAAAATCGTCATTATCATCATCAACAGCAACAACAACAGCAACAACAACAGCAGCAGCAACAAGAAGAGCAACAACTAAAAAGGAATGAAAATTCGCATCATAATGAAGATGTTGTTGGCCAACAAGCACGGGGCACAAATTCCGAGAATTCTACAACATTACTACCAGAAGAACAAGAAGACATAAAACCAACAGAGCAGCAGCTACAAGAACATCAACACCACCACCAGCAGCAGCAGCAAGAGCAGCAGCAAATATCCTTGACTAATATAAAAACAGAAGCAAAGGTAATAAAAAAAAAACCAACCAAAACAAAAATAAAAGAACCGTATAAAAACAAAACAATGTGAATGCAAGACAAAAAAATATACAAAAAAAAAACATGAAAATAACAACAAAAGTAAACAATAACATAACCTACAATACTACTATACTTACATACATACATACATACTGTATATGGATGTATTCATACACATATCCGTATATACTCGCTCTAACAACACAGCACAACTCTGCATACACACACACACACATTACTATACATACTATACAAATATTTTCATTCATTTTTTCCAATTTTTTTTTCTTTGTTTGTTTTTTATTTTTGTTTTGCTACAATTTTATTGTTGCTGCTTTTCACTCATTCCTTTCGTTTTTTTTATGCTTTCTTGTACAATTTGTACGTTTTTTTTTTTATTTATTTTTAATGTTTTTCTTTTTATTCACAGCCTCTTAACTTTCCTCGTCGTAAATTACAAACAGAACGTTCCTCCACTCTGCCCATATGCCAGCGATGTAAACAAGTTTTTTTGAAACGTCAAAACTATGCACAACATGTTGCTCTATCCAGTTGCAATATTGTCGAATACGACTTTAAGTGCTCCGTATGTCCCATGTCCTTTATGTCGAATGAGGAGCTATTGGCCCATGAACAATTGCATCGTATGAATCGGTACTTCTGTCAAAAGTATTGCGGCAAATTTTATGACACCATAAACGAATGTGAACAACACGAGTATCGCCAGCATGAGTATGAAATATTTAAATGTAATGTAAGTATGTGTACACATGCATATGTACATCTGTATGTAGTATGTATGTGGAAATTGTAAATTTGTTAATTGTAAGCATGAAGCATTTTTAGGACTAACAAAGTAGTCATTAAATATCCACGGTTGTTAATAATGAATGGCTTCTTTATTTTAAAAGTTTGCAACTACAAATTAAAACATAAACTCAAGTTAGATTCAGTACGATGGGTAGAAGAGAAACAGGAAAAGGTATCCAAACCCATTACACTCTATTATATTCCATATTCCTACAACGCAAAGCATATAAACTGTAATTTTATGTGATTTTTGACCATCAAGTTAATAGGCAACCATTCTCAGAGATTGTATGGAAACATTAGTATACAATTAGGATCTTAACTTCGGTCTGTTAGAATAGACAAGAAGTCATGTGCTCTACAAGACCACATTCAACATTTGGCCGTCAGCTAGTCTGAGATTACTGTTAACGCCTTGATCGAACCAGTGATCAGTAAATCATAATATTGGTTACACCGCTAGGCCGATGGAACCCATTACAAATATATCACTACTAGAATAAACTCAACGGATACCTTCTTAAATTCGTAGGCAATATCTTACTCTATTATCTGTTAAAGACTTTATAACATTGGTACTTACTATACAGTACAAAGGACTACTCAGCTACTCATTTAGCATTGATCCACTGTACACTGGATTATTTGACAAACATTAGCTTCACCTTATGACGTCTTTATGATCTTCCATCAGTACCTCTTCTCTAAACCCAGCATATTCTCTATCTGTTTAAAATAATCCAATAATCTGTTTAAAAAACCTCAGTAATTTATAAGAATTCCTTTAAAAAAAATTTTTTTATTTTAAAATGGTTAACCAAACCAACCACAATTCCTTTAATGTGTTTCAGATGTCCGATCTTTTACACTTTATTGCTCTTTTTGACCACCATGAAACCATAGGGCATTCTTAAAGCATACATACGTAGTGTAAAATATGATCCATTTAGACTTTATCAATAATTTCTGTTTCTCCCCAGATTTGTTGTATATCGGTTACTGAACGTGACCAATTGTTTGGCCACTTGAATGAGCACAAATATCAACCACGCTTTGATTGCTGCATTTGTCGTTTATGTTTTCAAACTTCCTTGGAACTACACGATCATTATATGGCGAATGAAAATTTTTGTGGTAAATTTTATGATAAAGAAGGTAAAATTATTTGCATTTCAAACAAAAATAAAACCAAAACCAACTTATTTTTATTTTCATATATTTTGAATTCCTTTTAAGCCTTTAAAAAACCAATTACCTCGTCTTCAACCTCATCTTATATGGGAAAAATGGAAAGCCCAAAACTGGAAATTGCAAATAGTTTCTCGCTAAAAGGTAATAACAAAGACTTTCATCTTTTGTTTTGTAACATTTAAAATTTCTTACGTCATGCTTTGCAATTTTAGATATGCCTCCCGCCAACAGCCATCATTTGGAGCCTCTATACACAAAATCAAAAACTTCCATGAAGCCACCTAATGAGCCTACAACACCGCCTTCATCGTCGTCGTTTAGTAGTGCGGTAAATGACTTTGCTTTAGAACCTCAGGTAGAGGTAAAAACTGAAATTAAAGTGGAACCAGATTTTTATCCACCCCTGGATCATGCTGATTACTCACCCTACGACAATGATTATGCCACACCGGACTATTCTACTGGGTCTAATCAAAACATACCATTTTTACAAGACTATCAAGATAATGCTTCCAATTCTACAAATTCATCATATTCCTTCAATAACAACGATGCCGCACCTGATGACGAAGCCATCTGTTGTGTGCCTAAATGTGGTGTAAGCAAAATATCATCTCCTACTTTGCAATTCTTTACCTTTCCCAGAGACGAAAAGTATTTGTCGCAATGGTTGCATAATTTAAAAATGACTTACGATCCAAACACTAACTATTCCATGTACCGTATTTGTAGTTTACACTTTCCCAAACGTTGCATAGCAAAGTATTCCTTAAGTTATTGGGCAGTGCCCACTTTTAATTTAGGTCACGACGATGTAGGAAATCTATATCAGAATAGGGAAAGTTCAGGCGGTTTTCCTGGCGGCGAAATGGCCAAATGTAGTATGCCTGGCTGCCCTTCTCAGCGAGGTGAAACAAATGTAAAATTTCACGTATTTCCCCGCGATCTGAAGACACTCATTAAATGGTGTCAAAACTCTCGCCTTCCCGTACACAGTAAAGATAATAGATTCTTCTGTTCCAGACATTTTGAAGAGAAATGTTTTGGCAAATTCCGTTTAAAACCCTGGGCCATACCCACCCTGAATTTAGGCACCGTTTACGGCAAGATTCATGATAATCCGAATATCTACCAGGAGGAAAAGAAATGTTTTCTACCATATTGCCGTCGCAGTCGTTCATATGATTGCAATTTATCTTTGTATAGATTTCCCCGAGATGAGACTTTGTTGCGCCGTTGGTGTTATAATTTAAGATTAGATCCCAACATGTATCGAGGCAAGAATCACAAAATCTGTTCGTCTCATTTTATTAAAGAAGCCTTAGGATTGCGTAAACTTAATCCCGGAGCAGTGCCCACTTTGAATTTAGGACATAATGATAGATTTAATATTTATGAAAATGAACTTTATACACCACCACCGCCGCCACCACCTCCTCAACCATCAACCTCATCTAAAGCTCATAAATTTGCCGAAATGTTTAAACAAGAAATGGGCAACTCTTCGCGTCCGTCTCGTCTTTACGATGGCGTTTTCATGAGTTCTATGAGCCATAAATTCTCCAATTCAAGTTCCTCGAATAGTTCTAACACTTTGGATTTGGGTGATGTATGCTTAGTGCCCTCTTGCAAGAGAACTCGCCATTCGGATGACATTACTCTGCACACCATACCCAAGCGGGAAGAACAATTGAAGAAATGGTGCCATAATTTGAAAATGGATTTGCGTAAAATGCACAAGAGTGTGCGTATTTGTAGTGCACATTTCGAAAAGTACTGTATAGGCGGCTGTATGAGACCATTTGCAGTGCCCACTTTAGAGTTGGGCCATGAAGACTTAAATATATACCGTAATCCTGATGTTATAAAGAAATTAAATATAAGAGAGACCTGTTGTGTGGCCTCGTGTAAGAGAAATCGTGATCGTGATCATGCCAATCTACATAGATTCCCCACACATCCCGAGTTGCTTCAAAAATGGTGTGACAATTTGCAAAAACCCGTACCAGATGGCACAAAACTTTTCAATGATGCCGTCTGTGAAGTGCATTTTGAGGAACGTTGTTTAAAAAACAAACGTTTAGAGAAATGGGCCATACCCACATTAAATCTAGGCTGGGATGGTGCTCCTCACCATTTACCCTCTGAGGAAGAGATTAACGAATACTGGGTTAAGCCATTTGCCCCCAACAATGGCGAAGAACAGGGCGAGTGTTGTGTGGCTAGCTGTAAACGTAATCCTCAAATTGACGATGTGAAGTTATACAGACCTCCCGAGGATTCCGAACAATTGGTTAAATGGGCTCATAACTTACAAGTGGATGCGAATGATTTACCCAATTTGAAAATTTGTAATTTACACTTCGAACAGCATTGTATAGGCAAGCGTTTGTTAAATTGGGCAATGCCTACGCTGAATTTGGGTGGCAAGGTCGAACATCTTTTTGAAAATCCACCTCCAATGCCGAATATATACAAGAGGAAAGAAAAGCCTGCAAGGATACTATCCAGCCACGAAGGCATCAAATGGTCTCCCAGATGTTGTCTTTCTCACTGTCGCAAAATGCGTTCTGTACATAACGTCCATCTATTCCGTTTTCCATACAGTAATCGCCAGACTTTGGCGAAATGGTGCCACAATTTGCAGCTACCCTTAGTGGGTAGTTCGCATCGCCGTATATGTTCGACTCATTTTGAACCCTCTGTCTTAACTAAACGATGTCCCATGACATTGGCTGTGCCCACATTGGATTTGAACACACCAGTCGGCTATAAAATCTACCAAAATCCAGCTCGTCTCAAACAAATAAAACTCGGATCTCAAAGGCAGTGTGTAATAGAGTCTTGTCGCAAGACTAAACTGGATGGCATATCGCTTTTCCGTTTCCCCAATAATCGTTCAATGTTATATAAATGGCGACACAATATTAAAAACTGGCCCAAGGGAAAGCTAACTTCTTCGTTTAGAATTTGCACCGAACATTTTGAGCCTCATTCGGTGGGTGAAAGGAGACTTTCGCCTGGTGCTATACCCACTTTAAAGTTAGGCCATGATTCCACCGATTTGTATCCCAATGAGACACGTTCGTTCTTTGATTTGGAAAAATGTGTAGTCAGCGGTTGTGATTCACGCAAGGAAATGGAGGAGGTAAGACTGTTTCGTTTTCCACGCGATGATGACGATGTGCTAAGGAAATGGTGCAATAACCTCAAGATGAATGCCAACGATTGTGTGGGTATTAAAATATGCAACAAACATTTCGAGGACGAATGTTTAGGTCCACGCCTGCTTTACAAATGGGCTGTACCTACACTGAAACTGGGTCACAAAGAAGATGAATTAGTGGATATCATACCGAACCCACCACCTGAACAGCGAACCGGAGAATTTCTTTATAAATGTTGTGTGCCTACATGCGGCAAGTCACGCAAATACGACGATGCCCAAATGAATAGTTTCCCCAAGCATTTGAAAATGTTCCGCAAATGGAAACACAATCTGAAATTGGATTTTCTGAATTTCAAAGAAAGAGAAAAATACAAAATCTGCAACGATCACTTTGAGCCAGTGTGTGTGGGTAAAACGCGACTTAATTTTGGTGCTTTGCCCACTTTAAATTTGGGTCACGATGATGTAGACGATTTATATCAAATCAATCCGGATAGAATAAGACCCAATCTATTCATAAGACAGAAGGATGTGGAAAGGCTAGAGAGAAAAAGACTACGCGAAACAACCAAAGAGCAATATGAGTGTGACAATCCTGAGCATGATGATGATGATGATGATGAAAATGCTGTAGATCCTTTGAGTTTGGAACCGTCGGACATTAAATGTTGTGTTACGGATTGCACTGCACCCAAGTCCATAATGAGAGAACCTTATGAGCTGCCCGAGTCATTAGAATTCAGACAACTTTGGTTTAAGGAATACCAAAAAAGCGATGACGAAGAACAACCAATTGAAACAAAAATCTGTGGCCTGCATTTCCAAATATACTTCCAACAGCTTAAGACTAAAATGCTTAGTATGTTAGAGGAGGGAAATGAAGTTTTGCAAACTGATTTCAATAATTTGCAATACAATTATCAAAAGTCTACCATATCGCTGGTAGTAAACAGTTACCAGTGTCGTGTGGAAGGCTGTACATCCAATTTATTAAATCCAAACATAAGACTGTATTTCTTTCCATATGGCAAAAATTTAGTTTCCAAATGGTCTCACAACACCGGCATCATACCCGATGAGCATCGCCGCTATATGAATAAGGTGTGCGCTTTACATTTCGAATCCTATTGTGTAACAGAGAACCAAAGATTACGTTCGTGGGCAATCCCAACACTTAATTTGCCTGACAGTGAAAATAAGCGAGTCTACAAAAACCCGGATCTAACGAAACTTGATAAACGAATGTTGGGACCACAAATATCAAAATGTGCAGTTGCCAACTGTAATTCCGATAAAACGAATGATGATGAATCCATAAAATTGTTTAACTTCCCTACTGATGAAAATCTACTCAAGAAGTGGTGCGACAATTTGAAAATGTCCCATCGTTTGACGCCTTTGCAAAAGATCTGCTCTTTACATTTTGAAAAGTCATGCTTGGGCAGCTGTCGTATACGTTCTTGGGCAATACCCACCTTGAATTTAGGCCACGACGAAGCACCAGAACATCCGAATAAAAAAGCCACAAGCCGAGAGGTTTATGATGCATCAGAAGATACAACCGAAATACAACTGAAACAAGTTAAAATTAAACGGCCCCTGGACTCAACCAAATGCTGTATAGCCAGTTGCCGCAAGAGTCGTTTAAAACACGGCGTAAGATTGTATTGTTTGCCTAGCAATTCAAAAATGAAACGTAAATGGATGCACAATTTAAAAATAAATCATTTAAAAAACAATCCCAAATTGCACAGCATCAAGGTTTGTAATCATCATTTTCACAAAAGATGTTGGGATGGCAAAAATTTAAAACAATGGGCTGTGCCCACCTTGCATTTGGGACATTCAGAGGCTATTTTTGATAATCCTCGCCGTATACATGCGGTGCCTATAGTACGCTGCGCCCTCAGTAGTTGTAAGAACCACAAGGCAATCAAGGATGTGCAAGCATTTGTATTTCCCAAATCCCCTGAATTATTGGAGAAATGGTCAAAGAATCTAAAATTAGATTTGGAGCAGTGCACGGGTAAAATATGTTACGAACACTTTGAGAAAGAGGTTTTAGCAGAGAAAAAATTAAAGGCTAATGCAGTACCCACACTAAATTTGGGGCACGAGGATATTCTTTTCGATAACACGGACTTAATCGATAAATTACAGAGAAAGCAAACAGAACAGTTAAATGCTAAGAAACGACGTTACGAAGACGACGATGATTATATGGATGTGGAGTATGAAGATCCAGTGGAGGAGGAGGAGGAGGATAATGACATGTGGGAATATGAGGAGTACAATGAAGATTTGGAAGATGAGGAGGAAGACGAAGACGACGAATATGAAGAGTGTTATTATGATGACGGCGAAGATGATGATGATGATGAGGACGTGGATGAAGAGGAGGACGATGAAGATGAAGAATTTGAAGAGAACGATGACGAACACAGCATATCAAATTCAATAACTGATTGGAGTGGCATTAAATTCAAAGAACTGCGCGTCTCCCTTACTCCTTTAACGCCCGAAGATCTTATGGATTTATGTTCACGCTCCTCATATGAAAGAGAATTTGGTTCTATAACCTCTGGCAGCAGCTTAAGGGGACGTAGATCGATAACACCAGCGGCAAGTTTAAAAGATTTACGTTCAGAAACTCCAGAACAAAACTCAAGATCCGAAACTCCCAATCAAAAGCAATTCAATTGTTTCAGAGAACCTCTTATCATTGCTGCTGCTGCTGATCAAATTAAATCGGATAACTTCCGTGAACCTAATGCTCTAACGCCTGAACAAAAAACTGATTCAAGAGATTCCCTAAATGAGTACTCAATAGATGCTATAATACATAGCTCAACTCCAGTTGGAAAACAAAACAATTCAAATGAAATTTCAAAAGCAATTACAACGCCAGAGAATTTCGAAATACATGAAACGCCGAATAATTCAAAAACACCGGCTTTAGATACGTGCAATGAAAATGCCAAACGGGAACGTTTTGCAGATGAAAACACCACAAGTTCAGACCATAACGATTTGGAACATAATGCCAGCACAAATCTTCGAACCGATAAACGACTCAATCCTATATCCCCATGTTGTTGTTTAAAACATTGCGGCAAAGAAAAAACACCTGAACAACATTTAACGACATATGGTTTCCCCAAAGACCCACAGCTTTTAAGGAAATGGTGTGACAATCTAGGTTTACAACCAGAAGAATGTATAGGGCGTGTGTGTATAGATCACTTTGAACTACGCGTGGTGGGCGTAAGACGTCTTAAGCTGGGTGCTGTACCAACCCTTAATTTAGGACCAAATTGTATAGCCAAACATACTAACTCAGAGGAAACACCACAAAAGAAAGCCATAATCAAGGAATTTACAGAAACGGGTAATATGCAGGAAACGGACACCAGCTCTAAGCCACTACCACCATATAAGACAACGAAACCTGGTAAGCAATCGGTTTTTCGGCTATGTTGCCTCAAACATTGTCGTCGCAAGAAATTTATAAAGCCGAACAAGAAGACGAAACGACCGGATTTGAATCAGACTTCAATGGAATGTCAGAAGAACGCAGCAGTAGCCCCGAATACATTATTTAAGTTCCCCTCGGATACAAAAATTCTGAAAAAATGGTGCAAAAACTTAAGGTTACCGGAAAAACTTTGTTTACCTTCCGACTTGGAAATATGTGCGAGACATTTTGAAGCCAAAGCCATACAAGATGGTAAATTACATCCCAAAGCCATACCCACATTGGAGTTAAGTTATGCTAACAGGGCGCCCATTTATAAAAATAACCCCAAAGACTTTGAGCAACTACCGCAAAACGCTAAACAGGAAACTAAAGAGAAATGTTTTCTTGAACACTGTGGTAAAACAGAAAACGACGACAATACATTCCTTATATCGTTTCCTTTAAACGAACCCCGAACATTACGTAGATGGTGTAAAAATTTAAAAATCGATTGCGATAAAAACAAGCTAAAGACCCTGAAAATATGCAATGAACATTTCGAAACGTATGTGTTTTTCAAAAAGAAACATTTAAGAGTTGGCGGATTACCCACCCTCAACTTGGGCCATAATGGTGCTATCGTTCGAAATTGCCGTAAATTACGTTTAAAGAAAACGAATGGAGGCGCGGTCAAAGAGAAATGTTGCGTACAACAGTGTCAGGAAACAAATCTTAAATTGTTTTCATTCCCCAGAAGTTCGGATTTACGTAAGATTTGGTGTAACAATCTGCAGCTGGATTTGCGTCAAGTACTGATTAATCATTTGAAAGTATGTGCACGACATTTTAACATTGAATGCTTTACAGTGGGCACCGACAATCTAAAACTGAATGCAGTGCCTATGCTGCACTTGGGTTTACAAAGTGAAACGCACATGGTGTTGGAAATCATGCCAAGCGAAAGGAAGTGTATGGTTGAAAATTGTCAAAAGACACCCAGTGTAGATCGAGTTAAATTGTTTAATTTTCCCCAAAAGAAGGACATACTCAAGAAATGGCTTTTCAATCTAAACTTATCACCCGATACATACAATCCGAATGCCTTCATTTGCAGTAGACATTTCGATAAGAGCTGCATAAAGAATGGCATGCTACATGAAAATTCTATACCCACGCACTTTTTACAAATCACACCCAAAGGCTGGTTCTATAAAAACAACGAGGAATTGTATGAAATGCCTAAAAAATGTTGTGTCCTTAACTGTGGTCAAACCTCGGAAGAAGCCAAACATTTGTATAGATTTCCCAAACATAAGGAGGATTTGGAAAAGTGGTTATACAATCTCAAACTGCAGGTGGATGAGAATGATGTCAAGGACTTAAGGGTATGCGACAGACATTTCGAACAGAATTGCAAGATTTCCAATAAGGATTTGATTACTCAGTCTTTGCCTACATTAAACTTGGGCCATACAGATACTGATATTTATGGCAATAATTTCATCAAGTGTTGTCTGAACACATGCAACATGGAGGGCTTCTATTTCCATAAGCTGCCCGAGGATTTGATGCTGCAAAGCTATTGGTTTCAGGAACTCGAAATGGAAAGCACCTACAATAGTTCTTTGTATATATGCTCAGTACACTTTGTTGCGTTTTTCGAACGGATATTGGAAAAGTACAGTGCTTTCCTTAAAGAATCCAAAGAGTATGTAAAACTAGCTTTAACCTATAACGAGCTGAAGTCTTTACCGGCCTTGCAATGCTACAGATGTTTCATACCCAAATGCAATTCAGGTTTTAAGCTTATCTGGAAATTGTTTAAATTTCCCAAAGATGAGACTTTGTTTAATAAGTGGCTTCACAATACGGGCTTGCAAATTGAACACAGTCAAAGACCTTGCTATCGCATATGTGCCCAGCATTTTGAAGAGAGATGTTTAAGTGAAAAGAAATTACATCGTTGGTCTTTGCCTACCTTGAAATTGCCTTTCAATAATAGTTTGTATGTCAATCCACCTGAAGCTTTACCCTCTAATCATGAAAACCTCAAACACTGTTGTGTCTCAAACTGTCTTAACGAGAAGGGGCCATTTTTCAAGTTTCCTATTAAGCAATTGGAGGTTAAAAAATGGATCCACAACTTGGATTTGGGTCACCAACAATGTACACTTAATTTAAGGGTGTGTTATAAACATTTCGAAAATTATTGCTTTTCGAAAATCAACAATAAAATCCGAAGTCTTAAAAGCTGGTCAGTGCCTACTTTGAAATTGAAAAGAAAATCCGAACTTTATCTTAATCCCGCGGATAAGATAGCCTTCTATGTGTGCTGCATCAATAGCTGTAGGCAGACTTTAAACAAAACCAAGCAAATCTTTTTGTATAAATTTCCACAAAGCAATACCCTTAGACAGAAATGGTTACACAATTTAAATTTAACGCCACAACAGTACAAGGAAACCATGAGAATATGCGGCGTACACTTTGAAATGGATTGTTTCTATAAAGATTTTAAGCTAATGCGCAAACACTCAGTGCCCACTTTGGCTTTGGCCACAAACGTAAAAGAGTTATACCGCAATCCAGTTCGAAGGCCATATCTAAAGTGTTGTGTTAAGCTTTGCAAGGGTCCTTGGCAGAATCTAATCAACTTTCCTAAACACAAAACATTATTAAGGAAATGGTGCCATAATTTAAATTTCGACAAGGATATCACTCTGGAGTCCTTCAGAGAATACAAAATATGTGAAAATCATTTTGAAAAGCAATGTTTCAATAGAAATAACGTAATAAGGCCTACAGCTATGCCCACACTGAAACTGGGCCATAATAGGAAACTGTTTCTAAATCCAGATTTCACTCGTATTCCGGCAACAACTACAACAACAACTAAAAAGTTAATTAAAGATAACGAAGGAGATTTAGAAAAATCAAAAGAAATGCAAGTGCCGGTTAAAGAAGAAAAACTGAAAACGAATCTTAAAAAAGAAAAAGAGGAGAAGAAGGATAAGGAGAAGGTGGAGAAAGAGATTAAAACAAAATCAACAAACTTAAGTCATGGTAAACTAAACTCAGTGAAGAAAACAATTAAAATGGAAAGCCTACCACAAAAACTGGGACGACGAAAGAAACTTATTAAAACGAAAATTTTAACAAAGCAGAGTAGAATGAGAAAGCCAAGCAAAACCTTAGACTCAATCTGTAATGAAACTAAAAACGATGAATTGAATAGCGATGAACCAATTAAAGAACAGTTAAATGCTTCCACTTTACAGGTAAATATTAAACAAGAAACTAATGATGAGCAGCCTCAGCAAATGGAAAAAGAACATACTGAACCCAAAAATATTAATGATGTTCCACAGCCAGCCAATATTAAACACTTGCCAACAACAGGCAATGAAGACGATTATCTGGAAAGTTTGCTGGAGATTTTAACTGAAACTTCAGAATTAGAAGGAAATCAAAATGCTAAAACATCAACAACAAAACCAGAACCTTTAGAGGAAACAACTTTAAATATAATTCCTGCAAATAAAACGGAAAAAGAAAAGTCTGCTGTTAACAATGATAAGAAATCACCAACTGCTCATGATCATAGCAAGAGTAATGAGGAGAACAACATGTTGAACATGATTACTGAGGCTCCTATTGTTAAAGCGCCAAAGCCAACACAAAATCTCAATGCCTGTTGTGTGAAAACCTGTCCAAATTACAATAATCCCAATGCCTCAGTTGCACTATTTAAAATACCAAAAATAAATGGCCTACGCCATCATTGGATCTCTAATTGTCAACTTAAAAGTGGTATTTTAAAGCCTGTTAAAGTCTGTATAGAACACTTTGAATCGCACTGTCTTAAGGATAACAATCGTTTGCTATTTGGTGCAGTACCTACTCTAAAGCTGGGCGTTAAGCTAGACTCTAAGGAGATTTTAAAAACTTTTAGTTATTCAAGGTGTCGTATCGAAAGTTGCCAAAGATCAATTTATTATGATAAAATCAATCGTATACCATTTCCCAAAGGTTTAATGAAAACCAAATGGTGCTGCTTATTGAATTTAAATGAAGATGAAATCTCTAACAAAGATTGGATTTGTCACAGGCATTTTGAGAAGGGGACCTTAATTGATTGTCGTAAATTGAAACCGGGCACACAACCTACTTTACTATTGGATATCAAGGCTAAGAATGCAAATACAAATGATGATGTCTGTAACACAACAAAAGCAAAGAAATGTTGTGTACGATCCTGTAACAGCAGCAGTCTTGAGCATAAACTTTTCCCTTTGCCTATCGCGAATGAGGACATGTGCACCAAATGGTTGCATAACTTGAATTTGGTGGAGAATTGCTCTGCCAGTGAACGTAAACAGTATTATGTGTGCGAGCAACATTTTGAAGGGCATTGTTTCCATAGAATAAGTGGCCGTTTAAAATGGGCTGCTTTGCCCACTTTGAGGTTAGACAGAAAAAAGAATTTATACCTGCTAAGCGATAAGGAACTGCGTATTACACCCACCTTAAAAGATACGAAATTGAAATGCTGCTTTTCAAATTGCCATAAGGACAGTTCATTACAATCATATGACTGGCCTTATAAGGACATTTGCAAGGATATACTTCTACAGCAACAGAAACAAAATGATGATGGTAGCAGTGTTAATATAAGGAAGGAAACTGACTGCGTACGTTTATGTGATGAACACTTTTATAAATTGTATAAACCTAACCAACAGGCCATACATGATTGCCATTTGGATGCCAAAGTAAAGAATGCGCTCAATTTGATATATGAAGATTTAAGCAAACAAATGAAATTCTATACACGTAAGTGTATAGTGCCTGAATGCACGACCGATTATAGCTTAAAGGAAGACTATAAAACCTTAAAACTTTTTAGTTTTCCTAAAACCGATTTGGCTAAGAAATGGTGCCATAATATAGGCCTAGACTTTAACTCTTTGAAATCTAAGCCCAACCAAAAAGTCTGTGAATTACACTTTGAGCCATATTGTTTAGCCCGAAGAATGTTGTTTAACTGGTCAATACCCACTTTAAATTTACCTGCCATACAAACCGAAACCGAATCCAATCATAAAATTATACAAAATGATGCCGAGGACATATTCGCTTATTCGGGACAATGTTGCATTAAAGGTTGTATCAATGAAATGGGTTTGGATTGTAAAACAAAAACCCGCTTTTATAGATTTCCTACACAAACAGACATTTTAGAGCAGTGGTTACAGCTAAGCAAATGTAAAGATTTCAATTTAAATGTCACACGCATTTGTGGTTTACATTTCCATGCAACTGATTTCCTAAATAAGAAAACTTCTCTTAAAGAAGATGCTGTCCCGAGCATAAATTTATCAACAGAACTAGACAATTCACCTGCCAATTCAATCATAGATGAAAATATACAAGTTAAACAAGAACTAGACAATGCAGAGGAATGGTGTGAACAAGGCAACGAAGAGGACATTAACTTTAGTTATGGAAACATGGCCTTGAAATCGTTTGCTTTGGATAGCAGTTTTGAAACTAAATTTAAAGACGACCTTAAAACCCAAGATTATCATGCTTTATTAGACATAAAAGAGGAGATCATTGAAATTGAAGAAGACAACAATATTATGTACGAAATCAATAAATTTGAGGAGGCCAATGATTTTGAATACGAAACAAATTTCAATAATATGGTGTATCCCAATGAGGAGCCTGCTGGCTTTGTGATAAGCGATGTCAAGTCTCAAATTTATTTATGTTGCGTACAAAAATGCTCTAACAGCTCGGAAACAGCAAATGTTAAAATTTACACTGAATTTCCTACGGACTCGGAGATTTTCATTAAATGGTGTTTCAATTTGAAAATTGATCCACGCAATTACAAGGAAAATCAATATGCCATTTGCCAAAAGCACTTTGAAAGCATATGTTTTACCGATACCCAAACGCTTTATCCCTGGGCAGTGCCTACGTTAAATTTGAATTTAAATGAAAACTCTTTTATACATAAAAACGATGTACCGGACTATCTAAAGCCTTGCAATGAACAGTGCATTGTTTATGGTTGCATAAACCCCTTAAAGCCGCTGTATAAATTTCCTCAAGAGGTGGAGGTAACACAGAAATGGTTTACAAACCTGAAACTGGATTATACGGACTTTAGAGCACAAAATTATCGCATATGCAGAAGGCACTTTTCGCAACAATGCTTTGTGGAGTCTACTACGGATAAACTTAAAACTGAAGCTTTACCCACTTTGTATTTGGGTCACACGGATAAAATCGTGTATTTAAATAATAGAGAAGAACAGCAGCAATTAGATCATGATGATATAGGGGCAGCAGGTTTGGCTGCAGGTGGTGTAAATCATGGTGGTGGGGCGGCGGGTGGTTTAGTTGTTGCCAATAATCAGGACAATAGTCGCGGTAGTAGTCAAGGCTCTTTGGCAAGAATAATATCACCGCATGATCTAGAGGATCATGACAGCAGTTATTATGAAGATTTTGAAGAGTATTATGGTCAGGATGATTAAAGATTTTTTTTATAAAGCATACCTTAGAGTTAGTCAGACAGATATAACAATACATACATACAATAAATGCATACCTACGTACATATATACATACATATATATTTATAATAAAAATAAATACTAGTTTTTAGAAACAATATATATATTTATAAAAAGATAGAAATAACACCACGCACTTTAGTTATACGAGTACTCACACACACATACAAATATTCCACCACTCACACTGTCTCTATAAATTACACGACAATTAACAAATTTAATTGCATTTAGAGAAAAAGCACAAAGAAAAGAAAAAAAAATTATTCATTAAGAAACAAGTCTATTTTAATGTAAAAAAAAATTAAAAACAAACAATAAAAACCTACTACATAATACACACCTAGACATTGTAAATTATTGAAAGTATTTTAATTTAATTTAATTTTAATTATTTTTATTCAAATAGAAAACAAAATCCCAAAAAAAAAGATTAAAAAAAAGAAAAAAAATTAAAAACCACTATTATTGTATAAAATAATTTTAACAGTAACAAATTGTTAAATACTGGCTTTTAAATAATCTTTAATAATTAATGTATTAACGTTTTTTTTTTTTAAATAATTATTTTTAAGTAATAAATTAAGTAATAAATTCTGTAACATTTTTTTTTTAAATAGTAATGCTGACGTTCCTTAAATTTTAAATTTGCATATATGTTTAAAAACAATTTTCGTTTTAAAATAATTTTTAAAGTTTTCAATATTTATTCCTAAACAAAAAACATTTCTATTGGTTTATAATACATATATATATAATTCCTATTTAAATTTAAGTTATTTGTCATATTAATGTTGTTATTTCTGAACATTGGAATAAATGTTCTTTCGAATCAAAATACATAATAAATTCCGAAGGAATTTAATTCCACAGAATCTGCTAAATAGAGTATGACTTCCATTATCCTAAATCCAACAGAAATCCAAAACAACTTACTAGCCCTTGCTATTAAGGCGCAATGCCCCGTTAAAAAAAACCTATCAAAATTCTCATCCCAATTTTAGACTGGAGTTTCTGTTTCACCCTTGTACTAAATAATAATTTTTTCGCTTAGTGGGTGAGATCAGTAATCAATTATTTACTGAGTGGTAATAGCCTACATCCAGGACAAAAAAGTGCCTATTGCAGCAACGTCGAACGCATGAAGTTTTATCCATCAGGCGTTTTGATTAGCATGTTTGATGGGACTGACAGAGAATCTCTGCGGCCAAATCCTTAATTCATGACATGCCTGAAGGCCTGTTATAAAGTAAATAATACCGACAACGGTCTGTTGGTCATAAAATATTTGCATGAAAATTTGTTATACCAAACACTCGTTGTATTTTCTGGATTTTTAGCTAAATTATAACCCTTTTCCAGCAGTTTTAAAGCTTTTTTGTTGTCAAATATTTTCTGAGTCGTACCTCATTTGAAGACTCCAGTTTACAATACAACTTGTATAAGCAAATTATATTGTTTTGTTGTTCCCTTGAAATTGTACTGAAATTCTATTATGTAAATGTCTATCCATATCATATAATCAAATCTTTTCTAATTGCAATCTAGATTTAAAGTAAAAAAAACCAAAAACGTTTTTAATAAGATTTTAAAAATTATTTTAATTTTTTCTTTAAATTCAATTTCAATTTCAATTCAATTGTTATATCACTATCATTAGCTCTTAAAGAAATCAATTTTTTAAATTAATTTACTTTTTAAATTTTAAAAGATTACGTGCTTTTTCTTAAGCATTAAACTTTCTTATTTTTAAGTTAATTCCTTTGTATGTGAATTTATTAAAAGAAATTATCACAAATAATTTAAAAAAAAAGAAATAAAATATTTAACAAAAGTATACTTCCTTTATATTAAATATATTAGATATTTAAACTTGATTATAAGATAAAACAAAGCTTCTTTTTAATATACATACATACATATAGTACATACATACAACATAAATAATATCGTATATTAAAAAATATGCAATAAAAACAAAATTCGAAAATCTATTTGTTAGAAAAGGGAAAAAACAAGAAACATTATCAGACATTTAAAATTATTAATTGAATGAAAAATAAAATACATATAAAATTAGTTTATAAATTATATAATAATACAACATATAATATATATATATATAAATAGAGTATATAGTATATAAAATCATATGTATAACACACAGAAAGGAAAACGTAAAAATAAATGAAGAAAATATCATTAAAAATATCAAAAAACGAAGGGTTTTTAAAAGTTTCATTTTAAAAAAGGTAAGAATGGAAGCAACAGACATCTGGATAAACAGGGAGTGAATGAAAAAAAGCAAAAAACATAACAGAGATATCAGCTATGTGAAGATGAACACATATTCCTCAGCTCGAGAAATTCCATAAGTGACTAATCGCAACTAAAATGGTTACATTACATACTAGTCAGCAATTCAACTTAGTCCTTTTCCAACTGTCTCGTCTGTATATCTTAAAAGTTCCGTTAGGAATACTTCCAAACCTTTTCTTACTTAGAAAAAATAAGAGTTAAATTCATTTTATTAAGAGATTGGATTTTTATTCTTCCAAAAAAAGAAAACGAAAAGAAAAAGTAAAAAACAATATCCATCTAAAACACAAAGTTATTGCAAAAATCGTTTTCTTCCTTAATTTGTTGGGGCCAGTGTTGAGCATGAAAAATTTGTGTAGTAGCCTGCTGTGGTTGCTGTTCGTTATTGAGTGCTTGTTGGTGCTGCTGTTGAAGCTGCTGCTGATGATGCTGTTGTAGCTGCTGCTGTTGTTGGCTAACTTGTTGCATTAGTTCTTCGGTATTAAATATAATCATGTGATCGCTATTTAATATGCCAGCTGTTAAATCGTTAGCCTGTGTTGTCACCACAGCCGCATTAAGAATTTGTTGATTTGGATGCTGATGCTGCTGCTGCTGCTGTTCTATGTTTATATCTGAAGTGGGGCAAAAAGTACAATTTCCGGTTTTTCTGAAAGTACGCAAACTTTCATGCTGATCGACAAAAGAAGGTGAAGTCAAACCTGTTGTTGTAGATGCTGTAGCCGATATAAGTGCTGGCGCATGGCTTGTAGTTACAGTTATTATGTTGGCTTGATTACTGCTGTTGTTATGAAGATTTGCCAGAGAGTTTTTATTGGCATAAGTACGTAAAGGTGGTTTATTACACGGTTCGTCTTTGGCATTATTGAACTCAATAAATTCATTGGAAACGTTTTTATTACTGGTATCGTTAAGAGCAGTAGAGATGGTAGTGATGGTGGTGGTGGTGGGAGTATTATTGCTACTGTTATAATTAGAAGAATTTTGTGTACTACTAGCGCCACTATAACCTAAGGCAAGAAAAAATTTATGTTGTTGTCTTTTTCATTACATGTTTCTTTTTTAAGTTTAAAACAAATAAAATGAAATGAGAAAACAATAGTTGAATTGAAAAGAAACTTTTGAAAACTTTCGTTTACATTTTATTAATAAAATAAACTTTAATTGGCATAAAACAGACAGAAATTAACTTACTTTAAATTTAAAACTTATAAAATATTTAAAACTTATAAAAATAATTGTAAAACAAAACTAAATTTTCTGAAAAAAATGCGAATTTTGTTTACATGTCATTTGTGTTTCTGTATGATTTTGATTAAAGGGTGTTGCTTGGTTGCCAATAGTGATACTTGTAGTGATGCAGTATAAGAGAGGAAATCATTGCATAAAATCATATCCAACCAAATAAATAAATGAAAAACTTAACAATTATTGAAAAAACAAAAGGTACGCTCAACGTTTTCTTTCAGGTCTTACGAATATCACTCGAAGAATCATCTTGTAGCATAGAACCTTCGGTTATTAGATTACGATCACATTTGGTAGCCTAAGAAGAAGAACGAAGTAATTGTATTGGTTTAGGATATTGTTGTTAATTAGAAATATTTCTCTCTTTAGCCAGAATAAAAGGCATGATATTACAATAAAGATTTTAAAACTAAATTTAATTAAATTATATTTCCTACTAATAACTGAGATTGAATTGCAGTACACAAAACCATTCCATCCATCCAATTTAAACCCCCTTCTTACCTCTCTGAATTTATGCAGATACAACGATAATGGCTCCACATAATTATCGAATCCCAAATTCGAAAAAGCATACAGCAAATCATCACCGTTCACTGTCTTGCGATTCTCTGACATACTCCGTTCTATGGCTTCGGAGGTGATGAATGATATGAATTCGGAGACACACTCCTGTATACATTCGCGGGCATCTTTGGCAATTTTACCATTCTCTGGTACGGGAATTTTCATTATTTTGATAATATTGCATATAGGCAGAAAACGATCCTGTTCACGTAGCATATAATTGGAACTACTCTGACGATGATCGGAATCTTCATCTTTAAAACGAAAAATATAGGAGGAGGCATTAAGCACAACAGACTAAAGGAAAATGTCTGTATCTTGCAAACTACTTACCAGCCGATAAGTACTCATCTTCACGTTTAATATACTCATTCATGTATTGTTGAGAGTCATTGGTAGAGGACATTTTGTCTGATATTTATTTTATTTAAAATTATGAATTAAAAGTAATTATTTTTAAAATTATTAGTTTTTCTAGCAAACAGTTTAACTTTATGATTTGTTTTCTTTTGTTTTTTTTTGTATTGGAAATTTTTAAAACTTGGTTGATTATGTTGGTACGTTTTATGACAGCAACTGCATTATCAAAAAAAAATACCGAACACTTCCTACTGAACTATAACTGAAACATTCCTTTTTGCATCAAATGTTATTTTTATAAAAAAATATTTATTTATTAATAATATTTAATACTCTTACGGAATGGAATAGAAAAACTAACTAACGACTTATACATATTTCTTATATACAAAACAAAAACAGTTGATTCGAAACGTAAAAGTCCCGCTTAGTCAAATGCATGGACGTTGGAAAAAAATAAATGAATTCATAGTTCTCTTTAATAATTTTTCCTGATGTTAAATTTAGATCCGATATGCCTTTCGAACAAAGTACAATAAATTATAAATATTTCGACAAAGAATTTCCAATTTGTAGCTTTTTTTGCAAGCATTTTGGATGAAACATAAAAGAAAGAAATTTTTCAAAATTCATTTACAAAATAAATTGAATTTAATTATTTTTTGTATGCAGTTTTTAACTTTAATTTTTTAGAATTTAAGATAGAAAAGACAATGGCAACACTTCGTTCGTTGAGTTTCTTCCACTAATCGAGATTAATTATATCCTTAATCCAAACACAAACCTCACCGTTGGTAATGCAGTTCATAACCAGACATATCAATGAATGTCTTCACTAAAAGAGATTAAAATTGCATACTTTAGACACGCTCCGCCCAAATCACGAAATACAGTACATATACATATGATAACGCAGCACCTTTTTGAACAACTGCACATTGGTGAGTTTCGATTTTATTCACCACACTAGAAACTCACCACAACTACAAAATACACCACTCATTAAAAAAATAAAAAACAGAAATAAATTTCTGGAGTTCCAACAATCCCCCACAGCACACAAACCAGCAGCGAGCAACAAACAACAAACATCCACACACACATGCTATTCCATTATGTTTTTGTTTTCGTTTTGTCAGACCTAGAGTTGAATGGTGGCCTTTGGGCTTCTAATAAATAAGGCTACTAATTACCTATTAGACAGACAGACCACATAGTTCATTAAACAAACGGGGCTTATTTTTACTTAATAAACCCGGAAGCGGAAATAGAATTTGAGAATTATTAAGTTAAAGAACGTTTATCTTTTTGAACTAACAAAAACGAATTTTGGACGTGTTGCTAATGCATTAAAAGATGATTATGAAAAAAGTACTAAAGCTTAGCGGGGTACTTTTGAAATGAAAAAGTACTGAAAAAAATACAAAAGTACTGAATTTTTCAACACTGAACTAAACTCGAAAAAATTGATACAAATTAATATAAAAGACAAACAAACAAAAACGTTCTTTTTTACATCTGGCAACATTGGCCAGATTGTAATGAAGGAAATTTTTGGAAATTCTTTTACGCAGTATTTATATATTTGTTTGTGTTTGGTTCGAAACATCAGGTACAATGAATGCAAAAAACTATGAATTAATTAAATAAATGTATTTATTTTTTTCCTTTCTTAGTGATTTCTTTTTCAGAGGTTGATTACAAAAGTTTTTTTCTGGCAACATTGGTTCTGGAATAAAAAAGCAATAAACCGTCATTTTGTTTTCAAATAGCCGTTGATGAGCAACCCTGTGTTAAGTGCGCGTTATTTTTGTCAATTACCTTTTGTGCTAGTATTTCGCATATCGGCGAGAGCAAATTATTTGAATAAAAATTCTTTGACATTTTCTTTTAACGATCACTACGATCATTTTTTTCATCGTGTTATTAACGTTTATGAGTGGTGGTTGCGATTTTTTAACAGTAAATTTTTGTTATTTGGTGCATAAAAATTAAAAACAAATATTGTTGCAGTAATTAACAGTTGTAATTTGCTAAAAACTAAAGATTTACAAGTTTAAAATAGAATTAAAGAAAAAAGAGAAATGCTAGCAGCGGTAAAAATAAAAGAAGAACCTCTGGACGACGAAGAAATTGAAGATCTACAGGAAGTATTATTAAAGCAACAAGAAACTTTAATAAGGCGACAAATTGATCGTAAGTATTGTAATGTTTCCTTTTTTTCTGCTTATAAAACAAAGGGTTGCTATTTGTTTTGGTTGTTTTAATTATTAAAAAGAATAATAATTTTAATTTATTTTGACGACTATCACGGTAATCTTTAGAAAATTCTTGATTCGCGTGTAAATGTTCGACTTGGTTTTTGCATTAAGTAAAGATGTAAGGGAACACAGGCATTAGCAAAACAAAAAAAAAATAAAAAGAAAGAACGTTTAACAATAATAATGGCTGTTTCGATGGCTTTACTAGTGTTTTGACGATCATTGAGAGAAAATATCGCATTACCATTGTTGTTGTTGTAATCATCATCATTTTTACTTGTTTGTTTTCGTTTTCGCTTTTTTTTACTTTTTTTTGATAACTTGTGCGCACTTTTATTGTTTTGTTTTGTTTCCCCTCATCTGTTTTTTATAATCGGCTGCTAAGTGATAATCTGGCATCATTACCAAGTTTTATGCAGAGTGTGGCCTTTTCCTTCTGATATGGCAGCACGTTTTACAAATAACTTTATTTTGCTATTGAGCGTGTGTTCGTTTGTGGGAGTGATTTCTGTCAGCAAAGAACCGTTATATCAAGAGTCTATCATTTTATTTGATTAGACCGAAGAAAACGCACGTATTTCTTTGCTTTTAACAGCAAATTCCGGTTATTTTAATTACAAGTTTAAACAAAAAACCGTAAACAATAATAAAATTATTAATTATTGCGTTTAATTAATAAATTTTAGCTGCATTTTTGGAGAACACCAATAATCATAAAACCTTAAATAATTTCCAAATAGTTGATGAGCAAGACAGCATTATAACCGTTAATGCCGCCGACATGAGGTCAGAGGATGAATTGAAATTCATAGATTCCATCAATAACACCACAACTCAGGTAAGCATGTTTATTTCTTTTTAAATTCTAAATGATTAAAGTGTTTTAATCTTGTGTATTTTCTAGTCCTCTAAATTTAGAGGAGTCTGTTCCAAGTGCCTAAAACACTTTACAAATCGTTCCCAATTCCTGAAACATACCAAACGCAATCATTGCATTACAAAACAAAAATGTCCTGTTTGTCCTGTGACATTTATAGATGCCGTCTCATTGTTGAATCATTTGAATTTGCATCGGGAAAATTATTTCTTTTGTAACCATCACTGTGGTGCCAGCTTTCAAACTTTACCGTTATGTGAAGAGCATGAAATGAAGGAACATAAAACGGTAAGTGTTTAAAAAGATTCTTTAAAATGTAAAAACTTTTCAAGATGTCGAGTGTTAAAATTATAAGTCCTTGTTTAGTAAGCCGACTTACTATCCTATACAACACCAACCATCTAGGTGGCTAACTGGCATTGTCAGAGCGTGATATTACTATTTTTGGAATATTGTCATAAAGTGATGGAGTTGTGTATTGAAACCAAATACCGTCCACTCCATAATAATAATAAAAAAATACGTACATTGCGATGATGCACAGGTCTCACCATATCTGTAACACTGTCAGTCTATTCAAATTTCTTTATAATCTTTACCATTCCTTGCATGGTAGGTCGATTTTGATGACCATAATTACTCTAATGCTTTAAATCTTCCTTTGTTGTTTAACGATCCATATTCGTGATACTTCATATGAAATATATTTAACGGCTGATTGCCCAACAGACCCCTTTATTGGATAATCCGATAAACCTGTCTTCCATTTTCGATTCTATTAACTTCATTGATATACTTTTTTTTTTAATTTTCAGCATGTCGCACCAAAAATTCGTTACAAGCACTTTTGCTCATTCTGTCGAGAGGGTTTTAAAACCGAATTACAATTGCATGTCCATTGGCTCGAACAGGTGCAAGGCTGTGGTAAACTAATGCAAAATGTTGTCCTACATTCCACTACTGTTGCCAGTAACAACAATTTAAATAATAAAAATCATAATTCCAATGGTTTGAATCTACAAAAGCAATTATCAACCACAAATACAGTTTCCACTGTGCCCATAACAAAATTAAGATTAAAATCTTGCTCTACAACGGAGTCGACAACTACAACTACAAACAAAAGACAAATTACAGCCGAACCAGATGAGAGAGAAATGATTCTGAAACGTATAAAATTATTGGATAAAATTAAGGCTGATACGGAATCAAATCAGTTGCCATTTAACTATGAAAACGATATTAAAATAAAGGAGGAACCTTTAGACGAGTATGAAAGCAACATGACTACAAACTTGATACCGGAAGTTATTATTAAAACCGAGGAGGAGGAAGAGCAAACTAAGACACAAGTAGAACGTAAGCATGAAACAAAAGTTGAAATGAAGTCTTTGATAATTAATAATATGATTGGACCCGAATCGAATGGTAAATTTATACCAATAGAGAATTTCTCTTTACCAAAATCAACCAACATAAAGCCATTAGTCATAAATAACGGAACAAAGCCAAATATGAATGCTAAATTGCTAACCGTGAATTCGAATAATTCACCAGTTTTGAAAATCATTTCGAATAATAACAACAGCATGAATATAAACAATTCTAATATGACATTAAACAGTGATACACACTTGAGACTGGTTAAACTAACACCGGCTTCCATAGCCTCGGTAAATAAAGCATGTAATAATACAACAACAACTACATTTAGCAACGCTAAAACCCCAAATCAAATTAACGTTGGCAAGTTTATGACGTTAAAATTGCAAAATACCCAGCACAATTTGAATGGTGTTGATGTGAAGCCTTTACTAAAGAATGGCTTACAAATTATAAAACTTGTACCCAATAGCCAAATCACTACTTTGAGGACAACAAATACAAACAATGCTAATGCTAATGCCAATGCTAACGCAAACAATAAGTCGCCTTTGGTTCTTAAACTCAAGACTTCTCCAACTACTACTGCAAGCACTGTATCTCTGTTAAACACACAACAAACGCAAACGCCAGCAACTGTAACATTGGCAAAAACGAGCACAGCCTCTACAAACACTTCACCCACAAACTCTTCAGCAGTTTCTATTAAACTCACCTCCATAAATCATAATACAACCATTGATGCTGAAGATTTCAAAAAATTACAAGCTGAGGCTTTGATAAAGGCCGAAGAGCATCGTAAAAATTTTTATATACCAAAAACTCGTCTAATGATTATAGAAAATATACCAGAGAAGAAGCAATTAATCGATAACATGAAACAGCAAATAGCTAAAGTTGAAACTAAAACGGAGCAGATCAGCTGTAAAAACGAGAATTTCATTTTGAACACCAAACAGCCAGATGAACCATCCACTTTGTATTTGCCTATCCTAACGAAAGTTGATGTTGCGCTGGTGCAGGCCCGTTGCCAAAATCCCAATTATTGTTTTAAATGGATTTGCCCATATTGTCAGAAGGATTACGAAATGAAAAGTGCCTTGAAAAGCCATTTAAGTAAGGCTCATAATTTAAATAATCGCGATATGGAGAAAATTAATGTTCAAGCAAAACCATTTAAAAATGAACCCGAAACACAAATGGTTCTTAAAGAAGAACCGGTTAATCAACAGGATACAAGTGACTCACAAATGCTAACATCGGAGTCAGAGTCTATTGCTGCTGATAACATTACTTTGTCAAATTGTTCGAAATCCGTTCAGCAAGTGAAAACTTCCAATAGTCGTTATCGATTTGTTTGCGACAAATGTGGTCGTAGTTGTTCGTCGAAAACCATGCTGAACGATCATATACTGGCCAATTGCAGTCGAGAGCCTCAATATTCTTGCAAGGAATGTAGCAAGAAATTTTATTCGCACGGCACTCTGCAATGTCATATGACGATACACACGGGTGAATTGCCGCACAAGTGTAGCTATTGTGATAAACGTTTCCGTACCAGAGGCCAAGTAAAGGTCCATCATCGCACTCATACGGGCGAAAGGCCATTCTTTTGTCAGGTAAGGCTCTTTTTACCCCTTATACTTGTTTATATTTGTTTTGTGTATTAAAGCGCTGCCATTCAATCCATTTTAGGTTTGTTCTCAACGCTTTACACATCGCGAAACTTTAATTGCCCATTTGTCACGTCACATCGGCATGAAACGCTATAAATGCTACGGTTGTGATAAGCATTTCTCCTGCATAAGTGCTTTAAAGACTCATCGCGAAATACGTGCCGATACTTGTGGCAAAGTTAAATTTAATCCTCGTGCCATTGGTCCCCGTGTACGCGTTATACGTGGCAATGTTATATTTGAACCTCAGCCGGAAATTAATCCCTATTTGAAATCTGAGGATCCCAAAACTGTTTTGTCCGAGCTACAAAATCAAGCTCAAACAAAATCGTAGACATTTTCTTTTATTTCTTTTATTTTGTTTTTGTAGTTTTTAAAGGAATGTTTAAAAGTTAGTTTTACTTTTAATTTTAGAATTTTAAGACATTGATTGTGTTATTTTTTCTTGCAACCCCCCTACTTTGTTTACTAATTTTAGCTGTCCTTTCATAATTAAACCATAAAATATTAATTCATTGATATTTTTGGAATTTTAAATATTTTCTAAAAATCTATACAATATACGTATGCATTTAGTATGTATGCAGACATATAATATATTGTATTAAAAATTGTTTTCAATTCTATTTTATAATTTATCTAAAATATTAAATATTTGCAAGAAAAACCAAATAAAGATATTAAGTTTTATTAAAAGTGTGTTTCTTTTTTACTTAGCATGTCGTGCTCAGCGAATTTTTGGGAAAACAGGGAGGTGGTGTTATGAATTCTCTAAAATAACTTGGGCAATCCATTGTGCAATCGACGACAAAATGATTTACTGTGCGAGAAATGACCTTAAAGAGTTGTATTGTTGGTGCAGCCAATTTCATCTCAGACATTAGTTGACTGGTGGGATGAATCCTTTTCTAATATCTGTTCTCTATCCTTCTCCTACTCTTCAACTATGTAACGAACCTACCTTTAATCTCTTCTGTTTATTTCTCTTCTCTGTTTTATCTCTCTTTTGAAGGCCCTTAAAATGGTCGTTTAATGGTCTGGTCTGGGTGGAGATGTGCTTCTTCATATTTGCTTTCTAACCAAAGTAAGGGTCTCACAATTTGGAGAATTATTCAGACTCACCTCTTTTGTTTTCTTTGTAGTAACTCTGCTAAATTATAACAAAACAAACAAACAAATTTGTTTTGTTTCTGAAATTCATTGTCAACAAACTGCCGATTTTCAGAAACTTTAGTTTGTTATTGAGGGGGGTATTGAATACTTTTTTCTTTTGAATTAATCAGTTTTATTATCATATTTTCAAATAATTTTGTTGTTTTTGTTTGTTTTTTCTTTTCTTTGTAGTTTAAGTATGCTTAACATAATATTAATTGCATTAGTTTTTGTTGTTGTTGGTTATTATTTTTTAATTTTTTTTCTTAAATTTTTTGTTGTTTTTGTTTCACTAAAATTTAGTATTTGAAATAATAGTAGAAGATTTTTTTGCTTGTTTTTCTTTTTATTTTATTTTTTTTAATCTTTGGTATTTTAATTAAAGTTTTAGTTTAGTTTTAAGTATGTATATAAGATAAATAAATTAAGAATAATGTTTTGTTTTTTATAATTAATTTAATTTATTTAGAAAAAAGAGAAAAAGAGAGAAATACAAGTAAAAATATCGTATAAGAAATTTTGTTAAATTTAAAGAAAACATTTTCAAATTTGTTGTTGCTGTTTTATTTTAAATTTTATTTTTTTTTTATTAATTTATAATCATAATAATAATAATAAACGTTTATAATAATTAACAAATATTTATTTTCATAGGTTTTTATTTATTATTTTTTTTTTTTTGTTTAAATATATATTTACGTCGTCTCTTTATGTTTTATTAATTTTTTTTTCATTAAATAAGAAATTATTTGTTTATATAGAAAATAATTTCAAAATAGAACCCAAAAAAAAAATAAATACAGTCTAAATTTTAGTAATTATTTTTTAATTATTTTGTTTTTTTTGTCTTCTTTTTCCAGTTGTTTTAAATAACAATTCTTTTAATAATTAATTTTTTTTTTTAATTTTAATAACATATTTTTTTTAATTAATTTGTGTTTTCTTTCTTGGATTATATTTTTTGAAAAATGAAGCCCTTTTTAATATAATTTTTTCTCTCATAACTGTTTTTGTTGTTGTGGTTTTCTTGGTGAAAATTTTGAATTTTTTTTTCATTTATTTTTTAATTTTTGCAAATTATTGTAAGAATTTTTTTTCGTTTTTTTTCTTCTGTTATTTTTTGAAGTGCCTTTTCTGTTGTCATTGTTATTAATTTTGTTTTTTAATTTCTTTAATTTAAATATTGCTCTATATTGGTTTTATATTATTTGAATTATTTTTTTTTGTTTTATTTTATTTTATAATTTCTGATGATGGTTTTTTATGTAAAAAAGTAACAAATGTTTTTTTATTTTTAATTTTTATTTTTATTTTATATATAATTAATTATTTAAATGTCTATATAATTTAAATTTTTTTGTAACTGTTTTTGTTATTTATATGTATGTATGTATGTACATAATGTATGTTTTTATATATTTTTTTGTTGTTGTTGTTCTTGTTGTATATAATTATTGCCCTTTTCTCTTGACGCATGGATGTTTGTCATTAAACTTCTTCTAAAAAAATAAAATTAAACATTTTAATTAATTAATATTTCCTTTATTTTTTTCCTCATTTTTCTCTATTTTTAAACATAATTTTTTTTTTATAAACTATATTTAAATCGTTGTTTTTCATTACAATCTATTTGAAACTAAAAGGAAATAATAACAAACAAACAAAAGAAAAAATTAATTATAACCAAAGAGAACGCCGAGTTTCTTCGTCTCCCTAGCTACTGCAAAATTTATTGCCAATATAGCCAACGCCGTTCCCATAATGCAGTACCCAGTAAAGAAAGTACTTCGTTAACTATTGTGTATGCGAGTTAACATCTTGAAGAATAATTTAAAATAGTAGAAGTAAGCTAATACCGCATATTTAGAATATCTGCCGTAATCAAGAACTTTCTATCACTGGTTACAGACCAGACCCACTTTCGCTAGCCTGTCAATTAGACAAAGGTCGTTAACAGGCCTGGGTCTGAGGAAGCATTTTGATTTATTGCTAGACTCAGAGAGTGTATCAGTCAACTACTTAAATTCGTTAGCAGAGGCATCCCTGTCATTAAATCTATTCACATGGGCCATTGTGTAATCGGTAGGCATTTGAATTGATTTTGCTTATCGGCAACTGACTTCTCTTAGAGGTTATAGTTCGGTCGAGGCGGAACCCTCAGTTTTCCATTTTATTTCTTTTTATAATTTCGCCTAACATTAGCAAATTTCCAGCAAGAAGTTGAAACAGAATCCGTAAATACGAGGGGTTACAAGAAAAAAGCGATTTATAACCGAGTAAATTCCAAAGGCTTTTGCTTTAGGATATGGATTTGTTTTTACTCAAATTTTCAATAATTTTTCCATGTTAGAAAATTCGAAATTAAAATTCTATTTTGTTCTAAGGAACGCTGTAAAATAGTATTCGAAACAGAATTGGAATAATGAATAGATTATTTGTTTATGCCTAGGGTCCGGTAATTGTTTAATAATAACTTTGAAATTAAGTTGGATTTTGATTTTATTTCAAATATGTGAAAAGTGTGTATATGTTCGAAATTTCGAAAATTAACTGGGAATATTTAAATATTAATTTGCTCACTAATTATATTTAGAGTTGTTCATCTTTGAATATTTTAAACTTTAAACGAAATTACGTTCGAATAATAATATTTTTTAACCCTTTCGCATGTATTGGGACATATGTGTCCCACTGAACGATCGCAGACTCCTATTTTTAAATTGTTACTGTAAAATGATTCAAAGTTGTCCCATTTAGTTATTTAGAGGCTAAAGAACAGTTACATATTTTCATAACACGGAAAAATTGCGTATTTTCATTACACAGGCTGTTTAGTCATAAGAAGACTGCAGTGGTATCAAGTTTTTGCTCTGCTTTTTTCTACTAAAAAGTTGAAAAAGTTAAAATCGTTATTAAATAGTGAAAAAGGTGTGTAATTAATATTGTTAAAGTGTAAATCTTTCTTGTTATTGCAATATTACCAGGTAAGAAAAAGGTTTTCTTTTTACGGGACATATACTTCCCATTCGGCTTTTGTAGTGGGACATATATATCCCAATAGGACTGTAGTGTAACAACATTAAAAATATTATTTCAGGCTGATGTTGATTTACTGTATGCGTTTTTATAGGTTTAGGCCTAATGGGACTTATATGTCCCATGCCAAACTCCTGATGGGATATATATATCCCGTGCCCTAAATCCCTTCCTAGGGTAGGGGCACTACCAAAAAAGCTATGTATATGTTTAATAAGCATATCTATGCTAAACTGACCTCTTATAGTATTTGTAAACTAACTAATCGTCTCCCGTACCGAAAGGGTTAAAAATAATAATTTTTATACATTTGAATGTGATGTTCAAAATTTCGAACTTAATTACGAAAATTTATAAAATTAGTTTTTAAACAGTTTTTTTCGTCTTCTTTTTCGGTCTGTCTATTAAAAATCGCTCTACTGTAAGACTTTGTAAGGAAAAACGTTGACCAATAAAAAATAAATCATACATACATAATATTTCCTTAAATTTACCTATAGTTTATAAATAAAATAAATTTATTATTATAATTAATTTGTCTATAAATATTGTTGCTTAAATTTTTCATTTATAACTAAGTAAAGTATTTACTATTCAGAGTTTTGTTTTATTTTTGTTTGGTTTTACTCTTCAACAACTCTTATAAGCTAAAAGCGTATTTAATTACCTTAATTTATATAATTTTTCATAAAGTAAAATTTTTCTCAATTTTATTAATTAATTTTCAATATGTGTCTTACAACTGCATTTCATTTTCAATTTTTATTTTTTTTTTGTTTGGTTTATCAAAACTACATATATTTAAAAAATAAACAAACTGTACTTGTAATATAAATAAAAAATTAAAACCAAAACCAAAAAAATAAAATTAATTTTCCTTTTGCTAAAATTTTGTTTTTCTTCTTCTTGTTTTTGTTTAAACTTATTGACTACAATAAAAAATAGGTGGGAACATAAAATCTGATTTCATTTATTTTTGTTGTTGTTGTTGTTGTTCTTTTGTTATGTTTCTTATTTAAATTTTATTTCTTAATGATTTTAAGTTAAAAAAAAAAATGAAAATATTTTTTCTCATTTTAATATTTTTGCTTTAAATAAGAAAATAAATAAAAATCATTTAAAAAAAATTAGTCTACATTATTGTTAACTATGTATGTATGGTATATATTGTTTTATTTTTTATTTACACTATGCGACAAAATAAAAAAAAAATTAAATACACTCAGCTAATGACATGGTGTAAGTTGTGAGTAGAACTCAAAATTAATTTTTTTATATGTAATTCTTAAACCCTCTAAACTTGTTTTATTTGACAAAAACTGTTTTTTTTTTGTCAAATTTATTGATGACACAAACATTTCTGAATCAATGTCACACATTTAAACTTTCTTGGAAAGGGGAGGGATGGGCCCTTAAAACGGTATACATATATATTTTACTCGAGTTAATATTCTATGAGGTTTATTTATTTATTTATTATAATTAACATAACACAACAAGATTTTAATCTTATAAGTTATTGTGCTATGCTTAGGATCAATAAGATATAAAACATACAAAAATAATAAAAATTGTGAAATATAAGAAATTAAGTAAAAACTAACAAATTAATAAAAAAAAACAAATTCATTCAAATATTAAATTTAAGTAGAAATTTAATTTAAAGCAATTTAGGAAAACTAACAATACTGCAGAAATAAAAAGAAAATAAAAAAGTTAAAAAAAATAAAGAATTCTAAAGATATAAAAAAGAAATATTTACAAAACCGATATAATAAACATGCTAAGAACGTATGTCACAAACTTTTCATTAAGAGAACAATTCAAAAAACTCCTTTTTGAACGCGTTTGGATTGCCTAACTTTTGGATGTAATTTGGTAGGGAATTCCAGAGACTAATGGTGTGTATAAAGAACTGTCGCTGTGACAGCAGAGTCCTATAACGTTGTTGAATAATCTTCATGCCCCGGCATGACCTAGCAAACTTAATTCGGCCTACTAAATATTCCGGCTGTCCCGTATTAATAATTTTATGGAATAGAATGAGGCATTTAATTTTCAGAAGATTATCAAATTTCACACTCAATATCTGATACGCTAAATGAGAAATATGATCGCGGCGACCTTTAAGAAAGACGTATCTTGCTATATTGTTGTATGCCAAGTTTAGTTTCCGGTTGTTATTACTATCGCAGTTTGCAAAAATTTCGCGCCCATACAATAGCACAGGAATTAAATAAGTTTTAGCAAGTTTCATACGAATTGCAAAAGGTGTTGAATCAATGACCGCCCATATATGGCCAGACCACGATAATCTGTCATTAAATACAATACTCAGATTGGTAGCAGACTTGATGAGTTAAACTTAGCAAATGCAATTTTTTTTCCAATTTTTTTCAAGTTTAGCCATTCATAGCAGCAAACTTTAATAAAAAAATATAAAATAAGTCATGACATTCTTAAAGTGCATTCTGTTGTGAAGAGATTGACACTTCGTTTGATAAAATTGAACAAAAATTACCGTAGTTAATAGAAAATTTTCAGAATTTTTGATGGATCTTGATTGTTTATTGGAAAATCTGTCAATTTCACGTTTGAGTGACCACCAGAATGTCACCACCTATTTCATATTTTTTAATTAAATTTTGCAATTAAGAATGGCGAAACTTAAAAAAATAAGAAAAAAAAATAATTTTTCCTAGTTTACCCGATCAAAACTCATAATAAGTAAGTTTGAACCATATGTTTATGTACAGTCAACCCTCCTATAACGCGGTGAGTGCGTACCGAGTTGTATGGAAACCGCGCTATAAGAAACTCGGATTTAACCAGGCTAATTCGTAGCGCGTTCTATGAAAACCGTCTACCGCGTTGTATGGAAACCGCGCTATAAGAAACTCGGAATTAGTACAAATCACATCATTCGTACCGCGTTATATGGAGACCAAGACAAGATAAATTATAAATTATTTTTATTGAATTATGTACTGTGAAAGAGCTCTGTGATGACTGAAATCGATGTTGTAGATGGCTATGGGATAAGTTGGCATGTTTATATAAACATGTTGTCTATATATATCTCGGCTGTGCTTTTGTGTCGAAAATAAAACTGATAGTAAACCCTCTTACAATATCTAGTTACTAGCGTCATTCACAGGCTGTGCGGAAGAAACTTATGGGATGTTGTTGAAGGGAAACCGCGCAGCAAGAGTACCGCGATATAGGAGGACTGTCGCAATTTCAGTTCCGCGTTATGTGGAAACCGCGTTATATGGAAAGCGCGTTCTCAGAGTACCGCGTTATAGGAGGGTTGTCGCAATTTCAGCCCCGCGTTATATGGAAACCGCGTTCTGAGAGTACCGCGTTATAGGAGGGTTGACTGTATATCGTTTTAAAGGCTTATCTCTCCCCTTTTCGAAAAACTTTGGATTTTAAAAATATGTTGAAAAATATTTGGGTAAACAAAAAATTTTGTATGGAAAGATTAAAAATGTCAAATTAAACAAGTTTGGAGGGTTTGAGAAATAAAAATGAAAATAATGAGTTCAACTCAACAAAACTCATAACCTACACTATGCCATTAGTTCGGTGTATTTAGTCAGTCGCACCATGTCATTTTTCCTTTAAATATTTTCTAAAAAAAAAATTGAAAAATAAAACTAAAAATTTTTCTAAAAAAAAAACAATTTTTTGTTATTTTTTTTAATGAAAATTTATGTTTAAAAACGGACGCCATGTTTGAACAAAATTATGTTGTTTTTTTTTTAATAATTTTATAATATAATACAACAATATAGTAATTTTTGAAAACTTTTTATAATATCTCACCATTTGTTTAAATACATATTAAAATTTATTTTATATATTTTCTTATACAAATAATTATTAATTAAACTTAAATTATACATATATCGTAAATATAGTTGTTAATTTATTTTATTTGCTTTTTTATATTTTATTTTCATAAATTTTTCTGTTTTTAACTTACAGTTTAAAAAGCATTAAAAAATTTTTGTTTTTATTTTTTATTTTTCTTTAATTATTATTATAGTTTTTTTTTTTAATTTAATATTTATTATTCTTTTAAATGTTTAATGTTAAATGTTTTCTATGTTCTTGTGTTTTTTGTTGTTGTTGTTTCTTTATAAACTTTATTTATGTGGCAGTTTAAAAATGTTTTTTTTTATTTATTTGTTTAAAAAATTTATTAAAAATTATATGTTGTCATATATAAATTTAAGTTAAGTTGGAATTTTATTACCATAGTTTTTGAAAGGATATTTGTTTTAATGAAATCTGGCAACCAGGTCTTGCATTTAATTTTATTAATTTGGCTTTAGTTTAGTGTGGACCTGAAAAAATAAAGGAAAAAAGAAAACAAGAGAGGCTTAAAAAATTATTGATAGATTTGGTTTAATGCAAAACTACTCTACTATTAGTTAGTAAGCATACATATGTATATATGGTAAGTAAGTAAGTAAGTAAGTAAGTAAGTAAGGAATTGAAGTAAAAACATACCTGTTGTGAAATTTGAATATATTCCAAAACAAAACGAAAAACGAAAGAAAAATATGTATCTTAATTGGAAGGCTGGAAAAGAGGTTTGAAATTGATAAAAAAAAGTTTTAAGTTGAAAATATTTTAAAAAAAATCCGTACAGCTTTTTCTAACTTTAAAACTAAGTCCCGGTTTGATGCCCCAATAGCCTAAGAGTTCTGAAAAAGCCAAATCACCAATTTTTTTCTTTTCTGTTGTTTAACCCTTAGCCTTAATTAGTTTATTTTGATTGTAGCTGATAAACTAAAAATTTTAAGTTTCAGCAAGCTTTCCTGCATAACCAACTTTTGAGTTTAAACTCTTAATTCAAGAGTTGTTTGATTTCTTTTTATACTGAAGCAGGCTAAACATAGCCACGTTTAGGCTGGAATTTAGGAATAAATTTCGGTTCTTGATTAATACAACCAGGATAGATGAGACGCTAGATTAAGCTGAGCGAATCTAAACGCAGCTAATTTTTCCTCGACTTACTATTTAGCATGTGGCCTCTGTCGGCATGGGGCATGGGTTTGATCTCTTGGTTTGATGTCATTTACGTGATATCTCGCTCGCCATGGTCTAGTAGGTAGTGTGTTGGCTTATTAGGCCTCAGTTTAAACCCCAGGTCTGGTATCTCCAACTAAACGAATTTTGAAAAAATATTTCTTCGGCGCCTAGCTCACAGCAGATTTCTGGCAAAAACTCTAAGGGCCGTTTTTTGAATGCAAGTTTAAACCCGAGATTAAGTTAATCTCCAGTTAAACTCTGTTTTCAGTTTTTGAATTCACTTAATCTTGTGTTTAACCTTACGATTAAGTAGTTAATCTCGAGTTTAAACCAGCAACGTTGGTGGTTTAAACTCGAGATTAACTATGAAAAGTAGTTGACAAATTTAAAAAAAAAAAAGCTTTTAAGTGAGGGGAAGCCGAATAAGACAAATATTTAAGTGACTATGAACTATATAAAACACAAATTGACAATAGGCAGTCTTAATTTATTTATTATTTTAAGAAAATAATTTTTTTACATAAAGATCAATAGTATTCAGCTTTTGTTTGTTTGTTTTTGTTATATACAAAAGCAAATTGTTGTGAAATAATTTGCAAAAAGTAGTAAACACAACAATATAAACGAAAAAAATGTTGCCATTTTAGCTTATAAGTACGGCAGCTCTACAAAGTTAATCTCCAGTTAAATTCCCATTCCCATTTAACTGGAGATTAACTTAATCTCGAGTTTAAACTTGCATTAAAAAAACGGCCCTACGAGTAAATAAAATTGCCATGAAAAGTTTCTCAAAAATCTGTTGTTCGGAGTCGACTTTAAACTATAGGTCCCGCCACTCATGTATAAAAATTAACGCAAACAACATAAGCTGTGTGAGAAACTAGGTCGTAATCAGTGGTGTTGTGCTAATTTGTTTTTACCGGAACGCGTTCCGGACTCCGGTTCACGGCTTGGAAAAACAAGCCGGTTCGTTCCGGTTTTTGTTCCGGTTCGGGTTCGGTTCAAACCCTTGTTTATAAAAATAAATATAAAAATTCGTCAAAAATTAGAAAAAAAATCAGCAATTCTTTTTAACTTTTTTTCAAAACGTCAGCCAATTCTCGTTATCAGAAATCATCTTTAGTTCCGGAACGCGTTCCTGTCCAAAAAGGAAGTACCGGAACGACGTTCCGCAGTTTCCAGCTCGACAACACCACTGGTCGTAATCCTGACTAAAGGGTTGTAACGACCAATTATATATGTATGCACGTGATTTCTGTAGAAGCTATGACTTGGAGAAGGAGTATAAGATTGCCTGTCACTCAAAGCTTTACTGCCCAGCACTAGCACCAAAGCGCGGAATAATATTGGGACATTCCTGCTGTAATTGTCTGAATTATATTAAATGACGTCCCTATCTTCGTGTTAATAACCACAAGATATTATATAACACTCATTTTATAATCTACATAAGCATTGGAAAAATATTCCTGAATTTAACTAAATGAGAATTATTGAAATGAGAAGAAGAAATGAAAAAGGGCATAAGAAACAAAAAAAATTCCCATGTTGCCAAATTTCAGAAATAAAATTATAAAATTTTTAATTGAAGAAAAAAAAAAAAGAATAATTAATTGAAGTGGAAAGAGATTATTTTTTTTTAATTTTAATTTAAACAATTTTTATTTCAAAATTTCTTTATTTTCGTTTGTTTATGTTTTTGTTTTTTCTTTTATTAATTTTTTGTTTGTTTTTGTTTTGGTTTTGGTTTTTAATGTAAATTAAATTAAATTATATATGTTTTTTGTTGTTGTTGTTCTGGTTGTTTGTTTATAAATATAATTATTAAATTTAATTAATAATATTATTTGTTATTATTTGAATTATTTGTTTAATTAGTTTTTTTTTATAATTTTTATTTCTTTTTTTATTTTTTTGTTTTTTTTGTGTTTCCTTTATTTATATAATTTGTTTTTTTTGTATGAACTTGGACTAATTTATCAACAATTTCTTATGCAAATTTTTTTATTTATCAACGGTTTAAAACTCTAAAACTCCATAACAATTTTATTTTATTTTTTATTTAATTATTCCTTTTTTTCTTTCTCATATTAAATTTTATTTATTATTGTGTTGTTATTATTATTATTATGAATTAAATAATTTTCTTTTTTTGTTATTTAATTTCGTTTTGTTTTTGTTTGTTGTTGTCTACTTAAAGCATTACCATTTTCATAATTTCCGTTTTTCTTTTGTTTCATTTTTTTTAATTTAATTTTAATTTTTTCAAGGGAAAAAGGTATAGATTTTCTTAAATTAAAAATTATAATTGATAACAATTTATTTTTATTTATTCATTTAATTTATATATTTCTTATATAAATATTAACAGGAAAAAGTATGTAGTGTTTTAGTTTTGGTTTTTGGTTTTAATTTTCGTTTAAAGGTAATAAATTTCCGTAGATTTTTTTGTTTGTTTTACGTTTTTAGTTTTAAGGAGCAAAAGGATATGTTTTTAAAAATGTTTTGTATGTATGCGTGTGTGAATTTTTATTTTTTTGGTATGAAATTCTTATTAAATTTAAAGATTTTTTTGTTTTGTTTTCTTTTGTTTTTTTAGATTTATAATATACGTACGTAGTTTAAGTTTAAATATTTAAATTTTAATTCTGTTTTTAAAGTGTTGCTTGTTTTATTTATAATTTTTTGGAAGAATATGCTTGTTTTTTTTGTTAATGATATTGGTGACAATGATGCGTGACAATATTTAAAGTTTTTTTTAACGAAATAAAAAATCAAAAATTTCTGCATTTAGAAGAGTCTTTCTTTAAAATTTTACAAAAGAAAAGCATTTTAAAACAGTTTAAATTTAATAAGAACAGTTTAAATTAATAAATGAACCTTTCCTCTCGTCAAAAATTAATATTTAAGAGGTGTTTACTTGTATTATAAATCTGGGCCGATGTTTAGAATTTCGTACATGATAACACTTAAGAAATCATTGTGAATTTATCAAAATAGGAGACTTGCCGTACTACAAAAGCTAAGGCGGAATAAACACGTTTCGTTAATAAAACGCTGGCTAAAATTTAATCAAAACAATATCAGAAATCGACCTTTGAGGTTAGAATGAAAAAAGCTAGTTTCTGTGACTGCCATGTCATGCAACCGTAATTGTCTTTGGAAATACTGAAGAGACCCGGATACATTGCTCACACATAATTCTATACTAAGACACACCTTGTAACTTTGTGAGCGCCATAAGTGAGTCAACACCCACTTTAATTTTAAATTTTCTATTATATTCTTAAGTATAAAAAAAGTTCCCTTACCATAAATTGTTTTTTTGTTTTAACATTTTAAACGTTTTTATTTTTGGAAATTTATTCGACTATTTACTTTTATTTACTATATTTACTTTTCTGGCTATTCAGTGGTGTTTACTCACTTTTGACGCTCACTGTATATCTATTCTTGTAATATCCATGCCCTTATTGGTGGAAATAAATATTTCTCAAACTTTTGTAATCATCATCACACTGTATTGGAATTGTAGTCCAAAGGAACTCCAATAGAACCCAATTAGTGTATTTTTGAATACCATGATCATATACATACATACATATGTATATACTGTGTGTATCCTGTTAAACACAAAACATTGCTCTGTTCATATTAACATTCGAAATTTTGTCGCCTTCATCACATATTTACGGGTTACGATCGACAAGAGTGTGTGATCGGTTTGTTAGCTACAATCGTTTGTGTACTTGTCGTTCGGTATAATCGTTCGGACGAATAATGGAGGTTCCTAATGAAATTCGAAAGTAATTCTCATTTAGTTCATTACTATTTAAGCATAACTAAAGAAAACTGTGTTTGGAGGGTGGGCGGTGGCGGCAACTTGCTACTTTCTCGAATTCAGAAATTCACCAAATGGATCCCATTAGGGTTCCTTGATTCTACATAACAGTATACATATATGATAAATAGATTCATTTGAGGTTCCAGTGGCGTAAAGCGCAAACCGAGATTGTTGGTAATACATTTATCCTCGTCATGGAACGTGGAATATATCGATGAAATACGTCTTCTTAACCAATATTGAATTTCGTACAGTTGGTTTGAAAGTCAATATTTCCAAAACTTGTAATGCTCGGTCGCATGATCTGAATTCTTCATTACACATCGGTGTGAGTAACGGAATCGTTCAATGTGTCTTCAATTATATACTCAGTATAATAACTATAAACCGTAGTGCTGACGAGAATTGAAATACTTGTTAGTAAGGTTGTATACGATTTGCTCTGATCTATTTGCGGAACTTAGCAAATAACAACAACTATTAAGCTATGCCTCCTATATAATTCGAACTGCAAAGCTATTGTATGATTGCGTAACTTGGAGACTGACAAGTGCTACGTTTTGGTGGAATCCATAAGGAAGAGATCGGCATGTAATTATTGTTGCGGAGCAGCTAACTATTCTTGAAATGATGTCAGCTAAACATTTCCCGCTAGAGTCCGTTATAAAGGATTGTAATCGCTGTAGTTTAGTGCGTAGAATTTTTGTTCGCTAAATGAGAGTTCCAAGTTTACATCTCAGCACAAAGGTCTTAGACGACCTTGCCTGCTTTGGTAGGACTAAATCAAGGAAGTTCTGTCATTGATTGGTGAGACTAAATGCCAAAGGCTCGCGATTAGCAGAAGTGCCTAGAAAGATGTATTAACACAGGCCTAAACCGAATAAACGGGTTTTTAAGAGCAATTCATTAGGTAAGTAGGGAACCAAATATAACTTTTGCATACAAATGCGCCAGTAACTAAAAAATTTAAGGCGGCAAGGCAAATGTTGCGGTGACTGAGGAATGTCACACGCATCCCTCATGCATTACATGCAAGAGAACATTGTTAAGTAAGCCATAGGACCTCAGGAGAATAAGTTGTATCAGTGTTGCAAAATTGAAATTTGAAAATGGTACTGAACTGTAACTGAAAGAGTACTTTTTTGCATCAAATGGTACTTTTGTAAAAAATTATTTATGCACGTACGGAATGGTATAGAAAAACTAACGTCTTATATGTGTTTCGCATATGAAAAACAAAAACAGCTGATGCGGAACGTAACAGAATGTAAAAGCCGCGTTTAGTCAAACGTCGACGGAACGTAGATTCGTTTTTAGCAGATGAAGAGCTACTTTTTTGCATCAAATGGTACTTTTGGAAAAAGTTATTAATACACATACGGAATGGTATAGAAAAACTAACGATTTATACGTGTAACAGAACGTGAAAGCTCCGTTTAGTCAAACGTCGACGGAACGTAGATTCGTTTTTAGCATATGAAGAGCAAATTAATACTTACCGAAATTGCATTACGATTTGGCAAGCGTTCTCATTACGTACGTAATTGGTCATTACAACCCTTCAGTTAGGATTACGACCTAGTTTCTCACACCACTTATGTTGTGTGTGTTAATTTTATACATGAGTGGCGGGACCTACAGTTTAAAGTCGACTCCGAACGACAGATTTTTGAGAAACTTTTCATGGCAATTTTTTATTTACTCTCAGAGTTCTTGCCAGAAATCTGCTGAGAGGAAGTCGCCGAAGAAATACTTTTTGTATTTTATTTTGATGTCTGGCCTGGAGCTCGAACCCTGGCTTCTCGTCTAATAAGCCAACACACTACCTATTAGACCACGGCGACATCAAGCGTTCTCATTGCATTTTGTATTAAAAAACGAACGTACGTTCCGTGGACGTTGAGCTAACCGGGACTAAAGACTAATTCTGCTTTTAGCATTACGTTGAAGGTGTTGGAATAGTTGAAAAGCGTAAACCATAAAATATGTAATAAAAAAAAGTACTGAAAGTATTGCGGGGGTACTGTGGTATTTTTGAAATGGAAAAGTACTGAAGAAAGTACTAAAGTACTGAATTTTTCAACAAAATCACTTTGTCAACTTGGAACGAATATAGTCTGCAGGTCGGCTGCTTTGGATAGGCAGACCAAGAGGAAAGTTGTTGTTGGTTGTCTGGTTTGAAGGCCGGAGTTTTTCTTAAGGAATTTTTCTAAAGAATTTAATTTTTTTTAAATATAAAATTTTTTAAAAATGATTTTCGTTTTGATGATTTAATGTTAAATGTTTTGTTTTACTTTGTTTTTGTTTTTTTTTGTGATTTTTAATTAATATTTATTTTTATTAATTTTGTTTCTTTTTTTTTAATAATAAATATTGTGATTTTGTTGTTATTATTATACTTTCTTAAGTAATAGTAATACGTATGTATGTATGTATGTATGTATGTAGGAATGTATGTTTATTTTTGGATTTTTAAATATTATTTTTATTTAAATTTTTTTCATTTGTTTTTATTTCGTTTTTGTTTTTTCTGCTTAAAAGAATTCATTTATTAATTAGTTTTAATGTGTTTTGTTTTTGTTTTTTAAATATTTTTTTTAATAAGTATTATTAAATGTTTTTTTTCTTTAATATTTTTTACGAGTATTTGTTGTTTATAAAGTTTATTAAACAATGATAGGGGTGATGTGGTGGAGGTGGTGTTGTTTGTTAGTGGTGAAAAGTGATTAGGAAAAGTAAGTAATGAATGAGTGGTTTGGTTGATTTCATTTTTGAATAATTAAATAAAGTGTGGTTAAGTTGTTTTTTTCATTTTCATTTTTATAAATATGTATGTATGTATGTATGTATTGTTGTCTCAATGTTTGATATTTTTTTTTTTATAATATTTTATTTTTTCTTTATGTTTTTATGTAAATTATTGCTTTCATATATAATTTAATTTTTATTATTATTTTTATTTATTAATTTTTATTTTTTTTTTTTTGGTATAATTTTAAATGCCTAGTTTTTTTTTTGGTTTTATTTGCTTTGGTAACTCTTTTTATTTCATTTCATTTCATTTTATTTTCTTTTCTTTTGTAAGTTTTAATGATTTTCAATTTATTTTTTTGTGTTCGTAAGGGTTTGTACAAATTTTTTTTTTGGTTTTAAAATTTTAGATTTATTTCTACTCTATTCGTTAATTTTCTCCTTATGCTGCATTTAGATTTAGATTTTCTTTTCAAATTTGTTGTTATTATTGCTGTCAGTTAAGTAGGGGGCGTTGTTTGTTGATCGTTTTTGTCAAATTTGTTTTTTAAAAGGATTTTCTATAAAGGAAAAGGATAAGGAGGTTCTCAAAATTGTAGCTTCTTCCATTTGCTAGTATTTTCCTTAGGTTTTGTTTTTAGTTTAGTTTAGAGGTTAAATGTATTGTTTGGTATATTGACTAGTTAAAAAGAAAAAAGTCTTTAAAGCTTTTAGTTGTTGTTCTTCTTTGTTTTTTTTTTGGTTTTTGTTATTCATCTCATTATAATATTTGTTTACGTTTTTAGTTCTAATTTTTAAATTTTTTTCCATTTTGTTTAAATTTCTTCATTTTCAACTTAGAAAGCTAATAGAGAGCATATATCGTTTATATAGAGTATATATATATATATATAGAGAGAGATAGGTAGATAGATATAGAAAGAGATAGAGTTTTAGTTAGAGTGTTAGAGAAATAATTAGTTTTTGTAGTTAATTTTGGTTTTTAGAGTTAGAAAGTTTAATTTTTTTGTTTTTGAATAACAAAACAACTTAAATAATCAAACAAGAATCATTTAATAATCAATACAATACAATACAATTTAAAAGCTTTTATTAGATGAAAAACTTTTCTTATTTCTTCTTCTTTAAATTCCTTAGCTTTAGATTTTTTGTTCTATTATTGAAAATTAAAAACAAAAAAATTTAAGCAAATTATTTTATCTTAAGATTGAAATATTGAAAAAAAAACACACAAAAATTATTCGAAAGTCATTTATTTATACCGTAATTATTAAATTTTTTTTATTTTTAAAAATAAAAAAAAATATAAAAAATGTGTTAAAAGCTCTATAAATTTTCCAAAATGTAACACTTTAGCATATTGTTGACGTCCAGTGCCTATCAAGATCTCTCCTTCCTTTCATGTGAACAAATTTCTGTTTGTGGTGCCACCTCGGGTTGCTGAGGTATATAGTAAGCTAACAGCTCTGTGCGTTTATCCAAGAACGTTAAAAAAAACTCCGTAAAAAACATTAACGAAAGGAAGGTAAGAAAGTCGAGGATAAATAAGATACTCTCACTCTTGGAGATGTCAAAGAGAGATAGAGAATGGAGAAACAAGCTGCCTCACCTACAAAAGCTGCAACAATTTAAGTCAGTAACATGGGGTAGACATCATGCGTATTGTTAAGTACGAGTACCATCAGTATTTCGAACTTTGAGTATGAGTAGGATGGGTATGACATTTAAATAAGTATGAATGCGTATAAGTATCAGAAATTATAAGTATGATTCGAGTCTACTCATCGTTTTGAATACTCATTGCTGACCTGTGGTAGACATATGTAGAAAGAATTTTTGTAAAATCATGATCACTCCAGTCAGCGACGAAAAAAGCAAGCGATCGGAATTATGAAACGAATGCGATTGCATGTGGAACTAAATTCTGTTAAGAATAGTTTTCGGTGCTTTAAGCACACATTCCTTTAAGGACATGAAAAAGCTTGGATATGAAAACGTATTAATGCAATACAAATTGGTCTTGGCGTTAAGAGAAATGACTTTTAAGGGAACTGTTGAGGTGAGAAAGAAAAGGAAACTGTCCTTCACATATGAGGTACTTGTCTAGCGTTATTTCGAAGAGGGTAAGATCATGTTCTACTATGCAGCTGATTTTACTGATCTGCTAGGAAATTAGAAGCTCAGAACTAGGAGAAATGGATGTCTATGGCCTGTGGACATTTTACCTTCCTAAATAAGCACATATAATAAATCTATGAAGACATAGGAAAGGTTTTTTTTTTATAAAACACTAGACTTCTTGATATTTAATTTCTTTTTTTTCTTCGTTTCTTCTTAAAGGAAATTTATAAGGTTTGTTTGAAGTCGGCTGACCGTTCTTAACGTTGTGTAAACTAGAACAACAGAAATTTTCAATGCTGATCTTGCGAATAAAATTCTATGCGGCTATGAAGCTCATTTCTAACTCGGTAAAATAAGAAAAATATTAACATATGGTGCTTGGAGTAGCCAGATTGTAAAAAACATATCGCATTCGGAAAATTATTCTGAAATAATTTACCAACAATTATGAACGCTTTGGTCGCATGGTAATCAACATTTATTGGTCGGAATATTATGAACTGAACGGTATGTAGCTTGAACAAGACTTTTTCTAAAATTTCCGTCTGGATATGTGTTTTATGTACATATCTTATAATGTTGCTAACGATGTTAATATTCCTGAAACAGTTTTTTATAATAAAGAGTTCTAAAATGTTGCTGCTGTTTTTTTTTATAAAACACTAGACTTCTTGATATTTAATTTCTTTTTTTTTCTTCATTTCTTCTTTTCCAAGTAAAACTTTTACGAAAGCAGGGATAAAATTTTTTTATAGAATGTAAGTTCTTCAAGCTTTAATTTGAAGTTTTGGAAAATTTTTAATGCTTTTAAATTTTTTCTAAGGGAAGTCATAAAATTGTAAAGAATTTAACATAAAATAATTAAAAATTTTAAATAATTAAAAATGAACAAAAGCTTGCTTTCTTTCTGTGTTTTGTGTTTATACTTTCGTTTTAATTTAAAAATTTCTTTGGTTTTCATTTGAATTTTCGTTTAAATTTAATTTAATTTTTTGTTTTAGTTGTTTTTGTTTTTTTGGTTTTTGGTTTAATAGAATTTGTTTGAATATAGTTTTGTTGTAATGTATGAGTATAATAATAATAATAATAAATAGTATAATAATAGTAGCTTTAATAATTTATATTTAAAGTCTAAAGTATAGTTTTAAGGAGTTTCGCATTTTGTTTTTTTTTCATTAATTTTTTTGCTTGTTCTGTTTTATTTTTTATTTATAACAACAAAAGTTTTTTAATTACTTTTTCTTTAAATATTTTTATAAAATAAAACATTTAAAAAATTATACATAATAATTTCAATAATAATAATCGATAATCGATAATTAATAATCAATAATAAACATTTGCAATAATTAATAATAATCAATAATTAATAATAATTAATAAATAAATAACAATTTCTCGGTTAATGAGCACTTTAGCGTTGTAAAAAACGCATTCCTTTTATAATTTCTTTATTTTATTTATTTAATTTAATTTAAATACAATATAATATAATAATAATAATAATAATAATTATATAATTCTTTATCTAATTTTCTTTAATTTTTCTTTTTAATTATTAATTATTTTTGTTGTTGTTGTTGCTAAAGTACAATACATTCTTCTTGGTTGTTACAGTTTTCCTTATTCTTTTTTTGTTTTTTATTTTGTTTTTTATATTTTTGGTTTATAATTAATAAATTTTCTTAATAAACTTACTTAAAAATTATTAACAATTTTTTTCTTTTTGTTTATATAAATGTCTTATTTGTTTTTTTTTGTTTTATTTATTATAATTTTTTTCTTAATTTTTTTTTAAATTTTTTTTTTATTAATTTCTGTTGTTTTGCTTTGCTTATATATGGGTTTTGTATATAAAGTTTCTTCTTTTTTTTGTTTTGTTTTTGGTAATGTTTTATAATTTATTACTTCTTCTTCTTGCTCTTCTTTTCTGTGGTTGTTTGTTGTCCTTTTGACATTTTACACTGGACATGAGATAACATCGTATTCAAACATTAACGAAACGGCAACAAAAACGAAATACAATAGAAACATGGTAAAACCTAAACCTTTATTCATACGCCAATGGAAGCAGGCAATTGACATAACGACAAATAATAACATCATAAATAATATCGTTATAGAACAGACCATGCCCACTGAATTCACTTCCACGGGTGCATCATAGAAAATGCCATATAACAGCCACGGTATAGGTAAGCTACAAAGGAAAATATTAATAAAAATTGTTTAATTAAAATAAATTCAAGTTAAGTTTGACAAAATTTAATAAAAAATTGCAGCCACATTGTTTATCAAAAAAAAAAAATACCTTAGCAACATTGTTTATAAACATTTATTCTCCAATTCTTTGTACTATTGAAACATCAATCGAAGTCGCCGTAATTTAATAGCTGGTGTATTGGCTTATTAGACTAAAGTCCGTGCCTAGCTCAGACATATCAAATAAAATGCAATACGAAAGAAATATTTCTTCAGCGACTTCCTTTCAGCAGTCTTCTGGCATAAACTCTGAGAGTAAATTAAATTCTAAAAACTAAAAGTTAAACGTTAGATCTTGCTACTTATGGGTAAAAACTAACACTCACAACACGGATGGTGTGTGAAACTAGGTTGTTGTCATGACTAATGTGTTCTAATGACCAGTTATGTTTATAAGTATTCAGGTGTCCTATCTTATGGACACATTCCGCTACTGATCAGCCATGATCTGCTGCCTGGAAAATACCGTAGTGATCGGGAAGTCTATGAGTTTTTTATATCTATGAACTTCACATCCCGTTTTCTCATTCAACTTTGAGTGAACGATGTCTATATCTATAAGAGATCGTATGGAGCTGCTTACATCATCTGTGTATCGAATTCATGCTGATTGCAGCAAGAAGAAGCCAATTTAGCATGGCGTAGAGTGCGTAGAGCAGCTTTAGAGTTCGTTTTATACTTAATTTTCTTTTTATTCGACCCAATCTTTTCTGTCAACATGTTGTTCGTGAGATTTTAGTGCAACACTTTTCATAATTATTTTATGTAACGAAGTATACATTTATTGCCGAGATATTTTTATCTCAGCAACATGTTGCTAACGATTTATAAAACGTTTAAATATTTGTTTGTCTTTAATTTAGTTAATTTTTCTATTTTTCCAGTTAAATAATAACAAGAACACACGATTATAATCCCCATAAATTGTTGATTTCTCCATAAACGTATAATAAATAGTCTTCTAATTCCCGCTATGTATTCTACATTCTATCGGGGGTTTTATTTTTTCTTTTGTTCTTCGACATTTTGCCTGGTTCGGCAATAGAACAATTGAGGTGAAGGTCATTGTCAGAAGTTTTTTGTTTGCCCACCAGCAGTGGGTTTTATATGCCTGAAATGCTTAAATTTTAAATAAAAAAATCTATGCACAATAAAAAAATAAAAAAATACAGGCACTGGTCTATTGTCTGCTGAGGTTTTTTCTTTGCATAGTTTTTTATTCAAAAAGTCTAGAAATAGTTTGAAAACAAAAGAACCAAAAATAATACCTACCCCCCTATATTTATTATGTGTGGCATTGTTTTAAGTACAGAAACGTATGGGTTTTTTATTTTATTTTCGTTTTTTTTTTTTATAAAAGTAAAGAATATAAATAATTTCTAGGCTTAACTGAAAACAAAAGATCATAAAAAAATTATTGCATAAATAAATACGGGAAAAAAATGAATAGAAAACGAAAATAGAAAAAAAACTGAAAACCAAAGTAAATGTCAACTTGAACTTACTCACAAGTATGGCATTATTTGTCACAAAATAACTATTATTTGTCATTAGATTTCTTTTATATTTTTTTTCCTCCTTTCTTTCTATAAGTGTTCATGTATTACCATCTCCACTTTCACCTCCATATCTAAACGTCTGTTACCTCATACCCTTATATTCAGTTTAGAAAAATTCAAATTGAAAAGCTTTGGAAAAAATTGTGACATTTTTATTCATAAAATACATACATATGTATATTGTATATGCTACAATAAATAAATTGTATGCACAGTTGTAGTGGAACAAAATAAATATTTCGGTTCGAACATAATAATGGAACCAACTAGAAATGAATTCAAGATTTTAGAGCCCAATGATGCCTAGGGAATGAATATTATTATTCGAAAGTATATGTATATTAGGAAGTGTATATTATTTGGCAACATGTTGCTGCAACATATGATATGTTTACTTGTTAAAGGCTTTTCTCAAAGTAATTAGGCTGTAGAAAATATTATAGAAATATGCTGACGTATATTTTCTTCTTCTTCTAGTAACACTTAAAGGAAATTTATAAGGTTTGTTTGAAGTCGGCTGACCGTTCTTAAGGTGTTTTTTTATAGAGGTATAGAACTTTAAGTTGCAATAAAACAACGATGGATTATTCGATTGACATGAATTTTATTTATCCGAAAGATAATCTTGTGGCATTACATTTTAAATATGATTTCTGGCATATGACCGCCACGGCTGGCGCGGACGTCCAATTTGGACGTCCAATTTTCGATGACTTTTTCCAACATTTGTGGCCGTATATCGGCAATAATACGGCGAATGTTGTCTTCCAAATGGTCAAGCGTTTGTGGCTTTACCGCATAGACTAATGACTTTACAAAGCCCCACAGAAAGTAGTCTAGCGGTGTTAAATCACAAGATGTTGGAGGCCAATTCACAGCTCCAAAACGTGAAATTAGGCGGTCACCAAACGTGTCTTTCAATAAATCTATTGTGGCACGACCTGTGTGACATGTTGCGCCGTCTTGTTGAAACCACATCTCCTGGACATCATGGTTATTCAATTCAGGAATGAAAAAGTTAGTAATCATGGCTCTATACCGATCACCATAGACTGTAACGTTCTGGCCACCATCGTTTTTGAAAAAGTACGGACCAATGATTCCACCAGCCCATAAAACGCACCAAACAGTCAGTTTTTCTGGATGTAACGGTGTTTCCACATACACTTGAGGATTACCTTCACTCTAAATGCGGAAGTTTTGTTTGTTGACGTAGCCATTCAACCAGAAGTGAGCTTCATCGCTAAACAAAATTCGCTTATGAAAATCTGGAACAACGGTAATCTCGTTTTGGGCCCATTCGACGAATCTACGCCTTACTTGATGATCGTTTGGCTTCAATTCTTGCACGAGTTGGATTTTGTAAGCACGCAAACCAAGATCCTTCCGCAAAATCTTCCATAGAGTGGATGGCCACAGATCCAATTCCTGTGCTCGATGGCGGATGGACTCATTCGGGTCTTCCTCAATGCTACGCTCTACAGCAGCAATAGATTCTTCTGTACGCACCGTGCAGCGTCTCTGGGGATGCGAGTTATCAATAAGAGTAAACGTGGTGCGAAAACGTTCCATGGTTAATCGAATTAACTGCTCTGATGGACGATTTTGTCGACGATAAAATGGACGTAGTGCGCGACACGTTTTCCGCACAGAACCATTATTTTCGAAATAAAATTGCACTATTTGCAAGCGTTGTTCAGGCGTGAGTCTATTCATGATGAATTGCCAAACCAAGCTGAGAATAAATCACTTAACAGCTGTTAAATCGGTCGCCATCTTGAAAAGCCAAATACCAACTTAAAGTTCTATACCTCTATAAAAAACACCCTTTATAAGCTAGAACAGCAGACATTTTCAATGTTGATGTTGCGAATAAAATTATTTGCGGCTATGAAGCTCATTTCTAACTCGGAAAAATAAAATAAATATGTTGCTTGGAGTATGCAGAAAAAAGTTGCCGTTTAATTTGTTGTACAATGGGTCAATTCGACCTCCGGGTATTGTACTTGTCTTAATTGACAAGTACACGTCCTCTAACCTTGTAAATTGACCCGTATTTTTTTTAAAAATTATTCTGAAAGAATTTACCAACAATTATGAACGCTTTGGTCGTATGGTAATCAACATTTATTGGTCGGAATATTATGAACTGAATGGTATGTAGCTTGAACAAGACATTTTCTAAAATTTCCGTCTGTATATGGATTTTAAGCACATTTCTTATAATATTGCTAACGATGTTAATATTGCTAAAACAGTTTTATATAATAAAAAGTTCTAAAATGTTGCTGCAACATAAGTGTTTTTTTTACTACGCAACAATGTTTATATACATTTTCTAGAACATTATTGTAATATGCCTTGCATAGCTGGTTCCGTTAGGCAGCATTCTATTATCGAATCAAAATATTGTTCATATTTGTTCACATACAATAACAACAACTTGCGTAATTTAACCTTGCCAAATGCCTTAGACTTTTAATGATGATGAAGGATTATTTTCTAAGTAGGAAACGTAACCAAAGATAAAGGGACAACAACAAGGAGGATACTTGTTAGCAAAATAATAACAAAAAAAAAGAAAACTAAAAAGAAATCCATGGAAAAACTATAAAAGAGAAAAAGAGTGAGCAAGAGAGCGTGAGAGCGAGAGAGAGAGCAATGCAAAAATGCTTGAATGGAAGGTTGTTTTGGTTATTTTGTTGGCATTTGTTGAAATTGTTACTGTTTTTTTGCTCTTCTCATTCGTTCGTTCGCTTGTTCGTTGAATACAATTCTCATCGTTCTTGACGTTGTGCTTTCATGTTGAAAATAATGAATGATGCACAGCACACTACCCCTACAACAAGTATGCAAGTAGATGTGTAAGTAACACTCACCTACACATACACAGACATGTTGATGAGGTATAAGAGTTTTGTTGTTTTTAAGTGGAAGTAGGCTGAGTGATAATTAGTATCATGATGTGTTTGTAAAGACAAGGAAATACAAAAACCCATGTTTTTTTATTCTCAGCTTTTTTTTTCTTCTGTTATTGTTAACTTGTGTTATTACAAAATCAACAACAACAACAACAGCTACTGTCTTAGTTACAATACATAATAAAAAAAAAATAGAAAAAATATTGTGGATGCGTGAATTTACTCTTTGTTTTCAAGTACAAGATAAATAATGCGTAGTATTGCCTACTTTTGGAGGAGGAGATGTGCGGTATGTGTATGTAAGCTAAAGAGAAACTATAACGCTTGTATTGCAATGCCTTCTCCGGTATTATTTTTTTTTGCTGTCTCTCTGTTTTTTTCTTTCGTTAGCATCATGTGCAGCATGTATTACAAATAACTGAAGGCAAAATATTTCAAGTCTGTGTGTCGAGTGTGTTTTTTCTCTCTTTTTAGAAGTTTCCCATGAAAAATATGACATAAGATGTCATCTTCACGTGTGATGCTGCTTCTTTTTTTATTTATTAGAGCACCGTGTTTACTGCTATGTATGCTGCAGTGGTGAGGATTATTTTAGCACACTTCATGTAAGTGACATTCAAAACTGTAATTTAATTTTCTTTTTTACGGTTTTATTTTATGATCGATTAATAACCTTAACTGAACACTTAGGCTTACTAAATGTTATAAATATACAAACGTAGATTTGCTTTAGAAATGCTCTTACAGCAAATGTGCTAACCCAGGGACCACCGCTGTATTTGAGTATTTATTTTAGTTGTTTTTTTTTGTTTGTTTGTTTAAATTTCAAATATTTTTTTTACCAAAATTTTTTTTATTATTTTAATTTCAACTACTTGGCAGCATTGGCATAAAGGCCTTTTATTTTAAAACAAATTTTCAATTGTTTCCTTTGATGTTGAGCCAAATACCTGCACTACACTACTGTATTGATAATTTTGATTAGTTTATGATGCCTATTTGCTGTTCTGAAGTCTATTGTGAACTTAAAAAATCCCAACAAATTATTAAAAACTTTAATTTACCTACTTAAAGTGAATGATGAAACTGATTTCTTTTTAAATATTTACTATGCAGGCTATGCGAGTAAAAAAGTGAGTGGTTTTAATTTAATAAAAAAAATATTACATTTAAATTGATGACAGCCAATTTCGTTGCCAAATTGTTTCAGTTATTAATGCTACTTTGATTACACCATTTCCCCCATTTTTTTTTTTCAAAGTAATTTAACAATGTGCAGTCAGAGTTACTTTATACAGCAGCATTTGGAAAAAAAACGTTTGAATTTTAATGACATTTTAATGGATTTTAAATGTTCTTTTGTAAAGAGAGCGCAACGAAAAAAATGAAATAAAATATAAAATAGATTTTTCAACACGTTTTCCAGATAGAAATGCACACTTCATAAAACGTGAGTAAAAATTTGATTTCAAAATAAAATGAATAAAATCAGAGGAGGGCTGATGATGCCAACATTATTAGGGAGCTTTTATTTATGTTGTTGAAATCAAGAAATGATTGCCGAAAAATTAAAAACTAATTTATAGTGTTAGAATTGGATTTTACACACGATATTGCCCTTCTGGTTTTTTTAGTAGGTTAGAAATTCTTTAAGCAACATTGTTGCTAAACATTTATGTTGCTAAAGTCATTAAAATGTTGATAAAAATAAATTTATAGAATTTTAATCTCCTATTGGAAATGTTATTTAAAATTTTTATTTAATAAATCACACAGTTGCCCAACATTTATGCTGCTAAAGTAAAAATGTGAAGCCACTGAATTAAAAACAAATTTATTTAAATTTTTCATACGTTTTTTGGCGTCCAATAGATAGGTTTTTATATGAAAAAAAAGAAAAAAAATAAAACCCAAATACCTCTGTATAATATTTGTAAAACAAGCTTCTCTTTTGAGTATTCCTATGTGACCAGCATCTTTTTTTCTCTTTTTTTTTGTAATAAACCCGCTGTTCTAAAGAAGAAAGACAATCCAACCAGCAGCTGGTGGTTTTCAGCTTTGTGAGTTTCATTTTCCATTGTGGTTTGTAAATAAACTTTTCCTAATACTTTTCATACTTTCCATACCCAGGTTCCGTATTGTTTTTGGCCATGCATTGAGAAAGTTTAGCCAACTTAAATTTTGTACGTGTGTGTGTGTGTGGGAGGTTGTAGGATTATTGAATGAAATGTTGAAAAAACTTCCTGGCTACTATTAAAACACATGACTTTGTAGTTTACTTTAGTAAGCAAAGGTTTTGGTTTTTCTTTGTAATATTACAATTGATGATGGCTTAGGGTATTAGTTTTTGATATTATTAAAAAGTTTTTCGTTTTATTAAAGTATTTTGAAAATTTTTTAAAGGCAACATGTTTAGAAACAAACTGAAGTATGTTTATATTCTGACGTTAAAACCATTATTTGATGAGTTTTAAAATGTAATTCTTCTCTATTTTAGGTTTTAAATAGAAACATGTATAGACAACATGTTTAGATACACGATATGTTTAAATACAAAAGCGGAATAATAACAGCAACGTGTTTAGAAACGTTAATGAAAACTTTTATTTTTTAACTAAGAACATAATTTAATTTTCCCTGTTAATGCAACATTTATAATGCTTTCAAACTGATAATCACTTACTTTATTAATTTTCATATAGACATAAAGCAACATGTTGCTTAAAAATGTTAATCAACATGTTGCTGAAACATTTCTCTAAATTTTTCTTTGATAAACACTTTGTATTTCCTTTTAAGAATTTTATTTAAAGATTACTTACCCAACAGTAACATCAAAGATATTACTGCCCACAGAACTGGAAACAGCCATATCGCCAAAGCCTTTGCGTGCCACAATAACCGATGTTATCAGATCTGGTATGGAAGTACCAGCCGCCAAGAATGTTAAACCCATAACCTTAGAGAAACAGGGATAGAGAGAGAGAAAATAAATAAAATTTTACAAAATAAAAAATCTACTGTCCATAGAAAATATTTACCTCAGGCGGTATACGTGCGGTATCGCCGGCAACATTGGCCCACCATACCATGAGATATGAAAAGGCCGCTATCCATACAATCGAACCAATAAACGTAACGGGAAATAGTTTTTTACCTTTAGGGGTGCGCGTATCAGGCAATGTCAGCCACATGGGTATCAAGAGAGGGGCCACCAAAATGTAAGTTAAACGTTTACGGGCAGTATCTGGCCAGGCCATGCTTAAGGGTTCGGGCTCATCTTCGATTTCTTGTGTCTGCTAAAAAAGTAGTTCAGTTTTTGTTTTGTTTTTTTTTTTTGCGAATGGTTTGTGCGTAAGAATAGAGATATGAAATGTTTTATTAATTCAAAGTATATTAACAGGCGTTTAGAGGGAAAAGTTTTTAAGAAAAAAGTTTATAAAAATTTCTTTACAAAAGGGATTTAAAATTTGATTTGTTTTTTTTTTTCGCATATATTTTGCATATTTTTGTTGTTTTTCTATACATAACTTTAGATAGTTGTATCTGTATTTGTTTGTATGTATATATATATAAAGTTAATTAATTAATTAAATTAGTAAGTAATTTTGAATAATTTTAATATAATTTAGCATAAAATTTTTTTCAATTTTATTTTTTGGATTAAAATATATGGTATATGTATATATTGTAAGGTATATTTTTTATTTTTATATATTTATAATGGTTAATAGAATGTAAGGTGACTATGAATTTTAAAAGAAAAAAAAAAGAATTTATTTTTTTTAATTTAAAATATTTATATTCAGTTTAAAAAAGTGCATTTAAACAAAGAAAATTAAAGAAAAACAAGAAAAAAATAATTTAGTTTTAAATAAAACAACATGAAAAATATATGTTTATAGCCTATACACAGGCGTTGGGAGAAAATAAATTGAACTAAGCAAAAATAAAGCCTATTTTAAGGCATTTTAAAAACCAAAACATAACGCTCAAAAACTAAGCAAAATTTTCTCTTTATAAACAATTTATTTAAACAGAAAACGGAAAGAAAAATTCAATAAAAAGATTAATTAAAGCCAAAACATTTAAATAAAATAATTTTTATAAATTTAAATTAAAGCCTACATAAAGGCTATTTTTGTTTGAAAAAAAAATTAAAAATACAATTCATTTACAGGCATATATTTATATAAAAAAGGACATGCTTTAAAATAGATTTTGTTGTTATACGTATTCACTGAACTTGAAACATAATTTTATACAAAATTTCTAGTTTCTCTTCACACTTTATTTTCTATTCGTACAGCATAAACCAGCTACTTCTGCTTCATTAATTCCTTAGCTCTTAAAAAGGCAATCTGAGAGAAATATATATTTTTTTAATCTAAATTAGTATAGTTTTATGGTTTTGTCGTTGAAATATTTAAAACATACTTTAAGGGTTAACACAAAATCCTTTTATGTTCATAAACTATTAACAATAATTTTCAACATACTTGCCTAAACAGTTACATACGTAAGCAATGTGATTTTGTTAAAGAAAAGCGTAAAATTTTAAAAGAAAAATTTTGTAATCAAACTCTTTAAAGAGTTAAAAGATAATGTGTTTGAAAGACAAAAAATAGAGTATATTTTAAGGTTCAACATTCTTATTTTGTTTTTTTTTAACGCTAAAGATAATTTAAAGGAAATTTATGAAATGAAAAAAAGACCTCGACCGTCTGGTGGATAGTCAATCTTGCATCCATATTACCAGTGCCTTGGGGATGACATTTATCAGCAAATATTTCTTTCGATGATACCCTATCAACAATCTTCTGGGAAAAGTTCTGCATGTAGCCTAATTGCCATGAAAAATCTTTTCAAATCTGTCGTTTGGATTCGAAGTTAAACTGTAGTGTCTCGCCACTCATAGACAGTATTAACGCCCACGACATCTGTGGTGTGAGAAGTCAGGTCATAATTCTGTCTGAAGAGTTGTAATGACCAATAATGCATATACATATGTAATGATGTGTGAACAAACAGGTTTATCGCTTCTGGAGTACCGAACATCGGCGATGAGCGATTGCACTCGCTCATTGTTATTGTATGATGTGGCGATTGTGCTGGAGCTGTTCTCTGCTCAACGGCTTTCTGCTACCTTGTCTAGATGCACTAGAAGAATTGAAATATTGCTTCCAAAAGGATGGAAATTCTAAGGGAGCTTATCCCGGGTTATGCAGATGTGCTGCATATGTTTTGGTTATTTCCATTGATCAGTAAGATCGTTCAAAATTTATTTTTGAGGGTTTAGAGTTTCGAAGCCTGCAAGAAAATATCCGTAGCAGAATTGAAGGAACAGTTCAATTCTGTTGAACAGTTGAGAGTTCTGACTCGAGTACTGGAGTTGATGTGGTCATTATTTTTGCTTAAATATTTTAATTTATTAAGAAATATGTTGTACAATGGGTCAATCCGACCTCCGGGTACTGTACTTGTCTTGACTGATAGGTACACGTCCTCTAACCTAAGAAATATGTTGTGAAACAACATTGTATTGTATTGCAGCTGATAACTTAGCTGTCATAATTTTTATTTTTTTAAGGGATAACGCCGAATTCCCCTTATCATTTTATTACGTAGTCCTTGTAAAGGGCGTTTTTTTATAGAGGTATAGAATTTTAAGTTGCAATGAAACAACGATGGATTATTCGATTGACATGAATTTTATTTATCCGAAAGATAATCTTGTGGCATTACATTTTAAATATGATTTCTGGCATATGACCGCCACGGCTGGCGCGGATGTAGTCCAATCTGGACGTCCAATTTTCGATGACTTTTTCCAACATTTGTGGCCGTATATCGGCAATAATACGGCGAATGTTGTCTTCCAAATGGTCAAGCGTTTGTGGCTTTACCGCATAGACCAATGACTTTACATAGCCCCACAGAAAGTAGTCTAGCGGTGTTAAATCACAAGATCTTGGAGGCCAATTCACAGGTCCAAAACGTGACATTAGGCGGTCACCAAACGTGTCTTTCAATAAGTCTGTTGTGGCACGAGCTGTGTGACATGTTGCGCCTTCTTGTTGAAACCACGTCTCCTGGACATCATGGTTCTTCAATTCAGGAATGAAAAAGTTAGTAATCATGGCTCTATACCGATCACCATTGACTGTAACGTTCTGGCCACCATCATTCGGGTCTTCCTCAATGCTACGCTCTACAGCAGCAATAGCTTCTTCTGTACGCACCGTACAGCGACTCTGGGGATGCGAGGTATCAATAAGAGTAAACGTGGTGCGAAAACGTTCCATGGTTAATCGAATTAACTGCTCTGATGGACGATAAAATGGACGTAGTGCGCGATACGTTTTCCGCACATTTGCAAGCGTTGTTCAGGCGTGAGTCTATTCATGATGAATTGCCAAACCAAACTGAGAATAAATCACTTGACAGCTGTTAAATCGGTCGCCATCTTGAAAAGTAATGCCAACTTAAAGTTCTATACCTCTATAAAAAACACCCTTTAGTTGTTGTTGCTCTTATAATTAATTATTGCCTTCAAAATATTACCTTGACAAAGACTTTTTTGCATAAATTCTCATCACTGTTTTTTTTCTTTTTGTATGACAATTAAATGCCAATTGAATTCAATTCTAAAAAATGACATTAGTTTTGTTGTAATTCAGAGTGAATTTTTTTTAGTACAAAAAAAAATCAATATTTAATTACAAAGTCCCACTAATGCCACAACAACAAGAACAACAAGACTGTTTCATACATCATACATATGTGAGAGTGTATGTATGTATATCAGATAAGGTCTCTCGGCTGTCTTACAATATTTGTCTGGCATTGTAATGCTTTACTGAGTGCAGATGAGTGTACAAACCGAACCAAACCAACAATAAAAAAAAAACTTTTTAAGCCTTTTTTCTAATCCGCTTATGGTTTTGGCCAATAGCGTAAATAGTTGTAGCAGATGTTTGTTGTTGTTGTTGTTGTTCATGTTCATGTGGATTTGCAATAAATGCCTGTGTGTTTGTATATTGTAAAGCGTTAATAAATGACAAATTTTCTCTCTTAAATTGTCATTTATTTACAAATACAACAACAATGCAATGAAAACATGAATTATTCACACATACACATGCATACTGGCACACTCAGTGCATATACTAGCATACATACATATGTACATTAGCTTGCCTTGCCTATGATATACGAATACTGTGCTGTGCTGTGTTTAACGTTGTCATTCAATTGATGATGATGATGATTAAAATGTTCATTATGAGGCTGGGAAATGTGAAAGCAGTTTAGCATACATACATATATCATCAACAACAACAATTACACAATAATTATAACTGCAATACATAATAATAATCATGATGATGATTATCATCATTATTATTATTATTATTATCCTTCGCCTTATTATTATTATCACTACCAACGTCATCATTAAAAGGAGGTTTTTTTTTTATCAATATTTCAAGTTGTTGTGGCAATGAGTAAAGCGCCGGCTTTCTCCTGGCATCGCTGTACTACACAGTCTATCAAGTTTGAAATTTTTCAAAATGCAAATGCAATGGATAATCCTTTATGAGCTGCAGAATCGAGCCAGATGATTACAAAGGAATTTTACTGAACAAAGTTGATTTGTTTAAAGTGAGAATTGGTACAAAAAGGATAAGAAATTTTCAAACCTTTCATCGAAATCATTTGCCAAGTTAAGCGAAGTCTTTCTTCGTGTTCATTTAATCAGCAATGATATGAAGTCGCAATATTCCACGAATTATCCAGTTTGATAGCGTAGGATATGGGAAACAGTGATAGCGTTGTAAAGTCTTGACATTTAAATCATGTGGACAAAACTCTCTTTCTCCGCAAACGGTCTACAACCTCTAACTCAATCAAGGATTCTCCTTGTGTTTGTTATTCTGCAATGATCCGTACAATACCTCTGCCTAATAATGGGTGTTTTTTACAGAGGTATAGAACTTTAAGTTGGCATTACTTTTCAAGATGGCGACCGATTTAACAGCTGTCAAGTGATTTATTCTCAGTTTGGTTTGGCAATTCATCATGAATAGACTCACGCCTGAACAACGCTTGCAAATAGTGCCATTTTATTTCGAAAATAATGGTTCTGTGCGGAAAACGTATCGCGCACTACGTCCATTTTATCGTCGACAAAATCGTCCATCAGAGCAGTTAATTCGATTAACCATGGAACGTTTTCGCACCACGTTTACTTTTATTGATAACTCGCATCCCCAGAGACGCTGTACGGTGCGTACAGAAGAAGCTATTGCTGCTGTAGAGCGTAACATTGAGGAAGACCCGAATGAGTCCATCCGCCAACGAGCACAGGAATTGGATCTGTGTCCATCCACTTTATGGAAGATTTTGCGTAAGGATCTTGGTTTGCGTGCTTACAAAATCCAACTCGTGCAAGATTTGAAGCCAAACGATCATCAAGTAAGGCGTAGATTCGTCGAATGGGCCCAAAACGAGATTACCGTTGTTCCCGATTTTCATAAGCGAATTTTGTTTAGCGTTGAAGCGCACTTCTGGTTGAATGGCTACGTCAACAAACAAAACTGCCGCATTTGGAGTGAAGGTAATCCTCAAGTGTATGTGGAAACACCGTTACATCCAGAAAAACTGACTGTTTGGTGCGCTTTAGGGGCTGGTGGAATCATTGATCCGTACTTTTTCAAAAACGATGGTGGCCAGAACGTTACAGTCAATGGTGATCGGTATAGAGCCATGATTACTAACTTTTTCATTCCTGAATTGAATAACCATGATGTCCAGGAGATGTGGTTTCAACAAGACGGCGCAACATGTCACACAGCTCGTGCCACAATAGATTTATTGAAAGACATGTTTGGTGACCGCCTAATTTCACGTTTTGGACCTGTGAATTGGCCTCCAAGATCTTGTGATTTAACACCGCTAGACTACTTTCTGTGGGGCTATGTAAAGTCATTGGTCTATGCGGTAAAGCCACAAACGCTTGACCATTTGGAAGACAACATTTGCCGTATTATTGCCGATATACGGCCACAAATGTTGGAAAAAGTCATCGAAAATTGGACGTCCAGATTGGACTACATCCGCGCCAGCCGTGGCGGTCATATGCCAGAAATCATATTTAAAATGTAATGCCACAAGATTATCTTTTCGGATAAATAAAATTCATGTCAATCGAACAATCCATGGTTGTTTTATTGCAACTTAAAGTTCTATACCTCTGTAAAAAACACCCTTTATGTACATATAAAGTGGACAAAACTCTCTTTCTTCGCAACCGGTCTACAACCTCTAACGAAATCATTTACTGATAAGCGAGGGTTCTCCTCGTGTTTGTTTAATCTGCAATGATCAGTGAGAATACATACAGTACCTCTGCCTAACACAAAAAGCCAAACGAAATAGCTGTTCAAAGGCATAAAACATTATTAAAAATTAAACTCGAACTTGCCAGAGCCGATGTATACGACAGATTAACGCATTCAATAAGCTTGTGTTCTCCGTTTACTACCACTGCTGCAGCAACTGCTGCAACTACTACTACTTCTGCTTATAGTGTATGGCAACTGATTTCTTTACGGGTGAGAGTAATAACGGTTGTAATTGCAGTTGTGGTAGTAGTAGTAGTAGTAGCAGTAATTGTTGTTGTTTTATTGTACGAGTATATTCATAATAATAAATGTGACATCTTATATTGTGTGCATAATTTATCAGCAACAACAACAACAATGGGAACAACAATATCAATGATAATGTTAAATATTGTACAACAAAAAATTGTTGTTTTAAATAACTGCAGAGATATAGGGAGATAGAGAGAGATGGAGAGAGAGAGAGATGGAGACGATTTAGTATAAGATACAGTTACAAATAAAAATTTTCGTTGTTGTTTATCTCAACTTTGAATTCACAAATTACATTCGGTTAGTTTGTTGTTGTCACTTTAATCATGTGTTTGCCATTATTGTTGTTGTAATGCAATTACAACGTTTTCAGTAAAAGATTTCAAATGAAATGTGTCTTTTTCTTATTTCCCATTTCGTTCCACATACATTTGAGTAGTTTGGAATAGTTTTTCCCATTAAATTAAAAGATTTTTTGTTTCATACCATATCGTTTCATTCCATTTCTTCTGTTTCGAATCGGTTTTTGTTTATTTGGAAATTCTTAATCTTTTTAATAACGTTTAAATCATAGAAAAATTGGCAAGTGTTTCATTAATTCCATTTTGTTCCTGTAACCAATTTGGTTATATTATGCTTCTTTAATAAGTTTTAAAGAATGCCAACGTTTAATAACCCTTTCTGTGTTTCATCAATACTTTTTTGTTCATTTAAACTAATTTGCATATTTTTATTACAGTTGACAGGTATTTAGTTTAATTCTATTTCGTTCCTTATAGTTTATTTGTTGTAGAATGAAGTAATTAGATTTTTTTCGTTACATTTAAACAATTTCAAATTTTTTTTCTTAATTTAACAGATGTTTCACTGATTCCATATCGTTCCTTTATACTTTTTGTTATAAAAAGTAAAAATTAAGATTTTGTGTTAGCTTAAGTATCTTTGTTTTTGAAAATTTTGCATGTATTTCATTTATTCCATTTCGTTCCTTTATTTATTGTTTTGTTAAAGAAGTAGGTATTGAGTTATCTTTTTATCATTTAAACAATTTTCAATCTATTTTCGAATATTAATATTATGAAGTATAATGAAGTAATTAGATTTTTTTCGTTACATTTAAACAATTTGAAACATTTTTTTCTTAATTTAGCGGATGTTTCACTGATTCCATATCGTTCCTTTATACTTTCTGTTGTAAAAAGTAAAACGTAAGATTTCGTGTTAGCTTAAGTATCTTTCTTTTTGAAAATTTGCATGTGTTTCATTTATTCCATTTCGTTCCTTTATTTATTTTTTTGTTGAAGAAGTAGATATTGAGTTATCTTTCACATTTTCGAATATTAATATTATTAAATTGGAAAAATTAAAGCTTAACCAATATTTAAAGTATTTTGCTAAAAATTTGTATCCTTTTTTAAATCCTTTTGCCGAATGCAGATGTTCATTTATTTGTATTTCCTGTATTGTGCTAAGAAGTATTGTTTTTTCTGTTTTTTTTTTAATAGAAATTCTTTTATAAACTCTCTTTTCTTGTTATAAAATTTTATTAAGTTTTTAATTTTCCTTTGCTTGTTGTTGTTTGTTTTCTTTCTTTTTTTTTGCTTTTTTTTTATAAATTTTTCTTTTAATTCCTTGTTATTCTTCTGCTCAAATTTCATTATGAAATTAAATTGCTATTTAAACATTTTCCTTCCTCTTTCGCTCTCTCTCTCTCTCACTCTCTCTTGGGTTTCTCTTTCCATGTTTGCTTATGTAGCAGCATTGTTATTGTTGTCCTTTTTCTTTGCAAAAATGTCCTTCACTTTTGTTCGGTTCTTTTTTTTAAACAATTTCTCTTGCTTAACTCACATCCATCCAGCGTTCTCTTGGAATCTTGTTTTTTTTTTATCAAATTGCATGAAATGTATGGCAATGCATATGCATATGTATGCTTGTAAGTGAAATGTTTTATCTTTCGTCTATGTGTGTGTGTCTGTGTGTAAATAAATGTTACATTAAATATTTATTCTCTCTCTCGCACATACACACACGTGCATGCATATGTTTTTATTTATTAATTCATTTATGCATGTGTATGTACATATGTATGTGTTGTTTAAGGAATAAAGACATCAACATGATTTCACTATTTATTGTCACTTTATGTTGATGCTGATGTTGATGTATGAAGAAATAAAAGAAAACAAGGAGACTGAGAGACAGTGAGACAAAGCATTCATTGATTACCCAACAAACATGCAGACCCTTAATTCAAATTGAGAATAACTTGCATCCCAATTGCTTTTGTGTGTTGACTGACACCCAGTCAAACTGTATGTATTTGTAAGTGTATACGAGTATGTGCAACAAACTTATATTTTCTGCTTCTAAGCACATATACACACACACCCATATCTATATAACAAGGAAACTTTTGCATTTTTAGATCCAAAGAGAGAGAGAGAGAGAGGACAAGAGAGAGTCCTTTAATGTTATTATAAAATCTTATCAGGTTTGTGTAGCAACAACACATGTATTGTAAGCATTGAGAAGATTCAACAGAGCAAACGACATTTATTGAAAACGAAAAAGAGAAAATTGATTGCATTGATGGCACTGGAAAATATTGAAATACAATTAATAAGACAGGATATGTTTAGGGTGGGGAAAAATAAACAGTTAACACCGTTTTTAGGAGCCCATTATTAAAGTACGGTAAAATGATGACATAAAGTAGGACCCCTTGATAGGAGAACACTGACCACGTTTGATCGTGGGTTAAATGGTTGTTTGCATCTATTACTCGCATATTTATAATGGGCAACTGATTCGGATACCGCATCCACATCTGGTCTCGAAACTGCCAATGTGGCCTTCAGACTTGCTTTGTGCAATGAGATTTCGCTAAGTTATCTAGCCTATTATCAAACAAATTGATGAGAAACAGGAAATTCAAAATTTGGGGGAAACATTGCATATTCGCTGTACTCTACTATTGAATTAAAATAATTGAAAGAGAAAAATTATTTAAAAAGAAAATTCATGACATCAAATCGACAATATTTTGTATTCTTTTGTACAGGGTGTTTTTTTATAGAGGTATAGAACCTTAAGTTGCAATAAAACAACGATGGATTATTCGATTGACATGAATTTTATTTATCCGAAAGATAATCTTGTGGCATTACATTTTAAATATGATTTCTGGCATATGACCGCCACGGCTGGCGCGGATGTAGTCCAATCTGGACGTCCAATTTTCGATGACTTTTTCCAACATTTGTGGCCGTATATCGGCAATAATACGGCGAATTTTGTCTTCCAAATGGTCAAGCATAGACTAATGACTTTACATAGCCCCACAGAAAGTAGTCTAGCGGTGTTAAATCACAAGATCTTGGAGGCCAATTCACAGGTCCAAAACGTGAAATTAGGCGGTCACCAAACGTGTCTTTCAATAAATCTATTGTGGCACGAGCTGTGTGACATGTTGCGCCGTCTTGTTGAAACCACATCTCCTGGACATCATGGTTATTCAATTCAGGAATGAAAAAGTTAGTAATCATGGCTCTATACCGATCACCATTGACTGTAACGTTCTGGCCACCATCGTTTTTGAAAAAGTACGGACCAATGATTCCACCAGCCCATAAAGCGCACCAAACAGTCAGTTTTTCTGGATGTAACGTACATACACTTGAGGATTACCTTCACTCCAAATGCGGCAGTTTTGTTTGTTGACGTAGCCATTCAACCAGAAGTGCGCTTCATCGCTAAACAAAATTCGCTTATGAAAATCGGGAACAACGGTAATTTCGTTTTGGGCCCATTCGACGAATCTACGCCTTACTTAATGATCGTTTGGCTTGTAAGCACGCAAACCAAGATCCTTCCGCAAAATCTTCCATAAAGTGGATGGACACAGATCCAACTCCTGTGCTCGATGGCGGATGGACTCATTCGGGTCTTCCTCAATGCTACGCTCTACAGCAGCAATAGCTTCTTCTGTACGCACCGTACAGCGTCTCTGGGGATGCGAGTTATCAATAAGAGTAAACGTGGTGCGAAAACGTTCCATGGTTAATCGAATTAACTGCTCTGATGGACGATTTTGTCGATGATAAAATGGACGTAGTGCGCGATACGTTTTCCGCACAGAACCATTATTTTCGAAATAAAATTGCACTATTTGCAAGCGTTGTTCAGGCGTGAGTCTATTCATGATGAATTGCCAAACCAAACTGAGAATAAATCACTTGACAGCTGTTAAATCGGTCGCCATCTTGAAAAGTAATGCCAACTTAAAGTTCTATACCTCTATAAAAAACACCCTTTATCAACGAAAGCCGTTTAAAGGAAATTGAATGGATTTTATTGAAATGTTGCCAACAGTAGTAGTAGTTCAGTAGGAACATACCTACCTATCAAAACAAAAAAAAAAAAACAAAAATCCAATAAATCCATACGTTTAAGTCTGTGCTGGGCACAGATATTCAATTTAACCTCACATGGTATTTTACAAACACACCAAAGCAACCTAAAAATAATCAACCAAAAAACCAAACGACCAAGGACTTTTAGAAATATGAACAGTATTAAGTGGCTACGGTGAGAGGATTAAAAAGAGCCAGAGAGCAGGACAGAAGAGAGCGAGAGAGAGAGAGAACAAGTGCACCGCAAAATGTTCGTTGGTGGCTATAAATTGTAGAATTTGGTTTTTTTTTTCTTTATGCCAACAAAAAAAAAAAAAGAAAAGGAAACGATGACAGCAGCTACAGCAACAATAACAACAACAACAACAAATTCAATGCAAAAAAATTCAAGTGATTTTAAATTTGCAATGAGAAATAGAAGAAGAAAAAAATAAATGAAAATAATCTATGTTTTGTGGCCGGCCTCTCATTTTCACTCTCGCTTCTCTTGCTTGTTTGTATCAGTAAAAGCCATAAATTCTGTTTATCTTACACACATATGTACACTTACACTCTTAAACATTTTTGTAACGGAATCATTTCATATCAAGAACAAGAGCATTGACTGTAATTGAGAAACAAATTTTATGTTGAATTAAAGTGCGAGAGAGAGGGAAAGTGAAAGTGTTTCCTTTGTATGGTTGCATGAGGCAGCAGTATTTTACAAGCATTTTCGTTATTCATTGTTAATGTTGATGTTATTGTTATTGTTGTATTTTTTGCTATTGAATTTACAATTTATTTATTTCAATGCCTTGCTCTCTCTCTCTCACGCCTTTTGTATGTAGGTGTGAGTGTAAAGGCTTTTAAGCCTGTACAGCAAGTAAAGAATGCCATGATATTAGTATTGCTGGTGATTGAAACTAAATGCCTGGCATAGAATTCTACACAAAAACAACAATTTATTTCACGAAAAGTAACAAAAAAATATTGGAAAAAAAAGGAATTAAAATAATGTCCTTGGCAGCCCTTACAATGAAAGTGTTGCCTGAGGCATAGAGAGAGCAAACACCTAAGCAAACATGTTTGAACTCTTGTTGAGAACGAAAGAATGTTAGAACATAGAGAACAAGATGAAAATGAAGAGAAGACATTATCAATCACGTTGGCCATCAATTTCGTTGAAAAACACAAATTGAAATAGTTTTTCGAAACTATTTTTCTCAAATTTGTTTTTGTTTTTTTCTTAATTTTCTTGCTATGACTGACAGTTTGGAACAAATAAAAAAAATCATTCCGTTCCTTAAATATTTTTGTTGTAGATTTTAACGGATTCCATATAAAATTATGTTTCATTTCTAGGTTACAGTGTTATTAACAGTTATAAACATGCATTTAATAAATTTCGTTTATTTTTTTTACATAAAATGGAAATTCGTTTGGTATTTTTGTTCAGAAAATTTAAATTTCTTTTTGAGGGTTTCGATATTAATATAACAACATTTAAAGCCACGGCAATTACTTAAAGAATTTTTGTAGAAATTTATTATTTTGTTAATGGTTAACAGTAGTGCCAATACAATTATTACAGATTACAGAAATGATTGGAAATGCTAAAAATAAATCCAATGAATTACACACACAGAAGTATTTCGATTTACTAAAAAGGAAATTATATATTCTACCCTAATAAACAAACAGAAAAATTTTGTAAAGAATTAAAGAATAAATCCATTAAAATATAATACGAATAAAAAAAAATAAAAATAAAGTCGTTGTATTTAATAAAATTTTTTTTCTTTGATATTGGATGGTTATCCATTTAAAGGTTTCAACGCCGTCGTTCTGGCGGGCCATTTACGAATATGAATATAAACAGCTAAAACTTACGACAAAAGTGAGAATTCTAGCAATACGGAGTGATTATGGTCGTAATAACCAACTTACTATACAAGAAATTATCAGGATTAAAAAAGAAATTCATCTTCATAGATAGGTTGACAATGATTGAAGGCAAGTGACTTTATGTATAATCTTGGGAGACCGCCACTCGACTATGGAGAACTCCATTTGCTTCAGTGGGAGACCGAAGGTAGGTTTTTTAAGGGACATTGCAAGATTAGTTTGCTGACAGGGATTCACGATGGATCCAAGTCGGAATATTAAAGATCGTGAGTATATAAGCAAGAGTTTCATAAAGCCTTTTCTCTGTGACTGTCCAGCCACGAAAGTGTATACACAGTGTTGGAAAAAATAATAGAAACGATTACTAGTTCATCCTTAAAATGTAAAATGTATACTTTTTCGTTATAAACTTTTATAGTTGGAAATTCCTGTCAAATTCTTGCTAATGTAACGGGATTTTATTATTTGCTTTCTTTATTGCTTTCTTCTCTTTTAATTTATTAGTTTTCAGGAAAAAGTTAAAAAAATACGTAATTTAGCTGGAAAAATTAATAGAAAAGTTTTTCTAAAACCGTGTTTAAATTTAAAATAAATAAACTTTTTACATGAAATATTTAGAAGTGGCAAAAATTGAGTTAAAATACCTTTTTTTTTCTGCCCATTTGTAAAATTTTCATGTTGAGTGTATATTTTAAATCTTTTAAAAAATGGTTCGAGGTGTTCATACCACTGATGCTGAAAGAAATGTTATCCTTAATTTAAAATCTGATGGCTTATCACTTGAGATAATAGCCCACATAATGAAGTGTTCTAAACATAAAGTATTTAAGTGATACACTATACAAAAAATATCGAAACTAGAGGAAGAAAGAGGAAAACGTCCGCGCGTTTTGATCAAATTTTAGTACGTCATTAAAAAAAAAATTTTTGTGAGTCATCTAATGGGCTTAAAATATACTAGAGTACTATAAGAAATAGGCTCGAAGTCCAAGGTCAGTAGCTCTTTTAAGTAAAACAAAAATATACAAAAAAGGTTACAATTTGCCAGATAACACCAAAGTCGGAAAAATTTGAACAAATGTTTTGTACGTCGTCCTGCCAATAAAGAGTTTGATCCAAAATGCACAAAAAAAGACAGTCAAGCAGGGTTGCGGGTCCCTAATGATATTGGGATGTTATCAACGTTTTTTGATGCGTTTCTATTATTTTTTCCAACACTGTATATCCATGATAAGGGATTCTTTGAGTGTTTGAACTCTCTGCCAGTTATCGCCATTCGCGTTATTCCAAGCCTTGCAATGGAATGAACTTGACTGAGGGGTGTATGTTCGACCTGCTAGATCTACCTTAGTTTAAATTTTTAGTAATTCTATCTTCAACTCCATTCCTATATTTTTTTCTTCTCTTTTACTTACTTTTCTTCATACCTACAATGATCACTATGAGATCAGTGACTTCCAAATGTAATGTCCTCAAACTAAACCAAAAACCTTAAAGAAATTTAAAAAGAGACTTGAAGCGCAACAGATGTGATCATCATTGAAAAGTTGTGTCGATTCTGGGGAGTTCTTAACATTAAAAGTCCGCTTACCATGCACAGGCTTCACTCTTCAGCCGTAAAGTTAATTTCTGACTCATTGAAGCCTCTGATGTTCGTAGAACTCAGGAGAGATTGTGGACAAATCATTATACGCGGAAAAAGTGACTATATCGTTCACAAATGGCCTTGAAAGATCCGTTGACATCAATTCAAAGCGCTATGGAACTTATAATAACCGAATTTTTTTTTGTACAATTGAACATTATGAACTCGGCCAATAACTATACTTTTGATACGGTCAAGGAATTCATCTATCTTGGCTCCGCTGATACCACCAGAAATGATGTCAGTCTGGAGATCAAGCGCAGGATCACTCTTGCCAACAGGTGCTACTATGGTCTCAATAGGCAATTGAGTAGCAGAGACCGCTCTCGTGCGACAAAACTAACACTTTACAAGACACTCATCCTACCCGTGCTTCTTTATGGCGCAGAGGCATGGACTCTATTAAGTACAGATGCAGCGGCCTTGAGAGTGTTCGAGAGAAAAGTACTACGCAAGATCTTCGGTCCAGTGCGAGTTGGCGATGAGTTCCGTATCCGATCCAACAGTGAGCTGTATGAGCTCCTCAACGACATAGACGTTGTACAGCGTATTAATATCCAGCGGCTGCGCTGGCTCGGCCATGTCGTTCGAATGGAGGAGGATGCTCCGGCGAAATGGGTACTTGATGTGGAAATCTGCGGAAGTCGGCGAAGAGGACGACCTTGCATCCGTTGGAAGGACCAAATCGAGGAAGCCCTGTCATCGATTGGTGTGACCAATTGGCGTAGGCGCGGACGAAGCAGAGGTGCCTGGAAGGATGTGTTGCGGCTGGCCGAAATCCGATAAACGGGTTGTTATAGCCAATTAAGTAAGTAAGTAAGTAAGAACTTGGTGGTTTCAACAAGAGGATGCTAAGGTTTTGGCCAATACTGTGCGATTTGATGGAGTACTATATACGACAAAGACGGTGTCTACGCGTATAATACCCGTTGGAGTATTTAAAAACCAACATTCGTCAAGATACCGCCGAGACAACGTCCGAAATTCCCTATTGAGTACACGATACCTGATTTTGTTACGAAATTTTTAACATCAGATAAATTTCTTTAGGATAATTGTTTACATACATACATAATTGGTCATTACAACCCTTTAGTCAGGATTAGTTTTATACATGAGTGGCGGGACCTACAGTTTAAAGTCGACTCCGAACGACAGATTTTTTGAGAAACTTTTCATGGCAATTTTATTTACTCTCAGAGTTTTTGCCAGAAATCTGTTGAGAGGAAGTCACTGAAAAAATATGTTTTCATATTTTCTTTTTGATGTCTAACCTCGGGTTTGAACCCTGGCCTTACGTCAAATATGCCAACACACTACCTACTAGACTACGGCGATAATTGTTTACATCTCCTAGAATAAACCATCCAAGTATTAATTGATGAGTGAAATCTAAATTTTTTTTTATAAAAAAACAAAAATTTATTAAAATAAGAAAATTTATAAAAAAATAAACAATAAATTAAAGTGTTAGAGAGCTAATTATTTAAAGCTGTACTAATTTAAAGAAAATATATAAAGTATAAAAGAAAATTATTATTATAGACTAAGTTAATTAATTATTAATTAATTAATTAAAGTAAAGGAATTAATATCTCAATCAATTGCAAAAAAGCAGTCAAAAAAATATATTTTTTTATTATTTTTAAGTTTTTTTTTGTTTTTTATTTAAGAAAGAAATAAAATTTGCTGTTTTAGAATTTAAATAATTTGTAAAAAAATCTTAAAAAAAAGTAAAGAAATAAAATATTTTTTTTGGTTGTGAAACTAACTTTGATGCTAAATTTTCGCGTTTGAATTTTGACCCTTTGATCTATCCAGCTGGCACGACGACCACTTAACGATGGCTTTAAATTTGTTAAAAATTCATTTTGATTAACAAATTTTTGTTTAATTTTTTTGTTTTATTTTTTTTTTTATTATTTTTTATTTTTTTATTTTTTATAATAAAAAAACCAAAGTACAGCAGTAGAGTATAATTGTTTAAAGAAGAAAAAAAAAACAAAAATTAATATTTAAAAAAATTATTTTTAATTCTTTTATGTATTTGTTATATTGTTTGTTATATGAATAAAATAATCTGAAGTAAAAAATTCTGTATTTTTTTTGAATTGTAAAAGAGATAAAGAGATCACTTATGTATTAATAATAAATTACAAAAACCAAGGTGGACTTAGATTATTATTATAAAAGAATTTAATTTAATTAAAAAAAAAACAAATTAATAGAAAATCTTAAAACTTAAGTTTTAAATTTAAATTCAATACATTTAAAGAATATTAAGAGAATTATTAAAGAATTATTATTTTATAAAATAAAGAAGGAGAGAGAGACAGACAGAGAGGGAGACATAGAGAAAGAGTAACATAGTAGTTGGAGGAAGGTTTAACTAGCATAACCAAATGTGGGGCGTACAGGCAAATTTAGCCTACGGCCAATAAAAAATTTTGTACTTTCTGTAATTAAATTGGGATTAGATCAGTGGTTTAGATCGGGTTTAGGCCCAACTCGGAATATTTGTTTTGTTATTTAGAAAAAAAAAAAATAAAAAATTAAAATAATTTGTTTTATTATTAAAAAAAAATAATTTTTGTTTTTAAAAGTAAATTAAATAAAATTTGAAAAGTTTTTAAAGCTTTGCTTTGTCTATCTATTTAACTAAATACTGTAACTAATTTATTTTAATTATTTATAATTTAATGAATTAATATTTAAACATTAACAATTATTAACTACTTTTGTTTTGTTTTATTTAATTTTATTTTATTTTCAATAAATTAATTGTAAAGCATTAAATTGTGTTTTTAAAAGCTTGAATTTCTAACAAAAAAAATTAAAAAAAAATATTTTTTTAAATTTAATTAAAATCATGAGAATTATTTAAGAAATGAACGGAAACAGAGCAAAAAGTAAACCTTCTCACCGCCTTCAGCCAATATGTACTTACTTAAGTACCAGTCTTAAGTCAGTATTACAACCTAGTTTCCCGCACCACCCATGTTGTGTGTGTTAATTTTATCTATGAGTGGCGGGATCTACAGTATAACGCCGATTTCGAATGCAAGGGAGGATGCAAAATTTTTATTTTCTTTCGGTGGTTTTTTCCTACTTCGTTTTGTTCAAGAAGTCTGAGCTGGGGTTTGATTACGAGCTGTCCTAACTGTCTACTAGTCTACGGCGATTTCTGTTCTTTTCTTGACTGCAAATTTTCTTAATAGCTGAAGATCAATCGTGTTGTAGACGACAGGAAACACTTCTGCAGTAAGAGAGTTATACATACGAATCGTGTGGCTGAAGAACGATTTTTTCTTGTAAAGCATTGTGTGTTCGACTGGAGTATCCACCAAAAATGGATACTCTCTCAGAAAAAGACAAAGTTATACGTAACAATATATGATTTTTAGTATTAAGGATGGATTGAACAGCGAAACACAAGCCACATTATAAAATAATACACTGTTATTCTGTTTCTACAGAATCTTGGCTTGTCTTTGTGCAAGAACACATAACGGCAATAAGCCCCTATTAGATTTAGACTTAACTTGAGAAACGACAAGCCAAAGTCCACACTCTGTCTTTCTGGATGTACTACAGAAATGTACACCACTTTGAAAAATTCTTCACAACGCTACCTTAACATCGTTAGAAGGTGGAATTGCCGCTATACAGACAATCGGACGAGAATAGTATGAAACCATCTGGATAAGGTAAATTAGTTAGGACTGGAAAATAGGTTCGAATTTACGCAGATGAGATTGCGAGGAGGAAAGCTTCATTGCCGATGTATACATGGTAAATAAAGGGTGTTTTTATAGAGGTATAGAACTTTAAGTTGGCATTACTTTTCAAGATGGCGACCGATTTAACAGCTTTTAATTGATTTATTCTCAGTTTGGTTTGGCAATTCATCATGAATAGACTCACGCCTGAACAACGCTTGCAAATAGTGAAATTTTATTTCGAAAATAATGGTTCTGTGCGGAAAACGTATCGCGCACTACGTCCATCAGAGCAGTTAATTCGATTAACTATGGAACGTTTTCGCACCACGTTTACTCTTATTGATAACTCGCATCCCCAGAGACGCTGTACGGTGCGTACAGAAGAAGTTATTGCTGCTGTAGAGCGTAGCATTGAGGAAGACCCGAATGAGTCCATCCGCCATCGAGCACAGGAATTGGATCTGTGTCCATCCACTTTATGGAAGATTTTGCGGAAGGATCTTGGTTTGCGTGCTTAACCATGACGTCCAGGAGATGTGGTTTCAACAAGATGGCGCAACATGTCACACAGCTCGTGCCACAATAGATTTATTGAAAGACACGTTTGGTGACCGCCAAATTTCACGTTTTGGACCTGTGAATTGGCCTCCAAGATCTTGTGATTTAACACCGCCAGACTACTTTCTGTGGGGCTATGTAAAGTCATTGGTCTATGCGGTAAAGCCACAAACGCTTGACCATTTGGAAGACAACATTCGCCGTATTATTGCCGATATACGGCCACAAATGTTGGAAAAAGTCATCGAAAATTGGACGTCCAGATTGGACTACATCCGCGCCAGCCGTGGCGGTCATATGCCAGAAATCATATTTAAAATGTAATGCCACAAGATTATCTTTCGGATAAATAAAATTCATGTCAATCGAATAATCCATCGTTGTTTTATTGCAACTTAAAGTTCTATACCTCTATAAAAAACACCCTTTAGTAAGTTTGAGTCTTGCTACAAAGTTGTTGTTATGCTATTGGAAATCCTCTTGGCAATTAGATAAGCTATAATCTGATAAATTACGCCTAGTAAGGGTAGTGCCACGTCATTATCTGTTATAAGGGTTTGTGAGATCTATTTAAGTTTCATAGATTTGCGTATGGTAACTTCGAGAAGTTATTGATGATTTATTGTTGTTGTTATTCTTGTTATTTCTATCTGTTATGGACTTTCCATGTGGTTTTGTTATTGTTATTTGCTCTTTGCTTGTTGTTTTGTCATTGTAATTCATTGTTGTTGCAATTGTTGGTTTGGCTTTTCACTCTGTTTCCTCTTAGCTTCAAAGCAAAGCGAAATGATTTCAATGGAGTTTAATTTGCTAAAAAGTGTTGAAAAATTTCATCTAAAACTTGAACAAAATGGCGGTTTAATTTTTTCTATTTCTATTTAAAACATAAAGACAAAGCAAATAATTTTTGATCAGATTGAAGAAAATAAAAAAAATAATTTAAAAATTAATTAATTAACGTAGCAAAATTGCAATATAAAAACCAAATGTGTACTAATTAATGATGAATATTAACGACGACTTTTTAAATTAAATTTATATTTCCGAATTAGGTCTAGTATAGCATAATAGTACGTATAAGAGAAAGAAAATAGTGACAGAAATTATAGAAGAAATCGTACAGAAAAGAAATAGAAACTGAAACTCAGGGGGGAAATTAAAATTAAGTTAAGCAAAGAATATCAGCTAATTTGTAAAGAAGAGATAAGACTGTGAAATAGAGATAATGATTATGCCTAATGAGTATAAGAGAAAACTTTTTTTATTTAATTTCTGTTTTTGAAACATTTAAAATTATTTGAAATTAAAGTAAAGAAATGTGATGATGACAGTGATAGTTGCTTGATTTATAGGTTAAGAGAGAAGTATAAGAGTTATAGACATTTATATAAAAAGGGTGATGTATAACAGATTTTTTTGATTTATTTTGTTAAAGAGCAACAAGAAATATTAAAGTACGGAGGTAGAAGATTTTTAAATTTGTAGCTTAAAAATAGTCACACATAATCGTTTGCATTTTTTTTATCAACATTTATTAATTTTTTTTTCAACTTTTTGTTTTGTTTTATTAAAAACATAAAATAACTCATAAACCATATTCAACATCAAATATTTTTTAAAAATGAAAACTCAGAAATTCATGGAATATTGGCAACTTTTTTTCATTCAAACATTAATCACACTCGCACGCAATAATGCTTACATCATAAACATAATTCATCAGGAAATATTTTAAGTTACATACTTTTTTTTTTAAATAAAAAATTCAATTAAACATTTAAAAGAAGTTAAAATTTTTAATAATTTTAATTAAAAACAAAAGAAATTTAATGTATGTGTAAGCGTTTAAAGTTTTTAAATTGATTGATTGCAAATATGTCAGAAATTAAGTGAGGTTAGATAAATATCCAGATAAATATCTCTTTCTATTAAGCTAATCATTGTCTAAGAGAGTTCATAAGCAGAATGAGAAGTCAAGATCGTCCACCTTTTCCTTGAGAATTTAAATTTTCTGTTGGAAGTCTATATTCAAACTCTTCTGATGTACATATCTTTATCTTCATAAAGGGTGTTTTTTATAGAGGTATAGAACTTTAAGTTGGCATTACTTTTCAAGATGGCGACCGATTTAACAGCTGTCAAGCGATTTATTATCAGTTTGGTTTGGCAATTCATCATGAATAGACTCACGCCTGAGCAACGCTTGCAAATAGTGCAATTTTATTTCGAAAATAATGGTTCTGTGCGGAAAACGTATCGCGTACTACGTGCATTTTATCGTCGACAAAATCGTCCATCAGAGCAGTTAATTCGATTAACTATGGAACGTTTTCGCACCACGTTTACTCTTATTGATAACTCGCATCCCAGAGACGCTGTACGGTGCGTACAGAAGAAGTTATTGCTGCTGTAGAGCGTAGCATTGAGGAAGACCCGAATGAGTCCATCCGCCATCGAGCACAGGAATTGGATCTGTGTCCATCCACTTTATGGAAGATTTTGCGGAAGGATCTTGGTTTGCGTGCTTACAAAATCCAACTCGTGCAAGAATTGAACCCAAACGATCATCAAGTAAGGCGTAGATTCGTCAAATGGGCCCAAAATGAGATTACCGTTGTTCCCGATTTTCATAAGCGAATTTTGTTTAGCGATAAAGCGCACGTCTGGTTGAATGGCTACGTCAACAAACAAAACTGCCGCATTTGGAGTGAAGGTAATCCTCAAGTGTATGTGGAAACACCGTTACATCCAGAAAAACTGACTGTTTGGTGCGCTTTATGGGCTGGTGGAATCATTGGTCCGTACTTTTTCAAAAACGATGGTGGCCAGAACGTTACAGTCAATGGTGATCGGTATAGAGCCATGATTACTAACTTTTTCATTCCTGAATTGAATAACCATGATGTCCAGGAGATGTGGTTTCAACAAGACGGCGCAACATGAAACACAGCTCGTGCCACAATAGATTTATTGAAAGACATGTTTTTTGACCGCCTAATTTCACGTTTTGGACCTGTGAATTGGCATCCAAGATCTTGTGATTTAACACCGCTAGACTACTTTCTGTGGGGCTATGTAAAGCCATTGGTCTATGCGGTAAAGCCACAAACGCTTGACCATTTGGAAGACAACATTCGCCGTATTATTGCCGATATACGGCCACAAATGTTGGAAAAAGTCATCGAAAATTGGACGTCCAGATTGGACTACATCCGCGCCAGCCGTGGCGGTCATATGCCAGAAATCATATTTAAAATGTAATGCCACAAGATTATCTTTCGGATAAATAAAATTCATGTCAATCGAATAATCCATCGTTGTTTTATTGCAACTTAAAGTTCTATACCTCTATAAAAAACACCCTTTACTAGCTGATCTCTATCTTTTACTCTCTGTATACATAGTACCTAAGCTTCTGCCTTTGTTTGTGTTTTATTTTGTAACTTTCAACCGTTTTTGGTTAGCAAAAGTTTTTTTTTTATTTTTTAAACTTGAATAATCGTTGAAATATTTACATGTTAAAATCTAAGCCTTAAGCCAAAATATACCACCGTACAGTTTAACTTACTGAGTAAACATCAATTAGAGTAATTGATGCTGCTACGGGCTATTCATGGGTAGTGGTTTCGTAAATCTGGCCATCCACATACAAAACCTAAATAACCTCTAACATTTCGTTACAAAACTGGCAGCACTGACTGCCTGCCTGCCTGCATTCAACAACTGTTACTGTTGAATGGAATAAAAGTTATTTTTTCTGTTGCTTTTTCAAGGTAATAAAACAGGGGAAATAAAAACACTTTCAGATTTATAGTTATACGTATGTATGTACGTATGTATACAGATTTGAGTGGAACAAAAAAACAATAAAAAGAAGAAGAAAATAATAAAATTTTTGTGTATAAAAATGTCAATGAAAAATAATGAACCATAAAGCCCGAGCCGAACAACCCATTGAATAAAATCTGCCATAAAAAAACACACACAGAAAAATTATGGCAGAATATTTTCTTTTTTTTGCTGTTGTAGTTGTTGGTGTTGTTGTTGTATTTTTAAATGTAACACATGTTAAATGTGTCACGTTCCATTTGCTTTATGATGCATAAGTCCGTCCGTTTGTTGTCATAGATCCTGGCAGCAGCACAAACCGTTTTCTACCCATAAATATTCATTGTCATCGTCATTTTCCTCACAAAATTTCCACAAATTGTGGATTCAAATACTTTTTCTCCTGTTCATTGAAAACCCCATACTAACGCCCATATACACATTAATTCTTAAATAAAAAAAATTAAAAAAAAAAAACAATTTAATTGATGAAAAGTACAGAAAAGGAAACAACAATTTATCATTCATTCATAAGAAAAAAAAAAAAAAAACAAATGAAAATAAAAATAAAAATAAAAAAATACAATAAAAATTGTGAAAAACGGATAATTTAACACACACTCATACTAGTTTTTAAAACACAAATAAAAATAAAAAATTCTGTGAAAAAAAAAAATAAAAAATTATCAAGGATAACTGAACCGAAAGTACGTACACCGATGACATGTATTCCCAATAAAAAAGAAAAAATCTTGGAACAAAAAATTCAGAAATAAAATCAAAAATAAAATTTATAAATAATTTCGTTTTATTTTTGTTTTTTTTTCTTAAAAGAACACAAAAAAAAAATAAATATAATCCTTGATTAATGATTTCAGCGTTGTTCTGTTCAATAACGATTTATAATAACACGTTTAAGAGGAGTAAAGGATACGAAAAACAAAGCCGTAAGCTCCCTATAACCCCAATAAGTACCTTTCCTACAATGGCACTGGAGACTCTGTGAGATTTGTGTCCATGGCATATGCTGGTGAGCACCGCAGCTGTGGTGGCAATAGACCGTTATACCTTTTTCAAGATCTTACAGCACTTATCTTGGTCTCACAGCACTTATCCAAGGCATTCGATAAGGCTACACAACTTTTAAGAGAGTTATAAATGAGAAAAGGCAGGCAGAATACCAAAGTGACTATTCTGGTTTCCTTAGGCCTATGACACTACACCCCGTACATCGCTTGATATGTAGAGTTAGAGATAAAAAGAGCAAAGAACAGCGCAACAACAAGCACGACTTATAAAGAGGCAGTTCGCTGAACTTTAATTCAAAGTCTAACGCCGTAAGCTCTTTTTCAAGTCATTGCACACGTTAATATGTTAGAAGCAGTCTTACAATCGCCATGTAGATCCAATGAATGGCCTTAGGCGGTAGTACCCAACTTTCTCTGATAATGATACAAGGCATTCAGGCCGTACTTTCCATCATCTGCTTGACATTCCTCTTCCAGTTTAGTTTACAGTTCAGAATAACCCCGAAATGTTTGGTCTTAAAAGAGAGTAAAAGCTACATACTTGTGAATACAAAATAAATTTCGTTTTGTTGGGGTTTATTTAGAGACAGCATTTCACAGCCCATGTAGGCAACATCTCAAGGGCGAACTGTATAAGTTCATCATGTAAGAAACAAATTTACCGCCCCATTTAAATTATCGTCAGCAGAAGTCACAATATGAATGTATTTGTACTCCAGGACCCTTAGAAAGACCTGTATAACCAAGAGCTTGTATTTAATAATTTCGTATCCTTTTCTCCTTCTTTTTTTCAGAATTTTATGTAAGACCATTATGAGAAAATGTTTAAATAAATAAAAAATAAAAAATAAATAGAAACAAAGTATTATGCAGCGAGTAGTGTGTGACCTAAAGTTTTAAAAAAGTTAACAATTATTAACAATTCAAATCGATTTTGGATTTGGAAACCAGCATTCAAAAATTAAAGTTACAAAACCATACTTAAATTGGAAGCATAATTTAAGGCGTACAATTCAATTCATTTTGTAAAAATATTAAAAAAAGCTTTAAGTTTATGATACGTTGATTAGAAAGCTTAAAGCTTCATTAAAGCATGAATTAAAACATCGATTAAAAAATGATTTTTGAAAGCTTAAGTTAACTTCGTAAAACATTTTTTAATAGTTTTAAAGTTTTGCAGATAACTTATGATGCTCCTTCTGAAATAGAGGACCCATGGAACAAAATGATAAGCTTTAGCAAATGCATAGGTTGCCGACAATGTAAAGTTGGGTTGTGAGTACATTCTGATGAAAATCTGAGGTAGGCACTGACTGCCAAGGCTATGTAGACGAAATAGTTCTGATGGCCACAGGCATGAGATTAACTCGAAAGTATTGTCTGTCTCCAGATCGTGTGAAAATACACGACGACTAGCAGGCAGATAAGCTTTCAAGTAGAGCACCAGAGTCTTTCGGGCAAGTGGGTAAATATACATATTTCGAAGCCTATAGCCTGAGAAAGGGAAGATGAAGAGCCGAATCGGTTTGAAGCAATCTAAACTTCTGTTAGATAATTACAATGTGAAGAGACTTCTGTCAATCATTTGATTTAACACCAGCAGACTGAGGACAGTAACTGTCTCTTTGACCATCAACTCAAAGAACACTTGACCAATTCAGAATAGGGGTCGTTTCAAGGCCAATGTATAGATGCTGTGATGAGGAGGTTTATTCATTAGAATACATACTTGGAATCTGTACGATGTTAATTAATATCAGGAGGAAACACCGGGGTGTGTGTCACGTACAAGGTAGAGAGTTGTTCTTGCTGACCCTGAGCAGCATTTTGAATTTTGACAGACAATGGGATTGCGAAAGACTTTACAGGGAGACTCCATAAAGATTGGGGGCAGTACAAGGGTATCATCTGTATATGATAGGGAGTGATACTAAACCTTGATTATGAAGTTTAGAACTTTAGAAAAAAGCTGCTGTATATGAAGTATGACAATATTTTAAAGCACTTTTCTATGCTAGAGAAAAAAAGCTTTCATTTACATGTTAAGTATTATTTTTATTTAGAAAGCTTAAAGCTTTCTATTGTTCATATCATTTTTTTATACCCTAAATTATGCTTTGTTTTTAAATAAATGTAGACTTAAACTAATCTAGAGAATAAAATTAATGTAAAAAATTTTCATTTATTTTGAATAAGAAAAAGGAACTTTGGTGTACTCACCGAATCGAGTGTGGTATCGATATTGCCATTTGGACGATCCGCTAATGTGGTCTCTTTCAGATTTATCTTCACATGATTGGCAGCCGAGGTGGTGGCACCACCTCTTTGGGGTTTTGTGGCATCCAATAGAACCTTCAGCGAGGCGATGGCATGCAATTGTGTTGCCTTCTCGTCCACCTTGCCTGGAACATCATCTTTGTCATTGTCATTGTTGTGTTGAATGAATTTTTTTTTTGGTTTTTATTTTTAGTTTCAGTGTTTTTTTTTAGTTTTCAATAAATTTTTGTTTTTAAAATTAAATTAAATTTTTAATTTTAAGAAAAATTGGCAAAATTTGCAAAATTTGAAAAAATTTTTAAGGATTTGAATTAAAAATTATTTTTTTTATTGGTTGTTGTTGTTAGTAAATAAAGAAAAAGAGAAAAATATTTGGGGAAAAAACAAAATTGCACAGTGATTTGAATTAAATTTCATTCAAATTGATTTTGAAAAGGGTTTTTAAAACACACAACGTTTTAATTTTTGTTTATTTTTAATTTTTTTTTAAACATTTTTTTGTTTTATTTTGAGTTGATTTTGTTTTTTGATTTTGGAAAACCGAAAAAATCCGTGTGTAAAGTTTTTTGTGATTTTATTTTTTGATTTTTGTTAATTTTTTTTAAAATTTATTTTTGAAAAATTATAAAAAATAGAAGAAGAAAAAAAGAAAACAAGAATTTTAATCGATTAAAAACAATCGAATTAAATGTTTTTAGTTTTGTTTAATTTTAGATTTTAATTTTAAAATAATTTTTGGTTCTTAAAAAAATTTTACGTTTAAAATTTGTTAATTTTTAACAACAAGAAAAAAACTAAAGAAAGAAACAACGATTTTTAAAAATATTAAATTTTTTGTTACGTTTTTATTTTTTGAAGGTAAAAATAAAATAATTTTTGTGTTTAATTTTTTCTATAAGTAAGTAAGAGAGTAATATAGAGCTGCTAATCAGCTATCAATAGAGTTTTTAAAATATTTTATAAATTAAATTTAAAATTAGTAAGAAACAGTAAAAAAGAGTAAAAACACTACTAAAGACTTACGAGTTTAAAAGAGTTTTTTGTTTTGCTACTGTAAATAAACGAACACTCAAAGTTGAAAGTTAAAAGAGTTTTAAAAGAGTTTAAAGGAGTTTTAAATATAAGTAATCCCAGCTGAGAGTTATATAAAGGAGAGTTTTTTTTAATTTTGTATAGTGAGTTTTAAAGAGTTTAAAGGAGTTTTTTAATAATAAAAACAATTGCTTCTAAAGACTTTAAAAGAGTTTTTCTTTAGCTAATTTAAATAGATTAGCACTCAAAGCTGAGTTTTTCCGTTTTTTTTTGTAAAAGTTTTAAAGAGTTTAAAGGATTTTTAAAAATAAGAGATCCCAGCTGAGAGTTAAATAAAGGAAAGTTTAAAGGAGTTTTATGTCCAATCAGAACTGAGATTTAACTTTAAGAAAAGAAGGTTTTTTTATTTTAAAGAACAAATATTTTGAAAGTAAATAATCAAAGCTGGGAGTTATATTAAGAAAGTTTTTTTTGATTTTTGTTAAAGAGTTTAAAGGAGTTTTATATTTTACAAATAAGCAATTCGAACTACCCAGCCTAATTTTAAGGATAAATTAATATCTTATGTAAAGAGTTTGAAGAAACTCTGAGAGTTAAATATATTGAGTAATGACTTTAAAAGAGGTTCTTTTCTTTATAAAAATTTGTTTCTACTTTAACGAAATAAATATTGCAAAAGAGTTAATTTCGAGAAAGAATTTCTAATTCTTTTAAGAGTTTTAAAGTTTTTTTTAAAAAGCACATTTATTGCTCCTTTAAAAGAGTTCTAAAGAGTTTAACGAGCTATGGGCAGAAATATGATTCTAAATTCAAACAATAAACAGCCAAAGTTAAGACTTTATTTTAAAATTTTTTGATTTTTTTCTAAGAGTTTAAAGAGTTTTTCAAACACTTAATGAGCACAAAGAGAATTAACATAAAAATGCTTAAAAAAACAGCCAAACATAGAGTACAGTTAAGGGAAGGATAGGTTTTGTTATTAAAAAGAGAGTGAGCGAAAGAGAGAATGAACTAGGAGCTTAAAAGAGTTTTTTGTTTGTCGGAAATAACTGTCAGGTTTCATAACTTTAAGAGCGTTTGAAAGAGAGTGAAGATAAGATTAATCTAAGATTTCATTTGAAAAAAGAATGGAATGCCAGTTTAAAACAAAGAGCGAAAGAGCATAAGAGATTTCTAAAGGAAGAGAATTATAAAGGATATGATGTTGAGAGAGGAACAGAAAGAAACAGAGTTATTAATGGCAAGGTATTCTAAGACTTCTCTTCATATGATTAAGTTAAAGAAAAGGAATTTTGTTAAAGCAGATACAGAGAGCGAGAGAGAGAGAAAGAGAGAGAGAGAGAGGAAGAGAAAGTCTACTCAAATTAAGAACCTTACTTCAATTATTTAAGAGTTAGGAAAAGTATGGCAAAGTTATAAAGGAGAAATATTTTAAGATTTTATTTAAAGCAGAGAGGGAGACAATGATTTTCAACACTTTTCTAAGTAAATAGATTTAAAAAGGAAAAAATACATCATTGCAGTACAGTTAATTTAAGGAAAGGGATTTCAATTAAATCAGAGAGGGAAAGATTAAAAGAGAGTGAGAAAGAGTGACAGAGAAAGGAAAAATAGGGGAGCAAAGGAAACAGTTTCAAGGGATTTCTGATTACAATTAAATTAGAAAAAAGATTATAAAAGCTTAAGAGAGAAAACAAAAATGAATAGAATACGGGATTTAAATAACGGGTTATCGAAACCAACGCTCTTACAACGGTAATAAGACTGTGGTGTTTTAAACATGACCACCTTAGGAGAGTTATCAAAATTAAAAAGATTTTCTTAAAGGGAAGAGGGAAGAACATGGAAGATGAGAGTTTTTCTAATAACAAACACAGCAAGGAAAAAGATAAAGGAGAGATAAAGACAGAATAGAAGAATTAGTTCAAATTATTATTTCATTTTCTTTTGTTTTTCTCTATTTTTACAAGATCACACAACCAATTTAAACATAAAATTTTAAAATAATTTTTTGTTGTTTTATTTTTTGTTTTCTTAATAACAAACTCAATAATATTTGGTAGCAAAATTCGTCTGGTATATCAATAGCAAATGGGTTTTTCTATAAAAAAAAATATATATGAAAAGTTTGAATCATCATCACTACAATTATTAAGTAAGTCCACTACATATATTTACCACGCCACGGCCAAAAACTTTTGATTTGATTGGATTGGATTTGATTGATTTTGTTTTAAATTTCTTTTTGATTTATTTTATTTGATTTGATTGGATTTGATTTGGTTAATGTTTCTTTTTGTTGGGTATTTTATATTATATTTATATTGACATATACACAGAGAGATAGAGATAGAGAGAGTGGGTTGACAATTAAATATGTAATGTTGAGCTGCTATTCTTTTTTTTTTTGAATATTTTTTGTGGTCTACTTGTAAGCGTTTTATTTGAAAATGTATTGCATATTTTGTGGTATTAACGAGAGAGTGACAGATAAAGAGAGAAAGAGAGACGGATATAGACAGAAATATGTAGTTGGTAGAAGAGAAACAGGTTATCAAGGGAAAACGGTGAACTATTTTTGGTTATGGGTAACGGCTAAAGGTTTACGGGATCATATTGTAAATGGTGCTTGCTTTTCTAAGCTAAAGCTAAGGGTAACGCTATATTGTCGTATGATTTTACTACAATTATAAAGCTCTTAAAAGCTATTTATTTAATGTTACTATTAAAAAAGCTTTAGCTAGTGATTTGAGTTTATTTTAAAAAGTTTTTCAACTAAGTTATCAGCTTTATATACAGGATTTCAAATAATTGTTTTAAAAGGATGATAAAGGAATAATTTTGCTGTTATTCTAAAACCTGGCAAAGTCTTTTGTAAAGCTTTATTTGCTAACAAAAACTATGTAATGAATTTACATAAAATTCTTTTATAAATTTTAATTTACAAATATTTAAAATATTTATGGTAAGCTTTTATAAATAATTTAATTTATTTTTCTTAAAAAACTAATAATAATAATAATAAAAACATGAACATGCCAATTAACACACTTAAACTACATACATAAATACATACAATATACATTATAATATAATACAGTGTAAAGTAAATAATTTTAAAGCCTTAAAATATGCTTTAAAAATGCCTATATCAAAAATAAAACTTACAAAACTAAACCTAAACCTTCAAAAGTTCTCTTGTAATTATTTGTCCAGGCTTAAAATATGTTCCTTTAAATGTTGCTGTTGTTACACACAACCTTTCTTTATTATTTTAATAAATTAACGCTTAAATGTATGCTGTAGTTTTTTTTCATGTTTTTGTTTAATTGTTTTTCTTTTGACTGGTTTTTTCTGCCTCGTTCTAGTTTGTGTATTATATACAGCAGCCTTTGCTATGCTTATGACCCTGACCTTTGCATTTAAAACTGTATGGCAAATAATAGCGGAGAGAGAGCTGGCAAAAAAGTGGCCATCTACGGTGGCATTAACGAGAACAAAAACCAAAACAAAAAAGAGCAAAACTTAAAAACCTAATTAGTTATTTCTTTAAGATAAGTACTTAGTAAAAATAAAAACAAAAAATTAAGTATATTTTTTGGCTTATAAATTATGCCACTAACAAAGCATACATTTAGGCTGTAAAAGAAAACTAAAACCCTTAAATGCAGACGCTACCAGAAAAAAGAGTCATAAGTAGAAATATATTAAGGAAGTTTCAAACAAATTTATGGCATAAACTAAAGATGAGATAAGGCATACTTTAAGGCGAATAGCTTTTAGAAAAAAAGAAGAAAAACAAATGGCAAGACGTGTCATGGATTTATGATTAAAGATTGCTTGTCATACATAAAAATGGTACCAATGAAAAGTACCATATATGGACATGTCACAGCCTAACTCTGATTGCCTTCTTAACCATGCCTTGGGCGGCACCATGGAAGAGAAGAAATGCATGGCAACGAGACTATACCAAATATTTAACACTACTTATCCCCTATTTTAATTTTGTACTCCTATTGATAAATATCAAATAAAATTAAAGCATATTTTTAGGAATTCAGATAAAAAACCCATTTTCTTTTCGAAAACTTGCCAATTAATTTTATTTGATTGTTAAATGAAACGTATTTAATGGGCCAAATGCATACACAAAGCAAAACAGAAAAAAAGGAAGGAAAACTTTTTAAATTCTTTTCGTACAATATTCTCCTGATAATCTGTGGTATGATCTGCATTTGCCGTAAGAAACAACAACAAATTATACGCAAAACTATGCAAGTTTTATTATAAGTTTCTATAGTTTTTCCTGCACATAATAAGTCTTTAGTAATTGTTTGCGAGGCAAAAAGAGAAAAAAAGAGGAAAACCTAACGTATTTTCTTCACACACACACCAATTTCATTCCGCAGAGTTTTTGAACAGGAGCCAAAATTATGAACGAAATAATAAAAAAAAGAAACGAAGTACAACTAAGAGAGAGAGAGAGATAAAATTTAATGGAATTTTTATTTCTATGAAATTTTCCCAGTTTTTTCATTTATTTCTGTGGCACAAAGAAATCTGGGTTCGCATGTGCAGTAAATTAAAAATCAATAACAGACAAAAAGTGAATTTTTCTTGGGAAATTTTGTAATAAGAATCCAATAAAAGTGTTTTTTGTTGATGATTTAAAAAACCTTAAACAAAATCCTAACCAAAATGAAAACTCCTATCCTATATTTAACCTTAATATATGCTTTAATTTTTAGTTGTTCACTTTTTAACATAAATTTCAAATGTCTTATCTGAAAATTATTATGACAGCTTTAACGTATGCGTTGTTTTATGTATAATTCACCTGGATTTTAATTCTTCTATGTTTCCTTTACATATGCAATGCTTAACCTTTATATATTTTAGCTTTGTAAGTGTTCTGCTTATAAATCATGTTATGAAACCTAAAATTATGCTTGAAATATGGTTTTAAATATTTTAATTGCATTTTAAACGAATATTGTAAAATATGTGTCTGTCTCTCGGCTAAGTGTTATTAATTCCATTTAAATATTTGAATGTCTAACAAAAATATGCCCTAAATTATGCTTTAAATTATAAATACGCTTAAAAGTATGCTATTAATAATGCAAATACAATAAAAACTTAATAAATTATCATACTTCAGATGTATAACAATAATAATAAATGAATGAAATAGAAAAAATAATAATAATACGCACAATATATTTACATACATATGTACATATATAGAAATATTTATATTGGTATGTAGATATGTACACATCTTGTATAATATAATTTTATTGTTGTATTGTATATAAATAAAATCTATGATAATTTGTTAATGTGTCAAATAAATGAAGGTCGTAAAAATTATAATAATAACCATATCCATAACAGCCTATATGTAGGCAACACAAAAAATATATAAAAGAGGGAAAAACGTTTTTATTTTTGGTTAATTTTATATACATATATATTTTTTTGACGCAAAAGTTCCATTTATTTGGCCTTATGAGTGCTTATAAAGTTATAAAGAAGCACATAAACAAATGATAGCAAAGTCAATAGGAAGCCATTATCATTTTAGGCCTTCTCCCTACTTTGAGACAATAGTATCAGCCTTCTGCAGATAGGAAGAGTAAAAATAATACAATAAAGTATTCTTTGGACCAAAAAAAAAAGAAAGAAAAGCACAAGCAAAATAAGACATGATATTAATGAATCACATTTCGTTCGAGGAGTATGTAAAGCTATGGCCATTAGCATTAACAAATAAATTAACGTCTACTTTTAGGAATTGCTGTCTTATATAAGACTTTTTCATTAAAATCGTGTACACTGCTCATATAATTGTGTTCATAAGTAGGAAATAAGTAGAAGATAATTTTATAACAGTATATAACTTGATATGCCTATAAGTATGCTACATGACTTTGAGTATATTAAATAATCGTTTGTATATAATTTTATGATTGAATTTTCACAAGCTTTAACACACACAGCTGTATATTTTATTTCTATCGGTAATATTTATTTGCTTATAATAGAGCTGTAAGTTTAACTAAAAAAGAAAAAATGTCACAGTATATAGTATACAGGAAAATTTATGGCATACTTGTGGGTTGCTCAGGGATTATACAAATTAATTTATGAATATCTCCATTTAATAAATTTATGTGTTAAAAATTCTGTAACAACAACACCTGAAAACAACAGGAAATTGTTTAAATAAAAAAAAAAATGCCTACTTTAAGGATTATATTATTGTAAACTTTTGAAATCATTTTTGAAAATAACTTTTTTGAAATTAAATTGAATTATATGACTTCAGAAATTTGTATTTTGCAATTTTTTTTTCATAAATCATTGCCTACTTGTAGGCAATTATCATACAATTTCTTTGAAAAGGAAAATAATTATGCTTTAAATTGTATTTCTTTTAAAAGAACTTCTTATTTTCGAATTTCTGTATTCAACTTAAGTGAGGAACACAAAAAAGTGTTGCCTATTTTGAGGAGAGTGTAATAAAATTTTCTCTTTAATCAATAAATGAGTATGGGAATTATATTTAAAGTTGTGTTCCCGTTTTCTTTTTAGTTTTTATCAGAAGCTTATATTTTTATAAATCATTGCCTACTTTTAGGTAATTAGTATAAAATTTCTTTGAAAAGGAAAAGAATTATGCTTTAAATTGTATTTCTTTTAAAAGAACTTCTTATTTTCGAATTTCTGTATTCAATTTAAGTGAGGCACACAAAAAAGTGTTGCCTATTTTGAGGAGAGTGTAATAAAATTTTTTCTTAAATCAATAAATGAGTATCGGAATCATATTTAAAATTGTTGTTTTTAGTTTTTATTAAAAGTTTATATTTTTATAAATCATTGCCTACTTTTAGGTAATTAGTATAAAATTTCTTTGAAAAGGAAAAGAATTATGCTTTAAATTGTATTTCTTTTAAAAGAACTTCTTATTTTTAATTATCTTTATTCAATTTAAGTGAGGCAAACAAAAAAATTGTTGCCTATTTTGAGGAGAGTGTAATAAAATTTTCTCTTAAATCAATAAATGAGTATGGGAATTATATTTAAAGTTGTGTTCCTGTTTTGTTTTTAGTTTTTATTAAAAGTTTGTATTTTTATAAATCATTGCCTACTTTTAGGTAATTAAAATAAAATTTCTTTGAAAAGGAAAATAATTTAGCTTTAAATTGTATTTCTTTTAAAAAATTCTTATTTTTGATTTCCTTTATTCAATTTAAGTGAGGCAAACAAAAAAATTGTTGCCTATTTTGAGGAGAGTGTAATATAATATTCTCTTAAATCAATAAATGAGTATCGGAATTATATTTAAAATTTTTTCCTGTTTTGTTTTTAGTTTTTATTAAAAGTTTGTATTTTTACAAATCATTGCCTACTTTTAGGTAATTATTATAAAATTTCTTGTGCTAAAGAGTAGAATTATATGTGAGTTGAATTTCTTTTAAAAGATTTACTTAAGTTATGTTTGTCTTTTCCTAATTTTAATTTATTTGTGGTGTGTTTTAGTTTTATGGATTCGCATCTATTATTTCAAAGATGAGAAGATAGGACTGTGGATGTTTTAAGGCTCCTTGTGCCATGTAGTCTCGTACAACTTAACGTCAATTTGGTTTTGTCTCCAATTTTAATCTTAACGAGCAAATAATGTAACGCCTTTTTCATGTCTTTGTAGATTTACGCCCGCCTCCTTTCTTTTAGTCCCCTTACTTTATAGATATGTTTTATCATTTGCCACCTACCACACTAACTGCCCCTTTACAAATAGCATGAAATATATATAAAGACCTTAACATTCTTTTTTCAATTTTGGTATGGAATTGAAAGCTATTTTCACTGGTATTTTATATAAACACACAGAAAAAAGGAAAAAAGGAAAAGAGGGAAAGAGAAAGAAATCTCTTTCAAATGAATGAATAGAAGAAAGAGAGTTGTATCAACATTATTTGATTGTTTTTTGTGGTTTTGTAACGCACAACTGAGAGATATTTTTCATTTTGTGCCTCCTCCCCCTCCATTCCTACTTCATTAAAAAAGGAAAGAGAAAACCTTTTAGTATATAAAATAAATGTGTAGCGAGTATCTATACCATAAAAAGGGGGAAGAGACTAACTACAAGCCTTGGCTAAAAATAGAGATTGTATAAAGATATCTATATACAATATATGTATATGGTATATACCTAAAAGCATGCTATACTTTATACATTAAATTTCATTTCATTATGTCGTAAAACATTTTCGTCTTTTTTTTTTTGTTGATTCCTTTTGCTTTCCAATTCTTTTATCTTTTTTTGTTTCGCTTATATTTTTAACTTTGTTTAATAATTCCTTTTCGTTGAATTGTTTTATACAAAAGCCTAAAAGTAGGCTACGTTTTTTTATAAATGACAGCCGCCTAAATGTAGGCTCTAACCGTTTTTGTATTATTATTTTCAAATCGTTTTTGCTTTGTTTTAAATTTCGTTTTTTGGTTGTTAAATTGCTTCTATTTTTTCTTTCTTCCTTTCTTTATGTCTTTAGGTTAGTTGTGAACCATTTCTGGTGTCTTAAGTTTTTACGGTTACCATGTTGTGGTTCACCATTATTTTATTTTATTTTCCCTTCCAAGTGGCCTATTTTTTAAACTTCTTTTTACTATTTTCCTTGGTTTATTTATTGCTGTTGAAGATGTTTGTAATTGGGAGTCGTAAATATAAATTGTTTTCAATTATTTTGTCCACAACATTTTTTTGTTAAAGAAACTTGTATAATATTTTTAGCATACTTGTAGGCAGTGCTTTAAGAAATATACATCGTTTTAATTATTTGTTTCAAAGAATTTAAAAAATGTTTAAGTTTTCCTTTATTAAATATTTTGCGGTCCATTGAAATCCATTTTATAGAAATTTTATTATTTTTTGCATTTCACAAAACTTGTTGCCTATTTGAAGGCTTAAATTAATTTCCCATTTGTGATTTAACAAACCATTCAAGTTTTTATTAAAATTTTCTTCGTAAACTCTGTGTGTAATTGTTGGCAAATAATTTAACAGCCAATTATAGATCTTTCTCCCATCTCCCGTTGAAAACTTCCAAATAAATTTTGAAAAATATTAAAAACAATAACTTTTGCCTTCTTTTCATTTTATTTCTTTCATTTCTTCTTGTATAAATTTAGGATAGAAAAACTTTTTCTTGTATTTTATGTAAATTTTCTATAGAAAGATATGAAAATGAAAAGTTTTTCCTTTACAGTTTACGGAACTGAATGAAGACAATAATTCTGTTACTTTTCATTACCAATTCATTGCACAGGATTGGCTCCCCGTCTTCTTTCAAGCTTCCAAGTTACTTAGCGATGCATTACGGTAATTATTATTAAATATTCTCTATTTAAAGAGATGAAGAACGGAAAAAGTAAAGGATAGGAAACGAAGAATTTTTATTTTATAAATTTATGACATAACAAGCCATTAAAGTTTCTAATGGAATTGTGGCCATTAAAGTTTTTTGTTACATTTTCTTTCCTAATGGGCCTTATTAGTTAAAGGACTATAGGGCGGAGAGAGATTGAGAGGATAGACGCTAGAGGTTGTTATTGCTGTAAAATGTTTTTAATAATTCATGTTTAAATATGAACTATTTTAAGAGATATAGACATTTTTAAAGCCTTCAGATATGCTATAAAAATTCACGGGAAAATGTTTATGCCTAGAAATATTTGTTTCATTTTTGCACAAAACGAAAAATAAGTGTCTCTTTGTCTTCACAACAATTTTAAAAAATCTAACTATTTTTGTTTCCACTATTTGTTGAACTTTTTTTCCGTTTTACTCAATTAGACTTATTAGAAAGAACAACCATTGTCCAAATCTATGCCTTAAAATAGATTTTGATTTTTGCTTATCCAAACACATGGCAATTAATTTAAATTTTCTATACACTACTTTAGTAGCATACTTTAAGGTTGCTAAATATAAAACATATTTCTCCAATGCCCCACATAAGTATACACTTCAGAAACACCTTCATACGTATGTCTTTAGATTGATGTTGTGTTGTTTAGCAATTAGTGCATATTTTCAGGCTAAATAAGCAATTTTATTGATTAGTTCCTTCAAAAACCCTTTTATCACAGATTGCAAATATAACAATTTACCTAATATATGTAAGTGCATGTGTAATGTTTCCTTGTTTGTATTGGACAATTTTTTCCTCTTTTTTATATTCACAATATTTTTTGCTTTCATGTAGAATGCATTCAGGCATTAATTGTTTGCTGGAAGCCTGCATTTTATGGCCCCCGTAATTATGCAATGGCTATTATAAATATAAAAAAATATACAAACACTCTCACACACACACACAAATAGACAACAAAAAATGTGTGTTTCTTTATTTATTTATAAAAAACTGTAGAAAAAATAATGAAAAAATAAACAAAAAAGGAAAAAGAAAGAAAAAAATGTGGCATACTTTTAGGTTGTTTTAAATTGCTTAAAAGCATAGAATGTAAACAGGAAAAATATGTTGCCAATTTCAGGTCTTAAACAATATTATGAGCCAACACACAGCTGTAATGAATTGTTACTGTTAAAATGTTGTATACAATTTCTTATTTACAGCCCCTTAAATTATGCCAGTAATTTAAATGAAAAAAAATTTCGACGACCTAACAAAAGGAAAAAGAAAAATGTTTATGGCCATAAAGAAAAGTAAAAAAGAAATTAAAAATTAAAATTTCTAAGAAATACAAAGCATTTCTTTTTAATAACAAAAAAAAACAACTTGAAAGCCTACTTTCTGGCATTTTAAATTAATTTAAAGCAACTTGATTTAATATACACATTATTTATAGAAAATTTATAATTTTAATTGAATTATTCACTCGTCAAACAAATTTCGCACATGACTGCTAATGAACAAATCATTATAATTAATTAAATAGATTATGAAAGAACAACAATAACAAAAGAATAATATTTTAATTTTATATATACACACACACACAATTAATTAAATCTTGAATGCTTTATTTAATATACAAACAATATTAAATACAAAAAAAAGGGGGGCAAAAAATATAATTATATTCGCCCAAGGACTTTTGAAAGGCAAAACAATTGCCACACACATCAGTTAGATGTTGTGTTAAAAAAATAGGCCATAAAAATAAGCATACTTTAAGGCATATTCAAGACTACTTTTAGAAACAAGAAGTTTTTGAATCTATGGAGTTTATAAAATATTTAAGTAAACATTTAAAGCTACTGCCAAATGTTTATAATGCTTAACTGGTAGCAAAATTGTTGCATTTGGCACTCGGTGTTCCCAGAAGTAGTTGGTAAAAGGCGTTGGCACCAGAAAAAGCGAATGAAAGCGCTATGGCCGTGTGATAATGGAGGTTCTTTGTGGGCGATTGAGGGTTATGATATGGAGAGTACGTGATTTCAACAAGATGCCACTATATTTGACTTTATTGCATTAGAAGTTTTCCGTTTTGGCGATGTCAATTAGAGATTTAATGTCGTTAGCTCTTTTTGTGGGTATACGCTACGTTTGTCCTATTGGATGCATACATAACATACATAATAGGCCGTTACAACCTTCCAGTCAGGATTACAGCCTAGCTTCTCGCACATGTTGTGTGTGTTAATTTTATACATGAGTGGCGTGACCTACAGTTTAAAGTCGAACGACAGACTTTTGAGAAACTTTTCATGGCAATTCTATTTACTCTCCGAGTTCTTGCCAGAAATCTGCTGAGAGCAAGTCGACGAAGAAATATTTTTTCATGTTTCATTTTGATGACTGACCTAAGGTTTGAACCGTGGCCTTATATCTAATAAGCCAATACACTATCTACTAGACTACGGCGACTTCATGCAAATTTGTAAATTCCCATTATTTCAACACAATTTTTAATGCCTACATTTAGGCTGTAAAGTGTTAATTTAATACTGTTACTAATTATTTAAAAATAAACTAAAGCGATAGCATATATTTAGGCTGTTAAACTTTAATAACATCATTATGCCATCACTGTTACGCTGTGCTGTAGTTGTTTGAAAATGTTTTTATCACAACCTTTTTTGAGTCTTAAAAATGTTTAAAAAGCATTTAAAAATATAAATTATTTAAATAAATAACACATCAACTCATTAAAGCCATCAAGAACACAATTCTGTGTTAGCAACATGGCCAAGAGTAACGTGAGATAAAAACAAATATGGTAACATGGTAAAGACAGGCTGCTTGGATTTTGTTGTACCCCCCTCAATAAAGAACATATTTTATATTAAATAATCAGGCCCCTAAAAATATGCACCAGGTAAATGAACTGAATAAATTTGAATGATGGTTCAAAACATTTTATAATGAGCCAGAGTGAGAGAGAGCGAAAGAGAGGATGAGGGGAGAGAGTGATAATTAATTTTAAAAGCTGTAACTCATACACATACATACATAAAATAGAAACTCATATAAGTTAAATGAGTTCCAAATACCCACAGAGAAGAAGCGCATGGAAGAGTTTGAAGAGAGAGAGATAAGGGGAGCAAGTTAAACATTAAATAACTGTTTATAGTTTAGTAGCAGAAGCAGCCAAAGCAGCAGCAACAGTAATTGACATAAACAAACACTTGCTTTTACACACGAAACACAGACAAGTAAACCATGAGTGATGTATGTTTTCAGTAACTTTGAATGACACTTTTCCCTGGCAGCAGCAACAGCAGAAGCATACTTTTAGGAGCTGGTATTTAATAGTTTATTTTCTTTTTCATACTTTAGCTGTGTTGCTGCTGTACTGTTGCCGTTGTTGCTATTTTAAAACTGTCAGTTTTAAAAGTAAATTTATTGTTTTGTCATGTTACCGACCCATATTACGGCACATGTAATGTAATGTAACGTAATGTATTGTAACGTAGGAAAATAAAAAAGAAAAAAAATGTAAATTTACTAGTGTTACATTTATTGATGGGCTTATTTCACTTGTGATGACATTAACCATTTGGGATATCAGTTTCGGTTTCGGGAGTTTACTCCTCTTCTACTTTTATTAATACTTATAAACACTGGCAACAAAAAAAGGCAAAATAAGCAAAAATACAATATGCCTGTTAAGCTATTAAAGGTTTTATTGAAAAATATTATAAACTTTTGGCAAAAACCAATGATTTTTTACGAACATTGGGTTGAAAACCGTTTTTTTTATGACAGCCTAAAAGTATGTAAATATTTTAGTGGGTGTAACAGCATTTTAGGCAGTGGCGTTAAGTCAAAAACGTTAACACTTTTTTTGTATAATAAACGTTTATAGTAAAGGCTTTGTGTTAAACTAATAGCAGGCTTTTAAGCTATACATTCATGTAGCTATACGTGCATGTATGTATGTGTGTGTAACCAATACTTTAATGTTATTAAGCCCCCAAAACTAAAAAAAAAATTGGTGTTTCGTTTAATAATTAACAAACATTTAAGGATTTTCACCGTAAGGCTTTTTAAACGTGAATTGTAATGCAATTAATGGATTAAGAAAAACCGAAAAGGGCTACGAGAGAGAACATAAAATATTCAATGCAGGAAATTGCAGATAAAATTTCTTTGATTGTGTAACAAAAATTTTAAATTTAGTCAAATTGAACTTCAAGTTGAAATTTGTTAAATAATAGTCCTGTTTTTATACTCATTGCCACAGGAAGTTAACGATGGTTTCCCTCTTTTCAGATCTACAGCTCCTGCAGAAGGAATGCAATAGTATGACGAATTTGTCGCCATGTCTTCCAAAGGAACAATGGCCAATGAGAATCTTAATAGTTGCAGTTGAAAATCCCTTTCTTAAAACCTATTCATTCGCTGGAAACACACTACAATAGTTAGGAGAGGATCCTAAAGGATAGGATCCTAACGGATAGGATCCTAAAATATAGATCCTAAACTTAATTTTACAAATTCCAATACAACCTGCATGTCTAATATTAAAATCAAATTGTTTAACCTGTAATATATCCTAAAAATAGGCAACATTTTTTAAATAAATAAATAAAATTGTTAATTAGGCCTTAAACACATTTATTTTCAGTTAAACAAAAATAATCACTCTACATTGTTGCTGCCTAAAAATACCCCCTAAATGTAGGCAATATAAAAATCATTATCAAATAATTCATTTCATTTCTTATTATAATTTAAATTTGTCTTTTCTCCTTCTTACTTTTAACGCCCTAAAACAATCTTTAATTGCCTTATCAGATTTTATATTTCCTGCCATCTGCCTGATAAGACACGTCCCCAGCCTTTAAATATGCAATTAATTACAGTAAAATTTATCTGAAAATTAAAATCAATAACTCACACATCTAAGCGTAACGACATTAAATTAACATTTTCTTATATTCACAATGTATTGCAAAAGATTTCTATCTTTATGGCAGGTAAACATACAAATTAATTAAAATTTATTTTTGTGTAATATATTCTATGGCCTACTTTTGGGTGTTAGAAGTCATTAAAAAATATTTTATATGCCAATAATTATTACGAAATTAAATGAAGACAAATGATGAGTTTTTTTTTCCTAGACAGAAACGTTCACTGGGGATGTTATAAGATGGTGAACTTACAGCCTTGAAGTAGGCAATTAAGTTGTTTTTGGTTTCAATAATAATAACAGCCATGTATTAGGCCATAATAATTATGACAAATTAGGAAAAAACAGAGGAAGTAGTAAAAAGTTTTAAAAAATTCCTTTTAAAAAAACCTGAAAGTATGCTATAGTTTTGTAATCAGTTGAAAAATTGAGGAAATAACAAGCCTTATAGGCTTTATTTAAATTATTGCAGCTTTTAAGTCAGTAGAACAGCAGGAAGTTTAATTGTAAGAACTTAATTTAAATATTCCTTAAAGTAGACTTCATTTTTTTTTTCAATTTTATTGTATTTGAAATAAATTTTGAATTTTAAATTTGATTTCTTTAAGTTTCTTCTTATTCTCTGTAGTATCAATGAGTAAATATTGAATTTTTCTACTTTAAATATTATTTCTTTCCACTTTGCTCGGGGTTATATGTGTGTGTATGGCTAACATGACGTCTGAGCATTCAAGTTATGTCATTGTGCCATACTGCAGATGACCTCAAACCAAACTAAAAAAAAGACCATAGTAGTGTAGCAATATCTGAACCATTTGCAAAGAAATATATGAGAAAAAGTATTAAAAACGTAAGCAATCTAAAGTTTTTCATTACTTGGTCAAATACAAACACAAGGCATGGCATCACCATTCAACCATCAAGAGAATGGTGATGCTGATGGTCTTTAAAACCACCACTATGGCATGGAGTTGTGATGCTATTGCTATTATTAGCATTAAAAATGTAAGAAAGCAAAACCCCCAATAGCCAATGTGTTAACAGTCACGTTTATACCTTCGGTAATTGAACGTTATTTATTTTACACAGGACACCAAACAGAATTGAACACAAAAAACATGTTTTTTTGTTTCTTTTCTCATACGAAAGAATATTTAAAAGAAATCGTAAAATCATTGGAAATAAAAACCAAATACCGAATCAGTCCTATTTACTTAAGAAATATCACAAAAAATCGAATATATTGCCTACTTTAAGTTATTTCTACGTGAGAAAATATGCCCTAAATTATGCTTTAAATTTTTTTTGCGATATTTTAATAGACCCCAAAATTTATAATTATTTTGAAAAAGAATTGTAAATAATTAAAAATTATAGCATATTTTAGGGGAGCACAGCTTGCGAAACTGATTAGACTGTGCAACATGGCATGTGTTGATATAACCGCGGCAATGAGACCCTCATCTACCATTGCTCTGATACAGGAATTATCAAGCATCGCACCAGCTTCGTTCTTAACCTGGACTAGACCAGCAAACTCTGTAATTATTAGGTATTCGCAAAGACACTGAGTAATACGAGCCAGAAAACATTGAAACGCTCTTTGACCTTAAAGGAGTGAAGGATAGTTTTTGCGTGTTAAACAGAGAAATTATAAACGAAATCTTTATTATGCATCATGTCATCTTAATGCTGTTTAACGGAATAGCTATTTAATGAAGGACAATCACAAAATTTACAACAAAAAAGAAAAAAAGAAAAAGTAACATACACACCCTCCCACTCATGTGGTTTTAAAATCTTCTGTCCATGAACCAAGAATTTTTGCAAAATTTGCTTAAAAATCTTCACAAGACTGGAGGGTATGTCAGCAGCATAGCACTTTAATGTTTTAAAAAGTGTTGTAAGGACAAAAAACAAAATGAGGACAACGATGACGATGATGATGATGATGACAATTCATGTGATTGCCCTGCCATGTAAACTGTAAGGAAACCTAGTGGTAGAGGACAATAGATGGAGATTATGGGGCAAACATTTAATGTCTACTCATTAGTAACGCAATCATCATCAAGTTGGCTTTAGATAACGATTTTTTTTTCTATTTTTGGTTGTTTTTTTTGTGATTGCGAGACCTCGTTTGAAAACATCAGCATTAAACGTTTCATTGATGCTGCTGCTGCTGTTGACCACTGAAAACGTTAAAATTTTACTTCACTTGAGCACACGCTCTTATACGTTTGAATTTGAAATCCTGTTAGACTAACAGACAGATAGTACAAACCAAAAACAAAAAAAAACCACTTCCGTTGGCATTAAAAAATAAAACAACCGACAATAACAACAAAAAAATTTCAATTCAATTGAATTCAGCCAGAAATGAACACAAGCATTTAGAGGTTTTCCATTATGGATTCAATAATTCCGTATTTCTTCCTCTTTCTGAGCATCGAAAAATAATTTTTCGGTGGTGGAGAAATCACTTTCAATTGAGCATTTGAGTAAAATAAATGGGGATTTGTTTTCGTTTAATTTGACTGGAAATAGTTTCTAAATGAAATAATTGTTTTATTTACTGGAATAATGTGGACTTTTTGTAATCTTACAGCATACATTTAGGAGCTTAAAAAATATTGTTTGGAATTTATCAAAAAGGAAAATCTTTTTCTCTTGAGAACTTTAAAAGTAATTGATTTTAGCAGTTTGGAAATTAGTCTGTAATTTAAAACAAAAGTAATTTCATTTCAATGAAATATTTAGAAAAATTTGCCTAAAAGTATGCCACTGTTAAATTTTTTCGACGTAATATTTCAGTTTTTGATTTGAAGGAACAGAACTTTAATGGAAACTGAAACATCTAGCTTTGGCCCGATGAGCTGAGCTTCCTTAGCCGTATTTTGAGCTGCCCAAGTAATGTACATAAAATCTTCTCAGTAACTAAAGCCTGAATTATAAATAAAAGCTACGTGGTCGTGCCGTATATGGCTAATTTATCTGTTTTGTAGGCTTTTTGCAAACCGCAGTGGATCTTGTTTAAATAAAGTTAACTCAGCTCTCTGGACAGTTTTGTTTAAGTTTTAATGCGTTGCCTATCTTAAGGCATTTTTTATTTTCTTTTTTTAAAGATGCTGAAGACTTTATTTCAAAAGGACACTCCTTTATTTTAATTCTTCCCTTCAATTCTACTCTTTAATTTTCCTTTTTTAAATTAACTTCTGATTCTTTTCAATTAAAACTTTTTTAAGTCATATACCAACAGCTCGTTTACGTTACATAACGTTACGTTACGTTACGTTGTGTTATGTTTGGCATACACGTAAATGTCCAGAGTGTTAATTTATGTGACCCTTAATTGAAAACTTTAGAATAAAAAATGAAAATGCTGTTGGTATGGTCACACACATGCACACACACAACCATACTCAACCTAAACATATGCAATAAAGAAATTGCATTATAAACGTTTAAATTGACACTTAAACTCGTATTGTTTAAGTTCTGTGCCTGTGTGTGAAGGCAAGAGGTAAAAATATTACACAATTATGGTGTGTTTTAAACGAATACATACTACGTATGAGCATGTGTGTGTGTAAGTGTGTGTGTTATAAAATGCCAGAGAAAAAAAAAACAATAAAAAGAAAAGAATATGTAGAGAGAGAGAGTGAGAGAGAGAGAGTATGAAAGCTTATAGCACAGAGTATAGGCATTTGTATGTGTGTATGTAAGCACTTGGTACATAAAAACATAAACAATGTTTGTTGTTGATAGTCAGTGTCACTTCCGTTGCCGTTACCGTTGTTGTTGTTGGCAATGACACTCAACATTTACACACTATGGGACTCATATTGTATAAACTTCTACACATTCACACATGCAAGCAATGTACACACACACATACATTAACCCATACAATTTTAAACAATATGAAATTCGTTCTTATTGTTGTTGTTGTTGTTGAATAACCAGTTATTATTTTTTGTTGTTGTTGTTGCTGTTGTGCAAAAAAAATATATAACACATGTAAACGACACATTTACCACCCCCAACGCCCCAGAGTATAAGCTTAAGTCTACAAAAGCCACACAATAACCACACACACACACAACACAAGCACAGTAACAGTAAGAGCAGGAGAGCATAAGTAAAAGAGAGAAGAGAGAAGAGAGAGCTTAAGGTTTCATATTTGTTTGCAGCCTCATAATAGAGTAACCAGACTCTGTATTTGTTTAATCAGTAAGATGATGACGTTGTTAAATGATCAAAACAAAACCAGAAATGAAAACGATACACAATACAACGACGATGACAAATTTTTCTACACACACACACACACACACACACGCATAAGCAAGCGAAGTGGGTTTATTTCATTGACAGCAGGTTTGCTGTACTCATACTTAAAGCACACTTAGTTTGTGTGCATATGACATGAGCAATTCATTGTTAAATATTTGTCAGAGGAAGAGAATGGTAAATTTCGTATTTTTGCTAATGATTTAACAGTTAAATAGAGGAGGTTTTAACCCTTAAAAGGCTTTAATTTTTATGCTAAAGAACGTCTGTCCTTTCAAAATTTTTTTTTTAATAATTACATGCAGTACGCTTAAGGGTTAATGAAAAATATTTCATTTCAATGTAGTTTTGGAAAATTTTAGGAAAAATAAAAAAAATTGTCAAAAAAAACCCTCTCTTCCTGTTGTCGGACGTTGTTGTATGTTATTGTCATAATGTTTTAAACAATGTTTTGCTAACCACTGGTGTTTTATTTTAAATTAATTTCAATTCAAATTCATTTAAACAAAACGTTAAGGACATGTTTTAAACATGGTCATTTATCATTTACATACAGTTAGATGCTCAAGGAAATCCCACATACAAATACACAGCTTTCATATGAATTAAATTTTTTTTAATGATTTTGAAATTTCTTTAAAAACTTAGAACCCTTTTTGGTCACATATTAAATTGGGAATTCGAAAAATCTCATTCCATCAAATCTATTTAACGTCACGACAACCTGTGCCATAAATTTAAGTACTTTTGTTTTATAAAATTAAAGTTAAATGAAACACTCAGGGAATTTATCTCATTACAATGCTAAGACTTTTCATTGGTCATGATATTTTAAGAAATATACGACCTGCATATATACGAAGAGGTCCACAGCATGGGGTTCTTTCACCATTAATATGAAGCTTGCTTTTCAATAAACTCTTGATGAAATTATCTGAGGCGGTCATGGACTGCCAAGATGATATATTACAAATGGCTGAATGAAAATTTGAAGAGATTTTTTGCAACATCATTCAAGAAGGTCTTGAGATTGTAAGTCCATGGAACATGTCAGTGGGTTTGCCATGACAAGATCACAATACTTAGTATTATTGCGGGTAGTAACATTCGGAAAGAAAATACGACAGAAACTGAAGGCAAAACATCCGGTAGAATAAAGACCAGATATGCTATAATGTGCCTAGTGTTTTATGCACTGCATTGGATGTACACCATGATGCCTGTAAAAGCACAAGTAATATGTTTGGAAGGGTTAACGAGTGGCAAACAGAGACAGAGAGAGAAAGAGAGTAAGTATTTTGTATCTTTATTTCTGTTTCATATATATTTCACTCACTTCTTTGTACACCATTTAACTGTTAAGAGAAAGGGTTTCTTTATTATTGTAAATAGATTTCATGTTATTGTTTCATATTTGTTGCTAAAGGGTGTTTTTTATAGAGGTATAGAACTTTAAGTTGGCATTACTTTTCAAGATGGCGACCGATTTAACAGCTGTCAAGTGATTTATTCTCAGTTTGGTTTGGCAATTCATCATGAATAGACTCACGCCTGAACAACGCTTGCAAATAGTGCAATTTTATTTCGAAAATAATGGTTCTGTGCGGAAAACGTATCGCGCACTACGTCCATTTTATCGTCGACAAAATCGTCCATCAGAGCAGTTAATTCGAATAACCATGGAACGTTTTCGCACCACGTTTACTTTTATTGATAACTCGCATCCCCAGAGACGCTGTACGGTGCGTACAGAAGAAACTATTGCTGCTGTAGAGCGTAGCATTGAGGAAGACCCGAATGAGTCCATCCGCCATCGAGCACAGGAATTGGATCTGTGTCCATCCACTTTATGGAAGATTTTGCGGAAGGATCTTGGTTTGCGTGCTTACAAAATCCAACTCGTGCAAGAATTGAAGCCAAACGATCATCAACTAAGGCGTAGATTCGTCGAATGGGCCCAAAACGAGATTATCGTTGTTCCCGATTTTCATAAGCGAATTTTGTTTAGCGATGAAGCGCACTTCTGGTTGAATGGCTACGTCAACAAACAAAACTGCCGCATTTGGATTGAAGGTAATCCTCAAGTGTATGTGGAAACACCGTTACATCCAGAAAAACTGACTGTTTGGTGCGCTTTATGGGCTGGTGGAATCATTGATCCGTACTTTTTCACAATCGATGGTGGCCAGAACGTTACAGTCAATGGTGATCGGTATAGAGCCATGGTTACTAACTTTTTCATTCCTGAATTGAATAACCATGATGTCCAGGAGATGTGGTTTCAAGAAGACGGCGCAACATGTCACACAGCACGTGCCACAATAGATTTATTGAAAAACACGTTTTGGACCTGTGAATTGGCCTCCAAGATCTTGTGATTTAACACCGCTAGACTACTTTCTGTGGGGCTATGTAAAGTCATTGGTCTATGCGGTAAAGCCACAAACGCTTGACCATTTGGAAGACAACATTCGCCGTATTATTGCCGATATACGGCCACAAATGTTGGAAAAAGTCATCGAAAATTGGACGTCCAGATTGGACTACATCCGCGCCAGCCGTGGCGGTCATATGCCAGAAATCATATTTAAAATGTAATGCCACAAGATTATCTTTTCGGATAAATAAAATTCATGTCAATCGAATAATCCATCGTTGTTTTATTGCAACTTAAAGTTATATACCTCTATAAAAAACACCCTTTATTTCACTCACTTCTTTGTACACCATTTAGCTGTTAAGAGGTTAAGGGTTTCTTTATTATTGTAAATAAATTTCATGTTATTGTTTCATATTTGTTGCTATTTTTAAACATAAAGTAGTAAATTGAAGGGGAGTAAAGAAATGTTATATTTACTACGTTGTTTTCATTCTGGGATCACGTTTTCTTTTCTTTTTTTTTTTGGTTCAGATTACTTATGCTCTTTCTAGACTTAAAACACTCTTTCAATAACAATGGCATCTCAACTGCTTGTGAAAGCAAAACAAAGTACGAGGCTCTTATTTTTAATTACAAGTAGTAATATACATATGTATGTATGTATGTAATTGGGAGAAGGTAATGTGTTGCCGAGAGAAAGAGAAAGTGTTTCATAAACAAACACATTTTTCCATTGGTACTAATGGCTGATTTTTTAAGAGCTATAGGAAAATTTTTCAAAAAAAAACACATAAAACTCAGAAAAATGCATGAAATCTTTATTTGAATCGATAGTACGGTCCATACAATTTAATGTTTGAAGATTATTTCATGCAAATGTTGACCGCGACTGCGACTTAAATGGTCCATCCGCTTAGTCCAATTTTGGCATACTCTTTCCAACATTTCGGCCGGTATCTCACGAATAAATCCTTCAATGTTGTCTTCCAATGCGTCAATTGAAGCGGGCTTGTCTGTATAGACATAACATAACATAACATAGCTCCACAAAGAATAATCTAAAGGCGTTAAATCGCACGATCTAGGCGGCCAATTGACCGGTCCCGAACGTGAAATAAAATGTTCACCGAACTCGCCTCTCAATAAGTCCATTGTTACGCGTGCTGTGTTTCATGTGGCACCGTCTTGTTGAAACCACATGTCATGCAAGTCAAGCTCTTGCATTTTGGGCAAAAGAAAGTTGAATATCATCTCACGGTAGCGTTCACCATTCACAGTTACATTACGATTCGGAACATCTTTGAAGAAGTACGGTCCAATGATGCCACCAGCCCATAAACGGCACCAAACTGTGACTTTTTCTGGATGCATTGGTAGCTTTTGCAATGCTTCCGGCTGATCTTTACTCCAAAATCAACAATTCTGTTTATTTACGTATCCATTGAGTCAAAAAATGAGTTTCGTCGCTGAACACAATTTTTCGATAAAGAAATGGATCTTCGGCCAACTTACCAAGAGTCCATTCACCGAAAATTCTGCGTTGCGGTAGGTCGTTTGGCTTCAATTCTTGCACCAGCTGTATTTTAAAAGGCTTCACACCTAAATCCCTCCACAAAATGTTCCACGTTGTTGAGTAACAGAGGCTCAATTGCTGCGAACGGCGACGAATCGATAATTGATGGCCATCATTAACACTGGCCGATACAGTTGCGATATTTTCTTCAGTTCGCAGCCCAAATAGCCGTCCGAATAGCCGCTTCAGTGGGTCGATTAAACTGACCATAAAATGGAAGAAGCGCGCGATGAACTTTCTTAACAGAGCACGCATTTTGATAATAAAATTCAGTGATTTGCAAGCGTTGTTCGTTTGTAAGACGATTCATGGTTAAATTATTGACCAAACAGAAGATGTTTGACAGTGAAACAAAACACGAAACGTGCGTGAGCTGTTTAAACCAGTGTTGCCAAAAAGATAAGAGCTAAAAAAATCACCCGTTATTTTACGGCATACAAAGCATTGTTATTTAAAATTTATTGTTATCATTGAGAGCATAAGTAGTAAATGAGAGCGGAGTAAAGTATACATAGTACAGAGTCAGTGCTTTCAATTCATATTCTTGTTACAAATACAGGCTCATTTTTACACGTCTTTATTTATTACACATTGTAAAATGTGAAGCATACGGAGACTGGTTCTATCTCGTACAGAATAACGGAAGTGAGGATAAGTTTATGGAAAAAAGCAACAACAAACATGAGGTGAATATACCGAAAGATTTTTGTTGATTTTCCAAACAGCAATTATTTTGGTTTTTTAAAAGTATTGTTTACATAAATAATTATGCACATACACATGTACATAAATAAATAAATAATAACAAAGCGTTGCTTATTTGTTTAGGTAGTTATTGTGTTATGCTTGTAAGACTTTCTTTGCTTAACTTTGCTAATTTTAAAGGTCATTTAATTATACGTAAAGGGTGTTTTTTATAGAGGTATAGAACTTTAAGTTGGCATTACTTTTCAAGATGGCGACCGATTTAACAGCTGTCAAGTGATTTATTCTCAGTTTGATTTGGCAATTCATCATGAATAGACTCACGCCTGAACAACGCCTGCAAATAGTGCAATTTTATTTCGAAAATAATGGTTATGTGCGGAAAACGTATCGCGCACTACGTCCATTTTATCGTCGACAAAATCGTCCATCAGAGCAGTTAATTCGATTAACCATGGAACGTTTTCGCACCACGTCTACTCTTATTGATAACTCGCATCCCCAGAGACGCTGTACGGTGCGTACAGAAGAAGCTATTGCTGCTGTAGAGCGTAGCATTGAGGAAGACCCGAATGAGTCCATCCGCCATCGAGCATAGGAATTGGATCTGTGTCCATCCACTTTATGGAAGATTTTGCGGAAGAATCTTGGTTTGCGTGCTTACAAAATCCAACTCGTGCAAGATTTGAAGCCAAACGATCATCAAGTAAGGCGTAGATTCGTCGAATGGGCCCAAAACGAGATTACCGTTGTTCCCGATTTTCATAAGCGAATTTTGTTTAGCGCTTTAGGGGCTGGTGGAATCATTGGTCAGTACTTTTTCAAAAACGATGGTGGCCAGAACGTTACAGTCAATGGTGATCGGTATAGATCCATGATTACTAACTTTTTCATTCCTGAATTGAATAACCATGATGTCCAGGAGATGTGGTTTCAAGAAGACGGCGCAACATGTCACACAGCTCGTGCCACAATAGATTTATTGAAAGACACGTTTTGGACCTGTGAATTGGCCTCCAAGATCTTGTGATTTAACACCGCTAGACTACTTTCTGTGGGGCTATGTAAAGTCATTGGTCTATGCGTTAAAGCCACAAACGCTTGACCATTTGGAAGACAACATTCGCCGTATTATTGCCGATATACGGCCACAAATGTTGGAAAAAGTCTTCGAAAATTGGACGTCTAGATTGGACTACATCCGCCGCCAGCCGTGGCGGTCATATGCCAGAAATCATATTTAAAATGTAATGCCACAAGATTATCTTTCGGATAAATAAAATTCATGTCAATCGAATAATCCATCGTTGTTTTATTGCAACTTAAAGTTCTATACCTCTATAAAAAACACCCTTTACAAGAACAGAGCATTGGAGATTTTTTTTAGAATTCCTGTTAAATGATGGCGTAGAATAACTGTTAACAAAGGGAGTTCCCACCAAACTTTTCATTTAAAATTTTAAAATAATTTTAATTAAAACTTAAAATTTATGAATAAATATGCATTATTGTTAATAAATTATACTTAAGACTTAACAATATTACTCTCTCTTTTTTGCTGAAAGCTTTTAAACAGCAGACATAATTTTAAAAATTATTTTTTTAAAATGAATTTTAAAAAATTTTGTTTTTTTAATTCAAATACTACACGTAAATAACAAAAATATTTAAACACAAAACAAGAACTTGCCAAAAAACATTAAGAATGGAATTATTATTTAAAGAAAAATTTAACTTCAAACTGACAACAATTAACACAAATATTATTTTATATATGTATATGTAATATAGATAAGTAAATATGTATAGATATGTAAATATTGTATAATAATAATAATGTTTTAAAAATTTATTAACAAATTATTTAACGTAATAAATTACAACAAAAACACAACTAAAAACCATTTAATTATTTAAAATATTGTATATTATTTTTTAAATTTCTTTTTTTTTGTATTAAACTAATTATATAAACAAATTATAATAAAAATTTTATTTTATTCTTTAAAAACATCGCTAATTTTAACGTTTTAAACCAATTTTTTTTCCATTTTAAACTCAAAATAAAAACAAATTAAACGAATTATTAATTGAATTAAAATTCTCTTCTTTTTTCATATTCTTTATATACAGGGTGATGATATTTAGTATTTCATATTATTTGTCTTTTTTCTTTTTTTTGTTTTTTTATTTATAATTAAAATAAATTTTTTTTTAACAATTAATTCTGTTTTGTTTTTTAAATTTAAATTTAAATTTTTAATTTAAAATTGAACGCACGTACAAACACTGAAACTACTGAGAGAGAGACAGATAGAGAGAGTATGGAAAGGTATTTTTTTCTTGTTTTTGTTTTTTTTGTTTGCTTTTAAATAAAATACGGTATTTATATATAAAAAGGATATAAAAGGCAGGTTAATTTGTGTTTGTTTATATATGTGATTAGGTGCGTGTGTGTGTGTTTTGGTTTTAAACATTTTTTTATATTAAAAAACACACACACATTTACACAGTATTTGTTTTTACACAGTTATACAGAAACTGATAGAGACTTTGAGAGATATAGCGAGAGAGAGAGCGAGAGCAAGAGTTTGAGTGTGTTTTGAAACAATTTGAAAACATAGGCTGGCTTAAGTGAGTTTGTTTGAGTATGTGTGTGTGTGCATAAGTTTTGTTTTATAAAACAGTGTATCATAGCCATTGAACAGAGAGTTAGTTTGTGTTTTGAAGTAAGAGAGCGAGAGATGTTTTTTTTGTTGATTTTAAGAAGCTTTTAAGCCGAAAGCATGAGAAAATGTTCAAATGTTTTCCATGGTTTTCATTTCAAATATAATTTTATTATGTTTTCTTATATAGTTTTACACAAATTTATATTTTAAGCGTTTAATTGTCTTCTAAACATGTCTTATTTGTTATTATTTAATTGAAAAGAGCTTTTATTTTTTTTGTTTATAAACGTTTATACGCGATTTTAAATTATAAGAGAAAATTTTAAAGTTTTTTTTTAGGTTATGAGAAAAAGCCGATTAAAATTTTTGTAAGACTTTAAAAACTTAATGCTTCAGCAAAACCTATTAAAGAAGCTTAAATGATTTTGAAAAAATAATCAGTAAGATATACAGAGCGTATATAGAGGTCATAGGGCATTGAATAGGCCACCTATTAAATAGATAATGTTATTAAATATTTGGCTCTTGATTTTGTCTTTATTTTTTTTTAAATTTTGTTAAAATTCATTTATTTCGATTATAATTTAACTAAAGAGGCGTGGAAATCAAGTGAAAAATCCAAAATGCATTATGTGGAGAGTAACTCCCAACCCATTGCAATATAACCACCTAAGATAAGATGACAAAGACATTTGGAAGAAACTTAAAAAGCATGGCATGATGGACGTACAGACTTAATCGCTAGAAACTGAGTAAAATTGGAAGGAGGTAGCCTTTTGGGTTAGAATAGTAATTTTGTAGTTGATCCGGGTGTACAGACAGGCTTATACTGAGACGAATGTCTGTTTGTATGAAATAGACCAAAGAAAATACAGTATAAAGAATGTGCATTTTAACATATTTTGGAATATTTTTCAAAAATATTTCATGACGCGGGGGGAAAAATAGAAGGGAATGATACAGAAACCAAGAGCGTAACAATGCGTTGTTCTCATCGTGCGTTTTTGTTGTTTGACCACTTTTTATTTATTTTTCTGCTGTTAAAAATAGACGTCGGCACCAATGTCCCTCAGGGGAAGAACATCTTCGGCTTTTTACACACATAGGACACGAACATCAAGAATGTTTGTTAAAAAGAGCGTAAAAATCTTGTCAGTTTTAAAGAAGTAGGTTCATGTCGCTTTTTTCAGACTTCAATTATACACCCAAAGAAATATCACAGTAGTATTCACCAATTCAATGAGAAATGATTTCGATTTTTGGAAGAATACTTGCCAAGTTAAATACGGTGTCTTAGTGTCTTAGTGCTGTACAATTTTTCTATATTTTCCGATCACATATACATATCATTGGGTTAATAAGTAGACTTGAAATTATTACTAACAATTTTCCTCTAGGTTAACACATGCCTATGGTTATGGATTAGTGAGTGAGAGAGAGAAAAGAAGTTGAGAGAATTTATTTATTTACAGCCATGTAAAAGTGTTAGTAATATACGCTATTTTTATTTTCATTTCATCAACATACATATGTAAGGCTGTCTATCTTTGGCTTAATAATTTTGGATAAATAAAAATAAAATAAAAAATCGATTTTATTATTAAAAGAACATAAAGCTATCCATCTTTGGCTTAAAAATTAGGCCATGTTTTTTAGATAAATAAAAAACCATTTTTTATTAAAAGAAAAAAAAACGAGCATTCCAAAGCATTTAAAAAAATATATACTATGGGACAAAATAAAAAATAAAATACGTATGTATTCTTGTCGCAGTCTGATCGACGACTAAATCAAAAAACAAAAGAATACATACACATGTACATACGTACGATGAGAGCAACACATTGTTACGCTCTTTGTTTGTGTTCATTTTCCTTCCGTCTTCCTCCTCTCATCAAGAAATGATTTTTAAAAATATTTTCGTGAGAGCGGGTCGTAACATTACGACCCATAGCCATAAGAAATTTTACTTCTACATGATGCGTATTCTTTATATCCATATTCTTTGAATATTCTCAATTTCGTTTGTGTTTTCCATATCAATAGATACTCGTCTTACAGAAACAAGGGATAAGTGACTCGCACTTTATTAAAGTCTTTCCCGGGGGGACGGGGGTGACGAGATAGTAAAGGTCAACACAACCAGTGGTTGAGCACTACTGCCTAGCTTGGTTGTGTAGGCGTATATTAACTACCAAAGTTATACAGACAATATAGTTCTAATGGTAAGAGAAACATTGGAACAGACTCTGTAATGCCATTCAAGAAGGTCTTGAGAATAAGAAAACTTCATAAATGGAAAGAAACTCACTGAAATTGAAAGCAAAATATCTAAGAACAGTACTATTCCGACTGCTAATCTAAATTCAATATTTTTTAAAAGCTTCATGACTTTATTTCAATTCATTTTTTTTGTTTGATTTTCGATTGTTTGATTTTCGATTGTTTTATTTAAAAAAAAATTTTTTGCAAATTTTTATTAGTTTCCAAAAAGCTTTATTTTAAATGTTAATTTTTGTTCGTAAACTTTAAAAATTTCTCTTTTTGAAATATTTTTTGTTTGTTTTAAATCACCCTGCATATAATTTTTTTATTTTATTTTATTTTATTTTATTTTATTTTATTTTTTTTTAATTTAAACTTTAAACACAGTAAACAAGCAAATGAAACAATTTTTTTTTAATATTTTTCTCTAGTTTTTAACGATAATTTTCCAATTTCGTAAACAAACTCAAACTCAAAACAAAGCAAATTATAACGGGTTACACTAAAAGCTTTTTTTAATTTTATTTTATAATTTTTTTTTGCTTTTTTTTATAAAATATTTCATTTTCCTAAGCAGTTAAAGCGAAAAAGCTTAATTTATTTAAAATGTTTATTTTTTTTAAATTAATTTAAATTAAATATTCAGCTCTTTTCTTTATTTTTTTTAAACTTTTTTGCAAATAAATTTTGATTTTGGTTTTAATTTTAATTTTGTAACGTAATGAAATTGATACTGAGAGAGAGAGCTTTTGAAAATGATTTACTTGATCAACGTTACGTTTACTGGAGGTGGATTGGATAAGATTTCAGTTTTAATTCAAGTTTTTACAGGAAATTAACAGGGAAATGTTTTCTTTTTTTGATTGGATTGAAGGTGAATAAAGAAATTGAAAGAGCGTGTGTTGTTTGTTGCGTGTGGTGAGTTTAAATTTTTTTTCAATGTTTTGCAAAGATAAAGTGGCTGTAGGTGTAACGGTGTTGGTGTAACGGTGTTGATGTTGCTGCTGTCTCTGTGTTACACAAGATCGTATGGTAAGCGTATGCTGTTTATGCATGGTATGGTAGATGATGTGGTTGTGTATATATGTATGTGTATGTGTGAGTTGGGAGTGACTGAGTGAGTGTGTGTGAGTGGTGTGCAAAACACTATGGAAACATCATGAACTCACCATCATGTAGCGGATCTATTGTGTGAATCATAAGCTGCAATAGGCCATGACGAAATTTTGCACCAGTCTGTGTACTACTCGCATTTGCACCACTGCTATTACCTGTAGTGCCAGCACCACTACTGGATCCCGGCGGTCCTGATCTTGACTCCGATGCCGCTCTCGATGTTACCGAACCACCCGGCTGTGTGGCCATTGATGTTTCCGATGAATTGGCAGCGTTGCCCTTTTATAAGGGGGATCATGAGATTTTTTTTTCACAAAAAGAGAAACACAGGTTTTTTTCCCAAGAGAGAGAGAGAGAGAGAGAGAGAAAGAAAGAAAGAGAAAGAGAGAAATATATAGAAGGGAACAGAAAAGAAAAACAAAATTAAAAAAGAAAAGGAAAACCAGCAAATAAAAGATATTTGTCGAGAAAGAGATTTCGAAATAGTAAAGATTTGAGGCATTAGTTTCATTAAAATGTTAGTTTTGTAAAGAGAGAGAGAGAGAGAGAGAGAAAGCGTAAGATAGAGAGAAAGAGAGAGAAAAGTGTATGCAAAAAGAGAGAAAAAAAGAGATAATGTTATTAAATATTTGGCTCTTGATTTTTTCTTTATTTTTTTTTTTGTATTAATTTTGTTAAAATTCTTTTATTTCGAATATAATTTAAAAGAAATAAATTAAAAGACGAAAAACAAAATGGCTGAAGTGTGTTAAACAAAAGTTTTTGAAAAGCTTTTACTGATCGCTGTTTTAGAAAAGCCTTCAAAAATGGTTTAAAAAGCCTTTTTCTGTGTCGTTTTTAGAGGTTGAGTCCCTCTTTTTTTTGTGAAGAAATCGGAAACCTCTTGACTATAATGCCAACAAAAAGAGTGAAACTTATACGGTCACGTTGTAATATCAATTCATATACTGTCAATTCCATCATTCAACTCTAACTTCAGTTTGGAATTTTTCAACCATCCCTACAGCTTTATGAAGCACTGGATGGATATCAATATCCCCTTTACCTAGACCCTGTTTGTTACTAAATACTGGGTGCGCATCTTTTTTTCAAGCCCGAATAATGACATTGGAGATGTTCTGCGGTTCTCACTTATGTCTCGTTATTATAGCTTCTGCAGAAGACGTTGAGTGAGTTCTTTTTAGCTTAGGGTTTGTGCGCCCATGTCCTGTTGTTACGGCAACGCTGTTCCTATGAAGGACTCCGGTTACGTTTTGTTCTGCATATATCCGAGTCCAGATTTGTTTGGTCTCTGTGCAAGTAGTTTAGTTTCCATTACAAATAAGTAAAGTCCGTGTGAAATCATTCGTTTGCCTATCTGCAGAGGATAGTCAATCTCATGCAGAATTTTTTTCCTTCAATGTCTTTAGGTTTGGGAATCCAGTGATCATTCTTGAACCATGTTATCTTTGGAGGAGGATGTTCTAACAATGGCTGCTTTACCCTACTGGATATACTCCTGGTATTTGCATAACACCGTACTAGAGTGCATAATCATTTACTGGAAAGGACAATCTAAGATTCAAGTGTTACGGCTTCGTTGTTTTAATTTTGACTAACTTATTATAATTATTAGCTTAATATCAGCAGTAAAAGGGAAGCTAGGAAAAGGCAAATCTTTTTAATATTTTTATAAAAGCTTCAAACGCCTTATTATTTAACGCTGCGTGTACAACAGAGATGAAGTCGCCGTGGTCTAGTAGGTAGTGTGTTGGCTTATTAGACGAAAAGCCAGGGTTCGAGCCCCAGGCCAGACATCAAAATAAAATACAAAAAGTATTTCTTCGGCGACTTCCTCTGAGCAGATTTCTGGCAAAAACTCTGAGCGTTAAAATAAAAATTGCCATGAAAAGTTTCTCAAAAATCTGTCGTTCGGAGTCGACTTTAAACTGTAGGTCCCGCTACTCATGTATAAAATTAACACACACAACATAAGTGGTGTGAGAAACTAGGTCGTAATCCTGACTGAAGGGTTGTAATGACCAATTACGTACGTACGTACAGCAGAGATCAGCAATGAGTATTCAAAAAGATAAGTAGAATTGAATAATACTCATAATTTTTGATACTTATACGCATTCATACTTATTTTAATATCATGGAACCTCTACTCATGGTCAAAGTTTTAAGTACTCATCATATTCATACTTAACAACACGTATGATGTTGTTGATATCGATCGACTCTCCATAACTCAACATATACACGCAGCTTAAAATGAGTATGAATCGCGTACGAACACTTAAATACTCACTAAATGGTTTTGGTCTGTCTTTTGTCTTTTTTTGTAAATGCAACAATAACTAAGACTGTAAATTGTAATGAATGATTCGAGTCACTGGAATCATTTATAAGTATTATAAGTAAAATTTTTCTAAAGTTATGAATCTAAATGAGTAGGCTTATGAATCAAACATATTTCGAATGGTATGAGTTTGAAGTCAAAGTTGTGCCCATACTCATTGCAACCTGTACTTATAAATCAACATTGTAGTGAGTACGAATGCAGCAGAGTACATAGTTAAATTTCAATATTGTTGAGTCACTTATATTCAAAATTTCATGAGTGCTTATGAGTAGCGAAAAAACGAGTTATTGACGATCTCTGGTGTGCAGCTATAAAGAAAATCCAAAAGCATGAACATTATTAACCCATTAGTGCCCAGTGGCAACTTAAATTGCCAGCAGAGGTTGCCTTAGTTTTTATGCTCTGAGAGGAAATTGAGTGTAAAAAACGGCAACCGTTAGAAAAAAAGTAATTCGGGCATTAATGAGTTTTATGTTTTTGAAAAAGCTTTTAAAGCTTTTTTGTTTAACACACTTCTGTTAATAATTATAAGAACAAAACAGAAATTGTGTTGCTGCCAATTAACAAAAAAAAAAAAAATTTAAAAAAAGTAATAAAACAAAAACTAAATAAAATTTGAAAGAAAAAATTAAATTTTTTTAAAAAAATAAAAAGTTTAACTTGATTGTTTGAAAAGCTTGCATTTGTTTTTTAAGATTTTATTGTAAAATTTTTTGTTTTTTTTTTTTAATATTTCAGGTGAGTGAACAAATAAAGCATTACGGTTTTAATAATTTAGGATTTTTTTCTTGAAAGAAAATTAAAAATAAAATTAAAACGAATGTTAATGTAGTGTAAGACAAAAATTTATTGAAAATCTAAAATGCCTGTTCAAAGAAAAAGCTTCTTTTTTATGGTTAGAAATTCAAAACATAAAAGCTGGCAATATGGACTAGAAATTTGAATAAGTTTTTGCTTGAACACCACACATTAATTGTTTTTTTAAGAAAATCAAAAAAAAAAATTGAATAAAAAATTGAATTTAAAAACATTAATTAAACAACATTTAGATGAAAGAAAAAATTGTGTTTTTATTTTTTCTTTGTTAAAGAAGAAAATAAAACCATAAAAAACATTTAAAAGCTTTCGACTAAAAGACATATTCTTCAATGGAAAAATAAAAAAATTAAAAATTCTTTTTTTTCAGAGAAAATGAAAACAAGAAAAATAAAACAACAATTAAAAACAATTAAAAAAAAGGTTTTTTGTATGTATTTGTAATAGATTTTAAATAAAAAATATTTCTTTTTAGTTTTTTTTTTTAATTATTTTTTTTAAATATAAAAGCGCAGTGGGAAGTTTTTGTTGTATTTTTATTTTTGATTTGATTTGATTTCATTTCTTTTTTATTTTTGTTTTTGTTTTCATTATTCCTTTTTCATTCAAAAAGTACATTATTTTCTAGGTTTTTGTTTTTTTTTCTTTAAAAATCATTAAGAAAGTCATTTTAAAAGACAACCAAAAAATTGAAACAAAAAAAATTGAAACAAAACAATAAAAGAATTAAAAAAGAAATTTAAAAAAGCTTGTAAATATAAAAAGCTTACGAAAGCTTTTTTGTTGAAAAAGAAAAATTAATCAAAATTTTAACTAAAACAAGCTAAGATAAGTTGAGAGAAAAAGCTTGGAGGATTAAAAAGTTAAACTATTCACAGAAAGCTTTCGCTGAAAAAGTTTGAAAAAAAATATTAGAATGAAAGGCATTAAGGACTTCAAAAAAAGGCAAAACAAAATTACAAACGATTTTTCAAATATTAATTTCTAATTTATTAATTACTCATTAACAATTCTATGTAATATTTATTGTACATTGTTTACATAATTAATTAATTTTTTTATTTAATTTTTTTATTTTAATTTTTAATTCATAAATTACAGGAATAATGTCTTCCAAACCAATGAAATGAAACTTTTTGTATGTATGTATGTGTGTTTGTGTGTGTGTGTGTGTGTGAGTTTTTTTTTAATGAATAGCTTAAAAACCTTAGCTTAGTTGTTCTCAACTTAATACAGGGTTATGCATTCATGCTTGCATACTAAATTGGTCATTACAGCCCTTTTAGTCACTTTTACAACCTAGCTTCTCACATTGTGTGTCTCAATTTGATCCTGGGAGGGGGTATCTAGAGTTTATAGGGGATTTTTGTGAAACCTTTTGCCAAAATGGCAATGCAGAATGACGTTGAGCAATTCCTGCAGCTCCGTCAAGGTAGGAATGGACCTCTCCGAGCCTTTTGATACCGTGCGAGGTTTCAGACAAGGCGACCCCTTATCATGCGACCTCTTCAACTTCGTCATGGAGAGTGTTCTGCGAAAGGCAGGAGTGCATCGCAGTGGCACTATATTTCAAAAAAGTATCCAGTTGCTTGCGTACGCTGACGATATTGACATAATAGGGCGTACGAAGCGAGATGTTACTGCTGCTTTTAGTGCTATTGAACGCGAGTCTACTAAGATGGGCTTGGCAGTAAATGAGGGCAAAACAAAATATATGTTATCGACAAGTAGAGACGTGCGGCGTACTGATTCTCAGATTACGGCCGATAACTATACTTTTGAAACAGTCAAGGAATTTATTTATCTTGGCTCCGCCGTTACCACCACAAATGATGTCAGTCTGGAGATCAAGCGCAGGATCACTCTTGCCAACAGGTGCTACTATGGTCTCAATAGGCAATTGAGTAGTAGAGACCTCTCTCGTACGATGAAGCTAACACTCTACAAGACGCTCATCCTACCCGTGCTTCTTTATGGCGCAGAGGCATGGACCCTATTAAGTACTGATGCAGCAGCCTTGAGAGTGTTCGAGAGAAAAGTACTGCGTAAGATCTTCGGTCCAGTACGTGTTGGCGATGATTTCCGCATTCGATACAATAGTGAACTGTATGAGCTCCTCAACGACATGGACGTTGTACAGCGTATTAATATCCAGCGGCTGCGCTGGCTCGGCCATGTCGTTCGAATGGAGGAGGATGCTCCAGCGAGACGGGTATTTGATGCGGGAATCTGCGGAAGTCGGCGAAGAGGACGACCTTGCATCCGTTGGAAGGACCAAATCGAGGGAGCCCTGTCATCGATTGGTGTGACCAACTGGCGTAGGCGCGCAAGAAGAAGAGGCGCCTGGAAGGATGTGTTGCGGCAGGCCGAAATCCGTTAATCGGGTTGTTATGGCCAATTAAGTAAGTAAGTAAGTAAGTTTTGCCAAAATACTGCTGAGAACGTGGAAGAGCTGTATGGAAGAGTACACATAACATAACATACATACATAATTGGTCATTACAACCCTTCAGTCAGGATTACGACCTAGTTTCTCACACCACTAATGTTGTGTGTGTTAATTTTATACATAAGAGTGGCGGGACCTACAGTTTAAAGTCGACTCCCAACGACAGATTTTTTTTGAAGTCGCCGTGGTCTAGTAGATAGTGTGTTGGCTTATTAGACGAAAAGCCAGAGTTCGAGCCCCAGGCAAGACATCAAAATAAAATACAAAAAATATTTCTTCGGCGACTTCCTCTCAGCAGATTTCTGGCAAAAACTCTGAGAGTAAATAAGAAATTGCCATGAAAAGTTTCTCAAAAATCTGTCGTATGGAAGAGTATACGAAACGAAATTGAATTTGCGAAGTGGACGAGATTCTTCTCCACCAAAATTAACAATTAAAAGTTTTATTGGGTAATTACAATAGCAGCAGATTTAAGTCATGCATCAAACTAACTATCATGAAGCAACTGCGGTTAGTAATTGACCTCTTGACTGAACTCTGCAGGCTCAAAGAGCCATGGGAGTTAACACTCGGAACCTGTGTGACTTAAATGCATTCCAGAACGAAACACGTTAATGTATACCAGGCGATAGACAGTGTATTAGAGAGTGAATGTGAAGAAACATAAAACAATGCGAGGATGAATGCACACGTCGCAGCCAGCGCAATGCTATTATAAAGGGTGTTTTTTTATAGAGGTACAGAACTTTAAGTTGGCATTACTTTTCAAGATGGCGACCGATTTAACAGCTGTCAAGTGATTTATTCTCAGTTTGGTTTGGCAATTCATCATGAATAGACTCACGCCTGAACAACGCTTGCAAATTGTGCAATTTTATTTCGAAAATAATGATTCTGTGCGGAAAACGTATCGTGCACTACGTCCATTTTATCGTCGACAAAATCGTCCATCAGAGCAGTTAATTCGATTAACCATGGAACGTTTTCGCACCACGTTTACTCTTATTGATAACTCGCATCCCCAGAGACGCTGTACGGTGCGTACAGAAGAAACTATTGCTGCTGTAGAGCGTAGCATTGAGGAAGGCCCGAATGAGTCCATCCGCCATCGAGCACAGGAATTGGATCTGTGTCCATCCACTTTATGGAAGATTTTGCGGAAGGATCTTGGTTTGCGTGCTTAACCATGATGTCCAGGAGATGTGGTTTCAACAAGACGGCGCAACATGTCACACAGCTCGTGCCACAAAAGATTTATTGAAAGACACGTTTGGTGACCGCTTAATTTCACGTTTTGGACCTGTGAATTGGCCTCTAAGATCTTGTGATTTAACAACGCTAGACTACTTGCTGTGGGGCTATGTAAAGTCATTGGTCTATGCGGTACAGCGACAAACGCTTGACCATTTGAAAGACAACATTCGCCGTATTATTGCCAATATACGGCCACAAATGTTGGAAAAAGTCATCGAAAATTGGACGTCCAGATTGGACTACATCCGCGCCAGCCGTGGCGGTCATATGCCAGAAATCATATTTAAAATGTAATGCCACAAGATTATCTTTCGGATAAATAAAATTCATGTCAATCGAATAATCCATCGTTGTTTTATTGCAACTTAAAGTTCTATACCTCTATAAAAAACACCCTTTATATGTACCTCAGGAGAGCCTAAATATTGGCCACCTTGGTGGTCTTAGAGAATATGGTTTTCCGTATGCAGCTGTCCCTTATCTTCTCCTGCACAGATTCGCTTTAATGGTCCTTAGAGAGCCTGAATATTGGCTCCAGACAAAGAGCTCTTCTACCATACAGTAGACAGAGAATATGCTCTTCCGTCTGAAACTGCACCCCACCTCCTCATAAACGGTAGAAGGTCGGTTGAGATCTGTTGCAGTTCCACGTCTGCGACCTGATATCAAAATGTCTCGTAAGAAATTTAGTTCTCTTCTCTAAATCTAGAATAAGCGTATCCTAGTTCAGAACACTTTCAATTTGAATGACAACTGGACGGTCTCATCGCTTTATAAGCCTTAGTCCCACATACCATCCGAAGGTATACAAAATTTCTTTTGACTTAAATTTTCCTTGAAAACAATTTCACAAATTTACATTTTCAATTCCATTCTATCAGACCTCTTGTTTGCTAGTGGGGCTGGCTAGTGTGGTCATGTCAAGGATGATGATTATGATGATGATGCTTGTGTTTGTACTCTGGATACTTTGTGAATGATGTATTATGGATAGTGTGTGTGTGTGTGTGTGTGGTAAGTTTGTGGTGGTGTTTTAATATAAATTGTTATTTTAAATTAAATTAAAACAAGAACAAGAGCACAAGAACTATAACCAGGGAGAAAGAGAGAGAGAAAGCGAGAGAGCGAGAGATACTAATTTAAATAATAAAATCATACTCTTAACTTCGCAAACGGGTATGCTTGGGATGATGGATAAATGGATGGATGGATGGATGCTTGGATATGGATCAGCTATTTATGAACCATAACAAGACAAGAAAATAAAATAAGGAAGACAAATGAACTCGTAACCGCCACTTAAGGATGCATAAGCTGGCGAATAAAATTATAATCAAACGATAACCACACACAAACAGAGACGTTCTACTTGAAACTACAAACTACGGAAATTATAATAAAAAATTAACAAGAAATTTTGAAATAAAAAAACTAAAAAATAAAGTTATCGCTGTTCGCTTGATTAACAAGCCATTAAAATGCTTTCCAACACAATCCCCCCCAAAAACCATCTATTTGTCTAGCCTTGTGACAAAGTGCTCTGACAGTTAAAATAATTCTTTTTGTCTAGCAATCCATGGATTTTGTTGTTCAACAAGAGTTTCCTTTTCCGTTTTCCCTGCCTTTTAAAATTCTTTGTTTTTCTGTGCCTTGTGTTGCAGTTGCTGATGCTTACAGCCAATACTGACTGACAAATACTTGTCCGTTGTTTCGACACATAGTGTGTCAAATGAAACGAACGCTAAATCACAATACAATCGCATTACAACAAATGGTTTGATTAGACACTGCATAGCAGCAGAAATGTTTAGAGTACGTATGTCGTTAAAGGTACATTTTTGCACATTTAAAAGTTTTTGGTTTCATTTTTTATTTTATTTTTAATTATTTCTACAATAAGCACGGCTTATAAGGTACTTTTTGAGAAAGTACTATTTCAGAAAGTACTTTATTAGAAAGTACTTTTTAGAAATTAATTTTTGGAAAATAGTTATTTAGAATTTTTTTGGACACTACTTTATTAGAAAGCAAAATTTTTTAAAGTACTTTTTACGACAGTACTATTTCAGAAAGTACTTTATTAGAAAGTATTTTTTAGAAATTAATTTTTGGAAAATAGTTATTTAGAATTTTTTTGAACACTACTTTATTAGAACGTAATTTTTTAAAAAAGTACTTTTTACGAAAGTACTATTTCAGAAAGTACTTTATTAGAAAGTACTTTACTTAATTTTTGGAAAATAGTTATTTTGAAAATACTCAATAGAAAGTAATTTTTTTGGACACTACTTTATTAGAAAGTAATTTTTTATAAAGTACTTTTTCGAAAGTACTATTTCAGAAAGTACTTTATTAGAAAGTATTTTTTAGAAATTAATTTTTGGAAAATAGTTATTTAGATTTTTTTTGGACACTACTTTATTAGAAAGTAATTTTTTATAAAGTAATTTTTACGAAAGTACTTTTTTAGATATTATTTTTTTAGAAAGTAATTCTGCGCTCTGCATTTCCTGATTACCTAATCCCTCATTTTGGTGTTTTGCACTGGCCGGAATGAGTGCCCGATTAACTAATTAAGACTTTTTTTTGATGGGTTTTTTGGAGCCCTGAGGTTATCAATAAGCCTTAGATGCTTAAAGCGCTTAATTAAAGAATATCTTTCTGTAATCGGGGCACTTGTCGACGGAAGATGTGATAGAAGTCAAGGCAAGTGGCATAAAATGGGTCCAAAACTTGCTCGACATCATTTTTTTTATTTAAATTTTTTTTATTCGAATAATAACTTTTGCCCTCTACGATTACGGATTTCTATTCCATTAAATCTTCAAAATCAATAATTAAATTCCATAAATTAAAACCTTTAACAATAGAATAAATGAAGACGTGTTTTTATAAAGTACCATTTTGGTGTTGTTTTTTAGCAGTTTTGTAAAGATGCAGAAAATAAACCAAAAATGTGAAAAGTACTTTTACTCACAAAGTGTACACTTGTGTTCGTTTTTTGCCCTTAAATCGATTCAATCGTTACTCGTTGTTTTTCCTGTACTGATGTTATGCTTAATGGTACCGAAGGGCTTTTGTTTATAAACCATGTTCATGGCTTTATAATCACTATAATAGACCCAAACGTCAGTCACCAATCATTTATGGCCAACAACTGCAACAACATCATTTTGTCAACAGCATGATTGCTTTTGTAAAAAATAACAACAAAAAAAAAACACAGAAAAATACGAAAACAAATACAGAATCAATGCAAAATTCAATGACAAATAACATGTGATTCATAACGGTTTAGTTTCATGCGCTGGCTGGCTGGCTGGCTGGCTGAATGGGTGGATGTCTTCGTTGTGCTTGCTTTTAAATCTGTTTTCATGTATACAAGTGAACAACAACAGCAGATCCAAGCACGTTTTTATTTGATTTTACTAGTTGTGGTGGTGGTGGTGGTGGTGTTGGTGCAGATATTGCTGTTGTTGTGGTTGTTGTCAATTTAGATTTTAACTAATACTTAAACATGCAATACCAATTGTACTGTAATACGATGATGTTTTGTTTTTTTTTTTGTTTTTGTTTTTGGTAAACCCACATTAACAACAATAACAGCGGAAAGGATAGGCGAATCTATACATGAACACATGAATATGCGATGCATTACAATACATACAGCAATGCATTGACATTAACATGAACGAGATTTAAACGAATTTTATTTGATTTTTTATTCTTCTTCTTGTTCTTCTTCTATTTTTTGACGGAATTCTCATTTTGAAAAAGAAAATCTCATGATAAAAACATTTAAATATACTCAAAATATAAACCAAAAATTTAACTATACAAACACACGCCGTACACACACACACGCAGACACACACTCATACAGGCTAACACAGATGCATTTGAAAACAATAAAAAAACGAAAACGAAAACGAAAATGTAAACGAAATATTTTTATGACACCCGTTTAAATGGGTTTGCATGTTAACCTTCACATCGCATTCAACAACAATATGTACAATAATGTTGTATATTTTAAACACTCTTCTATACACACTGACACACATACCTACATACATACTTATAAACAGAAAGTTAAAATAATCGGAAAAAGGGGAATGGGTGAGGGAGAAAGAAATTCAAAATCATAACAAAACAAAATCTATGAACACCACATTTTTCCTTTTTTTTTTGCATACAATTTTATTGAAAAGAATCAAGAACAAGAAAAAAAAGAAAACTACAACACTCTCTTTGTTAGTGTTCTTATCTTTTACAACAACAACAACAACAACCTACACATACTTTGACACTCTTTTTTTCATGACTATTATGAAAATAAAACGAGAAAAAAAAGGAGAACAACAAAAATATGAACAACAACAAATGCAGGAAAATGTCACACACCCACTATTCATAAGAGATGAATGAATGGATGAACAAAACGGCATTTAAATATGCACGTATGCATGTGTGGATGGGTCGTTCCATATCAGAAAAAAATTAGAAACACAAAAAAAAATTAATTTTTGAAATTTTTAACATTTTTGTAAAATGGAAGCACTTTGATACGACACCCGTGACCACACAGATGGGTCTAAACATGGAGATAAAACGGCTCTAGGCCTCTGTATGGAACAAGCAAAGAGTAAATTATGCCCTCGGCTACTGTAATACAGTTTTACTAGCGCGGGCACAAACAATCAGCTCATGTGGGTCGCTTATAGGGTTCTTATGTATAATATTTTAAATAAAACATTCGATTTTCGAATTCCAACAAGGGACTTCTGGTCTAAAGATCAAACAGTTCTCAATAGTACTGTTGAGCTTTATACCGTTAGCTCAAAGGTGTGTAACATGGTGAGCTGTGGTCTATTTATTAAGGCTGCCTAACCGCTGTAGTATTTTCCGCATAGATTTCATGGCAATTGTGAAAGCCTCGCAGTGCTTGTTGGATTTCGGTAAATCTGTCAGTCAGGATTACGACCTAGATTCTCACACCACTTATGTTGTGTGTGTTAATTTTATACATGAGTGGTGGGACCTACAGTTTAAAGTCGACTCCGAACGACAGATTTTTATTTATTGAGAAACTTTTCATGGCAATTTTTATTTACTCTCAGAGTTTTTGCCAGAAATCTACTGAGAGGAAGTCGCCGAAAAAATACTTTTTTGGATTTCGGTTTGATGTCTAATCTGGGGCTCGAACCCAGGCTTTTGCGTCTAATAAGCCAACACACTACCTACTAGACTACGGCGACTTCAAAGGCTACCTAACCGCTGTAATATTTTCGCACATAGGTCATGGCAATTTTGAAAGCCTCGCAATGCTTGTTGGGTTTCGGCAAATCTGATAATGTGTGTCAGGTGAGATTGTAAGGAAGCTGTTCGTTATAAGCTTCTGGAACCTGGTTCGATGGACTTTAACCATACATACATACATAATTGGTCATTACAACCCCTTATATAGGTTTACGACCTAGTTTCTCACACCACTTATGTTGTGTGTGTTAATTTTATACATGAGTGATGGGACCTACAGTTTAAAGTCGACTCCGAACGAAAGATTTTTGAGAAACTTTTCATGGCAATTTTATTTTAACGCTCAGAGTTTTTGCCAGAAATTTGCTGAGAGAAAGTCGCCGAAGAAATATTTTTTGTATTTTGTTTTGATGTCTGGCCTGGAGCTTGAACCCTGGCTTTACGTCTAATAAGCCAACACACTACCTACTAGACTACGGCGACTTTAACCTCTGTCATCTATTAATAATTAATGAAATTGTGGCAAGCAATTCAATTTAAATGGCTAAAGTTGATCAACAGAAAAGGTGTCTTCTAAAGATCGGGAGAAGAAATTAAATGAGGTTAGTCTTTAGACTTTACAACTTCCGATTTTTTGTGTCGCTCTCTATATAATTGCCTTGGTGGATTAAATTTATATTCCATAGAGACCTACAACGAAAACACCCTTACTTTTGTGTGTGTGTACGTGTTACGTTAACTTAGAGTATTTAAATGAAAACTTAAATACACACACAGACTGTTTTCCTTACTCTCTTTATTACTCGCATTTAGAATAAAAGAGCACACACACACACACACACAATTATAGAAAAATAGGAAAACAAACACACAACAACAACAACAATAACTTGTTTAACCTTGTTTTAAGGTGTTAAATGGTTGCATTTATTTGCATATGGGAGTGTGTGTGTGTGTGCCTTGTGTATATGAAAGTTTGTTTATACAATTGAAACGGCACACAGGAATACAAAGAGAGAAAACAAAAATGTATTGAAAAAACTGGTTTATTAAGTGCAACAACATGTAAGTGACATAGACAAAGAGATATAGAGAGAGAGAGTGGGTGTGTGCTTGAATTTGTGAAAACAAATGACCACGACCTGTGAACTTAATATTTAAGCACAATACACATTAAGCTGTGTTATAAAGCATTCCTTCTAATTGAAAGAGAGCGAAAGAGAGAGAGAGGGAGAGAGCATTTAATTAAAAGGATTTTTTATGATTTTTTTTATGATTTTTCTAAAGTGCTGGTGACCATTTAAATTTTACCTTCAATTAATGCAAAATGAATGACAGAAAATCCTTCTCATTACGAAATAAATAAATAACCTTCAGAGTGATTTGAATTTCATTAAACTTTGTTTCGAAAAGCAAATCGCTCTCTCACTCTCCTTCATACAAAACACAAATGCAAATACAATCACCAACACCAACACCGACACCGACAACACCCCATATATAGAAAACCCTTAACCTTAAAAAGAATCGTGTATTTATACTGTGATACTTATCAGCAAAAAGAAAAACAAAACAAAAAATAAAAACAGAAAATGAAGGAGAGAGAGAGAGAGAGCTAGCTTATCAATGAAATCATTAGAACGCATACTTAAAACGTATATTTTATAAAAGATTAGTATACGTAAGTGGCTAGCTAAGGCAGTGGCAAAGGAGGCAAGGAAACAAGAAACAGGCACACAGGACATGAAGGTGGCAGGCGTTTTATTAAATAAACACAAAAAAAAAACTGAAGGCAACAACAAGAAAAGAAAAATCGACAAAAAAGGAAAACGTAAACGAAAGTATATGGTAAGCATATCGATTGTTTATTATCCTGAATTATAAAACTACAGCTACAGCTACAACTATAATTACAACTACAACACTACTTGCTTATGGCAAGACATACAGACGCCCCTAAAAATATACAAAAAAAGTGCTCGTAAAGAAAGAAAACTCAAGGTTAATTATGAGTAATTAATATAGTGAGAACACAAACAGAAAACAAAAACCAAAAAAAACCGTGTTAAGGATTTAAGAAATACAACTATTTAAGAACAAAAACTACAGCATATCTACAAGGCGCAATAAAATGAAAGAAAAATCGTAGTATTTTTCAATTTTAAATTAAATTTATTTAAAAAAATATGATTTAAAAAGGGGAAAAAGAAAAGAAAATAAAATAAAATCAAAGCATTTATTGAAACCCTATTATTTAACTAAAAACAAATTAAAATTGATTTCGATTTGAAATTTGTTACAAAAGTTTACGTTTTAATTGTCTGTTGAAAAGTTAATTGAACTTTAATGTAATTTTATTGACCCTGAAAGTATGCAATAACTAAACCACCACTAAGTATACCATAAATGCTATTTTTATAGTAATAAAAAAAGAAACAACAACAATACATACAAACAAATATTACAACAGTATAAAGTATACGCCAAAGGGCGTATGCTCTCACCACCCTTTCCACTAAGTATTGCAGAAGATACCCTAACACAGCTTATTTTGTACAGAACGAGATATAAAAAGACGAGAGAAAGAGCGAAAATAAAAACAGCAATTAACAAATAGTTATAAGCCCTGTTACAATAACAAACTAACAACAAACCTGCTACACAAAAAACGAAGAGGAAAAAAACGAAAAAAAACCGAATTAAACACATGGCGGTGGTGGTGGTATCACTTAACAAAATAAATCAATGCAACAAACAAAAACAAACGCAACAACAAAATTAAAAAAAAACCCGCTACATTTTAAGCACTCTCAAAATAAATAAAACGTATACACTCTCTGCCTTACACTTTTCATTTTTTTTTACTCTCCCTCTCTCGCACACTTTTTATAAAAATGATGGCCTTGTTTCAGAGCATTAAATGAGTTATAAAAACACACTCACACTTACACTTGCACTCTCCTCTTGCATGCAGTGTAAGTAGGAGAAAAGCTTTTCAAACCGTTATTGTATTGTAGCGTAGACAAATTAATGGCTGGCGTAGATTATAGGTAAACACACGCACATACACATACACCCACATATAGAAGAGGGCAATTTCATGGGGAAAATAAAGAATTTTTATTGAAATGAAGTAGACACGGCTTTGGATTGTATCGCTTAAGATAGCGTTGGAAAGCTGAGATTTTCTACTAAAAGACGATCATAAGACTTAAGTGATGTTTAGAATGTTAACAGCTGTAAAGTAAAGTAAACTACAAGTTTTACTTTGTATTGATTTTAAAAACGAAAATGTGGACCAAGCGGCTTAAGATGTAAATGTGGAGCAGCTAAATACCTGGATTCCATTGTAAAATGGAAATTCATTTGTCGAAAATATCGAGAAAAATATGAAAATTATTGATTCTTGGTGGGTTCATTAGAATATGCTTTTAGTTGGAAATTAATTTGAGGCTCTCCATGAGAGAGCGAGAGAGGGAGAGAAACATGCCAACTATGAGAGATAAAGCCTTTCATGCTCCTCACATTTTAGTAGCATTTCCCCTGCCACTTTTGTTACTTAAAAAACCAGAGGGGATGATGGTATGTGGCATTTTGTTTATTAAAACAACATGATAAACGAGCATTATTCATAAAAAATTGTGGCCAAATTTTAGAAATCCAAAAAAAGAAAACTTTTACGAACAATGCAACAAAAAATGTTACAGAAAAAGAGAAAAAACACAGAAAGAGAGAGAGAGAAAGAGCGAGAGTTGGAAAGAGGGCATTTAAAGTCAGCAAAATTCAAAACCACACAATAGCTGATATCCTGGGAAAAAAATTTTTTATTTTATTTTCATTTTTCATTCCATTCATGCCAACAGAAATAATTTTATTTCACAAATTTTCTCTCTTATTTTCCAACAAGTCTTTTAAGGTAAAAAAAAACCTCAATGCGCCTGAAACTATACCATGGTTAGCATATGACTATCAACATTTGTACTCTTTTTTTTTAAATCAAATTAAGTTCTTTTTAAAATAAAATAAAACCCAGTTAAAGGAAAAGTTGTTGCATTATACCCGTTATGTAATGGCAATGATTATACAATAACAAAAAAATAGAATTTAAAAACAAAAATTGAATTTTTTTTCCTACAATTCAGCTGTTTTAAAATGAATTTTTTTTCCTTTTTTACCGCCACGGGAAATTGAATTATTCTGCAAAAGCGTTTTTTATTTTTTCTTTTTTCCTTTCTATTAACACAGGCGGTTTTGCAAACGGTTAGTAAAGTGAGTGAAAAATATAAAAAAAAATTAAATTTGGTGAATATTTTAAGGCAAAGAATAATTGTGGCATACTCTACGGAGCTGTCGAAATGAGTTTAGTTGGTTTAGTTAGTTTAATTCAATTTTGGTGGGTTGTTTTAAATGATTCTTTCAATGGCTTAGCTTTAATGCCCCCACCAATTTTATTTTGCAGAGAAAGCCTATTAAGAAAGAGTGTCATGCTTTAAAGAAATCCTAGTTTATTTCGATTTTGTCCTAGAAACTCGTTTAAATATGCAAATTTATCACTTCTGACAGAGTAAAAAAAAAAAATATTTCGCAAATCTGTCTTTCGGACACGATTTTAAACTGAAGATCAAGCAACTCATGGATAAAATTAACACACACAACATGGGCGGTGTGAAGAGCTAGATTTTAATCCTAAATAAAAGGGTTGTTATTACCATTAGGCAACTAAGTAAACAGAAACGAATGCCATACGTTCAATTATACGGTGTCCAGTATTTACATCCTTAAGAAGCTTAATTGAACGCCTGACAAAAGCTAAGAGTGCTGTGTTTCTTTCCCTCGCAAAAGTAGGCCAAAGCATCCTTTTTTTCCTGAAGGCCACTACCGTTATTTCAAATCTTTGGTAAATCCAGAACATATTACTCTGGGGCGGAAGCATTCAAGACTATTAGCAAAGAAAATACAGTATAAAGAATGTGCATTTTAACATATTTTGGAATATTTTTCAAAAATATTTCATGACGCGGGGGGAAAGATAGAAAGGAAGGTTACAGAAACCAAAAGCATAACAATGCGTTGTTCTCATCGTACGTTTTTGTTGTTTGACCACTTTTTTATTTATTTTTCTGGTGTTAAAAACAGACGTCGGCACCAATGTCCCTCAGGGGAGGAACATCTTCGGCTTTTTACACACATAGGACACGAACATCAAGAATGTTCGTTAAAAAGAGCGTACAAATCTTGTCAGTTTTTAAAGAAGAAGGTTCATGTCGCTTTTTTCAGACTTCAATGATACACCAAAAGAAATATCACAGTAGTATTCACCAATATCAGAGATGAGAAATGATTTCGATTTTTGGAAGAATACTTGCCAAGTTAAATACGGTGTCTTTAGGGACTTAGCGCAGTACAATTTTTCTATATTTTCCGATCACATATAGATATCATTGGGTTAATAAGTAGACTTGATATTATTACTAACAATTTTCATCTAGGTTAACACATGCCTATGGTTATGGATTAGTGAGTGAGAGAGAGAAAATTAGTTGAGAGAATTTATTTATTTACAGCCATATAAAAGTGTTAGTAAGTAATATACTCTATTTTTATTTCATTTCATCAACATACATACATATGTAAAGCTGTCTATCTTTGGCTTAATAATTTTGGATAAATAAAAATAAAATAAAACATCGATTTTATTATTAAAAGAACATAAAGCTATCCATCTTTGGCTTAAAACTTAGGCCATGTTTTTTAGATAAATAAAAATAAAAAGAATAAAAAAACCATTTTTTATTAAAAGAAAAAAAACGAGCATTACAAAGCATTTAAAAAAAATATACTATGGGGCAAAATAGAAAATAAAATACGCCCAGCTAATTACAGAACATTTTTTACACAAAATATTCTTCGAGTGTTTTTCTGAAATAAAATGATAAAGCTACTAAAGCTACTAAATCAAAAAACACAAGAATACCTACACATGTACATTCGTACGATGAGAGCAACACATTGTTACGCTCTTTGTTTGTGTTCATTTTCCTTCTGTCTTCCTCCCTCTCATCAAGAAATGATTTTTAAAAATATTTTGGTGAGAGCGGGTCGTAATGTTACGACCCGCCATAAGAAATTTTACTTCTACATGATGCGTATTCTTTATATCCATATTCTTTGCTATTAGCCTCCTTTTTTTCGGATATAGGCGTATGATGTCCGCTTGGAAACACTGAGAAAGAGCGAAAGGTCATTTTAATCAGGGTAAATATCCCTGCTATGATATGATAATCTAATCTATGGCTCCTGCCAGTGTAGATCCTCAGTTTCGTAATTTTTTTTTTATTAAAAATCATTTTAACATTTTAAATATTTTGCTTTATAGAACCCCTAAAAGTAGACTTTAATATTGTTTGAGTTAAATTATACAATACAAAGAAAAAGAGAAAAAAAATGAGAGCAAGAGAGAGAGAGAGAGGGTGGGAAAAAATCCATGTCAATTACAATTGTAGGCCATAATTAATTTCTAATAAATCTCAACATTTTTTTATTCTTTTTTGTTGTTGTTTTTGTTTCGGTTTCTGTTTCAATAATAATTGTTTTCATTTCTAGTTGTTGTTGTTATTATTATAGCAGTTATAATTATATGTATGTTGTATTGTTGCCATATACATATCTAAATAATCATGTTTGTTTTCATTGTAATTTGTTCGTAGTAACGGTATCATGTAATTTAGAACAGTTTTTTGTTTTACACTCCACTACCATTTAAGGGTCAGTACAGCACTGTGTTGTTGTTAGACAGCAATAGCTGTAAACAAAGAGCTTGAGAGAGAGAGAGAGAGAGAGAGAGAGATATAGTGCGTGTGTGTACATACATATGTAAGCAAGTTTTTAATTATAATATAAGCGAACAACTTATTAATGTTTAATAAACAACAACAACAACAATGAGGGGAATAATTAATTATAAATATCTCGTATGCATTTCAATTCCAACTGTCTCTCTCTCTCTATATCTCCCTCTTCTATATGAAACTTAATATATATCACTCTCTGTGTGTGCAGTATAAGTACAGTTGGGCTGCTGCTGCTGCTGCCGCTACTATACACACTGTGTGTGTGTGTGTGTGCACTTCTGTTTTTGTGGTTTTAATTTCAATGTTTTAGGCCTGTTTCTGTAGGATGTTAAAAAATACTTTTTTTCATTGTTCTGTTTTTAAATTCCTATTCTATTCTGCTGTTCTTGTTGTTTAAATGTCATATTAAAAGCAAAATCTACCACAATTACTACAGCAGCAACAAAAACAACACCACAATGGTATTAAAAACAAAAAATAAACAAAAAAAACTGTCTATAAATTAGTGAAAATTATTATCATTATTAAAATTATTCCAATAATAAATGAATGAATGAATGAATAAATAAAAAACAATCAAAATTATTATACCACCATCCACACAACAGAACAATAATGAGGTCTTTTGCAAAAATTAAAACAAACAAAAAGAAAATTTAACAATTATTTGCTGGAAAATTTAAAATTTATAAACGAAATTCAATTATTATTATCCATTTTCAGTGAATAAAGGGTTATCCACTAAGAGTGTTCAGCCCATAGATATCTTTCATCGGAAGTGTTTTGTTTTTTCATGGATTTATGGAATATGAATCGTTTTGGGGAACGAATCACCTACAAGAGCAATTAAAGCAATACTTTTTATCCAACCAATAGGGATACGGACTCGGTATAAACCAGTTTTTTTAGAGTTTAGCCTTCAGGCTAGAGCCACAAATCTTATCACCAGAAGTATAACCGGGAGACTGGGTCTATTCGTTCTTCAGGTTGGATTACTAAAGGGTGTTTTTTATAGAAGTATAGAACTTTAAGTTGGCATTACTTTTCAAGATGGCGACCGATTTAACAGCTGTCAAGTGCTTTATTCTCTGTTTGGTTTGGCAATTCATCATGAATAGCCTCACGCCTGAACAACGCTTGCAAATAGTGCAATTTTATTTCGAAAATAATGGTTCTGTGCGGAAAACGTATCGCGCACTACGTCCATTTTATCGTCGGGAAAAATCGTCCATCAGAGCAGTTAATTCGATTAGCCATGGAACGTTTTCGCACCACGTTTACTCTTATTGATAACTCGCATCCCCAGAGACGCTGTACGGTGCGTACAGAAGAAGCTATTGCTGCTGTAGAGCGTAGCATTGAGGAAGACCCGAATGAGTCCATCCGCCATCGAGCACAGGAATTGGATCTGTGTTCATCCACTTTATGGAAGATTTTGCGAAAGGATCTTGGTTTGCGTGCTTACAAAATCCAACTCGTGCAAGAATTGAAGCCAAACGATCATCAAGTAAGGCGTAGATTCGTCGAATGGGCCCAAAACGAGATTACCGTTGTTCCCGATTTTCATAAGCGAATTTTGTTTAGCGATGAAGCGCACTTCTGGTTGAATGGCTACGTCAACAAACAAAACTGCCGCATTTGGAGTGAAGGTAATCCTCAAGTGTATGTACGTTACATCCAAAAAAACCGACTGTTTGGTGCGCTTTATGGGCTGATGGAATCATTGGTCCGTACTTTTTCAAAAACGATGGTGGCCAGATCATCAAGTAAGGCGTAGATTCGTCGAATGGGCCCAAAACGAGATTACCGTTGTTCCCGTTGATCGGTATAGAGCCATGATTACTAACTTTTTCATTCCTGAATTGAATAACCATGATATCCAGGAGATGTGGTTTCAACAAGACGGCGCAACATGTCACACAGCGCGTGCCACAATAGATTTATTGAAAGACACGTTTGGTGACCGCCTAATTTCACGTTTTGGACCTGTGAATTGGCCTCCAAGATCTTGTGATTTAACACCGCTAGACTACTTTCTGTGGGGCTATGTAAAGTCATTGGTCTATGCGGTAAAGCCACAAACGCCGTATTATTGCCGATATACGGCCACAAATGTTGGAAAAAGTCATCGAAAATTGGACGTCCAGATTGAAATACATCCTCGCCAGCCGTGGCGGTCATATGCCAGAAATCATATTTAAAATGTAATGCCACAAGATTATCTTTCGGATAAATAAAATTCATGTCAATCGAATAATCCATCGTTGTTTTATTGCAACTTAAAGTTCTATACCTCTATAAAAAACACCCTTTATAACCGGAAGACTAGGCCTATTCGCGTTTCGGGTTGGATTTATATATCACACGATGCTTAACATGTGTTATAGCAATCAAATGTATCGTTCCACTACCAGATCGAATTTTGAATCGGCATTTCAAGCGGAGGTACGTACAATCAGCGCATTAACGAGACGCTCCGAGATGGTCTATTGGCCTAGTGGATAAAAAAGATGAATGCAGGGCATATCGAAATGAAATTCTAATAATTGGGCGACACTATACCACGCATAAGGAGTGATTGCGGTTACAAGCAAAAGTCTCTTTTATAGAAACACCATTCGGTCCAAAAGAACTAACTGTTCGGTAAACATTACGGTTAAGGCGTGTTATTGGATCGTTTTTTTTTAACAGCCATTGCCATTACAAGTCGCCGTGGTCTAGTAGGTAGTGTGTTGGCTTATTAGACGTAAAGCCAGGGTTCGAGCCCCAGGCCAGACATCAAAATAAAATACAAAAAAAGTGTTTCTTCGGCGACTTCCTCTCAGCAGATTTCTGGCAAAAACTCTGAGAGTAAATATAAAATTGCCATGGAAAGTTTCTCAAAATATCTGTCGTTCGGAGTCGACTTTAAACTGTAGGTCCCGCACACACAACATAAGTGGTGTGAGAAGCTAGATCGCAATCCTGACTGAAGGGTTGTAATGACCAATTATGTTATGTACGTATTGCCATTAATTCAGAGCACCATGGCCGTGTGATAGACAACTTTTTGGCTTGCAATTGAAGATTATAAATTGAATAGTATGTGGTTTCAACAAGACGATGCTATAAGCCACACAACACAAACCCTATGTTGTAATCATTTCAGTGTCTGTTCAATCAAATGACACTGAACATCGTTTATAATAGCAAAGGCAAGTCTCAAGTATTATAAGGAAATGAAATCATAGTTTTATTTGTGTATGTTTCTTTATAATTTTCGTTTTGAAACCGAAAAGTGGTTGACCCTTTTCAAAAACAAATTTAAAAACACGCAATAATGCCAAGAAAATTCAATAAAATATGAAAATTTACTTGACCATAATAAAATAAAAGCATACTTATTAAAAACCAGTGTGGCATAATTTGAGCATACAAATATGGCAGAAGCAATTCTGCATAACTTCTATGCACCCACAAATATATTTTAATATACTTTAGTTTATGGTTCTACAAGTTTTTGTATTAAAATTTAGGGAAAATTATGAAAATTCCTTTGCTAGACACCTAAAAATATGCTGTATTTTTCGATTTTGCAATCCATTTACTATGTATCCAAAATTAAAACTTTAGCAGGATTTATTTCATAAGTTTGCAAGTGTTCCTAAAAACAAATTCAATGAAATTATGTTCACCTATATTTGCCTAAAAGTATGCACTAGTTTTTGCTTAGGAAGTTTCCTTTAAGTTTTCCTTTATTTTACCATTGAAATTCAAGGAAATCTAAGCAAAATTCCTGCAATTTCGATAACATTTCTTTTAAAAAATTTCAAGCACAATACCGACAATGTTTGTCAGTGACTCACACTTTGTTTAAAATGTACTTTAAGCTGCCAAGATATTTTTCAGTTTTCCATAAAAAAGAACACGAAACAACAAGAAATCACCTTAAAAAAATAGCCTTGATTATGGCTTGAATAAAAAATATTTCCTTTTCATCATATTTCACGGCAAAAATACAATTTTACGTCTGACTGAGCCTGAGAGATGCTTATTCTTGGTACAAAAAAAAAAAAAACAGAGAAAAAACAAAAAGAATCTCTTAAAAGAAAATGGATTTTCCTGTTATTTTCTTTCATTAACTGCAAAATATGAAAGAAGAACTCAGAAAGAGAGCGAGAGAGAGAAAGAGAATATAAATAAAAATCATGGAAAGAAACTCTCAAATCTATTTGATTTCCTTCATATTTTTTTTAAAGGCTTAAAATATGAAAAAATATATTGTAGCTACGATATATGGTAGCAAATCGGGCTAAGATTATAACAACCAGCAACAGCAAACAGCAGCAGCAACAACAACAACAACAGTAGAATGCTTTTAAATAATCATAAATATCCTTGACTTGTCATTTTAGCTGCTACTACTACTACTACTGATGCCTGTGTTACATAAATGTTTAAAAAGGCAGAAGAGAGCTGACGAGAGCTAGAGAGGCAGAAAGGGAAAAACAACGAGAAAATTTACCTAAAGTACATCGCATATATAAAAGGTACAAAAAAACGGAAACTCGTAAAATTCAAGAAAACTTTGTTTATGCCTAAATGTAGGCTATAAAAAATAACGTGAGAAAAAAATCTAGATTTTCTTTAGAAAAGCATTAGTTAAACTTTTACAAGCAGCAGTAGCAGCCACAGCAGCAGTAGCTAAATCAAGCTGTTTAGGCACAAAAACTATGTATGTTCAGCCTGCATTTATTCTATCAAAAAAGCTTCACTGTATTACAACGTCATCATCGTCTGGCAACGTCATCATCATCATCGTCATCATAAAGATTAAGAAGAACATGTATTTGGATTGCATTTACATGTAGAGTGCATTAAAAAATAATACTGAACTTGGAAAATGCAAGTAAAAAGATGGGGGATTTCATATTTAAGGAAAATATGCCTAAAAATATGCAACAAATTTGTAAAAATCTTAGTTTATTGTGCTAGTAATGCAATACGCCATGCATTAGAAAATATTTTTAATTTATTTTTAATAAAATAACAAAAATATTTACAAACTAATCTTGAAACCTAAAAAAACAAAAACCTAAATTTTAAATTTAAAACCTCTAACCGCATACAAAAAATAGCCTACGACAAAGCTCTTTTTATTAGCTTTCTAATAAGACCTCTTTCACTTTTGTAGCCACTATATTACAAAAGTTCCCCATATATCATTTTTTGTAAATAAAAATTTTCTGTATTTTAAACTCTTATACATTGCATACGATCAGTTCCATCACATTGGCTTCTCAACAGCATTACTTTTGGTATTTTAAAAGTAAAATTCTACATTTGCAATAAAGCATATTACTTTTTTGTAGTATAAGTATTCTTTTTAGTTGCTTAAGACAAATTTCATATTATCCACTCTCTATTAAGATATATTAGACTTATGTAGCATAATTATACTAAAAGTTTTTCATATGTCCTTTTTAAAAAATGTAAAATTGTTTGATTTTAGATTGCATACGATATTCAAATAAAATTCATGTTCCTTATGTTACATAATTATTTTAGAAATTTGCCGTATATTCCTTATTTTGGGAAAAGAAAATATTACAGATTTTCTACGTTTATATAGTATAACTATTTGACAATTGTCCAACTATTCTCTTTTAGATGCATGCAATACTTAGTTTTATATTGCTTACGACCAATCCCAATATGTTAGCTTTCGAATAAGGCCCGTTATACTTGTGTACTGTAATTATTTCGGAAGTTTTCCATATATCCTTTTTTCGGATTCAACACTTTTTGGTTTTAGATTGCTGACAACAAATTGTTTTATGTTATCTTTCTAATACGCCTTGTTACGCTTAAATATTGTAATTATTTCAGATGCTCGCCATATATCCCTTTTAAGGATTAAGGATATTTTGTTTTAAATTGCTTACGACAAATCACAATATGTTAGCTTTCGAATAAGGCCTGTTATACTTGTGTACTGTAATTATTTCGGAAGTTTTCCATATTTCCTTTTTTTTGGATTCAACACTTTTTGATTTTAGATTGCTTACAACAAATCGTATTATGCTATCTTTCCAATACAGCTTGTTACACTTATGTATTGCAATTATTTCAGATGCTCGTCATATATCCTTTTTAAAGATTAAAGATTTTTTGTTTTAAATTGCTTGCGACAAATCCAAATATGTTAGCTTTCGAATAAGGCCTGTTATGCTTGTATACTGTAATTATTTCGGAAGTTTTCCGTATATCCTATTTTTCGGATTCAACACTTTTTGATTTTAGATTGCTTACAACAAATTGTTTTATGTTATCTTTCTAATACGCCTTGTTATGCTTATGTATTGTAATTATTTCAGATGCTCGTCATATATCCTTTTTAAGGATTAAAGATTTTTTATGTTTTAAATTGCTTACGACAAATCACAATATGTTAGCTTTCGAATAAGGCCTGTTATACTTGTGTACTGTAATTATTTTGGAAGTTTTCCATATATCCTTTTTTTCGGATTCAACACTTTTTGGTTTTAGATTGCTTACAACCAATTGTTTTATGTTATCTTTCCAATACAGCTTGTTACACTTATGTATTGCAATTATTCCAGATGCTCGTCATATATCCTTTTTAAGGATTAAAGATTTTTTGTTTTAAAATGCTTACGACAAATCCCAATATGTTATCTTTCGAATAAGGCCTGTTATACTTGTGTACTATAATTATTTCGGAAGTTCTCCATATATCCTTTTTTCGGATTTAACAATTTTTGGTTTTAGATTGCTTACAACAAATTGTTTTATGTTATCTTTCTAATACGCCTTGTTATGCTTATGTATTGTAATTATTTCAGATGCTCGTCATATATCCTTTTTAAGGATTAAAGATTTTTTATGTTTTAAATTGCTTACGACATAATCATCATAATCATCATGCTTCGAATAAGGCCTGTTATGCTTGTGTACTGTAATTATTTTGGAAGTTTTCCGTATATCCTATTTTTTGGATTCAACACTTTTTGATTTAAGATTGCTTACAACATATCGTATTATGTTATCTTTCTAATATGCCTTATTACGTTTATGTATTGTAATTATTTCAGATGCTCTCCATATATCCTTTTTGAAGGATTAAAGATATTATATTTTAAATTGCTTACGACAAATCCCAATATGTTAGCTTTCGAATAAGGCATGTTATACTTGTGTACTATAATTATTTTTGAAGTTTTCCATATATCCTTTTTTTCGGATTCAACAATTTTTGGTTTTAGATTGCTTACAATAAATTGGTTTAGGTTATCTTTCTAATACACCCTGTTACGCTTATGTATTGCAATTATTTCAGATGCTCGCCATATATCCTTTTTTGTGAATTAAAGATTTTTATGTTTGAGATTGCTTACGACAAATCCCAATATGCTAGCTTTCAAATGAGGCTTATTATGCTTATGCATTGTAATTATTTTAGATCGAAAGAAAAAGTATTGTTTTCTTTTCGTATGAAACTACCCTTATAAGCAAGTTAATGAAGTTTTTATATGTATTCTTTTATTTCAACCTGCACATATTTTTATTTTACTTGTATAAAGAATAGTAGTGGTGGCAGTGGTAGTGTTAGTGGTATTACCATTTTTTTCTTTTTATAAGTTTTTGTGTAAGCATTTTTAACGTTTTCCGCATGATACACTTGAAAAAAATCATCGTTAGACCATGAAGTTGTGTTTTTTTTTCTTTTTTTCTATACCAACAGCCTCAAGTATATGCTGTTGATTTTTGTTTTTGTTTTTAAATGCCATCCAAGTATTTGTGTTGTTGCTGTTGTTGTTGTTGTTCAGGCTTACATTTATGATTATTGGTCTTATGAAATGGTCTTATAAGCAAGGCTACCCAACGAAATGCACCACCAACAGCAGCAGCAGCCTTTTTTGCCCTAACCAAGTGTCAGCTGCAAGATGACAGCTTTTTGACAAGATATTTCGGGTCAAAAGACATTTTTTCTTGGCTTTTCTCATTTCTAATTAAAAAGTAACGGAAGAACACATGTTGTTGTTGGTTATGATTATTAATTAGAACAAAACGAAGCATACTTTAAAGGGCATCTAGAGAAATAAAAGTGTTGCACACTTTTCGTACAAAAAAAAAATTTTTTTTAAAAGGTTACCAAAAGCATTTATTAAAGATTTTTATAATTTTTATTAAAGCAGTATGCTACCCACCAGCCGAGCCTTATTACCAGTGCCCTAAGGACGATGGCAAAATGTGCACATTACACAATTCAAAATTGGTTTCCTACCGATATTCTCTTGGAACAGCAAGCAACTCTTGTTGTAAGCAGGTTGAGCACGCTAAGCTTTTCAGCTTATCATTGGCATCGATTGATTAAGTGGTTCGCTACAGTTATCTGAACAGGTGCTTAGACACGTATTCTGCTCGAATTCTATGGGAATACACATTAATGCGTCATACTAAGGCGTGGGAAAGGGACTTAAATATCACGAATTCATACAAAATCCCGCATCACAGCTGAGCAGATCCATGGGTGCTGTGTGTGTTAATTTTAACCATGAGTGGCGGGACGTACAATTTAACATCTACTCCGAACGACAGATTTTCAAGAAACTTTTCTTGGCAATTTCTTTTAATCCCAGCGTTTTTGACAGAGGACTGATGAGAGGAATTCGATATAAGAAATGTGGCCTAGAGCACATTTTAAATGCCCATGAAATGTGGTAATAGGATGACTCTAATAAGTGCCATAAGTGAACACCCCATGTGTTCTTCATAAGAACTGATGCCAACTAACCAAACCTAACCTAATTTTTCTTGTTTATTTCAATATCCTTGAATCCTTTTGCAAATTGAAAGAATGTTTCACACACAAACTTTAACTTGTCGTTTGCTGAGTCAATAACTTTAAAACTCATTAAATGGTTGAAGACAAATGAGTTGAAACTTTTAAAAAAAATTTTGAAATCCTGGCACTCGTTATGAGAGAAATAAAAAATACGAATAAAAAAACACGCACACAGGAATAAAAAAATGAAACTTAAATAATGAAGAATTTTTATTTCTACAATTTACGGAAATAATGATTTTTTGTGTGAGTGTGTGTCTGTTTATCTACAATTTACGGAAAACTCTATGAAAATATAAGCATGAGGAACCATTAGAAAAACTCTTTTTTTCATTTCATGGCATATTTCCATCAGTATGTTCTTTTTTTCTTCTTCTTTTTTGGCAAACAACAACAATAAATTTTTATATGAGACTGTAAGCATTTCACATCATTTATACACTTCATGTCAGGTGAATACATAGTTTGTTTAGGTGGTGGTGGATAGAGTTTATAAAATATTTGAATATTTTGAAATATTTTTCTCCTCATTTTTTTCTATCATCTTTTTTCTTCTTTTTCTTCTTATAAGGATAATGATGATGATGCTGATGATGATGATCATTGTATAATCACAGGTAAAAATTGCCACAAAAATTCTTGAATAAGAAACTTATCGTTATCCTTTGGATTGCTGAAATATTGCAGAAGAGAAATTTCCAAAGTTTTTTTCCTCAAATTGTTTCTCAATTTTTTTGTTTTGTTTTGTGTAGCAAAAAAGAAAAGAAATTCTCATCATTTTTGTAAAAAATAATAAATGGTTGGATAAAGGATAATATTTTATAAATGAAGTTAGAGATAGAAGAAGAGAAATTAAATTCAAAAATTAAATTTTACATGTTCACCCTGCCTCATAATAGGTTTTCTGATTCAAAAGACTGGAGTTCTGCTTTCAAATGGCAGAATGTTTTTCATAAATTAGAAGCCAAACTTATGTTAGAAAGATTGCTGAAACATTTGCCCCTGAAAGCCAGAAATAGTCTGTTCGTGGTTACCTTCAGAAAAGTGGGTCAAAGCAATCAATGATTTAAAAGTGAGTGAACGAAGAAGGACACAGAGAAACAGATTAATTCCTCAAGCCATCCATCGTTGGAGATGAAACTCTCATTGTTGGGAGTACGTTCGTAACGGAATTGGTCATTACAACCCTTCAGTCAGGATTACGATCTAGTTTCTCATACCACTTATGTTGTGTGTGTTAATTTTATACATGAGTGGCGGGAACTACAGTTTAAAGTCGACTCCGAACAACAGATTTTTGAGAAACTTTTCATAGCAATTTTATTTGCTCTCAGAGTTTTTCCCAGAAATATGCTGAAAGGAAGAAGACGATGAGATATTTTTTGTATTTTATTTTGATGTCTGGCCTGGCGCTCGAACCCTGGCTTTTCGTGTAATAAGCCAACACACTACCTACTTGACCACGGCGACTTGTTGGGAGTCCTTACAGAGATTAACTTATCAAGACTTGCTTACATAATTACTCACTGAAACCTTTTAGTTAGGATTACAATGTAGCTTCTCACACCACCCATGTTGGGTGCGTTAATTTTATCCATGAGTAGCAGAACCTACACTTTAAACTCAATTCCGAACGATAGATTTTTGGGAAACTTTTCAGGGCAATTTCTTTTAATCTAAAAGTTCTCGTTGAGTTAAAGTCGCCGAAAGCGATATTTTTTCATATTTCGTTTTGAGCGTGATGTCTGAGCTGGGTTTTGAACCACGAGTTCTTGTAAAGGGTGTTTTTGACAGAGGTATAGAACTTTAAGTTGGCATTACTTTTCAAGATGGCGACCGATTTAACAGCTGTTAAGTGATTTATTCTCAGTTTTGTTTGGCAATTCATCATGAATAGACTCACGCCTGAACAACGCTTGCAAATAGTGGAATTTTATTTCGAAAATAATGGTTCTGTGCGGAAAACGTATCGCGCACTACGTCCATTTTATCGTCGACAAAATCGTCCATCAGAGCTGTTAATTCGATTAACCATGGAACGTTTTCGCACCACGTTTACTCTTATTGATAACACGCATCCCCAGAGACGCTGTACGGTGCGTACAGAAGAAGCTATTGCTGCTGTAGAGCGTAGCATTGAGGAAGACCCGAATGAGTCCATCCGCCATCGAGCACAGGAATTGGATCTGTGTCCATCCACTTTATGGAAGATTTTGCGGAAGGATCTTGGTTTGCGTGATTACAAAATCCAACTCGTGCAAGATTTGAAGCCAAACGATCATCAAGAAAGGCGTAGATTCGTCGAATGGGCCCAAAACGAGATTACCGTTGTTCCCGATTTTCATAAGCGAATTTTGTTTAGCGATGAAGCGCACTTCTGGTTGAATGGCTACGTCAACGAACAAAACTGCCGCATTTGGAGTGAAGGTAATCCTCAAGTGTATGTGGAAACACCGTTACATCCAGAAAAACTGACTGTTTGGTGCGCTTTATGGGCTGGTGGAATCATTGGTCCGTACTTTTTCAAAAACGATGGTGGCCAGAACGTTACAGTCAATGGTGATCGATGGTGAGCCATGATTACTAACTTTTTCATTCCTGAATTGAATAACCATGATGTCCGGGAGATGTGGTTTCAACAAGACGGCGCAACATGTCACACAGCTCGTGCCACAATAGATTTATTGAAAGACACGTTTGGTGACCGCCTAATTTCACGTTTTGCACCTGTGAATTGGCCTCCAAGATCTTGTGATTTAACACCGCTAGACTACTTTCTGTGGGGCTATGTAAAGTCATTGGTCTATGCGGTAAAGCCACAAACGCTTGACCATTTGGAAGACAACATTCGCCGTATTATTGCCGATATACGGCCACAAATGTTGGAAAAAGTCATCGAAAATTGGACGTCCAGATTGGACTACATCCGCCGCCAGCCGTGGCGGTCATATGCCAGAAATCATATTTAAAATGTAATGCCATAAGATTATCTTTCGGATAAATAAAATTCATGTCAATCGAATAATCCATCGTTGTTTTATTGCAACTTAAAGTTCTATACCTCTATAAAAAACACCCTTTATAATAAGCCAACCCACTACCTACTAGACTAACGATGACTTCAAGATCAATTTGTTGAGCCTAATGCTCTGGGCAAAATCAATGCTCAGACCCTTCAAAGATAAAAAGGTTTGTCTAGGTAGAATAGGGTAGTCATGGTCGTATACTTTTTCTTTTTAAAAGGAAAATTGCAACATCCTTCATTATCCCCGTTTTTTTTTAATAATTTCTTCGTTATTGAAAGCAATTTATTGATAATTTTTTTTTTATTTTTTAATTCGATGAGAAGGGCATTCTTACAGTGAATAGGTTTACATATACAATTGCAGGCTGTATTATTTATTTTTTTAATTTATTTTCAGAAATAGAATCACACTGGTAACCGCAATTATTTCAATGAGACTTTTTAAAATGGATCACACACATCATTTCTATTTTATCTTGTATTATTAGTCTTAAAGAAACCATATTCCGCTCTAGTTCAACGCTTGTTTAAAAACAAAAAAGTTATCGAAAAAGTTATCGAAAAAAGTTATCGAAAAAAGAAAAAGAAAGAATTTCATTCCAAATGCTTAAAAAAGCAATTCACATATTTGTACTCTCCGCCTATTGGCTGTGTTTTACACCCTATCTTGTCCTACTGCTACATAACCACGAAGTCATCTATGCCAATACATTTTCCGAATATTTTCTTCAGTATACCACGCTGTTGTTTATTTTGATAGTCGGCTATTGGCTTATCAATCGCATTGTGGAGCACACTTACATGAAGTATGAGATTAAGAAGAGAGTGCGTAAAATAACCGTCAAACGACAATTGGAGCGCTTAGAACGGGGCGAAATCGATCTCAAAGATGCCCAACGTTTGAGTACGTTTACAAAAGTGGATTCACCCCGAACAAAACGTAAGAAACGCTCAACGAGCCGGAAACCCACATCCAAAGAAATGGTGGAAATTAAGGCAAAAACTGGTAAAAAGACAGAAGCACCGAAACCACCTGCAAAAGCTGGGTCGTCAGGTGAAGCTACAACTGCAACTACATCTGCATGTGCAGGTGCTGTAGCAAGTGATGCCGATTTGCCGGCCTACAGTGAGGCGGTAAAATTATTAGAAAACAACAACAACGACAACAACAAATAATTCAAAAAAAATACTCAATTGTTGTTATATTTTTAAAATTAAATTTAAAATATTTGTCTGTCAACTATCTTTTACAACAACAAAGGAATAAAAACGGTATTCTATTGTAATTTTAAAATTAAATTCAAATTAAGATAAAAAAAAACATTTTTTTTTAATTTTTATTTTTAAAGACCTTAGAGTCCCCCCATACCTATGTACGTATAAAAAATGTTTAAACCCAATGGAATTAGAATTTAAAAAAAATTATTTTTATTATTTAAAGGAAATCCCTAGTTTTGAAATCTAAAAAATAATGCAAAAAACTGATAGTTTTTATTGTTATCGATTTCATAAATTTATTCCATCTTTATAAAAATTTCATTTGTTATCGATTTTCTAAAAATTGTTTCTATTGTTATAGATTTTCTTATATACAATGTCGCTGCTCATAAAAATGTTTTCAATTGTTATCGATTACTTATAGTAAACTTTTAATATGTAACAGTTTTTTAAGATTTGAATTGTTATCGATCTGCTAATAAAAATGTTTTATTATGAACGATTTTTCTTAAAATATTGCTCTTTTACTATCGCCTTTATATTAAAAATGTGCAATTTTAACAAAATAAAATATCAATTGTAATCGATTGTCTATGATAAGTTTTCTATCGTTATCGATTATATTAAAAATGTTTTATTATGAACGATTTTTCTTAAAATATTGCTCATTTACTATCGCCTTTACATTAAAAATGTGCAATTTTAAGAAAATAAAATATCAATTGTAATCGATTGTCTACGATAAATTTTATATCGTTATCGATTACATTAAAAATGTTTTATTATGAACGATTTTTCTTAAAATATTGCTCATTTACTATGGCCTTTACATTAAAAATGTGCAATTTTAAGAAAATAAAATATCAATTGTAATCGATTGTCTGCGATAAGATTTCTGTCGTTATCGATTATATTAAAAATGTTTTATTATGAACGATTTTTCTTAAAATATTGCTTATTTACTATAGTCTTTGCATTAAAAATGTGCAATTTAATTAAAAATATATCAATTGTAATCGATTGTCTATGATAATTTTTTTATCGTTATCGATTATATTAAAAATGTTTTATTATGAACGATTTTTCTTCAAATATTGCTCATTTACTATCGACTTTACATTAAAAATGTGCAATTTTAACAAAAAAATATCAATTGTAATCGATTGTCTGCGATAACTTCTCTGTCGTTATCGATTACATTAAAAATGTTTTATTAAGAACGATGTTTTGTTAAAATATTGCTCATTTACTATCGCCTTTACATTAAAAATGTGCAATTTTAATAAAAAAATATCAATTGTAATCGATTGTCTATGATAAGTTTTTTATTGTTATCGATTACATTTCTTCTTGGCTTACCTAACACAATAATAATGAAAATAAATTGAAATAGAAGAACACAATGACAGTTTTTCTTACAAAAACTTGCAGTTTATGTCAGATAAGTTCCTGCATGAAATACTTTTCGCTGTATTTAATCTCCATACTATTTACACCATTTCCAGCCATTACATAGAAGTCCATTTTGAAACGTTTTGATTTTGTACAAAGGAGAGGGCAAAAGTGTTTCTTAATAAAAGTAGGGTATACCAGTCCTTTGATTCAATAGAACTTCGTTGCAAAGCGGCTTGTGGTTCACTGGAAATACTTGGTACGTGCTTCATTGTTTTTTTTTTTTGATTGCATTCCAAGCTCCTGCTGCAATACAGTTGTAATGATTGAAATTGTAACACGATAAAAATAAAGAGAATTTGTTTTGGTTTTTATATCATAACGATGACTAGCAGGCAGTATTATCGTCTCGACAAAGAGACATGAATCATGTCACCGCACACACAATAAAAGAAGAAGAAAATAAAAGAAAAGAACAGAAAAAAATTGGAAACAAAGACGTCACTTAGAGAGCATCATTAACCACTAGAAAACAATTTGCTTCGGACATACTCATCAACATTTGGCGACACCGTTTAGCTGTCAGTCTCAGCTGTCTCTCAGCAAAAGGAACAAGAACAACAGCAACAGACAGAAGAACAGAAGCGAAAACTATTTTGCAAGATGCTGTGCGATGGCAGTTATTTTTAAACTTTGCGCCAACAACAGCAACACATTACTCAGCCAGCCAGTCAGTCGGTTTTAATTTGAAAAAAAGAAAACAAAACTTAGTCAACAGCAAACTCAAAACCATCAACAATTAACAGCAGAGAAATGCTTGAGCATAGATTTCTGAAATTGGCCGTTTTCATATTATATTGGCTAGGCTTTGCACCTTGGCTAGTGTTAGTCTTACAGCGTTTGCATTTGCTATATGCTACGAAATACACGGATTTATTCCTTCAATACACAACCGTCTTCTTTGTTTTGCTTTTAATTTACATTGTCATCCATCAAGTGTTTGAATATTTCTATTTGCGGAGGAAAATAAAGAAAGTCGTGCGCAGAGTTACCATCAGACGCCAGCTGGAACGTTTCGAAAGGGGAGAAATTGATTTGGTAGCTGCACAAAGGATATCGACATTTACGAAATTAAAACCGCCTAAAAGACTGCAAAAGAAAAAGCGTAAATCGTTGTCAGTGAAAAGGAAAGAACAACGGACAATGCCAGTAGAGAACCAACCAACTTTAAAGGAGAAGAAAAATAATGAGAAAAATATCAGTGACGCACTATTTCCAGAGAAAGAGATCACAAAGGAGTTGGAGAAGCAGGACAATGAAAATGTAAAAGAAGCTGTAAAGTCACCCTCTTGTGTGGAGGTTGTTGTAGTGGAGAAATAAGATACGTAGTGTGGTATTTAACATTTTGATTTCCATACTCTAATAAATGATATCTTAGGCTCAAACTTGTAAGCCAGGATTTTAACATTGATGGACAACAACATTTTCCTCTAGACCTCCTTTCATTTTTAATTGTATTGTGTAGTTGTGTAGTGAATTAAAATAAATTAAATTCAATACAAAAATTTAAAAAATACCGTCTTTTTGTAAAGTCTACGTAACATACTTTCAAGCTTAAAATTATTTTCAAACAACAATTTCATTTAGAAACATGTTGCATACTTTTAAGCACACAATAATAAATTTTTTTGAATAAAATTGAAAGCATATTTAAATAAATTTTAAAATATCTTAACTTTTTATAAAATTACGGTCTACTTTAGGGCTGATTTTTACAGAAACATTTTCAAGCTTACTTTCGTGGCCTGAAACTAAATTTTTTACATTAAATTGTCTTTCATTCCACTCTTATAACATTTTCGTAAATTTACATAAAGCCTACATTTAGGCTGCATGTACAAAATACAATATTTCCAAGATTCTTGCTGCCAGATTTTTGCATAACAAATTAAACATGTTGGTTTGAAAACAAAATATAATTTAAAGCAAGTGTCACATACAACAGAGTAAGTACATCTCGTCGTAAATCTGCCAGCAAATCTTATTTGAAATCAAGTGTCACAAAAAGAAACAAGAATAAAAATAAAATGTTGCCTACTTTTAGGCTTTAAAGCATTTACATTCTGGGGAAAAAATGCATTAAAATTCAAACAAAATATGCTTATTTTTATAAGGAAATTTTCTAAATTTACCAAATTGGAATGGTAGAAAGTGTCTTAAGGAGGTGGTGTTTAAACGGATAAGCACTGCATTGGCAATGTGTAGTTGTTACATGTCTAAAATGCTTAAAGCAGCTACTGCCTCTTTTATAGGAGCCTTAAGATTTTTTTTTATCAAATTTAACAAATTTTAAATCGTGATGCAACAGCGTTTAACCGATTTAAGTACATTTTATTTTAAAAATTGTTTTGAAAACATTAAGCCTTACAATTTATTGCATAACAACAGGCGTTGCATTCCACCATATAGCACAGAAGTCTTTGCATATTCATTCAAATGCAAAAAAAAAATAGTGTTATGAAGAGAGGATAAGGTCTAAAGTGGTGTGAGAAACTGGGTTGCATTCCTGACTACAGGGTTGCAATGACCAATTACGTAAGTATGCATATATAGCAATAATGTACAGACTTGATCACCTCTATAATGCTTCCAGTGTTTTCAAATTACTTTATAGTCAAGACAATAACTTGCACATTATCATGCACTTTATCACATTTGTAAAATGGCAATGTTTTCTTAAACCACTTTTGTAGTGCAGAGGTGGATACTCAAGATGGAGCCTGTTATTGGATAACTACGGAATAAAATTATTTTGATTTTGTTTTCTTTTCAAATTTATAATGTTATTACGGGCTATTTTTTTTTTGCCCAAAAGTATACCAAGAATTACTGTTGCCCAGTGACCCAGTTAATATTAACCCAAAAGTATGCTAAGAAAAAATGTCTTAAACCTTAATTGGCTTAAAAGTTAGCCATATTTATAAGGGAATTGTATAAATTTAAGGTTTTTTTGTGCTAAATTTATTATATTTTTTTGGCTTAAGGTCGGCTAAGTTATAATAAATTATAAAATGTTTGTTTTCTTGCTATTGTTGTAGTGATAGACTAAAAGGTTGTTGAGATCCCATGAATTTTTTTTGAGAAGAGTAACATAATTTCACGTTTTCCCATTTTTGTTTTAATAGCATCACACCATGGCTCTTTCTTTGCTTTTTCCATGAGGTTAAAAAATATTAGAAATATTTCTTGGGTTATTTTTTATTTTTTAATGTCAAAGTTGCTACGGTTTTTAGCACACAAAAAAAAATAAAAAATATTACATTTATTTAAAAGAAAGGATAAGAAAAAAAAGGAAAAACTCATTCATTTACAGTTGCACGCACTTACACACTTAATTTACAGAAGACCCCTAAAAATTTGCTTCATTATATTCATTTTTATTTTTTTAATTTTATTTCTCAGTTATTTGTACGTTTCCTTTACAATTTCAATGTAGTACATGCAATAATGCGTGTGTAATTCATTTTATTTCTCTCTCTCTCTCTCCCCCTCTCCTCACTCTCTCGTACTAAACCTTACTCGGCTCTACTCTTTTTTTTCTCCTGTGTTTTAATGTCAAGGCATCGCAAGCAACTCAAAGTTGTTCAATGCTCGTAACACTAATTGTATGTATGTGTGGGAGAATGTGTGCTTGTGAGTATTATTGTTGTGGTGTGTGTGTATATAATTGTTATGTTAATACGTAAGCATGTGTGTGTGTGCGGCTTTATGCGTGTGCTTTTAGGTGTATAATCATGAAACAAGTTTCAGTATTTTTCTCTTTACATACTTAAGCTTTATTTATTTATTTATTTATAACATATTTTCTTCTCTCTCCCTCCCTCTCTTTCTCCTCTTCTCTCTCTCTCTCTCTCTCCCCGGCACGCCACGCTCATTTTGTGTGTGTTTCTTATTTTCATAATATTTCATTTACGCGTCAATAGTTGTTGTAAATGGCATTTATTGTTAATGCTGGCGTATGAGTATGCATGCGTATGAGTATTACACTCTCGTACCTCTACATGGCTTTCCTTTCCATGTGTTGTTCTCATGTATTCGAGCCAGTAATAGTATATAGTTGTTGTAGTGGTAGTTGTAGTTGTAGTTATAGTTGTTGTTATCAAACATTAAATGTTAATCATTATATTTAATGCTAATGAATTGTACCCATTGCTTATGTATGTACATACATACATACGTATACATGTAGGTGTGACCTTCAGGTATTCATTCATTCACTTCTTATTCTCTACCGTTATTGTATTTCATGTTTCTCACAGAATATCGTCACTGTTTTTGGTTGGAAAATTTTAATTAAAATTTCCTTCTGTTTTTTTTTTTAGTGACTTCTCCTTAAGCAGCCAACGAAATTAATTTAAATTATCCCTTCAATGCTATTAAGAGATTTTTTTTTCAATTATTGTTGCATATTTTAGGGCGCATAATTATTTTAAAAGTGGTTTTTTAAATGAATTTAAAGTGATTCTAAAGCAAAAGTGTTAAATTGAATTAATTATGAAGGCATATCATGCGAATCTTTAATTTTTGAAACTTAAGTTTTTTTTTACATGTAGAAAGTAGTAATTCTCTGGCAACGCTGTGAAGGTCAACTATTGAATGTATTTGCACACAAGCGTTATTAACCATTATAATCCTTTACAAACCACTTATGTAAAGCGTCTTTTTAACAATAGATTTAAGCAATTTAGTTACCCTCAGAGTTTTTTACATAAAATCGTTAAAAGAAATTTTTTTTGTCAAGTAAGCCAACTTGTAGCCACGACATTGTTGGTTGAGACTATTCTGTCAACATACATACATACATAATTGGTCATTACAACCCTTCAGTCAGGATTACGACCTAGTTTCTCACACCACTTATGTTGTGTGTGTTAATTTTTTATACATGAGTGGCGGGACCTACAGTTTAAAGTCGACTCCGAACGACATATTTTTGAGAAACTTTTCATGGCAATTTTATTTAATCTCAGAGTTTTTGCCAGAAATCTGCTAAGAAAAGTCGCCGAAAAATACTTTTTGTATTTTGTTTTGATGTCTAGCCTTTGGCTCGAACCCCGGCTTTACTTCTAATAAGCCAACACACTACCTACAAGACTACGACTATTCTGTCAACAATTCATACATTTTTCCTGATTTAAGATAGCTATAGTCTAGTAGATAGTGTGTTGGCATATTAGACGAGAGTCCAAGGTCCCTGATTCAGAAAACCGGAACAAAACTAACTCTCAGTAGGCTTCTGGCAAAAACTGTGAGAGTGAATATAATTGCCAAAAAAAGTTTCTCCAAACCCTATAGTTCGGATTGCTCGTTAAACTGTAGGCCTTGCCACTTATGGATTTTATTAACATTCACAAAATGGTAGTGTAAGAAGATAACTTGCATATTTAAAACTCAGCTTTGATAACATTTTTTTATCACAGAAACGTTGTTCATTTTTTCACCTTTTTTCTGGTAAACCTTGAAAGCACTGAAGTTGTTAAAAGAATTTAATTGAATTGAAATTTGGCAACGTTTCACTTTCAAAATTTAATAATTATTAGCATAAAAACTTTTGTTTTAAAAATGGTTGCTTACACATACATTCGGTCCCTCTTGAAATCTCTTAAAATATTCTCAGAAGTTCCAAAACGTAGGGTAGACATTTTAAAAAGAAATTTGTTAGCGCGTCTTCTCTCTGAAAACAATTCTGACTTTCTAAAATTGGAAACTTTATTTTCATCTTTATTCACGTTCCAGTTTAGGTAAAAGAAATCTGCAGCTAAAGTTTATTACCAAGTTTTATAAATTTTTCAGAAATGAAATTTGGCAACGTCTCATTTTTTTAAACGTTTAGAACTACTTTTAAAATTAGAAACTTTAATCTGAACTTTTTTAATACCCAACTTCCGGTTAATAAAAATCTTTTAAATGCTGAAATTGTATTGAAAATTCTTTGAAATATTTTAGTAATGAAATTTGGCAACATCTTGTTTTTATAATTTGAAGCAGTATTGTGAAATTGTTTTCTAGGACAGGAATTTGTTTGTTTAACTAATCGAAAGACCACAAAAAAATTCTTTGAAGTATTTAAGTTTAGTTTAAAATTTTCAACATGAAATTTGGCAACAAGGCATTTTTAAAATGCGAAACATTTTTATCGTGTTTTTAACAGAAAATATTTTTCAATATGAAATAAATTTAACAATATAGCAGAGAATTACTTATGAATTCCTCTTTATTTAAATATTTTTAATATAAAAACCATAAAAAACTGTATTTAAAACACTTAAACTTAAATAGAGAGTGACTTAAAACTACCTTTCCTCATTCATTTGAAATTCTGGCCATCATAGTACAAAGAACAACTGGTTATAAAACGAACATTTTTCGGTTCTTCCATTTCGATTTCTAAAGGCTCTTCATGGCATATTAAGCCGGGCTTTCTTCTAGGCTTAGGATTCTCATACATAACGGTATCGGGCATTAAGACACGTGATTCACGAGGGTTATCTCTGCCCTGAGTAGTAGTGGGATTATAGACCGAGGGATTCTGATGGCTTCTGGTGTTTGGAGACCATAAGTGCTCATGTCCATTGGTTTTAGGTTCTTGACGATGACACCAACATTGTTTGATGATGAAATACAGCAGACAATAGGCCAGCAATAGAATGACAGCGAATAGTAAGGCAAACCAAATGCTGCCGATAAATAGATCGGGTTTCACCACAAACCAAATCAGCGGAAAGAACACAAACCAATACAGGCAGAATACGATCAATTGCGTGCATTGATACCGTGTAAACTTGGTCATCTTTAAAGCGATTTAGAGCGTTACAAAGGAATTATTTTTTTTCGTTTTTTTCGTTTTCTTTTATAATTTTTGTTGTTTTATTTATAATTTGTTTTTAATGTTGATTTCACGAGGTTTGAATAAAAACTAAAGACTGACTGATTAAAATTTATTTTTGTTTAAGGAAAATATAGAACAACACAGTGTAAGCAGCATAATAAGTAAGTGCTGATGACGATTGTGCTCGTGGTCATTATTACTTTGTGGTTTTGAAATTTTTTAAAACATTTTTTTATTTTGAATTTTTATTTTTGTTTCTTAAACTTGCATTCTCCATACAATTACTGCTGAAGCTTTCGTTTGGTTTAACCTTGACATGAGATTGTTTCTTCTGATAAGTTCACAACGTTACTCAGATTGCTGCTCTGGCAGACCCTTTAATGGCTTGAGTTAAATAAAATAAAAACAAATACTCTCACAATTTCATTGAATTTATTTTAAAATCAACCACGGTTTTAACGATAAGAAACAACGTTTTCAGTACATTTGAAATACAAAAACAAAAAATTGTTTTTTTTTTTTTTTTTGAAGGAATTTCTCATATCTTTGTATTTCCCATATTTAAAGGGGGGGGAAAAAACCAAAATATTTATCGTGGTGGATTTTATTCAAAGGAATTTTAAGTAATTCAAGCAATACATTGTGTAACAACTTTAGAATTTAAATTAAAAAGAAATACAAAAAAAAAACATTTATTTCACAAGTTTTTCAAATTGAATCTTACAACACGATTTTTTAATTTGATTTAAAATTTTTAAACTGTAAACCAACAAAACCTAACAGAAAATTAAACAAAATTTTGTTTTTTCTCTCTCTTCAATTAAATCTCCAAATATTTTTAACAGAAATGTGGCAACATGGCATAAAAATTTTATTGTAAACGGCATAGCAAAAGCCCTGTTGCTTTTTTCGGCTACAACGAAAAGCCTGTGGGCATGTGCCCGCAGTTTACTCTTCTTCCTCGACTCTACGGCTCTTGTAGAAGTTCTAGGACAGCTTATCAAGGTCAATGCATCCTGCGTGAGAACACCGAACGCAATATCTAGGAAAAACTACAGCAAATATGCCAAGCAAAGTCACCGCAGTCTAGTAGGTAGCGTACTGGCTTATTAGACACGAGCCCGTGGTTCAAACTCCGACTTCAAAGACAATGAAACACGAAAACAAATTTTTTTGAGACTTTCTCTCAGCAGTGATCTGGTAAAAACTGTGAGATTAAAATCAAATTGTTATGAAAAGCTTCTTAAAAATCTATCGTTTGGAATCGACCTGAAGGCGTAGGTCCCGCCACTCACGGACAAAATTAACACACACAACATGGTTGGCGGGAGTTTCTTAGCTGTAATCCTGTCTAAAGGGTTATAATGACCAACTAAGTAAGTAAGTAAACGTTAAATTACAACAACAAAACTACATAGAGAAACTATGAAAACCAGAAAACACAGAAATTACAACAACAAATCAACAGTACGTTCTAGAAGTTGCCAAACGGAAATTAAATGAAGCGTAAATAGCAAAACCGGTAACATTTCTAGGGCAGTTGCAGTACAATTAATAAACAAAAGCCGCTACAGGCAGGGGAATCATGTAACTCAACGCACTTTACAAACGTGTTACCATTATCTTCCAAAAAAACTCAACTGACAGTATTGCCAGATAAATCTTCTACTGCAACGAGCAGGATAAGCTATGAAGGCAGGATAGGTTAGGTTAGGTCGCAGTGGTAGCTCTGTTATCACAAAGCTCACTTGAGCACGCATAGCGGCCCGTTGTGATGCCACGGGTGAACGCAGTCCCTGTACTAACCAAGTTCCACCAAAATCAGGGCAATGGAAGAAGTTGGTCAGCGTAAGGGCTGCACAACAAAAGCACGACTACCCCGCACTGGAAAACCAGCCAGAAAGTTTGATGAACGAAGCTATATCCTTGATGGCAATAGATGATAGCTCCGTTAGGCTAACAAGGAATGGGGAGCCAAATAACATATATCTAGACATAGCAAGAGACGGGCACTGGCAAAGAGAGTGAACAACAGTCTCCTCTTCCTCAGTGGACCTGCATCCACGGCAGAAGTCGTTGAAAGGGGCCTCATTCTTTCCGCGTGTCTACCCATGAAGCAATGACCTGTAAGCACGGCCACTGTGGTCGAGATGACATCACGACCAAGACCAAGTAATCGGTTGGTACGTCTTCTATCTATTTTGGGTCAGGTGAGTCTAGCGGTAGAGCAGGACTCCTCGTTGACTCAGGATAGGTTGGCAAGTGGCATACCCAATTCAACAGAAGAGGATTCCGGAAGGAGCGCACCAGCTCTGGCGAGCTTGTCGGCATTACAGTTTCCCGGGTAGAGCAGGACGCCTCATTTACCCAGGATAGGTTGGCAAGTGGCATACCCAATTCAACAGAAGAGGATTCCGGAAGGAGCGCACCAGCTCTGGCGAGTTTGTCGGCATTACAGTTTCCCGGGTAGAGCAGGACTCCTCGTTGATCCAGGATAGGTTGGCAAGTGGCATACATACCCAATTTAACAGAAGAGGATTCCGGAAGGAGCGCACCAGCTCTGGCGAGCTTGTCGGCATTACAGTTTCCCGGGTAGAGCAGGAATCCTCATTTATCCAGGATAGGTTGGCAAGTGGCATACCCAATTCAACAGAAGAGGATTCCGGAAGGAGCGCACCAGCTCTGGCGAGCTTGTCGGCATTACAGTTTCCCGGGTAGAGCAGGACGCCTCATTTACCCAGGATAGGTTGACAAGTGGCATACCCAATTTAACAGAAGAGGATTCCGGAAGGAGCGCACCAGCTCTGGCGAGCTTGTCGGCATTACAGTTTCCCGGGTAGAGCAGGAATCCTCATTTATCCAGGATAGGTTGGCAAGTGGCATACCCAATTCAACAGAAGAGGATTCCGGAAGGAGCGCACCAGCTCTGGCGAGCTACAGTTTCCCGGAATTTCACTGTGCCCGGGGACCCACACCAGAGAGAGACTGGTGAAGCGCCCCGAGAGAAGGTCGAGACAGCGGCAACATTCCCTAACGATCCTAGAGCTAATTAAGAAACCCGATAGAGATCTTATCGCGGCCTGACTATCAGAAAAGATCGAGAAAAGATCGAGAGTGAAAGGAGCATCGTTGACGAGGAGCGGCCCGGTAAATTGCCATCACCTCCACCTGAAACACACTGCAGTAGTCCGGCAGACGGAGAGAAATATTTAGTTCCAGTTTCCCAGAGTAGACACCGCTTCCAACCCCATTATCGAGTTTAGAGCCGTCGGTATATATATCCAGGACTTCTGGGGGGACGACCGTATTAGGATTCCAGTCATCCCTACTTGGAATCAGAGAATGGAAACATCTGTCAAGACAATATTCAGCAGCGGAATAGTCCATGTTGACAGGCCTCACTGAATCAACCTCCAGAATAGTGGAGTGACCAGAAGGTACAATGTGCCAACGAGAGAGAGGATGGCAGGATGGAAGCAAATAAATTATTATTCAATAAACCGGGATAAATTGAAATTAAAATATGGTTGGTTGGTGGTTAAATGTTAAAAGAATTTCAAAGAAAAGTTTCGAATTCCTAGGACTTAAAGAGCTGATTGTGTAATCAATTTTTTTTTTCATTTTTAATTTAAATTTCATAGAGTTTGTTATGCCCAGCAATGCATGAGAACGAAGAATACCACAAAAAATATCTTTATGCACAGTTTTATTTCAAGAATTTCTTCATCATTTTATTTAAAATCTTTTTCAATTGCAAGAGAGGGGGGTCTTGTCAGTTTTGGTTTCTGGCTTCAATTTTCTGTTTTTTCTTCCTTTTCGGTGTGTATAAAAATTCGGAAATTCTGAATTCATTTTTCGTTGTCTCTTTTAGTTTAAATTGCATTTCAATTGTTGTTGTTTTTGTTGCTTTAAATTTTCGAGTATTTTACAGCAACATACATACAACACAGTGATTGGATGGTTTTTGTTGGTGTTGTTGTTAGTTTTTATTTTATTTTATTTTTTTGATACAATTTTTTTGTTTTTTCGTTCGTAAATATTTACAATGTGACTTTAGTATGTCAACTATAACATTTCATTGGTGAAAATTTGTATTCGTAACTGAGTTTGTGTCAGGACTTCTGTGTTTCGGCTTCATCTCCTTGCATTACGACAATAACGAGCAAAAGTTTTATTGTATTTCGTTTCGTCGAGAGTTTTCATTGCGAATTGCTATGCCAGTGCATTATTATAAAATAACTGACAGTGGCGTAGTTTATGTTTTTTTTTCTTTCTTCAATTGCTTACAGGCATTAAAGGTTTCTTGCTCTCCTTATTGTAACACAGAAAATATTTTTTCAGGCGCAGCTGCTTATTTCATTTCAACAAACGTTTACAAGAGTCATCATAAGTTGCATTTTGTAGTACTTTGTGTTGCAATGCAGTTGTACGAGAATATTTTCTTCTTTTTTTTCGATAACGGAAGTCAGTTAACATTTAAAGAAATCCCCTTAAACTATTTTCTGCACATATTTAAAGGAAGGCTGACTGGCTGGCTATAAAAGGATTTTTTTATGTCCTTAAGGATATTTATTAAGGAAGAAAGAATATAAAGCAATACACTGCTGCATATATTTAGGGTTAAAACGGTAAAAACATTTTTAAATACACGCTCCATTTGAAATTGTCCTTAAGGACTTTCAATTTATTTAAGTATACAGCCCAAGTAAATAATAATGATAAGGAATTAATTTTTAATTTCTTTTTTACGTTTAAGGTACACTACAGCCAGCACTTAAAATTTAAAAATGAAAGGAAGACCTCAGCATAAAATTTTGAAGGATTAGCTACATGGGTAGATCAATAAGTATATGACTCTTTTTGGTTTGTAAAAGGTGTTTTTTATAGAGGTATAGAACTTTAAGTTGGCATTAATTTTCAAGATGGCGACCGATTTAACAGCTGTCAAGTGATTTATTCTCAGTTTGGTTTGGCAATTCATCATGAATAGACTCATGCCTGAACAACGCTTGCAAATAGTGCAATTTTATTTCGAAAATAATGGTTCTGTGCGGAAAACGTATCGTGCACTACGTCCATTTTATCGTCGACAAAATCGTCCATCAGAGCAGTTAATTCGATTAACCATGGAACGTTTTCGCACCACGTTTACTCTTATTGATAACACGCATCCCCAGAGACGCTGTACGGTACGTACAGAAGAAGCTATTGCTGCTGTAGAGCGTAGCATTGAGGAAGACCCGAATGAGTCCATCCGCCATCGAGCACAGGAATTGGATCTGAGTCCATCCACTTTATGGAAGATTTTGCGGAAGGATCTTGGTTTGCGTGCTTACAAAATGCTTATGGGCTGGTGGAATCATTGGTCCGTACTTTTTCAAAAACGATGGTGGCCAGAACGTTACAGTCAATGGTGATCGGTATAACCATGATGTCCAGGAGATGTGGTTTCAACAAGACGGCTCAACATGTCACACAGGTCGTGCCACAATAGATTTATTGAAAGACACGTTTGGTGACCGCCTAATTTCACGTTTTGGACCTGTGAATTGGCCTCCAAGATCTTGTGATTTAACACCGCTAAGCCACAAACGCTTGACCATTTGGAAGACAACATTCGCCGTATTATTGCCGACATACGGCCACAAATTTTGGAAAAAGTCATCGAAAATGGACGTCCAGATTGGACTACATCCGCGCCAGGTGTGGCGGTCATATGCCAGAAATCATATTTAAAATGTAATGCCACAAGATTATCTTTTCGGATAAATAAAATTCATGTCAATCGAATAATCCATCGTTGTTTTATTGCAACTTAAAGTTCTATACCTCTATAAAAAACACCCTTTATTTGAAGGGGTCTGACACGATGTAATTTTGTTGAACCCTTTTGGCTGCATTCTCCCGATTTATAATGAACTTCAGCAGAGATCACACTCTGTGTTATGTTAGAGATGGGATTCTATCAGATGAGTAGAGACTATCAATATAAAAGCGTCATAGATTTTATATAGACTGCATAGCATGTGGCCAAAAGCAGTCTTATTTAAGTGACCTGTACTGTATATTCGACTACAACTGTTTGAAAGCAAAAAGCAGCCTTTCACTTACTTAAACTAGTATTTAGTGATGGTCACTCAAAATACTACAAAAGAAAGCCGAAAACAAAAATTTCAAATACTCACAGCAATAGTACACAACAATAACAAAAACATAGACAGCCATACTTGCAGAAGAAGAAGAGGAAGAAGAAAATAATATTAATGTTGTATAATTTGTTTTTGTTGTTATTATTATTTATACTGTAGAGCTGTGTTTACTGGTTATACACTCTCCCATACACAAAAACAAATGTATTGTTCAGAGTATACATATTTCTTTTGGTTTATTTTCTCTCTCTCTCTCTCTCTTCTGCTGCTATCTACGCTTTCTATGTATGAAGAAAGACATTCTCTGGAGAATATTTTCGTTTCTTTACGTTTTTTTCCTCATTTCTCAAAACAATGGTATGCGGTTAACGTATGTATGTGTATATAGAAATGTTTCTACACTCATAAGATTGTATGTGTAGATGTATAAAAGCCTGCAGGAGTTAAGTGAAGAATAAAATTGCGTTTGTGTATGTGAGTTTTTTTCTTCTTCTTCTTCTTATAATTTTGGCATTTATTCAGGCATGACAATAAAATACCAAAAACAAAAAAAACAATAATAAAAACCATTAAAATTCAAAGACTGTTTTTGACTTGACTCCCTCTCTCCCTCTCCCTCACTCTCTCTCTTAATTTCTTTCTCTACATCTATTTGGTGGACATGCTGTTGTTATTGCTTTTTGTGAGCAAGTGTTTCAGTGTGAGTAGAGAAGTAACGTAAAGAAATTCTTTAAGAATTTAAAGAGAAAATTTATTCACAGAACACACACCTACACATGCACTGCTGTATATAACAATAACGACAATAACGATAAATGAATTGCTGCCTACTTTAAGGAGTTTGTTAAACAAAAATTAAGTTTTTCTTAACGTTTTCTTATGTTTTTTTATGTTTTTAATGTTGAATTGCTTATTTCAATCCGAAATTGATGGCTCTAGAGCTCGAGGAAAACAAGCCTTGCTTATCACCGTAGTCTACTAGATAGTGTGTTGGCTTATTAGACACGAGCCCTTGGTTCAAACCTCAGCTCAGACATTTCGAAAAAAACGAAACACGAAACAACATGAAAAGCTTCTCAAAAACTGGTTGTTATTACATTTCAGAAGAAATTTGTGTTTTGTTATCGATAGAAAATTTAATAAGTTATCGATTTTTTGATCGATATATCTTTATCAATTTTGGTTTTTTTTTAATTTCTAAAGAAATTTGTGTTTTGTTATCGATAGAAAATTCATTGAGTTATCGATTTTTTATCGATTTTCATTTTTGAATTTGCGTTTGTCGTCATTATTTGTAAAGAAATCTCTTTTTCGTTTTATAAAAATAAGTGCGCTGTTATCGATAGAAACTTTATTAAGTTATCGATTTGAAATAAATTCCCAAAAAAAATTTAATACGAATTATTTCCGTGGATTGTTATCGGTAATTAAATAGTAAATATGAAATAAAGCATACGTATAGACTTTCGTGGATTATATAAATATTTTCAACTGTTATCGATAATTAAATATGAAATATAAAATAAAGTATGCACGTGCAGACATAAGGAATTTTTATAGAATTTTTATTAAATATATGTTCCGACTGTTTTTAAATAGAATTTTATTCATTGCATACTTTGCGGTGTAGCATTATCCTGTTAACGTATCCTGATATTGTTTCGTATTCTTATGCTTAAGCCGCAAAAGTTATTTATCGGTTTTCTTGTTTATTTGCCGAGGTTTGAAGTGCCAAATATTTTGTGGTTTTCCTACACTTAGTCTCTCCCCCATCCTACTATGCAAAGCAGTTTGAAACATATTTTATTTATATTTCAACAATTTCCCAAAGGATTAATGCCGTTATTTTCGTTTTTCTGAAAGAGGGAGGGCATGAAGGAGATGTGATAACTTTTCCTTGCTTATTACATATTCCTGTTGTTGTTGTACTTTGTACCCTTCTTAAGGCTGATGTTGAGCCATAAATGGAAATTTATTACAGGAAAACATATTATATGGGAATAGAATGTTTTTGTTACACCCCAAACACCTCCCACCACCACCCAGCCATCTGGTGCAGAGAATGGTTTTGGAATTTTAATTTAAAATTCGAAAATATGGAGATTCTTGTGACATTTTAAGTTCCTGAAGTTATAAATGGAATTGTAATCTGATGATGGAAAGTTTAGTTAAAGTTTAGTAGACTGGAAACTGATATGGTTACAGTTTTATGTTGTTAAACCAAACTTTTTGTGGTCCTAAGGGGACCAGTTGTCGTTATTTGGATTGTGCTTTTGTGCAAAGTTCTGAATAAACTTGAACTGCCATTGAGAAAAGTGAATATGATTGGCTAACATATCAGCGACTGGATTATCTCCATTGATCACATGATTAAGAATTACCGGCAAAGTAACAGTGATTCTGTCCCATTTAGAGATGCCTGGTATTTTGAAACTAGAATTGACGTTCCACACAAAGCCTTCAACTCTCCTTAATTGTACACAAGTATACGACGCCTGATGCAATCCTTATGTCCATTCCATTTTCGTTAAGGATATGCAATGTTTTCATACGCAAGAACCAAATGTACATTCCGTTATGTCACATTAACGTTTTTCTAATTTTGTCTTAAGAAAACACATGAAAATTTTAATGCAAATGTAACATAAGACAGCAATTGCAGTCAAAAACAACAATAAATAAGCAATGAAAACAACTCTCCCTCTGCCTCTTTTTCTCTGAATGAAAACAACAATACAAAAAAATTTTGTTGGTAACTACTGTTAGTAGTAAAGAAAGCAGTAGCAATAGCAGCCGAATTGGTACATGAGGAGTAAGTTCATACACAAGCTTTTACCAGACGATAAGTACACACACACACACACCTCTCTCTGTGTGTATGTTACTCATAAAACAAATTGTTATTGCTTTAAACAGCACACATAATAACAACATTAGTTCATGATTGTTTATAAGTAAGAGAACAAAGAGAAACGAAAACAAAAACAAAACTAACGGAATTGTATTCTTAAATGCATGATGGCGCATGCATGCAAGTGTATGCTATACAGGTAGTAAAATACTTCCTTAAAAACTGCTTCGGTAAAGAGACTTTTGTTCGTGCCTATAGCACAATGGAAACAAGATTCGTATTTTATTAGAGACACACACTCGGCATTCTTGTAAGCATAAGTACGAGGTCTTACAAGTAGTGAGAAATACATCACACAGCTACACACTCGCTAGTTTACATATGCATGAGTAAAGAACACAATACAAAACATGTGTATTTTAAAATGCAACCTGAAAGCCAAGGAACCTATTAAACAATGAATGGCAGAGCGCTTACGTAGGACAAATTTTTTATAGTTTCTTAAATGTGTGTGTGTGCGTGTGTGCTTCTCATTTAGTTTTTCTTTTGTATTGCTGTTGCAGTTGTTGTTTCTTTAAGACTCTCTGTTTTAAAGTTTTGTTTTATTATAGAAAATGATTGTCTATGTATGTGTGTCTGTGGATTTATACAAGTGCGTGTGTTCTTCGCACAAATAAAACAAACAACAACAAAAAACAACTTTAAGACAAAATACGTGTACAAGTTGCCATTTCTATTTCCATTTAAATTTCCTCGTTTTTTTTTCTTCCTTAATTTCTTATTGTTGTTATTGTTGTAAAGTATAGTTTGTCTTGCCTCTTGTGAAACTAAAAATCTTCCAATCTATTATTGCAGTTCGTATTGTTGTTGTTGTTGTTGTTCTTTAAAAAGGTGGGCGTTCAATTAATTTTTATTTTATTTTCTTGTTTCCTTTTCTTTCGTTTATATTGTATGGGTTCGTATAGGTATGTATGTATGTGTGTGTTTGTGTGTGCTTTTTCTCTCATTTAATTTTCTTCATCATAATTATAATGACAATTTGTCAACGTCGACAAAATATTTAAAAGTATAAAACAACAATTGCAACTACAACAACAACATTTGTTAACAAATTTGTTGTAGTGTCGTTGTGCATTTGCTTTGCCGTTTTAAAAACATTTTTATTGCAGGTGAAGGACTTTGATGACACGAATAAATAGAAGAGGCTTTAACAAGATGAGTCTCTTGTTGTCCAACAAAAAAAAAAACTAAAAACAATTTCAATTATTTTGAAATACAATGTTTTTTTTAGTATATATAGGCTACAGCAATACATTTTAAAAGTTTATCAGGGCATCATATCTAAATTTAATACAACTGACTATGTATTGGTTATCGATAATTTTTTGTTTATTGTTTAACATATTTTCCTATATTTTACTGTAATCAATTTTAAACGATTTTTAAAAAATAAAATAGACGATATAGAAGATTTCTTAAAAATCGATAACTATTGTTATCGATAATTTAGAAAAACTGAAAAATGTTTCCTTTTTCTATACCGTACACTAAATAATTCTAATCGATTTCTAAAGAAATTAAAAGGTCTTCGGAAAGAACATCCAATGCTTTATTTATCGATCATATAAAAAATTAAAAGAAAATTTTGATTTTTTTTTCATATTGTGAACAAATGCAGTAGATTTCTAAAGAAATTTAATATTTATCAGCATTCTTCAAAAAATGAAAAGCGAAAACAAGTGTTATCGATAATTTTTGTATTAAAAAGCCTGTATTTTTAGTCTATGTGTGTTGGCTTTAGACGTGAAGCCACAGACATCTGGAACCAACCGAAATATGAAAAAATACTTCTTTGAAGTCTTCCTTTCTCTGTAATCTCCTGACAAAAACTCTAAATTGTCATGAACAATTACTCACAAATCTGTCGTTTGTAATCGACTTTAAACTGTAGGCCCCGCTACTTATGGATAAAATTAACACACACAACACGGGTGGTGTGAGAATCTTGATTGTAAGCCTGACTGAAAGGTTGTAATTTTTTAAATTATTTTCGAATGTTTTTCAAAAATTGCAAAAGAAATCTGTTCTGATTGCTTCAATTTCAAAAATACTTCAATAAATTTTTAAATACATATCTACACAATATGTGTGTATGAATTCTGTTTAAATAAATGAACTAAAAAAAACATTTAAAATAATTAACTATGCGAGTACCAACATGGCTAAATAAATTTAAAAAAAAAACGAAAAACAAACAAATAATCTGTACACGGGGCTTTTAATTAAAAGACATGCAAAGTTCAACGGCAAAAAGTGCAATTTGTTGTTAAAAAACCATAAAAAATAAATTAAAGACATTGAATTAAAATAAAATTAAATTAAATCAAATAATAAATAAATAAAGAATAAATAAACAAACAAAAAAGAGTTAAAAATTTTATACATTTTTTTTTTGTTAAAAGAAGTCTTCTATACAATAAGCCAACCAATTCAGGCCAATTAGTGATTTGCCAACGAAAAACAAAACACAACTCAACTCAAAACATTTATTAATTGAAACCAAAAAAAAAAAATTGAAAAAGGAAAAGAAATATAAGAAATTAATAAAAATTTAAATAAAATACTGGCAATATTTTTTTTACTTTTTTCTCTTGAATATCCTTTTTTTTTTTTGTTAAAATTAATTTTGCAAAAGGATATTTTTCATTTGTTTTGTTATCTGAATTGTTATCGAATTAAGTGAATTAAATTTTTTTCTTTTTTTAAAAATTTAAATTTTTTTGTGTAAAATTTTTTGAAAAAAATTTTTTTTTTGAAGAATTTTGAATGTCTGTCTGTTTGTCATTCATATCTGGCAGTTTTAATTATTTTTTTTTTTAATTTTTTCGGTTTTTTTTAGCAAAAAAACTTCCCAACTACTTACTGCTGGCATAAGCTGATCTGTACTTCGGACGCGAGTCACCTTGTTTTTCGTAATCACCCGTTTGACGCACGTCTCCACCTCCACGTTCCACTTCATGAAGGTCACATAGGCACAGTAGATGGAGAACAGGATCAACGCCTCCCACCAGTAAATCAAATTATCCCGAAAGAAGTAAATCAATACCAGCAGGCTGATGCTATAGAATGTACAATCGCGAAACAGTGGCCACCACGTCAGCGTTAACACGGTTTTCGAGAACAGCGCACACATACCGATCACGAACAGAATGTTGAAAACGGCCGAACCGACAATTGTACCGATGCCAACATCATCGAATGATACAAATACGCCAATAACACTGGTGAACAATTCGGGCGCACTGCCACCAGCGGCCATAAACGTGGCGCCGGCAACATCATCTGTAATGCCCAGTTTTTCGATGATCACATCCAGGGAAGGCACAAAGAATTCATCGCATACGATGGCCAAGGCTACGAACATGTATATCACACCGATTATATGGCAGACAACAGCACCATTTTCGAGTTGCTCTTTGGTAAAGAGATCTTTCGGGAAGAGCGGCGTTTTAATGACGGTTGTATTATCATAACTGGTTTCTGAAAGAAAGAGAACAAAAAAACGAAATACAGTTTAAGTACAAAAATATAGATCTTTTTAGAAAAAAAAAAAAGTACTTTTAAAAAGTACTTAAAACAGAATTTCTTATCAACATTAATTACCAAGCAATGTGTAAATAAATCCCTTCGAAAAAAATACTTTTTTTTAAAAAAAGTCCCAAAGTTATAATCACAAATAAAGGAGTACGTTTTAACTATTTCTAGTAATCAAAGAGTACTCTTAAAACTTAGTTTAAAAGAGAACTTTATGTAGGTACTTTTGTAAGTATGCAAAGTCAATGGAGGTGGCCCTGTAAGACCCATTGTAATAATCCATATTCTCCCTAGCCTTAGAACCATTTGAAGCCAATGCTTATATAGCAAATGCCTTGGGACGTTTTTTTCCTCTGACATAAATCAAACAGATCTTTGTAAAGGGTGTTTTTTATAGAGGTATAGAACTTTAAGTTGGCATTACTTTTCAAGATGGCGATCGATTTAACAGCTGTCAAGTGATTTATTCTCAGTTTGGTTTGGCAATTCATCATGAATAGACTCACGCCTGAACAACGCTTGCAAATATTGCAATTTTATTTCGAAAATAATGGTTCTGTGCGGAAAACGTATCGCGCACTACGGCCATTTTATCGTCGACAAAATCGTCCATCAGAGCAGTTAATTCGATTAACCATGGAACGTTTTCGCACCACGTTTACTCTTATTGATAACTCGCATCCCCAGAGATGCTGTACGGTGCGTACAGAAGAAGCTATTGCTGCTGTAGAGCGTAGCATTGAGGAAGACCCGAATGAGTCCATCCGCCATCGAGCACAGGAATTGGATCTGTGTCCATCCACTTTATGGAAGATTTTGCGGAAGGATCTTGGTTTGCGTGCTTACAAAATCCAACTCGTGCAAGATTTGAAGCCAAACGATCATCAAGTAAGGCGTAGATTCGTCGAATTGGCCCAAAACGAGATTACCGTTGTTCCCGATTTTCATAAGCGAATTTTGTTTAGCGATGAAGCGCACTTCTGGTTGAATGGCTACGTCAACAAACAAAACTGCCGCATTTGGAGTGAAGATAATCCTCAAGTGTATGTGGAAACACCGTTACATCCAGAAAAACTGACTGTTTGGTGCGCTTTATGGGCTGGTGGAATCATTGGTTCGTACTTTTTCAAAAACGATGGTGGCCAGAACGTTACAGTCAATGGTGATCGGTATAGAGCCATGATTACAAACTTTTTCATTCCTGAATTGAATAACCATGATGTCCAGGAGATGTGGTTTCAACAAGACGGCGCAACATGTCACACAGCTCGTGCCACAATAGATTTATTGAAAGACACGTTTTGTACCTGTGAATTGGCCTCCAAGATCTTGTGATTTAACACCGCTAGACTACTTTCTGTGGGGCTATGTAAAGTCATTGGTCTGTGCGGTAAAGCCACAAACGCTTGACCATTTGGAAGACAACATTCGCCGTATTATTGCCGATATACGGCCACAAATGTTGGAAAAAGTCATCGAAAATTTGACATCCAGATTGGACTACATCCGCGCCAGCCGTGGCGGTCATATGCCAGAAATCATATTTAAAATGTAATGCCACAAGATTATCTTTCGGATAAATAAAATTCATGTCAATCGAATAATCCATCGTTGTTTTATTGCAACTTAAAGTTCTATACCTCTATAAAAACACCCTTTATAAGCCTTATCAGATAGTTATTCTGCCCTATTATTCCCACCACCACTAGGCATCAGTAGATTAAGATGGCCTTATCACTGTAATGACTCATTCTCGGTCTCACTCAGCCTTTTTTCCCCCAACAACACTTTCTTACAAGCATTTACAGGACAAATTTCTATCGAAAATATTTTCCAAGAAATGCACATCATCAAGAGATGCGTCAAGGCCGTTCTATTAAAATAGATTTTCATTGTTATCGATTTTTTTTAAGGAAAATTATCGAAATTTTTTATAATTAAATTATTTTGAATATTTCTTGTTAATTTGCTTGTATTTCAACAAATACGGCGATAACAGCCCAACATTTTTTGTTTATTTTGTTGCTAAACTGATAAGAATTTTTTATTCATTTTTTTTTTTAATATTTATTTTAATCTTTTGCTGTTGCTGTTGTTGTTGTTATGTTTTTGTTTTTAATTAATTGTGTTTATTTAAATAATTATGAATTATATTTTGTTTATGATAAAACAATAAATGTCTGTCCATCTTAAGAGTTTTTATTTGAACTCTGATTGTATGTTAGTACGTATACAGGACGGTACTAAATAGACGTACTTTGCTGTAGAAAAAGTATTTTTAGAATTTAATTTATTGCTCTTCTTTGTTGTTGTTGTTGCTATTGTCGTTTGAAATGCATACAGCAATGGAATTCTAATGAATCACTGTGTAAATTCATAGGAAACAGAGAACTTCAGTTTAAAATTGAACACACATTTTTTTCTGTTTTCAATACAAAATTAATCACTTGAAAGTGGTCTGAGCAGGCCCAGGCGGAAAGGGAAATGCCAGCAATAATGTGTTCATATTCATAAGCGTTGTGTAAATATTTATAATAAATGGGAAAGTCTTTGTCAATAAAGTTATTAAAAACTGATTTAAGATAAAAAGTACTTTTAAAAATTGAAAAAGCAAAAAATGTTTTTGATATCTTAAAACAACGCCAAAAATGGTACTTTATTGACTCTTTAAAAATTGAAAAATTGAAATTATTGAATATTAAAAAGGGTAGTTTTGGTTGGTACCTTTTTTGGTATCTAAAATTAGTACCCAAAATGGTACTTTATATATACTTCTGAAAGTTTAATTCAAAAATATTTCAGAAAGATAAAATTATTGAAATATTAAAAAGGCAAAAATATTTGGTACTTTTTTTGGTATCTTAAAATAGTACCAAAAATGAAACCTTATAGGCTTTCAAAAAATTAATTTAAAATTATTATTTCTAAAAGATAAAATTATAGATATATGAAGGGTATTTTTTTAGTACCTTCAATTAGTACCAAAAATGGTACTTTATATATTTCTGTAAAAGTTTAAATCTGAAATATATTAGGAAGATAAAATTATTGAAAAATTAAAAACAAGAAATAATTGGTGCTTTTTTGGTACCATAAAATAGTACCAAAAAATGTACTATATTGGTTTTTAATAACAACTTTTTTCTTTGATTTAGTCATACCATTCCATATAAATTTTTGGGAAATATTATGTATTTTATTTAGTACATAAAGTACTTTTTTTAAGTACTTTTTAGGTACATATTTTAATTGCTTTTGTTTAAAGTACTTCTTAACATATTATGTTTCTCATTCTGTTTTTCTTTGCCCTGAAGAAGCTTACTAGAGTTATAATGGGTGATTTTTTAAGAGCTATAGGAAAATTTTTCAAAAAAAAACGCAAAATGCAGAAAAATCTATGAAATCTTTATTTGAATCGATAGTACGGTCAATATAATTTAATGTTTGAAGATTATTTCATGCAAATGTTGACCGCGACTGCGTCTCAAATGGTCCATCCGCTTAGTCCAATTTTGGCATACTCTTTCCAACATTTCGGCCGGTATCTCACAAATAAATGCTTCTTACAATGCGTCAATTGAAGCGTGCTTATCTATATAGACATGAGCTTTAACATAGCCCCACAAAAAATAGTCTAAAGGCGTTAAATTGCACGATCTAGGCGGCCAATTGACCGGTCCCGAACGTGAAATAAAATGTTCACCGAACTCGCCTCTCAATAAGTCCATTGTTACGCATGCTGTGTGGCATGTCTTGTTGAAACCACATGTCATGCAAGTCAAACTCTTGCATTTTGGGCAAAAAAAAGTTGGATATCATCTCACGGTAGCGTTCACCATTCACAGTTACATTACGATTCGTAGCATCTTTGAAGAAGTACGGTCCAATGATGCCACCCGCCCATAAACCGCACCAAACTGTGACTTTTTCTGTATGCATTGGTAGCTTTTGCAATGCTTCTGGCTGATCATCACTCCAAAATCGACAATTCTGCTTATTTACGTATCCATTGAGCCAAAAATGAGCTTCGTCGCTGAGCACAATTTTTCGATAAAGAAGTGGATCTTCGGCCAACTTTCCAAGAGTCCATTCACCAAAAATTCTGCATAGCGGTAGGTCGTACGGCTTCAATTCTTGCACCAGCTGGCTGTATTTTGAAAGGCTTCACACCTAAATCCTTCCGCAAAATATTCCACGTTATTGAGTAACAGAGGCCTAATTGCTGCGAACGGCGACGAATCGATAATTGATGGTCATCATTAACACTGGCCGATACAGTTGCGATATTTTCTTCACTCTACGTAAGCGTGTTGGTGGTTTAATGTCCAACAATGTAAATTTGGTGCGAAATTTAGTCACAATAACCCGAATAGCCGCTTCAGTGGATCGATTAAACTGACCATAAAATGGAAGAAGCGCGCGATGAACTTTCTTAACAGAGCCACGCATTTTGATAATAAAATTCAATGATTTGCAAGCGTTGTTCGTTTGTAAGACGATTCATGGTTAAATTAGAGACCAAACTGAAGATGTTTGACAGTGTGAAACAAAACACGTAACGTGCGTGAACTGTTTAAAGCAGCAGTGTTGCAAAAAAGATAATTGCTAAAAAATCACCCGTTAGAAGCGTTTCTTGTTTATTTTGTTCTTTAATTAAAATAAAGCACCAAAACAGGTACGTTATAAATGTTTAAAAAGTATTTTTTTTTTGCACACCAAACAAGCCATTGCATAGCAAAATTTATAGTAATTTCTTAATTTTTAATTGAATTTTCAGATTATTTTTAAAGAACATTTTCAGTTTTCGAAATGGTTCTTTATTTCTATTTTATTTAATTAATTTTCAAATATTTACTTATTTATTTATTTTATTTATTTACTTATATTAATAATTTATTAACATTCTACTCTAAATACTATTCAAAAACCACTCCATGACTTTATTAGCCGACAACCAGTCTGCCTTAATCAACATTTTTTTTAATTGTTTTTTATTTTTTAATTATTTTTTTTTATTTTTTTTATTTGTTTAAACAAAATTCAATTCTAACGAGAATGTGTTAATTTTGTTTTCATGTTTAGAGAAACCAGTTTCAGATTGGTAGTGAATTTTTGCATGAATGAAGTCAAGTTTTTGAGGTTTTTTACTCGTGTGAGTCATTCATTCTTAAGGTTACAAGAGAAACAAAAAAAAAAAATAATAATACAACACAAATATTATTATTTCATATTTAAAGTATTTTATAAAAAAAAACAAAAAACAATTGTAATCGTACAATACCATACACAGCATGCAATACACAATATGCGTAGGGTGTTTTCAAGTACGTATGCTTCAATTGCCAATCTCTTTAATCAATATGAGTTACAGCCACGTCAATAAAACAAATAAGAAAACTTAGGCAGAATTAACTTCCCATAATACCCTACCTGGTAAAAAGTTTGCTTAAGACTACGTAAATAACAACAAATAACGCTTACAAATTGTATTCAATGGCGCCCTACACTAATAGTTTCCAAGTTTTAATTTTCTCGATTTTTTTTGAACAATGAAGTCAAGCGTTTTGAACAATGAAGTCAAGCGAACTATTTTACCAATATATCCATGATCCGTTCCACACAACTAATTGTACCACCCTTTTTAACGTAGGGGTAATAAAATGAATATGATTTAATCGTTACAAATGCCAAACAATTATTCTTCTAAAGTGTTTTAAAGCGATTAACTCACTCACATATGTACATTAGGGGTAATCACAGATGATATTAAAAACAAAATATATGAAAGACATTGAAAATCGAAGGAATTGAAGAGTTAACTTACAACTGCGACCATATGGTCCTTTATACTCTTCCCTTACTTTATAGGGCCATGGATTGGTCGGAAATTTGGAGAGGTAAATTACTACGTTACACAGATGCTATCTGGTCATGGATATTTTAGAAAATATCTGCACAGAATGGGCAAGACCGCCTCTCCTTGCTGTCTTTACGGGGAAGGGGAGATAATTGATGACGCAGAGCACACCGTTTTAGAGTGTGCACGCTGCCAGAGCTATCGCTCTGCACTGACGACGATAGTTGGGACGATCACGGCCGGTAACATTGTCGGGGTTATGATAGCGGGAAGAGAAAATTGGACCTCAGTGGCGAATTACGTGGAGAGGATTCTAAGACTGAAGAAGAGGGATCTTGAGGCTGCGGAACATGTGGGCACGCCGGAATAGATGAAACCGGCACACGTGTCAAGCGAAATTCGAAGCAGGGACCTGGACGAAAGGAATAGTGGAGACACTTAGATGTCTCTTCAACTTTCGACACGCAATCCGGACGCGGATATGAACACGCAGGGGCCAAAAGGGACTCCACTCTGAAGTAATACCACCGTAGTTCCGAAGTGGGCACAACAAGTCCACGAGACGAGGGGGGATTTAGTGGGTGAGGGCCCCACACACGGAGGATGTGACGACTTCCTCTATGGTGCGGTTAGGTACATTTACCCCTCCTCGGCGTAAAAAAAAATACTTTATAGGGTACCCCTATAATGTCTCCTTCAAGCCTATTACGCTAACAAACCTCAGGACGTTGATTGGTGTCTTCCGATGAGTCTTTTTTGCTACAAAATCCTCATTCTAAATTAGTTTACTGAGAGCCTACAGTGCCCTGTCAAAAGATAGGTTAACCCACTTGGCTTGTGAACAGTCATTGCCACTTTATCTTCCCAATCGTTAAGCAGTCATTTGGCCGCATGATCATGTGCGTGCTCATTTTAACCCATTCGCTTCCAAGGACGAGTATACTCGTCTTGGCAGTGCGGGATACCTTGTCAAAGACGAGTATACTCGTCTTGGCAGTGCGGGATACCCTGTCAAAGACGAGTATACTCGTCCTACTTTAAATATATTATAACATGCAGGCTTTTGAATTAGCAAATTTTTTTGCCACAAACATTTCTAAGCGTTGCCAGTTTTCGCAAAGTGTCTCGTTTTGTTCCATTTTCTTTATATTATCCATCTGCGTGATTTATTATTTGTTTTTCTACTACAACGTACGCAAATATGAAAAAGGATTTTGAGTCCTTCTGCCTTCCTATTGCCAACGACGAGTATACTCGTCTTTGGTTTTTTGCTTGTAAATGATTATGTATGATAATATATGTGAAATAACAGGGTTTTGTTAAACAATAACACTCAAAATATAAATGACAATGGGAATGACTTCATATAATTTAGGCTTGGAGCGAATGGGTTAAAAATTCTCAAGTGCTCTGGAACCCAACAGAGTAAAACCTTATTATGTCTATCTAACTGAGTAAGCTTCTTCAGACAGTCTCATGCTACCTTCGGATTAATCTAATATGAGGCAAGTGCTGGAATGGCCGCTTGACTGGCAATCATACATACATACGTAATTAGTCATTACAACTCTTTAGTCAGGATTACAACCAAGTTAATTTTTTATAAATGAGTGGCGGGACCTATAGTTTAAAGTCCACTCCGAACAACAAATTTTTTGAGAAACTTTTCATGGCAATTTTCTTTCCTCTCAGAGTTTTTGCCAGAAACCTCAGCAGAGGTCAGAAGTCGACGATGAAATATTTTTTTCATATTGTTACGCAAATCGAAACGACCTAATATCGTTTAACAACAAAAACGCTAAACAAAAGCCACACGATACAAATACACACTAACACAAGGAATACAATGAACGTGTTGATTATCTAAAGCTGCACACACACATATGTATGACGAACCTGGTTGCGGCTAGTACCAACAACAACATAAAGTAAACCAGCTACGACAAATATGTAATGGACAACATAAGCAAAGTACACAAACAACAATGTACTAGCAATAGAGCTCTCGAGAAGGCGAGATCACGAACCTTCCACTTCAAGAATGTTCGTTAGACTGGTTGTGTCGGACTATAAAAGGGCTGGACAAAGCAAGCAGCAGTCAGTGTTAATTCAGTCAGCCTTGTGTGAAGTTGCGTGTGAACAAAATAAGTCGTGGTTGTAAAGATCTAGCGAATAGTTGTGTGAACTAGTGAATAAAACAGATTATTATTGTTGTATCGTTAGGTTGTATACGGTGGGACACAAAAGTAGTATAAAGAATAAAGAGAGTTTAACTGAAATTAAACGCATATTTGTTTTTACTTTGTTGCAATTAACGAACTCATATTTAAACGTTTTTAAAAAGGTGAAAACGTAACAATTTTCATTTTTTTTTCGTTTTGATGTCTAACCTGGGGTTTGACCAGTGGCCTTACGACTAATAAGCCAACACATTGCCTACTAAACCACGGCGACTTCAATTGGCAATAATAAATACTGACTTATGGCTCTAGAAACTGTCTAGGCCAGCAACCTAGTCCAATTTAATTACAGAACTAAAAGCAGAAAATAATTACTTAATTGGTCATTACAGTCCACAAAATTTAATCAGGACTTTGTTTTGTTCGAGATGTCTGAGCTCTCGTCTAATAAGTCAAAATCCGCACTACTATACTTACAGGCCAGAAGTTAACTCAAAGCGAATGGTTGGATAGTTAATTTCCATGGGTAGACTTAGTAGACGCTGTTTGTTCCCAAAGTGCCTAGAACTTTTGAAATTCAGTTATTTCATAAAATGTTCGATTTGATTTAAATTTAATTTTATTTATTGGATTCCAGTTGTTGTTGTTTTTATCATATTTTTTTTCTTTTTTTGGAAAGTGTTTTATTTAACAATTTTATTCAAAAAAAATCGAAAAAACCATAAGGTTTCTGCCAATAATGCTTTCAAATCATTAAAAATTCTTAAGAAAACCTAAAGAACGAACGTGCCTGGCATTTAAGAAAATTGAAATTCAGAACAAGAAAAAATTAAAAAAACAACATTCTGTCTTTGTTTTATTTATTTTCTTTTTCTAGGTCAACTAATAATAATTCGATTCGATTCGATTCAAAACACATCATCATGGCATAAATGCAGAATGAAAGAATCGATAAGAATCGAAATTGACTGTGAATACCCTTGGTATGGCAGCAATTGAAAGCGATTCAGCTTAGCACCACAACTCAACTTAGCTCAGAATTCAATGTAATTGTGATTCATAATTGAGAGGGTGTTGTTGTTGTTGTTGTTGTTGTTGCTTTATTGAAATCAATTATTAATTAATTCTCATTTTATTTGTTGTTATTATCATTTTAAATTCTATTTTATTTATAAAATATTATTATTGTCTGTATTGTATGTTTATTTTGTTGTTTTTGTTTTACTGATGACTACCAAAGTGTGATTTTATTTGCAAAACATACTCTCCTCTACCAAGGGTTTTTGATTTATTTTTATAAGATTTTTAATTTAAAAAATAAAGAATATCTCTTTATGGCATTGATTGTTATTGTATTTTTGGTCAATACCAGACCAGGTAGCGTTTTTTTGGTTAAGGTCTTCAATTTTAATTTTTTTTTTTCGTTGATCGTTTTGCATAACATTATGGCCAGCATATGAAACGATAAGTTTAAAACGAACGTGCCTAAAATTCAAAATTAAAAAATGAAAATAAAAAAATTCTTCCACCGTCATAAACATTTTTTTTGGAAGCAAATATAAAAAAATTTCACATTAAACACAGGTAAAGGCAGGAGAGCCAAACAAATTGAGGAGATCAATTTCAAAAGAGAAAGAAAAATAAAACAAATTTGAAAATAATGCAAATAAAAATATTTGATAATGCAAAATGCCAAAAAAAAATAACAGATTGAGAAAGGCTGTCAGTACTTTTATACACTTGAGAAACTCCTACAGACTCTAGAATTTTTGACGGTGCAGTGTTGCACAGAGCAGCTTTTTTTATTTAAAAAATTTTAAACTTCTTAAGTCATTTAGATAAGTGCCCTTAGGCATCTGCCTAAGCATAGCTGACTTAGCTCCTAACAATATAATTAATAACAATATATATGATATAACAATCAATTGTTATCGATTTATAATAAGAATTTTGCATTGTTATCGATTTGTTACAAAAAATATTTTATTGTTAACGATTTAACAAGAAAATTTTCATTTGTTATCTATATATTGCGAAAAATTAACGATTGTTACAGACTTTCTGCAAAAATGTTTGATTTCTATCGATTTAAATAAGAATTTATCGATTGTTATCGATTTCCTACGAAGATTTCGATTTATATATACATTATATATAAAATTTTCAATTGTAATCAATTTAAATAGGAATTTTCCAATTGTTATCGGTATTCTACAAATAAAATTTCGATTATTATTGATTTTTAATAGGAATTTTGAAATTGTTATCGAATTGTTAGCGTTTTAAAAAGAAAATTTTCTATTTATTACGAACAAGTTTCGATTGTTATCGATTTCCTACAAAGTTTTCAATTGTAATCGATTTAAATAAGAATTCTCTAACTGTTATCGGTATTCTACAATCAATATTTTAATTTTAAACGATTTTTAATAGGCATTTTGCGATTGTTATCGATTTTCTACAAAAAAATGTTTGAATTCTATCGGTTTAAACAAGAATTTATCGATTGGTATCGATTTACTACGAAGATTTCGATTGTTATAGATTTTATATATAAAATTCTCAATTGTAATCGATTTAAATAGGAATTTTCCAAATGTTGTTGGTATTCTACAAATAAAATTTCGATTATTATTGCTTTTTAATAGGAATTTTGAAAATGTTATCGAATTGTTAGCGTTTTAAAAAGAGAATTTTCTATTTATTACGAACAAGTTTCGATTGTTATCGATTTCCTACAAATTTTTAAATTGTAATCGATTTAAATAAGAATTCTCTAACTGTTATCGGTATTCTACAATCAATATTTTAATTTTAAACGATTTTGAATAGGCATTTTGCGATTGTTATCGATTTTCTACAAAAAAATTTTTGAATTCTATCGCTTTAAACAAGGATTTATCGATTGTTATCGATTTACTACGAAGATTTCGATTGTTGTAGATTTTATATATAAAATTCTCAATTGTAATCGATTTAAATAGGAATTTTCCAATTGTTATTGCTATTCTACAAATAAAATTTCGATTATTATTGATTTTTAATAGGAATTTTGAGATTGTTATCGATTTTCTACAAAAAAATGTTACTTGTTAGCGTTTTAAAAAGAGAATTTTCTATTTATTACGAAAAAGTTTCGATTGTTATCGATTTCCTACAAAATTCTAATTCTGAATTCTATCGATTTAAATAAGAATTTATCGTTTGTTATCGATTTGCTACAAAGTTTTCAATTGTAATCGATTTAAATAAGAATTCTCCAATTGTTATCGGTATTCTACAAACAAAATTTCAATTTTAATCGATTTTTAATAGGAATTTTGAGATTGTTGTCGATTTTCTACAAAAGAATTTATTGTTAGCGTTTTAAAAAGAAAATTTTCTATTTATTACAAAAATGTTTCGATTGTTATAGATTTTCTACAAAATTCTAATTCTGAATTCTATCGATTTAAATAAGAATTTATCGTTTGTTATCGATTTCCTAAAAAGTTTTCAATTGTAATCGATTTAAATAAGAATTCTCCAATTGTTTTAGGTATTCTACAATCAAAATTTTAATTTTAAAAGATTTTTAATTGGCATTTTGCGATTGTTATCGATTTTTTACAAAAAATTTTAATTGTTAACGATTTTTAATAAAAATTTTACAATTGTTATCGATTTCCTACAAAAAAATATTTGATTCTTATCTATTAAACAATAAAATTTTCGATTATTATCGATTTAAATAAAAATTTATCGATTGCTATCTCAACATGAATTATGTGAGAAACTGGATTAAGTAAGTAAGTATAGAATTCTATTACATTTTTTCGATAGTTATCGATTTTCTTTGCAAAAGTTAACTCTGAAGGTTTTCCAGAAAAATTCGGGGACCATTATCGATTTAATCGATTTTTAATTGTTTGTGATTGTTATCGATTTTCTACAAAAAATTTTAATAGTTAACGATTTTTAATAAAAATTTTCGATTATTATCGATTTAAATAAAAATTTATCGATCGCTATCTCAACATGAATTATGTGAGAAACTGGGTTGTAAACCTGACTGAGAGTTTGTAATGACTAATTAAGTAAGTATAGAATTCTATTACATTTTTTCGATAATTATCGATTTTCTTTGCAAAAGTTAACTCTGAAGGTTTTCCAGAAAAATTCGGCGACCATTATCGACTGTTATTGAATTTTTATTATAATATTTCTGATTGTTATCGAATGTGCAAATGAAGTTTTTGATTGTAATCGATTTTCTCTAAAAAAAACTCTAAATATTAGTGATTCGGAACCAATTTTTTTTGGATTTTTGTCAATTTTCTATAACATCTTGTCGATTGTTATCGATATTATAAAAAATATCGATTGTTGTCGTTTTGCAAATGGAATTTTTTAAAAATTTATTTAGAGCTCCACTCTTCAGCCTGGATTACGGCTTAGTTCCACACAATTAGTTTAAAATTTAAGAATTTCTGAAACATTCTGGAACTTTTAACTGAAATTCTCTTGTATTGTTTGCTGTATTGAGTTCTCCTTGATAAACATAATTTTTATTCTCAATAGCAGTCGCTGGTTGCGTCAATTCAGCGCCCATTAATAATAAGAAACGAGCAGTTTAATCATCATTATGATGCCTACCAACTAAACTATACGATTATGATGCATCAGCTAAGGCGGGGTGTATTTATGGTAGAAATGAACAAAAAGCAACAATAAAAAGTAATAATAAATAAATATTTAAAATTGTTGTTATTGTTAAACAATATTATTTTTATCATTGTTATTGTGTGTTTTTCTTTTTCTCTACAAAACTCAACTCAAAAACAGTAACAAACACATCACAGAACTTATTCAAAATGCAAACAATTCTTTCGGTCTTCATTCTCTCCGTATGAAAAAAAAGCAGAAAAAAAATTGTTTTTAAAAATAAAACGTTAAAAAAAACAGTGAGTAATACACTAGCAAAGCGATGACAATTCTACTTAAAAAATAAATAAAAAAAAACACCAACAACAACAACAACAAATAAAAGACGGAGAAGAAAAAAAATTATCTTTTTAGAGCTTAACGCAAAACCTACACACAAGACAGCAAAACAGTTGAAATTTAAACGTTAAAGAGATACAAACGAAGTTTTAAAAATCGCACAACAACCAAAGCAATTTAAGTTTAGAAAACAACAACAACAACAACAACAGAATGGCCTTATCAAACCCTTTGCCGATTAACTCATACAACGAAGAACCAAAAATCTATACAACAACGGCCACCTTAAATTTAAAGCCCAGCAAGCGTACCCATTCATTGGGTAGCCCGGATTTGGAAAATTTCACTTTCGAATGGCATACACAGGTTAATACACCCCCCAATTCCCCGGCAACACCGATGGAACAGAAAAAAACGGCTTCCACAACAAATCAATCAAATAAGCTCCCGTATTCAGGTAGAAATCAATTTGTACCGTCCTTCACTTACGAGGAAACCGATAATTTGCCCACCCAATTGGATAAATTTATGAACTGTGAACGCTTTCACAGCCAGACTATGGGTCATACCACCAACCTGTGACTAGTGATTCTAATGATTCTCTTCAATTTAGTTGTAAATTATTGTCAGTGAACCAAAAATGAAAAAAAAATCCATAAAAAATCCATAAAAAATCCATAAAAAATCGATAAAAAAAAACAAAAAACGATAAGCACATTATTTAAAAAAAATATAATTTAAAAAACCCTAATGAAATAAAAAAAAAATAATAAAAACTTAAATAAAAAATAAAAAAAAGTTTTGTTTTTCATTAAAAAGAAAGATCTGAGCCTAAAACCCCTATGTATATACCCCATATGATTATGTTTCTCAATTAAGAAGTCTATGGGTATAGTACACAAGAATACTAAGTAGACATTTTCAATAACATCAACAAACTCCCCTTTCCCTACAGGAATGTTATGGATTGTTATCGATTGTTATCGATTTTTTAAACAGAATTTTTTATTGTTATCGATTTATTTAACAGAATTTTTGATTGTTATCGATTAAAAAAATAGATTCTTACTGATTTTCTACATAAAAGTTTGATTTTTATCGATTATTATCGATTTCTTAAACAGAATTTTTAATTGTAATCGACTTCTTAAACAGAATTTTTGATTGTTATCGATTTCTTAAACAGAATTTTTGATTGTTATCGATTTTTTAAAAAGAATTTTCGATTGTTGATTGATTTTGATTGTTATTGACTTCTTAAATAGAATTTTCGATTGTTACTGATTTTCTACATAAAAGTTTGCTTTTTATCGATTATTATCGATTTCTTAAACAAAATTTTTGATTGTTATCGATTTTTTAAAAAGAATTTTCGATTGTTACTGATTTTCTACATAAAAGTTTGATTTTTATCGATTATTATCGATTTTTTAAAAAGAATTTTCGATTGTTACTGATTTTCTACAAAAAAGTTTGATTTTTGTCGATTATTATCGACTTCTTAAACAGAATTTTTCATTGTTATCGACTTCTTAAACAGCATTTTTGATTGTTATCGATTTTTAAGAAAGAATTTTCGATTGTTACTGATTTTCTACATAAAAAGTTTGATTTTTATCGATTTCGTACGAAAAGTTTTCGATTGTTATTGACTGTTTACATAGAAATTTCGATTTACATCGATTTAAATAAGAATTTGCGATTGTTATCGATATTCTACAAACAGAATTAAGAATGTTAACGATTTTATACAAGCAAAATTTCGATTCTTATCGATTTTTAATAACAATTGTAAGACAGATGTCGATTTAAAAAATATGTTCGATTGATAACGACTTAGAAAGGATTTTTTCGATTGTAACCGATCTTTAATAAGTATTAAGCGATAGATATCGATTTAAAAAATATGTTTGATTGTTATCGACATAGAAAGGAATTTTTCTATTGTTATCGACTTTAATTTTTTTTAATACTCTAAAATGTTTATGTATATTTTTAGTTTTATAATTACAATTGTTATCGATTTAAATTTCAAAATGCTAAGCTTGGTTCCTACAAACAATTTTGATTATTATTGAGTTTCTGTAATTCTGTATTAGAACTAATTTCTATAATATGCTTTTGCTTTTGCACCTATCGATAGAATTATTTCGATTGTTAACAGTTTCAAAAGGCTTGACTAGACTTACTCTGGCATATTCATTTTCAATAGTAAACGATTTAACTTAAACACAGTAGAAACTCAATGTTTTGACTACTTTTAACACAAGGCAAGCCTTTGTGTAATTACTACTGCCATCTCTAAGTTTCTTTTAAACAGTTTTATATTATCACCACAAGTAGAAGAAGAAGAAGGAGAAGCAGAAGTAAATATTTATTCTTCGTTTAAGAGCTTTCCTTAACTTCTTTCTTTCCTTCCCTTCGCATGTCTCAAATGCAATTTTTCTTTTTACTCCTGCATTTAAAGTTTTGCAGGAAATTTTAAATTTATAACTATTGACGGAAATGAAATGTTACGGAAATTGTGCTGGTTTGACGTACACGCCACTGAAATTGAAGACAAAGTTTTATAAACAGAAATAGCCAGCCATGACAATTGGGGTGGCGGCTAGCTGATGAGACCAAAAATATTTCCGTTAAGAAAAACTAACTCAAATGCAATAGAAATTAAAATAACTACAAACCATTTATTAGAGATGGTAAAAGTTTCTTATATCCCCTAGTAGAGAAGGGGAAAATGGACAGAAGATAACAAAATTGATTTAAAAAAAAAAGCAAAAAAAATTGGCACCCCCATGCAAAGGTTATCTTTTAATGGATTTTGACAAATTTTGTCGTTGCAATCTAAACAGGAGATGACTTTAAATAAGAATTGAAGGTTTGAAGAATTTAAAATGATAAAATCTGTTGCAAAATAAATTATTTACGTCAATTTGTTGATTTATTTTGTTTTTCTTTTTTCTTTTTAATTCATGACAATTTGAATGCAAAACTGAAAATAAATATTTTCAATGCTTTTGAGGCTATTTTCAGCTGCAATTAACACAAGCCAACAGATTTGCACTTTTCTTCCCCCACTCAATAAATAAAAAATGTTTTCATTACAAAAATACCAGCGTAAATAAATAAATAAATCCGGGCTTAATTAAAAGATTTACAACAACAAATAAATAAAATAAAAATCGCACAAAATAAATAAATCCTGCAGCAATTTTTTAATTATTTGAAGACACACAGACATTTTGGAAATGAAAGTTCAGCAGGTTTCTTATTAAGCCTGGCACTTTAACCGGTCGGCTAAATTTTCCGAAAGATACATCAACACGATGTGCATCCTAATTTATTAATGATATATCAGGGAAATTCATTCGGATAATTCAAACGTAATTCCTACATGGGTTCCATGGAATGGTAATACCGTTGCAGAATGCCTTGACTAGTGCTGGTACAATGCTCACAATCAACCATATGTTTAGGGCATAGGTGTTTCGATTTCCTCAGTTAAAGTAAGTACTCTTCATTCGTTGCACTTTGTTGGCAGCATGCAGGTTAAGTTAGGTTAGGTTAGAGGGCGTGTACTTGCCAATTAAGAGAAGTACAGTACCCGGAGGTTAAATTTGACCCATTGTACAACGTTCTAGTTTCTCACACCGCTTATGTTGTGTGTGTTAATTTTATACATGAGTGGTGGGACCTACAGTTTAAAGTCGACTCCAAACGACAGATTTTTTGAGAACCTTTTTCATGGCAATTTTTATTTACTCTCAGAGTTTTTGCCAGAAGCCTACTGAGAGGAAGTCGCCGAAAAAATACTTTTTGTATTTTGTCTTTGATGCCTGGCCTGGGACTCGAACCCAGGCTTTTGCGTCTAATAAGCCAACACACTACCTACTAGACTACGGCGACTTCTGGCAGCATGCAACCATGAGCAGTATTTATTACTAGGATCTGTTGAACTGACATGGTACGAAGAGGATTGATCGTCGTCTTTCCTTAAATGGCATGGCCATCAATCGCAATATTGCAGTTCCTACAGGCTACACTCCTCTTGGAAGACAGTTATCGACTTACGTACATAACATAATTGGTCATTACAACCCTTCAGTCAGGATTACGGCCTAGCTTCTCACACCACTCATGTTGTGTGTGTTAATTTTATACATGAGTGGCGGGACCTACAGTTTAAAGTCGACTACGAACGAAAGATTTTTGAGAAACTTTTCATGGCAATTTTGTATTTACTCTCAGAGTTTTTACCAGAAATCTGCTGTGAGCTAGGCGCTGAAGAAATTGTTTCATATTTCTCATGATAATTTTATTTACTATCCCGAGTTTTTGCCAGAAATCTGCTGTGAGCTAGGCGCTGAAGAAACATTTTTTCATATTTCGTTTTGTTGAAGATGTCAGTTATCGACTTAACCTACAAATTTTATCAATTTTTTATATTATCAAAGTTTTCCAAAGTAATCGAATTTTTCCTTAGCAATCGAATTTTTCTATTGTTATTGAATATTTGTAGTTATCGAATTTTTTCTAAAAAATTTCTGTTACTACTGAAGTTTGTTATAAAATATTTTTTATAATTATCACATTTCTCTATAGAAAAATTTCTCTATAGAAATTTTACTGAGAAATTCGATAACTGTAATTTCTCAGTAAAATTTATATAAAATAGTTATCGCAATTCTCAATAGAAAATTTATATAGTTATCGAATTTCTCAATAAAATTTTTATGGTTATCGCATTTTTCTACAGAGAATTTGCGCAGTTATCGAATTTGGCAATAAAATTTGTACAGTTATCGCAATTGTCTAAAGAAAATTTGTACAGTTATCGAATTTCTCAATAAAATTTGTATAGTTATCGCAATTTCTATAATAACATAATAGTTTTATAATTAACGATTTTTTAAATAGAAAACTTGCAAAGTTATCGAATTTTTCTATAGAAATGTCTATCGAAATGTTATCGAAGTTTTTTCTACAAAATTTCAGTAGTAGTGGCATCTCTCTATAGAAAACATTTTTAGTTATCGAATTTTTGATACAATGCTTGTATTGTAATCGAATTTCTTAGTAGAAAATGTTTGTAGTTATCGAATTTTCCTATAGAAAACTTAAATAGTTAAGGAATTTTTCTATACAAAATTTATGTAGTTGTCGAAGTTTCTGTCTAGAAAATTCCTTTAGTTATCGAATTTTGTTTACAATATTTGTATTGTAATCGAATTTCTTAGTAGAAAATGTTTGTAGTTATCGAATTTTCTTAGTAGAAAACTTAAATAGTAACGGAATTTTTCTATATAAAATTTATGTAGTTATCGAAGTTTCTCTCTAGAAAATTTATTTAGTTATCGAATTTTTCCAATAAAAAATTTCTAAATTATTAGAATTTTTCTCTATAAAATTTGTTTAGTTATCGTATATCTGCACAGAATGCATATTTCTAAAGTTATCAAATTTTTATTAAAAAAAAACGTTCGAAGTTATCAAATTTTTCAATGGGATTTTTGCTTACGAACTGGAATTTTATAAAATTCAACGCAAAATAGTTTCCTTCACCCACAATCTTAAAATGCTGGAAAACGTCTTTCAAATGCATGCACACCCACACATTCCTATATGTGTATATGCATACACACTAGACTCACTTATATTCTTCTTCTTCTTGTTCTTTTTCTTTTGCTCGGTTTTTGAACAGAACGACGTATCATAACTGTTTCAATTACTCTGCTACTGAATTCATTTGGCAAAAACGGCAATGGAAAGCAAAAAACCAGGATAGAGAGATAGAAAGCATATGCGAGAGAGAGAGAGAGAGAGAGAGAGAAAGAGCTGAGAACAGTTACTTGTGAGTTCTTATTACAATATTAAGTATTTGATTTGGTATAAGAGTGTATGAGTGAGAGTTGAATACGCGTAAGTATAAGCAAGTGTGTGCCGTGACAAGAACAGTTGTATCGTGTGGGTTTATTGTTATCGATTTTCTTTTTTCTTTTCTTTTTTCTTTTTTTGTTTTTTGCGTTGAATATTCTTTTTCATATTCGAAGGCAAATAGAAGCACTCACTCACTGTTTATATGGCACTTGAAAATTGAAATTTCTGAAAAAGAGAAAATGAAATCAACAGCAGCAACATCGACCATTACTAGCGATGCCACACTGTTATGGTTTTTTCATTTTTTTCCTTTTTTTCGCTCTGATTTATTTGGTAAATTTCGAAATCCTTAACCCATAAAAATAAACTTACGAAAATATGTATATGAAATGCACACAGTAACTTATTAGCATTTATTATGAGGTTTATCGATTTGTTGCCTTTTTTTAATACCAAAAAAGTTTATAACAGTTATCGATTTAGCTAGAAGAATAAATGAATTGAAAATGGATTTAATTATTCGTTAATGTTGATTGAAATGGATTAATTTGGATAGAAGTTCTTTATATATTCCGACTATGTCCTCTAGCAAAAACTTTAAAGTTAAAACTACTTTTCTTGTGAAGACAAAACAAATCTCTTCAAATTTTGTTTTTTTTTTATCGAAATTAAAGGAAACAAAAGTAAATTCATGCATTACTTAAACTCCTTGACGTCGCCAATAATTCTTATCATTCACTCATCCAAAACCAAAACCATAACCTTGATAAATAACTAGAGTTTGCAAAACAAATTATTGGCTGTAGAGACAAACGAAGGAGGAGAAGCGGAGGAGGAGGAGGAGCAGAGTAATTTAGTGAGGCAATAAATCAGTAGTAGAAATGGCACAAGGAGCATTACGAAGAGCAACGCAAATTGTAAAGGCAAGAGAAAAAGCTAAGAAGACTAAAGAAAAAGAAATTGCAAATGGAAATGGAAATAAATTTCTTGCAAAACTTAAGGAATTCAAAGCGTAGCAAAAGTAAACTCCTTAATCAAGGTGTCAGTAAACCGGAAGCATCACGAGTTGATAAACTAACATGGAAAAACTATGATGGCATGCTTATAGGCTGTTAAGGAAGTCTTTTATTTCAGACATTCTCCAACCCCGAACTCCCCTATGCAGCCATGAAGTGGGAAAACCATCATTTGCTCTCACACTACCGTTTTGAAAATGTCAGGGTCTAATGGAACAAAAAAAAGGAAACAAAATACAAAATACATACACTCGTACGAACAGCAGAAATAAATATGTATGTCGAGTATCTATCGATAGAAAAATAAAAACCCCGCCATTCAAAGGAGCCAAAGTGTCTAATAGAGGCGAAATCGTAAGGCAAGCCATCAAAGCGTGTAGAGCAGGAGTACGGATGATTGGAGAGAGAGAGAGGAACAAATTGACAATAATTATTGAAGAGAAAAATTGCTGTTCAAATATAATTTGTTGTTAACGTTGCTTAGTTTTTATTTCTGTTTTTTGTTTTTGTTGTTGTTTGTTTTACGAAATGTAAATTTTAATTAAACCAAGGCAAATATATGCGAGCGAGCGAGAGAGAGAGAGAGAGAAAAGCGAGAGAAAAAAAACATTGAAAAATCGAAACATAGACAAAAGAATTGGAGTGGAATATGTGTGTCATTGGCTGGGCTTAAATAAAATTAAAATATTTATACACACGGAACAGAACATACATTTAGGCATTGAAAAAAATAAAAAATAAAACGGCCATAAAACAAATTCAAACATTTTTATAGCGTCCACCCGCACCCGCACCATCATCATCAGTCATGAAACCATTTTAGCTGCCAATAAGCTAGGCAAATAGAAATACTATGGCAGCGTATAAATGACCCTCTGACCTCTTCTTGCTTGTTGTGGCATTTTATTTCATTTCATTACGTTTTATATCACACACAGGCTTACACAAAATATACAATTTGATTACGTTTTCCGCTCTTTCCTTCTCTCTCTCTCTCTCTCTCTCTCTCGCTCTTTGCCATTTAGTTTTCAATTGTTTGGTTATGTTCTACTACAACAACAATACAATACACGAAAATAAAATAAAATTTAAAAAGAAAAGAAAAAACGCCAAAAAAAAACAAGCGAAACCCTCAATAAAAATGCAATTAAAAATTTACACAGCCACGCAGGCAAACCTGCCAGATGTTTGAATTCTTTGTTGCTCTCTCTCTGTCTCTCTCTCTCTCTCTCTCCCTGTTTTTTTGCCTACACACATACATACACGTATGCCAGTCATATGTATGAGTGCAAGAGATTGAGAGAGTAGCAGCAAATGTTTTTATGCCACATATTCGTGCATGTTTTTTATGGACATAAATGAACATGAAATTGCCATTAACCCATTAATAGTGAGAAGAAAAAAAAACGTTTTACGATTTTAGCACTTTAAGACCATTTATATACATATGTCTCGAGTCTTTGCCTCTGATTATGGTAGAAAAACACAGAATATTAGAAACTGGTTCTTATCCTCATAACACAATGGCCCATTAAAATGCCTGTCAGGATTCTAAAACATTCCCTACCCAATTTTAATAGCCAACAACTGGAGATACTAAAATCTTCATCATACCACAAAGAAGTGTACTACTCTCAGTCTGATTACCTGATCGGACATACAAAACTGGTCCTAAAGTAGGTCTAACCGCGTATACCATTAGATCCACGCATTGCAAAACTCCATGCAAGCTTATCTGTAATCTTGTGGCCTCATAACACAGTACACTCCTGTCTACAGGTCTCCAAGAGCCTTCCTGCAAACAGAAACCAACCTCGTCAAAATGTCCAGTCAATGCCTATCAGAGTCAGAGTGCCTTACTAAAGGGTGTTTTTTTATAGAGGTATAGAACTTTAAGTTGGCATTACTTTTCAAGATGGCGACCGATTTAACAGCTGTCAAGTGATTTATTCTCAGTTTGGTTTGGCAATTCATCATGAATAGACTCACGCCTGAACAACGCTTGCAAATAGTTCGATTTTATTTCGAAAATAATGGTTCTGTGCGGAAAACGTATCGCGCACTACGCCCATTTTATCGTCGACAAAATCGTCCATCAGAGCCGTTACTTCGATTAACCATGGAACGTTTTCGCACCACGTTTACTCTTATTGATAACACGCATCCCCAGAGACGCTGTACGGTGCGTACAGAAGAAGCTATTGCTGCTGTAGAGCGTAGCATTGAGGAAGACCCGAATGAGTCCATCCGCCATCGAGCACAGGAATTGGATCTGTGTCCATCCACTTTATGGAAGATTTTGCGGAAGGATCTTGGTTTGCGTGCTTACAAAATCTAACTCGTGCAAGATATGAAGCCAAACGATCATCAAGTAAGGCGTAGATTCGTCGAATGGGCCCAAAACGAGATTACCGTTGTTCCCGATTTTCATAAGCGAATTTTGTTTAGCGATGAAGCGCACTTCTGGTTGAATGGCTACGTCAACAAACAAAACTGCCGCATTTGGAGTGAAGGTAATCCTCAAGTGTATGTGGAAACACCTGACTGTTTGGTGCGCTTTATGGGCTGGTGGAATCATTGGTCCGTACTTTTTCAAAAACGATGGTGGCCAGAACGTTACAGTCACTGGTGATCGGTATAGAGCCATGATTATTAACTTTTTCATTCCTGAATTGAATAACCATGATGTCCAGGAGATATGGTTTCAACAAGACGTACCACAATAGATTTATTGAAAGACACGTTTGGTGACCGCCTAATTTCACGTTTTGGACCTGTGAATTGGCATCCAAGATCTTGTGATTTAACACCGCTAGACTACTTTCAGTGGGGCTATGTAAAGTCATTGGTCTATGCGGTAAAGCCACAAACGCTTGACCATTTGGAAGACAACATTCGCCGTATTATTGCCGATATACGGCCACAAATGTTGGAAAAAGTCATCGAAAATTGGACGTCCAGATTGGACTACATCCGCGCCAGGTGTGGCGGTCATATGCCAGAAATCACATTTAAAATGTAATGCCACAAGATTATCTTTTCGGATAAATAAAATTCATGTCAATCGAATAATCCATCGTTGTTTTATTGCAACTTAAAGTTCTATACCTCTATAAAAAAACACCCTTTATTACTACATAGATACCACAACTGCTACCCTATCTTACTTACTTAATTAGTCTCTACAACTCTGTATTCAAGATTACCTCCTACCTTCTCACACTACCCATGTTATTGAAGAGTTGTTGATGTGTTAATTCTATCCATGAGTGGCGGGATCTACAATTTGACTACGAAGCATAGATTTTTTATTTTACTCTTCAAGTTTTTCGATATTCTTTAGTTCTGTTATGAAACGGATTGTATGTTTTCCTGTGCTCTTAACCGTTTAATCTCTTTCTCTCACTCTCTCTCTCATTCTCTCAGTCGTTTGACCATTTTACCGAAATTTTTATTAATTTCAAGCACTTGACTCTCTTGTTCTATTGGTCTCTTTAGCTGCAGTTTCATCAGTATGTTATTCGTGTTGTTGTTGTTTTAATTTGAATTCGTTGATTCGGTTTTTTTTTGCTTTGAGTGTAAAACTTCAACTGTGTTTAACTTATATTTTCTTTTTCTCTCTTTTTTTCGATATTCTTTAATAGAAAATTCAATCAATTTTACAATTAAAACAAATTATTTATACATGTGAGCAACGATTGTGTGTGTGAAGAGAATCATTCAAGCACAAACAGCAACAACAAACGAGTAAAACGACTTTAAATAAATAAAATTAAAAATCAACATGAAAAGTCATTAAAATTAAACGAATACACCGAGATGTACTCGTACACACAGGTTATACTAATGCTTACACATACACATACACATGCACATAGTTGTACTGGCCGACTGTGGTTTCAAAATGTGTGCTGAGCTGCTTTGGCTCTCTCTATCTCTCTTTCTGACTCTGTAATGTGAGAGTGTGAATTTTGTTGCAAGCAATTGCATTCGTGGCCATCGTTAGTTAGTTCGTGTATGATGTATAGGCATTGCATTGTTATTACAATGCATGTGTGTTGTTTTTATTTTATTTCAGTTGCTGTTGTTGTTATTTTTTCATTTAGATGATGTTTAAATAGAAGTAAATACACACACACACACAAACGTGAGCCTGTAAACAAAGGAATTTTACAAAGAGAGTTTAACAAAGCATTACAATAACAATGATACCCCAATACCAACAGCATATTCAAATAACGTGTTATGTTGTGTTGTGGGGGTGAGTTTACTGTTGGATATTGGTTTACTGTTGGAATTTAAAACTTTATTGCTCCTAAACGTATATTCTGCTTGTATGCTAAACAATCATAATAAAATTTACAAGCAAATATTTTTATTTGAAAATGAAATACAAAACACAAGTGAAAGGTGGAAAAATGTGGAAAAACAATTTCTATTGTTAGTTTAAGGCTTACATACGATTTTCAATACGAAATTCTGCTTCAAAAATTAAGCAGAAAATTCCAAAAACCATACCAGCCCTTTAAAAATTTGTAAAACCAAATCCACAAAACTTTCATGCTTGATATGTTTACAATTTGTTCGTAGTTTCGTTAAAAGCTTACAATAATTACCAGGCAAAAACAAGAATCCATCTGGCATGGCTTTCTCTAACGTTTTGCTTGCCTTTCCCTAAATTATTTCTTACCATAGAAATGTTAATGCAAAAGCAATATTACGCCCACAACTTTGAGTTGAAAATTACAAAATAAACAGAAAGAATTTTTTGTTTTCGTTTCTAAACCATGTAGTTGAAGCACAGGCTGCAATCGTTTTCAAAGTGCCAAGGTAATGTTATTCTCTGACAGACAGGCCACTTATGCCAGCTGTCAGGAGGCATTAAATTCCTTTAATTGCAAATTAAATGCCTTCAATGCTAATTCGTTACCATCATTCAAGACAAAAAAAGAAGCAAAAGTTTTGCACGAATTTTTAAAGTTAAGAAATAAAGGAAATTAAAGATTTTCACGTTTTCTTATGCATACTTTTGTTTAACAGTTTACAAAATTGAAAGTGTTTTATTTTTTAATTTTAAAACTGAAGTAGTTTAATGTCAAATCATTCGTAAATCCATCTGATATTCGTCTCATAAACCAAAAGAAGGAATTTAACCGCCATTAATTTCTCTCTTGACTGCAAATGCATAAAACCATACGTAATAGCCTTCATAACAGAAATCTTTCGAATTTTATTGTTCTTGGAAAAAAGAAAACTCACTTTGAAAATGAAATATAACGGAAATAAAAAAACTTAAATAAAAACGATAATGAAAGTCAAAATAAAAAAAAAAAACCAATGCTTTATTTGAGTGTAAATCAGCCATAAAATATGCTATAAAGTACAGAGACACAGAGACGCATAAACACATGCACTCATACAACATCAGCATCAAACACAAGCATACATTTAAAAAAATTTTATATTCAAATGCCAACAACCATAACATTAATGTCAACAGCAATAATAAAAACAAAATCTGTCATACTGGAATCGTAAATACAAATGCATGCACATACACACACATACACTTCTAAAGATTCTGTTTGCTTTTGTACTACTACATGAGAGTTTATTCAAATATATACACGAGTAGAAATTTCTTCATTTCCATAATTTAATATTTTATTATTAAAAGAAATATTTTTACGTAAAAGAAAACATGAAGAGAGTTCTGAAGGACAACAAAAGCAAAAAGAAAGTGAGCAGGGGCAAGAGGAGTCTTTCAAAGGAAATTTAAATAGAAAAAGTCTTTTTCTTCTTTTCTTTTTCATTTTAAAATATTCAAATCCAGCAGCTGACACATACAATTACCGGGTTATATTAAGAGAAACAATTTGAAAACCAAAAAACCAAAACAAAAATTCGATCTTGTTTCAGGCAAATCATGCAACAGAATCGGCACAAGAATGAGGTATAAAGTAGAAAAATTGTTATTTAAATATACTGGAAATTTGTCAACCTCACCGACAAAGATTAAACTTCCAGATATCATCACTGAAAATATTTATTTGCAAATTTATACGTTTAAAGTTATGACCTGAGTTTTCGTAGATAAATCTATTAAAGAAAGATTATCTTGTCTTCTAAAGGGTGTTTTTTTATAAGTTGCAATAAAACAACGATGGATTATTTGATTGACATGAATTTTATTTATCCGAAAGATAATCTTGTGGCATTACATTTTAAATATGATTTCTGGCATATGACCGCCACGGCTGGCGCGGATGTAGTACAATCTGGACGTCCAATTTTCGATGATTTTTTCCAATATTTGTGGCCGTATATCGGCAATAATACGGCGAATGTTGTCTTCCAAATGGTCAAGCGTTTGTGGCTTTACCGCATAGACCAATGACTTTACATAGCCCCACTGAAAGTAGTCTAGCGGTGTTAAATCACAAGATCTTGGAGGCCAATTCACAGGTCCAAAACGTGAAATTAGGCGGTCACCAAACGTGTCTTTCAATAAATCTATTGTGGCACGAGCTGTGTGACATGTAGCGCCGTCTTGTTGAAACCACATCTCCTGGACATCATGGTTATTAAATTCAGGAATGAAAAAGTTAATAATCATGGCTCTATACCGATCACCATTGACTGTAACGTTCTGGCGACCATCGTTTTTGAAAAAGTACGGACCAATGATTCCACCAGCCCATAAAGCGCACCAAACAGTCAGTTTTTCTGGATGTAACGGTGTTTCCACATACACTTTAGGATTACCTTCAATCCAAATGCGGCAGTTTTGTTTGTTGACGTAGCCATTCAACCAGAAGTGCGCTTCATCGCTAAACAAAATTCGCTTATGAAAATCGGGAACAACGGTAATCTCGTTTTGGGCCCATTCGACGAATCTACGCCTGACTTGATGATCGTTTGGCTTCAATTCTTGCACGAGTTGGATTTTGTAAGCACGCAAACCAAGATCCTTCCGCAAAATCTTCCATAAAGTGGACGGACACAGATCCAATTCCTGTGCTCGATGGCGGATGGAATCATTCGAGTCTTCCTCAATGCTACGCTCTACAGCAGCAATAGCTTCTTCTGTACGCACCGTACAGCGTCTCTGGGGATGCGAGTTATCAATAAGAGTAAACGTGGTGCGAAAACGTTCCATGGTTAATCGAATTAACTGCTCTGATGGACGATTTTGTCGACGATAAAATGGACGTAGTGCGCGATACGTTTTCCGCACAGAACCATTATTTTCGAAATAAAATTGCACTATTTGCAAGCGTTGTTCAGGCGTGAGTCTATTCATGATGAATTGCCAAACCAAACTGAGAATAAATCACTTGACAGCTGTTAAATCGGTCGCCATCTTGAAAAGTAATGCCAACTTAAAGTTCTATACCTCTATAAAAAACACCCTTTATAAATGTTGCAAGTTTCAAGTAATTTTATCAAGCAGTTTAGAAGTTATTCAATACTAAAGAATTATAATGACTATCAGTCTTATTACTAAAATAAGAAAACATTTAAAGCATACTTTAAAGCGTTCATTTTATTAGTGTTATAGGCATAGTTTAGGGGATAACAACAAAAACAATTGTAACCGTAAAATATTCTCCAATTTATGTATTTTTCTATACTCCACTTACACCCAAGTTTCCAATAAGTACGCATATATTCCTCCTGGAGATCCCTAAACTCTGAGTGAAGTTCACATCCTACACAACCTATTTTAATCAGGAGCTTTACATTAGAATGCCATGAAAACAGATCTTCTAATATGGTTAGCTCCTGGGTTTTTGTGGAAATTTATACAAACGTTTCTATAATTGGATGTGTTCCTGGTCTAGTAAGTATGGAATTGGCTTATTAGAAGTCGATTCCAAACATTGTTTTTGTTATATCACAACTCCAATGTGAGCTTAAATTAAGTTTCGTTTTACCAGGCTGCCACCCGCTCCTACACTATTCTATAGCTTCATAGGCTACTTAATTAAAGAAGTTGCAAGATTTTTTGTATTTTATTTAATAAACTTTAATTTCATGCGTTTTTCTCAAATCATTTCCATTGAAATTGTTGCTGTATAACCATATTTCATATTTATTACGCCTATAAGTATGCATTGAATTAAAATGGCAAAAGGAAAATAAGAATTACTTATGATTTCTTGGTTTCATTTTAATCAACTTTAAATAAAACACACAACAACGTTCCAGTCTTTTACCACCTTATGCATACAAATATTTAAAAAAATTATTGCCTACTTATAGGTTCAGTTCGGTGTGGTGTTCTTATGTGTTGTAAAGTAAATTTTCTTTACATAATTTATAATTTATTAAAAGTATTTAATAATTATTTTCATTTTATGTTGTTCAGGGCTGCGTGTTTTTCATTTTCTTTTTTGTACAGCTCCTTAAATTATGCTACAATTTCCTTTACTTTCCAACCGCATCCTGCAAATAATGGCTGGTGGAAATTATACGTTCTTAGCATAAATTTCATAACAGGAATACCAGAGAAAAATATAATTTTATTACTTATATAACATCCAACATACTACCGTGCAATGTTTGCTTTATAATACACCTGAAAGTATGCTATATAATTAAACGTTAGCATGGCGTAATAAATTATAATTGATATATGGTAATAGGAAGCCATCAAAGTAAAGAAAAATAATGTCTTTTCATACATATATGTATATACATACGAACAATAAAAATATATATTTAGAATTTAATAATCCATATAAAGAAATTAAAGCATACTTTTAGGTAAACAGTAAACTAAATTTGTAAGCAATCTGTAGAATATAATAGAAATGTGAGTGTGAATATATAAAAAAATTTATTATTTTTCAAATCTCTGTGGGAATATTACATCCCTAGAAGGCCACCACACACATCTGCTGGTAATTGTTTTTCCAATAAATTTTTCTAATTGCTTTATTACAACAACAACAACAACAGAAACAATATTTATATTATTATTATTCTTCCTATTTCTTTTTTAATTAATTTCTTAAAATAGCTTGCAATACAATTACTTTGGCTGCTCTATTTTAATGACTGTTCTTAAAATAGATTTCGCCCAAATATAGGCACTAGAAAATGCCATCGTTCGTTTACTTTTGTAAATCGAAAGCATATGAATAACGAGGAATGTTGCTAAATGTTAAAGAAAAGACAAACATTATTTTAATCATTAAATAAAACATTTTTTAAAATCTGCCTAAAATTAGGCAACAGAAATTTTAATTTATTTTAAAGGAATGTTTGTAGAAGCCACTTTGGTATAACAATCTCGTTTCTATAGCTCAATATTATATTTCTCTTCAGTTTGTATTCAAATATTAACATAGATACATAAATATATTGATTCGCGCCTCAAACTAGGCAATAAAATATATAAACATTAATTTGCAAAGGCTTTATAAAGAAATAACACCAACAAGCCATAACAGAGAATAATTTAATTCCATGGAGATAAAACATAATAAAATTAATTAACAAAATATGCGAGGGTAAGTAATAAAATTGAGGGAAATTTTATTACGGACTCTTCAGAAAAACAATGAGGTTTTTCAAGTTTTAATGTGGAACCTTTAATACACAATATTCTCATAACACACATGATGACTGTTTTATAAACGATAACAATTAATATTTTCTGTAATAAATCGATAAATATTTAACAATTTTAGATAAAAAATTGAAATTCAAAGAGAATATAAAACATTTTTAGAGAAAGCAGCTCAAAAGGATTAAATGCCGATAAATTAAACAATTTTAAGAGCAAATCGATAACAATAGATATCGATAATAATAATTATCGATATATTTTTTAGAATAGAATAGAAAGTTTCAATTCTTTATTGAAAACTTAAAAGAAGAAAGAAAAAAACTTTGTAGTTAAAAATTTTAAATTATTTTGAAAGCCATTTGGAAAATCAGTTTTAGTTTTTCATTCTTTTGGCCAGCATTTGTTGTTAGAAAAACTCGAAAAAGTTACCAAACAATTGGAGTCTCTGATGTGGATAAAATTTTTTCTTTACATATTCTACTGCTCATGTTTCTTTCCTTCCTTTGACATCAAAAAAAAGAAAAAAAAAATTTGTCGTTACCAGTTGCCAAGTATTTTGAAATATTAAACAAAAGGTCAAAGTTCAACTGTATGGAATTTAGCAAAGAAGATGACAAAAGAATACCAATTCTTGGATAATATACGACTTGTTCCACATAAATGAGGGATGGGGAAGGGAGAAGATGAAGAAAAAGGAAAGAAGAAATTTTTTCCAAATAAAAGATGGCCTTTATCGAAGGAATATAACAAAGAGAAGAAAAGAAACAAGAAAAGTAATTGAAATAAAGAGATATTATTTATCGAAATATCGTTGACATTTTAAGATTTACAATAAAATATTATTTAAAATTATTTTCTCTTTCTCTGGTTGTTTATTGAAACCAAACAAACAAAAAAAAAATAACTTTTCTACGTAGAAGACACAGAGGGCACCCTGAAAAGTATGCAACTACGCCAAGGGAGAAGAATGAAAGCCATATTAAAAGTTGGCCAAGCGGAAATATCATTAGTCACTCATTCACTCACTCACTCATTCACTCACTCACTCACTCACTTACTTACTTAGTCACTCCACTACACTCTTCAACTTAACAGTTTCCAGTGCAACGTCTTCTTTCCGTCTTTTATAAGAAACTACGAAAATGAAAAAGTTTTATTGCAACACACAAAAACCAAGAAAAAAACAGAAGAGAAAAGAAAAAAAAAAAAAAATTGAAAATGGAAAACATTTTTGCAGCAACAAAAACAAAATAAATATTAAAAGAAAAGCATAAGAAAATGAAAATTCTTAAACAAAAACAACAACAATAACAAATCAGAACACAGAAAATCACAATGAAAACTCATTCGACTATGAAATTCAACATAGGAAATGACAATTTTAAAGCAAAATTCATTATCTACCAAATAATAGAACAAGATACACAAGGATTATTATTTTGAAAGAAGATCTCTTGGAAATCGATAAACTTTTTTAAGATAAATATCGATAAATAACTCCGGGAAACTCTTCCCATTATTCCGATAACAATCTAGCTATTCTAAGAAAAGTTATCCTATGCCTATGCCTGTGAAAATGTAATTAAAATGGAACGTATCTGGTTTCTGGGTGGAGGGGTCTCATGACAACCCAACCTACCCATGTGTGTTAAAATAATTAAAAGGATAAGTGGCGATCCATTCTGATCTTCTTTTATAAACTGATGCTGATTTTCCATGTTTGAAATTCATAGATTATTGTTACGAAAATAAAAAATCAAGATGCTGGTGTTTTGCTTTTACATCGCTTAACATTAAAATTATCAGCAAAAGCTACAGAAACAAAACAATGCAGTAAACAAACCTGTTTACAAATTATCGTACTGCTTAATATAACAACAAACAACAGCATAAAGAATGGTAAACAAGTAAACAAAAATACAACAAACAACAGCATAAAAAATGATAAACAAGTAAACAAAAATACAACAACAACACCACAAGAATAAATGTAAACAAAAATACACCAACAATACAATACAACCAACCTTTGTCAGACTGTTTACGTTGCAAAACCAAGACAAAGCAGGCGACTGAATTAGTAAAGTTCAGTCAATCTTATGTGAAGACGCCGTGTGTTTGAAGAGAGTAATCGTGGTTTGAAGATCTCCGTTACAGAGATCTGTTGAACAATTGTCTAGTAATTGTTATTGTTTATGCAAAGCGTATAAACAGAGGAATAACAAAGAGTAGCAATTGTTGTTGGTTACATCAAGTTGTCAACAGTGACACACAGAATTGTGCGAATAATAAAGAATTTTAATTCAAACTACACACAAATTTATTTTTATTTTATTTGCAATCTACGAGTCCATATCTTAAACGTTTTTAAAACGTAAAATATTTGTTTATTTGTTGCTTAATACCAAATAAATCACCAGATTCGGTAAACTTTCAAAAAAAAAAAAACCGAGAAAAACCCCCCAAAAAAGGGAATAATTCACTTGACCTTTTTATTCAGTTTATTTATGATTTGCAGGACTTGATTCGCTTAAAAAAAGAAACCGCTGAACAAAGCATGGTTTTTTTTTCAAACAGCTAAAAGTATGCTTTAGTTTTTTTTTCATATTTTATTTCCAATTCTTTTAAAGCTATTGTTGTGGAAAGCCTGTTAAACTTTACAATACTTTGCTTACAATACAAAACAAACAAACGAAAAAAACAATATAAATAAATAAAGAAAAAAAGTATTGCATAGTTTTAGTTGTTTGAGGCTAGAAAAAGAATGAAATAAAATGGCATGGATTTATTAAGCCCAAACAATGGTTGTGCTACTCAACTACTCTATTTGACCGACCATTCCATTACATTCATCTCTTGAATAAATAGTTTTTCAAAATCTCGGGAATTTGTTTGTTTCACAAAGAATTGGTAGCAGCAGTAGAACATTGGAATTTTTTGTGGCATACTTTAGGGGATGGAATTAATTCATTAAAATTAGGTTGTTTTTTCATTTTATTCTCATTTTATTTTCCGTTTGTGTATGTCGCTTTAACAACAATGACATCATTTGGCTGCATTTGTTCTTTACTCCTTTCTACCTAGTTTTTCGTTGTTTTTTTTTCATATTTCTCCTTGTCGTTTAACATTTAGCGCATAATGAAACATGAAAAACTTGTACAACGAAAACTAAACCAAAAATAAAAACAGAAAAAGAAGGAAAAGCAGAGAAATGACACGATTAATGCCAACAGAATTTTTAGTTGTAATCAACAGTAACAAGAACGATAACGATAACAACAAGGACAACATTAAAAATGAGAAACAACTGTCGAGTTATGACGACAAATGAGGGAAGGAGAAGAATGTACAAGCAAATATGCTTTGGAATCCAAGCCAAAAAGAAAACTGTTCAAGATGTGGAAAAAAGTTATCAAAAACACGAAATCAGCCAACAAAGCCAAGTACATACTCTCCTCCTTTGTATTTGTGCCCTTTTCTTTGCTTTTCTAGTTCAACAAAATTTTCGTTAATCCTACAGTGATACCATCTCCTTCGCTTCCCTCTCAACAGCCAGACATTTTCCTTGTCCCAAATTCATTTCTCTTCCTACACTGACTGCACTTTCAAACCCAATTTTAAACATTCTGCCGAACTTCTCTTCTTCAAGCACTAATGCTGACATTAAATTGTGTTAAGAATGAGAAAATGACGTGAAATGTCACTATAAATGAGAGTCATACAGAGAGAGAGAGAGAGACAATTTAAAAGTACTTTTCAATCTGCCAAAGAAATCATTTCGATAACACAAAAAATGTTTCAACGAAAAGCGATAACAAACTAAAATTTTATTAATTTAAACGTCGAGAACAAACAATTTCTGTAAAAACAAAATAATCGATAACAGAATACCGATAACATTAAAAATGTTTCGAAGAAATAAGATAACAAACTAAAATTTTTAATTAAAGTATAAGTAAACCATATTTATAATACAAAGCATGGAGTTCATAACCTTAAAAAGTCGATAACAAACAATTTCTGTAAAAAAAAAATAATCGATAACAGAATACCGATAACATTAAAAATGTTTCGAAGAAAAGCGATAACAAACTAAAATTTTATTAATTTAAAAGTCGATAACAAACAATTTCAGTAAAAAAAAATAATCGATAACAGAGTACCGATAACATAAAAAATGCTTCGAAGAAATGCGATAACAAACTAAAATTTTTAATTAAAGTATAAGAAAACCATATTCATCTTAAAACGCATGGAGTTTATGACCTTAAAAAATCGATAACAAATAATTTCCGTAAAAAAAAAATAATCGATAACAGAGTATCGATACATTTTTACAAAAAAAAAAAATAGACAAAACATATAAGAATATTAAAAAAGAACGAAAATAAAAAATCGATAATACTATGGCCTCAAAAAAAATCGATAACATTATATCAGAAACAATTGTTTACATAAGATTTTGTTTTACGTAATACGTATATAATTAATGAAAATAATGTAGGAATGCATCCTAAAACAGTTTTTATTAAAATTTTCCTTATTAACGGTATTTAAATAATTATTTACGCTTAAAATTTACATTATTTACATTAAGTAAATAATTGTTTTTTTGATAACCTTATTCAAATATTTAATAAAATTTATAAAAGCAAATAATTTTAAAATTTACATGATTTAGATAAAAAAATAATCGATAACAGAATAGCGATAACATTAAAAATGTTTCGAAGAAATGCGATAGCAAACTAAAATTTTTAATTATAGTATAAGTAATACAACGCATGGAGTTTATAACCTTAAAAAGTCGATAACAAACAATTTCTGTAAAAAAAATAATCGATAACAGAGTATCGATACATTTTTACAAAAAAAAAAATAGACAAAACATATAAGAATATAAAAATAGAACGAAAATAAAAAATCGATAACACTATAGCCTCAAAAAAAAATCGATAACATTATATCAGAAACAATTGTTTACATAAGATTTTGTTTTACATAATACGATTATAATTAATGAAAATAATGTAGGAATACATCCTAAAACAGTTTTTATTAAAAGTTTCCTTATTAACGGTATTTAAATAATTATTTACGCTTAAAATTTACATTATTTACATTAAGTAAATAATTGTTTTTTTGATAAACTTATTCAAATATTTAATAAAATTTATAAAAGCAAATAATTTTTAAAAATTTACATGATTTAGATGAAAAAATAATCGATAACAGAATACCGATAACATTAAAAATGTTTCGAAGAAATGCGATAGCAAACTAAAATTTTTAATTAAAGTATAAGTTATACAACGCATGGAGTTTATAACCTTAAAAAGTCGATAACAAACAATTTCTGTAAAAAAAAATAATCGATAACAGAGTACCGATACATTTTTACACAAAAAAATAGACAAAACATATAAGAATATTAAAATAGAATGAAAATAAAAAATCGATAACACTATAGTCTAAAAAAAAAATCGATAACATTATATCAGAAACAATTGCTTACTGTTCATGTGACCCATTACTTTTGTCACTGATGGTTGGTTTTAACGAAAAACATCTCTCATAATTAGAAGAGATGTTTTAACGAAAAACATCTCTCATAATTAGGAGAGATGTCTTAACGAAGAACATCTCTCACTGATATTGTTCATTATGTTCTAAAAATGTAAATATGAATATTATTGCTTATTTTTAGTCAGTTATTCAAAAACCATCAAGCAGGTAATTACCCCCATGAAGTAATAATAAAGTTTGTTTTATTAACCCCATTCTTTTTTCCTCTTCATTATTTTATAATAATTTTTTCCTTCTGGAGTTCGGATTCCTGAGGAACCCTCATCCACCCCATCACTTACATAAGATTTTGTTTTACGTAATACGTGTGTATATAATTAATGAAAATAATGTAGGAATGCATGCTAAAACCAATTTTATTAAAATTTTCCTTATTAACGGTATTTAAATAATTATTTACACTTAAAATTTACATTATTTACATAAAGTAAATAATTGTTTTCTTGATAATCTTATTCAAATATTTCATAAAATTTATAAAAGCAAATAATTTTAAAATTTACATGATTTAGATGAAAAAATAATCGATAACAAATGCTTTTTAGCTGACAAGCTTATGTAAATAATGAAAGAAATTATATGTGCTTGTGTAAATAATAGAAATTATGTTTATGTAGAGAACATTATATTATAAGTATTCGAAGTAAATATTTACTTTTATGAAAAACATACAACGCATGTAAACAATTGCTTATCTAAGGTAAGTATGTAGTGAATCTCGTGTATGTATACATATTGTGTAAATAATTGATTTGCTTTTTTAAATGTTGAATTTTTTTTCATATTTAACGCAACTCTTAGGCAGATTATAATCGATAAGTTTTCTTTTTTCGTTTATTTATGTGCAAATAATTTTCCTTTACGTTGAATGTCAACAATGTAAACAATTAAATTTAATTATAATTTCACAAAAAATTCGTTTTTTTTTTTTTCAAAAATCGAAAAGAAAAAGTTACACGGAGTGTAACATAAATGAGGTCATATTGTACATTAACATTGGCAGCGCAAGTTTGTCTGTTTGTGTACGTTTTGCACCTGATGTTGTTTTGCCAACAAATGCTTAGGTTTTTTAGAATTTGTTTCTCTTTACATTTTATTATCAGAGATGTAAACACGTAATCACTAAGCCTAAGCAGGTTGGAATGAATGAATGAATAGACACAGACATACTGGCACAACTAAAGACGTCATAAAAGCCGAAAAAACATTATAAAATATCAACGTGAGCATTTTTATGAACTGAAAAGTGAAAAATAATAATTTTTCTTTAAATACAAGCCACCACCCACCCCCTGTGCCCTTCTACACGCCAACACATTTAATTTTTTATCTTGTAGTTTTTGTGATACAAAATGGGAAAGCGTATAATGAGACGCCTTTGGTAACCTAATAAATCCCTTTAGAAATGTACCTGAAGAACACCTGCTGTGATGTCTAAAACCCAAAGCAATGAACAGAGAGCGGATACCAGGACAAATAGAGAGAGAGAGGAACATAGCAGTACATAGGTAAAGGCTAAATTTAGTCTTCATTATGTTTATTTCCCTTCCTTCTTTTTTGTGAAAAAAATGCCTGAAATTATGCCAACAAAAACAATAACAACTGCAATGAATAGCAGGCCCAAATGTTTGCTTAGCAGTTCAGCCATTTGACACAACAAACAAGGCCTTTCAAAACTAAGAACTTGATAATGATGACGTTATAAATGGCGTTTTTTCTGCTCTTCTTTTCATGCTCGTGTGTGTTTTGCTTTCTCGCCAAAATTTTTTGCATACTATTAGGCGGTTTATAAGTCTCTCTCTCTTTTAATATATTTTCTGGCGTTTCTTTATAGAAAAATTAAAAAGAATCATTTGAAATGCATTTAAAAAATTTCAATAAATTTTACGTAAAGTATACATTATTTACATGAGGAAAATAATTGTTTACATGCTGGTTTTAGTGGCAAAATCTCGAATTTAAAGCGAGGTTCTTATTATTTTATTTTTGAAGTCACTATTTACATTGTTTACACATAAGAAATAATTGTTTACATGCAGCTCTTTAAAGAAAATTGTTTAGTGTAAATTTACATTATATACACAAGGTAAATGATTGTCAATATTTAAAAAATTTACGGTTTACTTTATTTTACAATTTACGTTACAAATTTTTTGCAATTTTCATGTAAAAATTTATTATTTACCTGAAGTAAATAAATGTATTCTTATACTCCTTTTGTAAATTTTCTTGGGAATAGCATTTTTTACCCATAGAAAATAATTATTTACGAGATGCTATATAATAAAAATTACTTAGAAAAGTATATTATTTACCCAAGGTAAAGAAATGTTTACGCCATACATTTCGACGTAAAAGTTGTAAAATTTTGCTGAGACCAAGCTGTCGCTGGAAATATTTTTTGATACTACATTTTGCTTGATATATGTACATATCCCAGATAATGTTTGAACCATGGACCCTAGTGTAATAAACCAACACGCTGCCTACTAGACTAGAAAGCTATATTCGGCGTAAAAGAAAATGTACAGTTCAAGTAGATTTCAGAGAATCAAAATTTTGCAGGCTAATTACAATGAAAAGAGGATTGAGCAGCAGACAATCCGAAACAAAATTGAAGATATTAACCGGTCTTCTGACGGCTAGCTATAGACTCAATGAGTACTTCTGTGATAAAAATAAGGAAGGAAACACTTGGACGCTTGTCAAAAATCAAACAAGGAATTTTCTTTACTGCCACCGATTAGTATCCTGAAATTTGTGATGTGAATGAAGTTGGAAAAGACATTACACGAATTACAGGACCTTGCCTTACGTTATGGCAGTAAAGATGATCGTCTATTCGCAATGGTCAAGTGCCTCAGAAAAACAGCAATAATAATAAGAAAACTCCACGCCCGCTTTTTAGCCAAGATGCACAAAGATTTCTACAACATATTATCCAAAAAAAACCCCTGCACGCCTTATAGAAACCGTTCTAACCATGCAACATAAAGTTTTCGATTTCAATTTCACTCTAACTTATATTTTCTTTGGATTTAATTTCTATAACACAATTACTGAATAATGTGATAACAATTTTAAAGTATACTTCTAGGTTTCATGCATAACCTAGTAAAATATTTCGATTTTAAATTGGAACATAAACTATTGTGGTTATTTTTAAAACTCGCTCACAATTAAAATTTGTTGAACAAAATGTTGCATACTTTTACATTTCTTTCCTTTTTTTAAAATTATAAAGCCTATTTTTAGACGTTTGACTAACTATATTTTAGAACTGCCGAAGCTGTATTTAAGGCTACTTTTCTACATTTTCTATACAGTAAGATGTTTAAAAACAATTATTAAGGCCTGCTTCAAGGCTTGTATTGCATAAAAGTATAGTTTCAGGTCTTCGAGCTATAAATTTTAACCAAAACTTTGTTAAATTATGTATTTGTCTACCTTTTGTATTCTGTAAAGAACATAATGATAAACAATAATTTTTGAATTAATTTGATACTACTTTTAGGCTTCTTATAAAACAAAAAAATTGGTTTTTTATTAAAAACTTTTCTTAACAATTTTTATGATATAAAATTTTTAAATTATTAAAAATATTACCGCCTACTTTTAGGCTTAACATAGTTAAAATTATTTGGCCTACTTTTAGGTTTACTTACATAACATACATGCATAATTGGCCATTACAAACCTTCAGTCACGATTACGGCCTAGCTTCTCACACCACTTATGTTGTGTGTGTTAATTTTATACATGAGTGGCTGGACCTACAGTTTAAAGTCGATTCCGAACGACAGATTTTTGAGAAAGTTTTCATGGCAATTTTATTTTTACTCTCAGAATTTTTGCTAGAAATCTGCTGAGAGGAAGTCGCCGAAGAAATATTTTATCATATTTCGTTTTGATGTCTGACCTGGTGTTTAAACCTCGGCCTTACGTCTAATAAGCCAACACACTAGCTACTAGACTACGGCGACTTCTAGGTTTAAATTTTCTAAAATTGTTTTTACACTATTTATGTCCTATTCACACATCTTCCACTGAATATAGTGGCTTAAATTAATGCATTTAACTTGGTATATTTATTTTTTATTTGGTGTTTTCTTAATTTGGTGCTGCATACTTTTAGGTAGACTACAGATTTTTATAGTTTTTTATTATACTTTTATTAACTAATTGATTAATCACACTATGCATCATTGGTTTTTTCGTATTCTTTAGCCTTAAGAAAATATTTTAAAATGTTATCATATCAGAGAAATTTATAAAGTCTATTTCTGGGCCTTTATATCCTCTGTCTGTTAACATTTTTGTTTGCATTTCTCATTTAAAAGGTTTGTCTAGTTTATAGGTCATAGAAAGAAGTAAAAAAAGAAATAGTAATAATTTTTATAGCGCATTTTTAGGCTGTAATTAATAAAAAAAATTAGGGAATACTTTTTGGCTTAAATTTTATAAAACTTAAGGACATGCCTTTAGGTTTCGCCTAATTTAATGATTATAGAAAAACTTTGAAAATTTATCAATTATAATGGCATGCTTTTAGGCTACTTTTGTTCTAGGAAACTTAAAGTACACTTTATGGTTTACATTTCGTAAAATTATTTTTATTATTATTATTATTTATTCATAAAATTATTTTTATTAATTTTATTTATAATTTTTATTTAATTTAAGCCAAAAAGTATTCCTTAATTTCCTTATTAATTACAGCCTAAAAATCCTATTTTTCAGCATTTCAATAAATATTCCAGTTTGGAACTTAAGCTATGCTAAAGTAAGTTTTTATAATTTTAAAACAATAAAAACTGCTAATAAAGGAATTAGATTTCAGTAAAATTCTTAGGCCCTACTTTTAGGTGTTTTTACTGTCTATTTAAGTCTGTTTTATGTTTTTCTGCTTTAAAACCGTATTTTTCTTTAAACTTGGGCAATAAAAATATTAAAATCTGCTTTAATTAGAATAAAATTATTCAACAAATTGAAGCATACTTTTAGGCTTACATTACAGAAAATATTAAAGTTTTTCGTGCGAAATTGGCAATTCGAATTCAAATCTACTTACCATTATCATATCTCTCCTCCTCATTGACCTCATTGACGCTCTCATTTTCCAAATCGAAATTCCGTTCATCCGATTCGATTATATATTCGGCATCCTCTTCATTCGATGTTTGCGACGAGACAACTTGATAGGAGGGCGGTGTTAAGACAGTGCCCTGCTTATCAATGTGGACATTATCATCACCGGCAGCATAGGCTATCAAGGGTTTATCCTGTTGATGTTGATGCTGCTGCTGCTGCTGGTGCAGTTGCTGTTGTTGTTGTGTAGCAGATTTGGGTTTAGCCGCCTCAGCCAAGTAGTGGGATTGATGACATGGAAGTATTAAGAGAATTAAAGCGAACAGAAAGGTATACAGGAGAAACGAAGATGATGATCGCAATGACGATGACGATGTCGATGACGCTGAGTGTGTTGAAGTTGATCGTGTTGTTGTTGTTGTTGTTGTTGGTTGTTTTAATGTTTTATTTATAAGGGAGAATAATACTAAATTGTTGTTATTGGTTTTGTAGTTGTTGTTGTTGTTGTTGTTGTTGTTGTTGTTGGTTTTCTGTGTTGGTTTATTTACAAAAGTTTTAATGCGTTTTATAATGTTGATAAGAATTGTTATTATTATTATTATTGTTGTTGTTGTTGTTATAAACATGTTGCTGTTGCTGTTGTTTACTTTAGCATTAATGTTGCTAAACATTGTTGCTGGCACATAATTTTCTTTGTTATTCTTTGCATTATTCTTGCTGTTGTTCTTATTGTTCTCTGTATTGTAATGCTTTAAATCATTTTCAATCAACCTTAGACGACCTCTACGACGTCGGCTATTAAAATCTAAAGTCTCTGCATGATTTTTAAGATTACACTCTGGCTGTTGCTGTTGCTGCTGCTTTTGTTGAGGCAACATGTTGCTATTATTGGTTACGTTCGTAGCTGTTACTAATATTTCAGAGGATTTCAGAGTAGCTGTTAATGCTGTTTGTGCCTGTGTCTGTAGTTTTGGCTTTGGCCGTGCCAGTAGTTGTCTTAATTTAAGAGAATTTAAGCCAGGCTTATATTGTTGACATAACAACTGTTTTCGGCCCGTTTTAAAGATTTGTGCTTTTGCCCTGTTTAGACGGCAACGTTTTAAGGCCCATTTTTTCTTTATTGCTAATGTTGTTCTGGCATTAACAAGACAGGCCTGTTGTTGCTGCTGCATTTGCTGCTTACAGCAGATTTTAAATAGGCTGCCATTCGTTTTCTGCCAAACTTGGCTATGCAGGGCAACATTTTCCCTTTGGCTGCTACTGTTAACGGTTAAATTTTGTGTTATCCTTTGAGGCCAGGGGCAACGTTTTTTAAGCAGCAATTTTTCATGTTTGTAGTGGCTTAACAAACGTTTTTTGTTTCCTTTCAATAATTTTCTGTTTGTAGTTGTTGATGTTGCTGTTGTGGTATTGGTAGTTAATAAATTTTGCTGTAAACATGTTGCGTGTTGCTGCAACATTGGACCCCGTTAATTGATCGTTTTAATAAATCTTTGCTGGCCTTTTGAAATACGCTCTCTCACTCGAAACAATGCTTCAATAATTTTTTTAATTTTTTTTATTTTTAAAGATATTTTTGTGCGAATTTTTTATTGTTTTTTAATTAATTTTCTTAATTAATTAAAACCGTTTAAAGTTAATCGTTGTTGCCGTTATTATTATTTTATTTTTTTTCTATTTCTAGTAATAATTTATTTTTAATTTAATTTAATTTTGTATTAATTTTTGCTTAATTAAATAAACAAAGGTGCGTGTTTGTTTAAAGATTATAGTTAAGAGATTAATTAATTAATTTTTTTTATTAATTTTTAATATTTATTTACTTATTATTAAAGAAGACTTATGAGTAAATTTATGGTTTCTATTCTTTTAATATTTTTTCTAAATTTTTTTTTAAATTTTTTTTTATCACATTTTACTTTTTACATTTTTCTTAATTTTTTTTTCTTTTTAAATTTCTATATATATTTTTTAATTAAAGCCTACTTTTAGGCTTAGGGTTTAATTAAATCAATCTGTTTTATTTTAAATTTCTCAATAATTATAGACATTTTACCTCGTCTTCTTTTTCTTGCACTTTTCTTTTTTAATTACGTTATAAAATTTCCATTTAGTTTTAAAATTTTTTTTAATAAATTTTGTACAACCGAAAAAATCTTTAAAAAAAAAACACCTTAAGTTTAGCCTATTTTTAGGCTAACTTTTAATTTCCTTATTTCTCTATTTCTTTTCTTTTTGTGTTGTTTTTATGCAAAATTTTTTTATATATTTTTTTAAATTTCTATAACGTTCAGCGCTTTTTAGTTGTGTTTAATTCACGTACCTTTACCGTAATGATAACTCGTTTTAATTTTTCTAGTTTTCGTTCAGCTACCAGCAGCTATTTTTTATGCCATTTTCGTTTCGTTCTTTTTGTTTTTTCACTTTTTTCTAGCATATACACTAGGCGCACGCTTTAATTTTTTTTCTTTCATTTCATTTCATATATGTATTGTATATACACATGAAATAGTATCATTTTGTTAATTTAGTTATTGTTGTTGCTACTGTTGTTGTTGTTGTTGTTGTTGTCATTGTTGTTATTGTTTTAATACAAACACAAACAAACAACCAAACAACAAAAAAATTAAAAAGCTTTCTTTGCTTCTTTCAGTTCGTTGTAAAATGTTATTTTAAACACTCTCCTCTGTAGCAATCAAATTGTATTTGAGTTTATTTCTCTCAAACACTCAAATAGAGCGCAGGGAAAAGCATAGTAAAAAGCTTCCTGTTCTCTTTAGTGTCTTCTTTCTCAAATTTACAGCTAAAAAGAGAAAAAACATTGGAGAGAATTAATTACAGTTGCATCATAAGAGAGAAAAACATTATAAAGAGTTAATAACGTGGGTTAACTATTTAGTGGTTGCAAAAATGTGAGTCTGGCAAGGCTGTCAACTGTTCCAATATGTTCCACATGAAGTGTTAAGCACGCTTATGGATCGTTTAATAACCGAAGAACGCTTAAAATTTTTTATAACGGACTACAACACAGGTGATGCACATGTGACCACTTTTCCAGCATTACAGGGTGCTTATAGACGTCATAATTCATCTTCTAAGCAAAGAATTGCTAATTTCTAAGAGAGACTGGAAGCATTATAGACCAACATCACAATAAAACGGGCTACCGAATGTAATGCTTCTGTTAGAAAAAGTAATTGAGACAATATTAAGGGGTATTCTGCATTTAAATTTGACATCTCCACGTACTAGATCCAAGATATGCTGATTGGGTGCTCGAACAATATTTTCTACAGCTTTGAAATCGATTTCTCTCTCGATAGCGAACAAGATTGTCTGGCAGAAGCCTCGGAGAACCAAGAAGTGATTAAGGAAAAGTCATTGCACCGTGAAAAAGTAACTGTTTGGAAGGTTCTTTAGGTCTGATAAATAGAAAAGTTACCCTTTAGACAGGATTACAACCTAGCTTCTCACATCACCCATGTTGTGTGTATTAATTTTATCCATAAGTGGAGGGACCTACAGTTTAAAGTCGACTTCGTACGACTGATTTTTAAGAAACTGGCACTTTCATTTACTCACGCAGTTTTTCTCAAAAACCCACTGAGAGTACATCGTAAAAAGAAGTGAGAGAAAAAGGGAGTCACATTTCCTTTAAAAGATAAACAAATTGGCTTTTTATTGTGCTCAGAATAAATAAATTTTAAACCCTAAAAAAAGCTCCCAAACAGCTTTTTAAATGTAAACAAAACACTCAAGAGAAGAAAAATCAGAGAGAGAGAGAGAGAGGTAAACTTATGTGTGTTCCATACAGCTGTTTAGCATTTAACTGAAACTCAGGCTGGTATAAAGCTGTTTATTTTAAACACACAAACACACACACAGAGAGAGGGAGAGAGACAGAGAGAGAAAGTTCTTTAACCATCTGAACAAAACAAATCTTTTTTTTTTGCAGTTTCTGTTTTAAGCTGTTATTTGGTACTACTAACACGAATACCCACATTCAAGTGCTCTACTTCGTAATCGTAATCGTAATCGTGCTCATGCTCGTGTTCTTGTTTTGTTATTGTCCTGTATTATTATTGTTGTGATGTGTTGTGTTGTGTTGTAATGTGTTTATAGCAACCATCTCCTTTTAGTTTGTGCCACTTTTACATTTTTTCTCTTGCCTGTTTGCCTGCTTGCTTGCTAGCTAGCTGGCTGTTATGCACGTAATTACTAACGGTTTTTCTTTTCTTTTCATTTCTCTCTCTCTCTCTGTGTATGAAAGTATTGAGAGTTTTATATGAAATTTATAGGGAAAGAGCGAAAAAATACGAAAACATAAAGCGGCCGTATTAAGTTGTTACGGTTTTTTATTGTTGTTGTTTTTGTTTTTGTTTTTGTTTCTTGTTTCCTAATGTTGTCTATCATTTGTTTTTGTTGTCCTTTCCTGTATTTTCTTCTGAGTACTCGCACAACGTACTCTAGTTTAGTTTTGAAAACGTAGTAGTTTAGCTTGTTTTCTCTTTTCTTTTTTTTTTTGTTTCTGTCTCTCCATTCGGTTTTTGTTTTTTGTTTCTGTGTAAGTGCAAATGTGTTTACATGCATATACATATGTATGTATTTATGTTTGGCAGTATTTGTGTGTAATTGTTATAGTTTTGCACTAATTTTTCATGTACCCAATTTTACTTGTTTTTTTCGTTTTTTTCTTTTCTTTTTGACGTTATTGTTAACGTCGTTGTTGTTTTAATAAGTAGAGGGCAGTTCTTGTTATAGTAAAACTAGTGTTTTTCTATGTTTCTTTCTAGTTTAGTGGGTAATCTAAGTTAGACAATCTCTTTCACTCCCTCTCTCTCTCTCTCTGTCTCTCTCTCTCTCTCTTTTACGCTTTCTCTCTCTCTATTACACGTACTCTGTGAAATACACATACAGAACACAGACAAACTTAGGCTCATTATAATTCAAAGTGTAACAAAATGTTTCAATGTTTGTGGCAGAAAGAGAAAAAAATATAACGGAATACTATACAATAACGGTATCATTGTATAATTTTGTGCTGAAAAAAAAGGAAATTTTCTTTTTCTGTTACAATAGCGTGTTTATAATGGTATAACAAATACATAAAATTATTATATGGGTTATTCCACAGTAAAAATACAAATGTGGATAAATATAAAAATGAAGATAAACCAATGAATAATTGACTAAAAATAATTTGAAATATGTAAGCGAAAGAAAAAAATGAAAATAAAACAATTTTTCTGAGACAAAAATTAGTTTTGAAAGTCACCAGGAAAATATATAAGAAAACTTGATTGGTTTTACTGCATGAGTAGTTTCCTAAAGCAAATAATTACATGTTTTTGCGATGTCTTTTGGTCACCAAGAAAATGTGAAATGTTAGGCTTTTTCGTGGGACAATTTCAATGATTATGTTTACGTCTTTAATGTTGAGCCATTTTACAACCAAAATTTGCCAAGTTAACGCCGAAATACTGCTGGAAATGTACGAAAAAATGGTTGAAAACTACCTCAAAATGATAAAAAGGATAGTGTGCTGTAAGCAATCTAAAGGGTCCGCCAAATAACTTTATTTTTAAAAATGCTTTAAAAAAAAATAATGAATTTTTTCCCCAAAATCTTTTTTTATTTGAAAGTACAATCCTTCCGGTTAATAATGGAAAATAATTTCATTCAAATGGCTGCCTTGGCTGGCCATGCAGTAGCCTACACCAGAAGATGCCGATTTTGGCAAAAAAAAAATCATCTTTTCAGATGAAGCTCATTTTGATGTTGGCGGGTATGTAAACAAGAAAAATTGTCGCATTTGGGGCACAGCAAACCCGCACGCACACATTGAAAAGCCGACGCACCCAAAACCAGTCACTGTTTGGTGCGGATTTTGGTCCAGAGACATAATTGGGCCAGTTTTCTTCGAAAATGAGCAAGGAGTGGCCGTTACAGTCAATGGCGATCGTTATCGGGCCATGTTGAACGAATTTTTGTTCACAAAAATTGAAGAGGAGGATATTGGCAACATTTGGTTTCAACAGGACGGCGCTACGTGCCACACAGCCAAAGCTACACTCGATGTTTTGCGCCCTGTTTTTGAAGATCGCATTATCAGCCGCAGAGCTGATGTCGTTTGGCCACCTCGGAACTGCGATTTGACACCGTTGGACAAACCAGAGACAATTGACGCTTTAAAGGACAATATTCGTGAAGCCATTGGTGAAATACAGCTGCACACAATCGATAATGTGCTTAAAAATTGGACCGATCGCGTAGGCTACTGCATGGCCAGCCGAGGCAGCCATTTGAATGAAATTATTTTCCATTATTAACCGGAAGGATTGTACTTTCAAATAAAAAAAGATTTTAGGGAAAATATTCAGTAGTTTTTTTTTAAAGCCTTTTTAAAAAAAAAAAAGTTATTTGGCGGACCATTTACTAATTGTGGTCATTCAAATGACTTTGCTTTATCTATTTAATAGTCAAGATAAGGTCCAAACATTAAAAGAAAATACAAGTTTATTCGAAATCATAACGTGCGGTGTGTTTTATTTATTTTTACTTTTAGAACCCATAAGTCGACACACAATGATAGTTTGCTTTAATAAAAACCATAATTTTGTCTAAAAATATAACCCAAACAAAGGAAACTGTTACCATTGCTTAGCTTTCCTTTAGTTTAATAATCGCAATATATTTTATGTTACCATTTTCAAAAAGTTTTTGAAATGTTGAAAAAAAACAGACAAACAAAAAAGTAAAAATTAAAAAAACCATCAAATTTAAAATTTTTTTTATTACAGAACAAATTAAATAAATATTTGAAATCTTAGCTTTCCAAAATCGTTTAAAGCACTTCAAAATCTCAATTAGATCTCAAGTTATGAACAGTTTCGCATTGTAACCCCATAATTAATATTAATCATACGTCGCGTACACAAAAGGCATGCAACTGTTCATGGAATGCCCCATATATACATTGTATAACCTGTTTATATATATATAGAAAGGTAATTATTGTGTGTATGCTGCTGGTATAGACATGAAGACATTTTTATTCAGAAAAAAACCTGCTTTCAAAGAGCGTGAGTGTGTGTAATACAGAGTCTACAATTGCACGATTGTACTGCTGCTACTACTACTACTACTATAAGGCGAGTGTAAATGTTTAGCCTGAGGGATAAAATCGAAGGGATTTTGTTTATAATAATGGCAACAACAACAAAAAGAATAACAACAGCAATAGAGTAACGGGCCTATACAACAAACAAAATAAGAAAAAAAATAAGAAAGACTGTGTATAACACATACTTTAAAGGCTTTTGTTGCCACTCGTATATTAAAGATCTTATTTTGTCCTCTACGCTTATTGTAGTTGAAATTCTTATCTCGTCCTCTCTTCCCCTTTCCCTATGTGTCTCTCTCTCTCTCTCTCTGTGTGTGTTCAGCGTTATCTTAAAGCCTGTTTAAGAAATGAAAACAATGCTGATAAAACTTTTGTCGCCCTAATTTTTTTCTTTTCTTTTCCTTTTTCTTTGTATACAATTTCTTTAATAGAGCCTATTATTACAGGCTGATTAGGTTTTATAGAGCACAGCATAATATTAGGCTGTCTAAAGAAAGCAAAAAGAAAGAAAGAAAGAAAAAACTAGAAAACTAAAGCAATAAAGTGAACATTTTTAATGTTTTCTTTACATAAACTTACGGTCATTTCGTGGTAATAAAACAATAGAAATAAAAGTCTATTTTAAGGGGTTATTAAAAATTTGTTATTCAATACATATTTTTAGGCAGTGTACACTGTATTTAATGTAATTATAAGACTGGTATTAATTTTTAAATGCGGAAATTAATATTAAAACAATTTGATTCATTCGAAGAGCTAAATTCTTTCCAAATAAGTAAGAAAATTAATTTTATATTTATTGCTTACTAAATTGGTTATTACAAGCCTATCTTCTGACACCACCCATGTTCAACGTGTTAATATTATCAGTGTGTGGGGAGGAGGTCTGAGGTAAAAGGACGACTCAGAACGACAATGAAGTGGCTATGTCAGTGGCATGAGTCAGAGAACTATGATAGTTTGGTTATCGCCTTACTAGACAAGACTCATGAGATCAATCTTAGCTACTTCCGCTCAGTAGTCTTCTGGCAACAAATTTGGACTTTGTACGAGGGTCATTTATAAATTCTAAAATTTTTAAAACAACTTTTCTCAGTAAATTGAAGTCCTACAAACTGTTTCAATTTTCTTTAAGTGTTGATTCTCTTTTTGGTTTCCTTGTAACCTTATGGAGGCTCATTAAAACATTTTAATTTTATTACTTGCAGCTTATATTACTAAACCTTCTGTGCATAATTCTTAATTAAAGAACCTCTACTGGCACATAACATTTGGTTTTATTTTAAAGGAACAGCACCTTGGGCCTCTATAACCAAGGAAAGCACAAATGCTGGCAACTGTTAGAACATAATTTTATAATTTCATTACACTACAACCTCCTTTACAATAATGCTAAAGCAGGGACGGTAAAATATAAGAACAAGTCACCTATAAATGTCTGTTATTGCCGCAATAGGTGCTTTTGCTAATGTTTGCTTGGAAATTGTATCCTTTATCCTTGTCATGTTATACAAAATAAAACCGAAAAAAGAAAATATAAACGAAAATTACCAAAATTGTCTTTCTTTTATAAAAAACTATGAAAATTTTCGTAAATAACTTACACCAGGTCGACTTAGTAGTGATCCTTAAAGGACCTAAACTTAAATACATACTATTATTTGTTTTTAATATAAATACATAAAGTCTTGTGATCAATTAACCGTTTACGGATCTTGAAAATTTCTTAACCGAGCCCAGTTATACAGGATTGTCTTCAGTAACCTCCAAATTAATATTAATCATACGTCACCAGTATTTTTTCATAAGAAATTGTAATTCAGCCATAAAATTAATAAAACTTTGAATAAAAACTTTATTATCCGTCCTTTGCAGCAGGAGAAATACGTTTCGAAATTATTGAAATCTATACGAGGGTCTGATATGATGGGAAACTTTAGCAAAAGACACAAAATTGTAATTTTAAAAATGTTTTAATGCCTTAAAAGTACATATAAATGAAGGTTTATTATCTAAATAATAAAAACTCATTATTTTAGCTTTCATAAACCGTCTTAAGAATTTTCTGATTCTCTTTCCTTCTCTCTCTCTCTCGCTCTCTCTCTTTCTCTGTCGCTCTGTGGCTCTCTCGCTCTCTATCTTGCTCTATTTCGCGCTTTATCTCTCTATTGTATTACCTTGGAAAAATTTAGAAAGGACTCTCTTAGGTTAGGTTACACGTCCTCTAAGTGTACTTGTCAATTAAAACAAATACAGTACCCGGAGGTCAAATTGACCCAATGGTACAACGTCCTAGTTTCTCACACCACTTGTGTTGTGTGTGTTAATTTTTATACATGAGTGGTGGGGCCTACAGTTTAAAGTAGAATCCGAACAACAGATTTTTTGAGAAACTTTTTCATGGCAATTTTATTTACTCTCAGAGTTTTTGCGAGAAATCTGCTGAGAGGAAGTCGCCGAAGAAATACTTTTTGTATTTTGTCTTGATGTCTGGCCTGGGGCTCGAACCCTGGCTTTACGTCTAATAAGCCAACACACCACCTACTAGACTGCGGCGACTTCTAGAAGTACCTATAAAGGAAGGTTTTATATCTTGGCTTTTATAAACCGTTTTGAGAATTTTCTGATCCCCTTTCTCTCTCTCTCTCTCTGCCCCTGTCTCCTTATCACGCTCTCTCTCTCTCGCTCTCTCTTTCTCGCTCTCTCTTGCTTCATAGCTGCCTTGCTCTCTCTCCCTCTATCTCTCTCTATTGTATTTCATCGCAATATTTTAGATTTCTCCAAACCCATTTGGTTAGAAAGGACTCTCTTTCTCTCTGTTCTCTTTCTTCAAGCATATAACCCTTCAAACTGCTTTTTCCACTTCACAGAAAGGTTCAGGACCTATTATTTCTCTCTTTATTGCTGTAAATCCTACTATTAACTGGGAACCAGCAGAGTGTGATCTTATTTTCCCTACCTTGATCATTTAGTTTGCCTCATTAAGGCGGCTGATCCCGCACTTTGTATTTCCTGTCCAAGGTAATGAGCAAATCCTACGACATCTGTTCGAAAGATAAAGGGTGTTTTTTATAGAGGTATAGAACTTTAAGTTGGCATTACTTTTCAAGATGGCGACCGATTTAACAGCTGTCAAGTGATTTATTCTCAGTTTGGTTTGGCAATTCATCATGAATAGACTCACGCCCTGAACAACGCTTGCAAATAGTGCAATTTTATTTCGAAAATAATGGTTCTGTGCGGAAAACGTATCGCGCACTACGTCCATTTTATCGCCGACAAAATCGTCCATCAGAGCAGTTAATTCGATTAACCATGGAACGTTGTCGCACCACGTTTACTCTTATTGATAACTCACATCCCCAGAGACGCTGTACGGTGCGTACAGAAGAAGCTATTGCTGCTGTAGAGCGTAGCATTGAGGAAGACCCGAATGAGTCCATCCGCCATCGAGCACAGGAATTGGATCTGTGTCCATCCACTTTATGGAAGATTTTGCGGAAGGATCTTGGTTTGCGTGCTTACAAAATCCAACTCGTGCAAGATTTGAAGCCAAACGATCATCAAGTAAGGCGTAGATTTGTCGAATGGGCCCAAAACGAGATTACCGTTGTTCCCGATTTTCATAAGCGAATTTTGTTTAGCGATGAAGCGCACTTCTGGTTGAATGAGTACGTCAACAAACAAAACTGCTGCATTTGGAGTGAAGGTAATCCTCAAGTGTATGTGGAAACACCGTTACATCCAGAAAAACTGACTGTTTGGTGCGCTTTATGGGCTGGTGGAATCATTGGTCCGTACTTTTTCAAAAACGATGGTGGCCAGAACGTTACAGTCAATGGTGATCGGTATAGAGCCATGATTATTAACTTTTTCATTCCTGAATTGAATAACCATGATGTCCAGGAGATGTGGTTTCAACAAGACGGCGCAACATGTCACACAGCTCGAGCCACAATAGATTTATTGAAAGACACGTTTGGTGAGCGCCTAATTTCACGTTTTGGACCTGTGAATTGGCCTCCAAGATCTTGTGATTTAACACCGCTATACTACTTTCTGTTGGTCTATGCGGTAAAGCCACAAACGCTTGACCATTTGGAAGACAACATTCGCCGTATTATTGCCGATATGCGGCCACAAATGTTGGAAAAAGTCATCGAAAATTGGACGTCCAGATTGGACTGCATCCGCGCCAGCCGTGGCGGTCATATGCCAGAAATCATATTTAAAATGTAATGCCACAAGATTATCTTTCGGATAAATAAAATTCATGTCAATCGAATAATCCATCGTTGTTTTATTGCAACTTAAAGTTCTATACCTCTATAAAAAACACCCTTTATAATGTTGTTATTATGTGCCACACAAATACTTTGCTTTGTTGTCTTTTGTATTTTTTTTTTCTTTTTTTCTTTCGGCTTGAGAGTGTGTTTATTTAAGATTTTAGGGAGTTGTGTATATAATGAGTGCGTGTTGCGTATGTTCATATCATGCCTACATATATGCGTGTGTGTACATATTTCATACATAGAAGAGTCAATTTCCTTTTAGTTTCTGTTATGCTCCGCTCATGAATAAGAAAAAAAAAAGAGTTGCCATTACAAGTTTTCTTTTATTTTTATGGTTTTTTTTATATTGTTTGCTTGTTTCCTTTGTTTTTAAAGGTTTTTTCTTAATGTTACATTACGTTTTATGGTTACTTAAGACAATTTTTTTTTTGTATAAGAAATAAGGCATCAGTGTTACAACTTTTTTCTTTTTTTGCTTAAGGTCAGGTAATTTCAACCTTTTTTTTGCAGGTTGATCATTAAATTCAGAGATTTTCGGCTGGTAATTAAATTGATTAACCATTAACATTAGTAGGACATCAAGAAAAAGGTATTTAAAAACAAATTCATTGTAAAGCAATTCAAGTTTAGTTTTTTCACGGATTAAAACAACTTAAAGGACAACTAATTAATCGAAAACGTTTTAGAAACTTAAAAAAGAAAAAATATTAAAATAAACTGAGCCATTGTAGTTAATGTTTCACAGATTTGTGGTTGAGAGAGAGATGGTCCTTATGAGAACTATTCGCTAGAACTTTTCCTAAACTTACTATATTTAAGGCAATTTTCCAAGGTTTAAACCAAATATTTCAGGATATAGAGATTATTATCGGGAAATTTAAAAACTATTGTCCACCAGAGATTTCTAAAATCCAAGTTTTCTCATAATTATACGAATAACACGATCAGCATTAAGGCCATTAAGTATTGCTCCTTTATTTTATTCATATTCTTGGGCAAATAATGAACACCGATGCTGTTGACAAGCGGACTACTTCAGTAGTCTGTTGAATGTTCACAGAAAAGTTTACAGCAACAGCTGAAGTACAAGAGGAATTGCAGGCATCTTGTAACTGATGTAATTGATATATTTTTAAAAATTCCAATTAAAATTCTATTGCACCTCATTATTCTAAGGCAAATTTAAAATAAAATTAAAAATTTGTGAATTTCCATCATTTCTTTTCAAATTATTTATTTTAAATCCTTTGTTTTTAATCCTCAAAATTTAATGAAATTCTTTTCAAACTTCTTAAACTTTCTTAAATTGTTACGCTTAAATTCCCATTAAGAAACAAAACCGAAAAAGAGAGGAAAAAAAAATAATCGAAAACAAGCGTAGAACGTAAATTAATTTCAATTTTATTTACTTGTTTATGTTTTTTTATTTAATAGTTTTTGTTTTTCCTTAATTTCTCCAAAAAAAAAACAAACAAAAGAAAAATGAGAAAAAATAACCGAAAAATTTAATGGTTTTAACGGACATTATAAGATTTTCGCCTAAAAACAGGCACAGATTCCTTATTTTCCTTAACAAAAAAACGAAAATAAAACGGAAATTAACACCCGCACCTTAAAAAAAAACATAAAAAAATTAAACAAACACACCTACAGCAGCTAAGCATACATAACACTTACACTCTACTCGGTAAGCAGGACGAAAGAGAAACAATGAAAACAAAAAAAAAAGTTTTTTAAACACAATTTTTATGTATTCACAGCAGAAGAAAGAAAAAAACACAAACAAAACGAAACTGTCTAAGAAGACTACGTGTATGTGTATGTGTTTGTGTTTATAAGCATATAAATAACGAACCTTTTGACTTTCTTTCTTAGGTTTGACGTACTTTTTATCTTTGCTGCTCTGCTTGTTTGAAATCAAAAGAAAAAAAAATACAAAAAAAAAACTGAGTTTGTTGTTGTTTCTATTTGGATTTTATATTTCGATAAACAAATACAAACACAAGACAGTCGGCTGCTTGCTATACGAGCATAGGCATGTGTTTGTAAGTGCGTGCCTTAGTTTTTTTTTCAAACACACGCAGATAAAAACAAATCACGCACGCACTCACTCACGCATACTTTTAAATTAAAGGAACACGCGCGCTCATTTAAATGCTATACCCCACTCGAGTACACACAAACACACACAGAGTCACATACAGAGAGAGATTTTTTCCCACAAACATTTGTTGTTTGTGTTGTTTAGAATGTATATGCACGCCATGTTTTTTTCTCTTCTTTTTTTCATTTGTTTGGACAAAGAAAAAACGGTTGTTTTTTTGTGACTTACAGGAGAAGAAAGGAAGACACACTGAAATATTACGGAAAGGTTATATTCTGGACAAATTGGACTTTAAACGTCAATATAGCTTGTGGTTTAAAGATTTCTTTTTGTGTTTAAATAAAAACGAATATCAAAGTGAATTAGAATTAGAAGAAGCAGGACCACATTGTTGACTACAAGAGCAGGAATTCAAATGTGATTAATTTTCGAACATTACGGAGTGGTTATAGTCGAAGCGCCACTGTGCACCTTCGAAATGTAGGTTCTGCCAGCAACATCACTTCTTTTAGAGCAGGTGTGACAGATTATTTTAATTTATCAACTCCATAGCACTCTCAGCACTTAAAATTCCTAGTGTCTCTGGAAAAGAAAGACTGCCTAGCAAGAGTTTACAATACGCTGTCGAGGAAAATTAAGGCAATCAGAGGTTTATACGCATTTAGAAGTTTCAAGTCCGTCGATCTAAAATAAATCTTCCGCCTGAAATATCATTTATTTCGTGAAAGGTTAGTCATTTACGAATACGCATCGTTTGACAATCGAAGAACGCATAAAAATAGTTAAGAAAACCCCTTTAAAAGTGGCCCATTTCGTGCGTTACCGAAATAATCGATCATAATCGAGCGACTGTGCAGGGAATTCGCAGCATTATGAAGACATTTAGAAAGTCCGGCAGGGTTACAGAAGTGGTCAGACCTGTGCAGCATCACACTGAACTGACTGTTGAAAATATTGCTTCTGCATCTCTGTAGTAAATGGTTTTCAATTCTTCTTAGACATGAAACCCATTTTTCACTCGGTGGTTATGCCAGCAAACAAATTCAATTTCCGAGTACCTAGAAATGATTGCATGAAAGTTTTTGCATGCAGCAAAATTGACTATTTAGTGCAGATTATGGCCTGGTCTTGGAAAAACCATTACCAAGGATTCAGAGCCTGATGGCCGTATGATAAACGACTTTTTTTTGTCTGCAATTAAGATTTTTGAACTGGTTAGCATGTGACCTCGTAGAACTTGACCGATTTTAGCTGCATTGTATTCGAAGTTTCCAGAAAGTCTGATGTCCACCTAGAATATATTAAGCTTTTGTTTTGTGGGGCAATGACAGTGTTCACAGAGATAGTCCGTCAAGTTGTCGAGATACTGTCCGTAACATGCGATGGTAAGGGTGAAAACTACCTCAAAAGTGAAATTGAAATACCCAGAGTATATCCTCAGAATAATGGAGGCTGATTTGAACAAGGAACCACAGAGAACCGCCTGACTAGGGCCACTAATGTCTGTATACAGGAAGTCTCTGTAATAAACACGTACCATAGTTTATGGCAGTCTATGATTCGACAGAAAAAAATGGTATACATGTAGAAAAAATCAAAGACGACAAAATTATAATTTAAGGATAATTAAACAGCACCTAGATTTACCAAAACCACGAACATTGATGAAAATTTCGGCATGCCAATGTCAAAACAAAAATTTAAAAAATATTCAGAGAAATACTTGAAATAATTCCAATTTCTATTATAAGATTTTTATTTTTTTAATTGAAAAAAATTAAAAACAGCAGAAAATAATTAAGAACTTTGGACAAACACAAACACATTTTAGAAAATTTATTATTTTAAATATATTTTTCGATTTTATTTGCCCTTTTTTCAATATTGATGTCTAGAAATCGTTTGCTTTTAATAAAAAAATATTTAAAAATTATGAAAAATAAATTATAAAAATAATTTTAAAAAAATTTCTACGTATTTTAAAATGGCAGAAAAATTTTAAATAATTTGAAATAATTAATCTTTTAAAATTTATTTTAATTTTTTATTATTTTATTTATTTATTTATTTATTATTGTTTTTATTTATTTTTTATTTATTTATTATTTTATTATTTTTTTTTTTGTAATATACCAAAAAGTAGATAAACTTTTACAAATAATTATAATTAAATTTAAATTTTAATTTTAAATCAAAAATTTTAAAATTAAAAATTTTTCTCACAAGTTTTTTATGAATTTTTTTTTAATTTCAATAACTGAATATTTTTTAAAGAACCTTTGCTAGAAAATTTTTATATTATAGTTTTGTTTCTGTTTTATATTTTTAACATTTAAAATTATTAAAAAAAAATAAAATTATATAAAAATAAAATTATATAAAGCTTTAATTTCTTATTTCTAAAGCAATTTGTGCAAGAAAATTTAATTTTTAATTTTTTCTATCTTTAAATACTGAAAAAAATTAAAATTTCTAAGAAAATAATTTTTTAATCAATTTCAATTTTTCTTTGTGACTTTTTTGTTTTTGTCGGAAATTAAAAAAAAATCCCTTTTTAGAAAATAATTCGTAATAAATTTCATTTTTTCTACGTCTCATTTTCTTGCCTAAAAACTAAAAAGAAAATAAATTTAAATAATTACTATCCTTCTTTCATTCCTTTTTTAATTCCAACATGAAATATTTTTGTTTTCGTTTTTTTCTTTACTAAAAAAAAAAACAAAAAAAAAACAAGAAAATAACGAAAAAAATCATAAATCACATGATTTCCCAGCTTTTCATATATTAAATAGTCCTGTTTTCCATTTTTTCTTTTCTTTTTCGTTTTTCTTTTTGTCTATAAAACGGTTATAACACATACACACCCAGTTATTCATTTAGTTTTATACACATACACACACAGGCACATTTAATAGCACTCACTCAAAGACGTTGAAAAAATTCACACATATATACACACACACACACTCTTAAATTGTCATGTTACTCATTATATTTCTTATATTCTTTATGTTTTCCTTTTTTTGGATAATTTTCCTTCTTTCTTTAATTCTTCTTTACTTTTTACAGTTGTGGTGCTCTGGTTTTATTGTGTATAACGTTTCTTGTTTTATTTTATGCTCTCCGTTTTCTTTTATTTCTTAACGTTACGTTTTAAAAATTTCGTAAAAATTTTTTTTGTTCTTTTTTCTACCTTTTCACTGTTGTAGTTGTTGTTGTTATTACTTGATTATATAAAAAAATTAAACGAAACCTAGAAATGAATTCTTTTTTACACTTAAAAACTGAATTTTTTAAGAATAATTTTTTTTATTAAAAAGAAAACAATTTTTTTTAATTATTTTTATTGTTTAAAAGGATATTTTTTGATTATGAAATGAAAATTTAAACAATTTAATAAATCTTACTTCATTTCTTATTGATTGGTTTAAAAAAAGGACAATTCATTTATTTTTTAAGGTTTTTATGGATTTTTTGGCTTTAAAAAGTATTTTTTAATGATTTTTTTTAATTCTTTTTAATGGTTTTAGGAAAAATTGTTTGCAAGAAATCTTTTCTGAATTTTTTTTTTTGGAATTTTTTTTTATTCAATATTTTGTTTGTTAAACGTGCGCGTTTTTAAGCGAATGTAACACCGCAACGTATAATAACGTTATAGAGCTTAAAAATTTTATTAAACCCAACTAAAGGTCCTGTTTCGTACACATACATTTGCACACGAAACACCGACACCTGCACACAGTTACACTGTTAGCTAAGAAAGCTATAGAAATACCAGAAATAGTAACAACAACCCACTAACCAAACACTATAAAGCAAAAGCAGAATAAGAAAAACGAACAACAAATTCCAGCAAGCCAAAGAAAGCTTTTATACGATTTGAACACACATGTAAACAAATGAACGAACGAGCAGGAAAAAATCACGAGTATAAGAGTACGTGAAAGAGAGCAAGCGAGCGTGAGTGTGAGTATACAGGGTATAAAATTAGTTCAGATAATGGAGAAATGAGCACAGAAGCCGCCTGTATATGTGTAGCTGGGGCAACAAAAAAAAAGACGAAAGAAAAAAGAACAACAAAATAAAACAGGATAGAAAACAAACAACAACAAACTCAGACACACACGCATACACAGCTAGATTTGCCAATAAATCATAGGACAAGTGGCCGTAATGCCATGAGCATGATACAAAGAAAAACAGAAAAACCAAATACACTCAAAAGCTTGTCTTTCTCTTTCTCTCTCTCTCTTTCAGCACTTAAAAAATTAAGAAAAAGTTTTTTTTTAAATAAAGTAAAATTAAATATTTTTACTGGATTCAGTCAATAATAAAAATATTTAAGAAAAAATTAGAAAATCTTTATTTTTAACTAAATTTACTGCGTTCCAACGCATATTCAATTGCAAAATAAAATTCACTCATTTTGAGTGGTTTTCTTGGACTCGTCGAGTGTCTTAACTGTCTTGCATATACAGGCACAGACTTAAATTTGTAAGAAAACAAACTGGATGTTCGTTTAAGTTTGGTTACAAATAAAGGGTGTTTTTTGTAGAAGTACAGAACTTTAAGTTGCAATAAAACAACGCTGGATTATTCGATTGACATGAATTTTATTTATCCGAAAGATAATCTTGTGGCATTACATTTTAAATATGATTTCTGGCATATGACCGCCACGGCTGGCGCGGATGTAGTCCAATCTGTACGTCCAATTTTCGATGACTTTTTCCAACATTTGTGGCCGTATATCGGCAATAATACGGCGAATGTTGTCTTCCAAATGGTCAAGCGTTTGTGGCTTTACCGCATAGACCAATGACTTTACATAGCCCCACAGAAAGTAGTCTAGCGGTGTTAAATCACAAGATCTTGGAGGCCAATTCACAGGTCAAAAACGTGAAATTAGGCGGTCACCAAACGTGTCTTTCAATAAATCTATTGTGGCACGAGCTGTGTGACATGTTGCGCCGTCTTGTTGAAACCACATCTCCTGGACATCATGGTTATTCAATTCAGGAATGAAAAAATTAGTAATCATGGCTCTATACCGATCACCATTGACTGTAACGTTCTGGCCACCATCGTTTTTGAAAAAGTACGGACCAATGATTCCACCAGCCCATAAAGCGCACCAAACAGTCAGTTTTTCTGGATGTAACGATGTTTCCACATACACTTGAGGATTACCTTCACTCCAAATGCGGCAGTTTTGTTCGTTGACGTAGCCATTCAACCAGAAGTGCGCTTCATCGTTAAACAAAATTCGCTTATGAAAATCGGGAACAACGGTAATCTCGTTTTGGGCCCATTCGACGCATCTACGCCTTACTTGATGATCGTTTGGCTTCAAATCTTGAATTGCCAAACCAAACTGAAAATAAATCACTTGACAGCTGTTAAATCGGTCGCCATCTTGAAAAGTAATGCCAACTTAAAGTTCTATACCTCTATAAAAAACACCCTTTAGAAAGCGGACATTTTAAGCTTCACTATGGTGGAGAGCTTTATTAAAATGCATTGTTCTCTGAAAATTTAGGTAATCTGCCATTGATCCTTTCCTGCGGCAGCAGGCACCTCTTGCTGCAATCAGATTGAACACCCTAGTCCATGATATTACCAGAGCCATGGATCATTATCCTCATATCATATCATATCCCAAACAGAGGTTTCTGGAATACAAAGCCAAAATTCTCTCTAAATGTACAGGAGCCATACAGACTCCCAGATCACTGCAGTGACTTTCACGAGGAAGTCATGGCCTTTCAGTAGGTGTTCCTAACAGAATTTTTTCGATCACCCAATATGTTCAATCAAAGTTTTACAAAATTTACTCTTTTGGAGGATTTTTATTTTCTTTTTTTCCATTTATTTTCATTTAAAGTTTTCAGGCTAAAAGCTTTTCTACAAAAATTAAAACAAACAAAGGAAAACACTGTCACTCAAGCAAAACACTAAAAAGCTTTGAAAGTCCTCTCAAAATACTTACAAAGAAAGTTTTTCTTGAGTTTTTTTTACGCAATTTTAAAAGGTTTGCCAACTTTTAAGTTTCATAAGTGAAAGAGAGGCTTTCGTAACATTTAAGAGAAGAAATTATTGAGGAATTGTTTGGGAGTAATTGAGTGTTTTTCTTTTAAATTTTCATCTGAAATTGCTTATCTTATCAAAAATTAAGGGAGAGAATAAAATTCAGAGACATTTTCTTATAAATTAAGAGTAATTCAAACGAAATTCAATTAAGTGTCAAGCTATTGTTCTAAAGCGTTTTGAGAATCGAAAAAAATAAAGTAAAAACAGGAAATAATTAAATTAAAAAAGAGTTAATTAAAGTCTCATTTAAAAGTATGTTTAGCATCGAAAGAGAACTTTAACAAAATAAAGAAGATCAAGAGTGAAAAATTTTATTTAAAGACAGAAATCAAATGCTTAAGAGACAAAGATAAACGAATTTCCTTGAAGAAGAGAAATTGAAAAATTATCGTTTTAAAATTTTGATGAGTGAACAGAATACGACCGCAGCGACAGTTAAAAGTCGTTGCAGCCAGTTAAGGATCATTGTAGAAGATGTTCTCTTATTTCTGCTCTCAGTCGAGTGCTTACAATCTACGAATATTATTAAATGAAATGGGATTTGAAGTCGCCGTGGTCTAGTAGGTAGTGTGTTGGCTTATTAGACGAAAAGCCAGGGTTCGAGCCCCAGGCCAGACATCAAAATAAAATACAAAAAGTATTTCTACAGCGACTCAGCAGATTTCTGGCAAAAACTCTGAGAGTAAATAAAATTGCCATGAAAAAGTTTCTCAAAAATCTGTCGTTCGGAGTCGACTTTAAACTGTAGGTCCGCCACTCATGTATAACACACACAACATAAGTGGTGTGAGTAACTAGGTCGTAAACCTGACTGAAGGGTTGTAATTACCAATTATGGATGTATGAAACAGGATTTCTTTATAAAACCAAGCTTTTTTTCCATTTTGTAACGATTACTGCAATTACTTATGGCCTTATGGCATAATTTCAGATTGAAATATGCTTTGTACCTGGCCATTGCGACGTTATTGGCAAAGAAGTTGCGGATGAATTGGCAATATCAGGTTCAGCTTTGGAGCCTTTTATAGCAGAGAAGTCGGTGAGACCACCAATGGGCTGCTTTTAGAAGATTATTGAGAAAAAGTTTGATTCACTCGTAAACTGTGCGTGGGAATATAGAAATGAACCGCAGAACTTATGGCCAAAGCTCAATCCTAGGCATGGGAAGGAGGAAGATGGCCGTATATCGGCAATAATACGGCGAATGTTGTCTTCCAAATGGTCAAGCGTTTGTGGCTTTACCGCATAGACCAATGACTTTACATAGCCCCACAGAAAGTAGTCTAGCGGTGTTAAATCACAAGATCTTGGAGGCCAATTCACAGGTCCAAAACGTGAAATTAGGCGGTCACCAAACGTGTCTTTCAATAAATCTATTGTGGCACGAGCTGTGTGACATGTTGCGCCGTCTTGTTGAAACCACATCTCCTGGACATCATGGTTATTCAATTCAGGAATGAAAAAGTTAGTAATCATGGCTCTATACCGATCACCATTGACTGTAAATGTTCTGGCCACCATCGTTTTTGAAAAAGTACGGACCAATGATTCCACCAGCCCATAAAGCGCACCAAACAGTCAGTTTTTCTGGATGTAACGGTGTTTCCACATACACTTGAGGATTACCTTCACTCCAAATGCGGCAGTTTTGTTCGTTGACGTAGCCATTCAACCAGAAGTGCGCTTCATCGCTAAACAAAATTCGCTTATGAAAATCGGGAACAACGGTAATCTCGTTTTGGGCCCATTCGACGAATCTACGCCTTACTTGATGATCGTTTGGCTTCAATTCTTCCACGAGTTGGATTTTGTAAGCACGCAAACCAAGATCCTTCCGCAAAATCTTCCATAAAGTGGATGGACACAGATCGAATTCCTGTGCTCGATGGCGGATGGACTCATTCGGGTCTTCCTCAATGCTACGCTCTACAGCAGCAATAGCTTCTTCTGTACGCACCGTACAGCGTCTCTGGGGATGCGAGTTATCAATAAGAGTAAACGTGGTGCGAAAACGTTCCATGGTTAATCGAATTAACTGCTCTGATGGAAGATTTTGTCGACGATAAAATGGACGTAGTGCGCGATACGTTTTCCGCACAGAAACATTATTTTCGAAATAAAATTGCACTATTTGCAAGCGTTGTTCAGGCGTGAGTCTATTCATGATGAATTGCCAAACCAAACTGAGAATAAATCACTTGACAGCTGTTAAATCGGTCGCCATCTTGAAAAGTAATGCCAACTTAAAGTTCTGTACCTCTATAAAAAACACCTTTTAGTTTCCCCAGTGACACATAGGACACATATTTGACAGCATTTTCTCATGAAAATTACTCTATTTACTGATATTATTGATAAACTAGATTAAAACTTTCTAAGAAGACGATTTCCTTTCTGTTTTTACTTTTGTTGTATTTTTTGTTTCATAGTCTAATAAATAACTTAAACAAAAAGAGAGAAAGAGAGAGAGAGATGTAAACAACAAAACGAATAAATACGTAAAACCACAATTAATAAATACCGTTTAAAATATTAACACGTTTTAAAGCCATGCCTGCATGCACACACACTAAACACCCACCCTTCAAAGCCACAACATAAACTCACACACACAGAATTGTAAACAAAACTCAGCTAAACTCCATGCTCTCTTTCTCTCACTCTCTCCACAAACACATATTGGTTACATGTATTGTACGCTGTTATTTATTTGTTGGTGAAGTTAGTGGAACAGAAATCCTTTATTTATTTAAAGCGATTATTTTATTTGAACTCTATTAGTTTAGCTTCGTACAATACAATGAAAACACAAAGAGAGAGAGAGAGAGAGAAAGAGCAGCTACGAAAAAAGGAACAAACTAAGCAGTGCACATTCTAAGTTAAGTAAACAGTTGTAGAGTTTTTATTGTTATTCCTCTCCCTCTCTCTCGCTCTTCTTAGTAAGTAACCAAATAAAGAAATTTCTGTTATATTTTGATTTTTCAATGCCGTTAAATTAAGTGTGTGTGTAGGAAATTAATGAGTTTAGAATTAGCATTAGCAGAGTAGAGACAATTAAAGCAGGATAACAAACAAGGATTATTGACTTTAATAAAAACATTAGAGTTAACAAGACTAACTGACTTATTGAAGTGATCATTACAACACATTTGAGTCAGGATTACTACCTGTTGTGGGTGTTAATTTTGTCCATGAGTGGTGGGAAGTCTACTCCGAACGAATGATTTTTGAAAAACTTTTCATGGCAATTTTGTTTTACTCTCGGAGTTCTCGACAGAAGACCGCTTATAGGAAGTCGGAGAAGAAATATTTTTTAATTTTTATTATTTATTTTTATTATTTTTCTTTTAATATGTGATTTACTTTTTTATTTGTTATTTTTTATTTATTCTCTACTTTTTATTTAAAGGGTGATTTTTTAGCTATTATCTTTTTGGCAAGACTGGTTTAAACAGCTCACGCACGTTTTGTGTTTTGTTTCACTGTCAAACATCTTCAGTTTGGTCTATAATTTAACCATGAATCGTCTTACAAACGAACTACGCTTGCAAATCATTGAATTTTATTATCAAAATGCGTGCTCTGTTAAGAAAGTTCATCGTGCGTTCATCTTTCATTTTATGGTCAGTTTCATCGACCCACTGAAGCGGCCATTCGGGCTATTGTGACTAAATTTCGCACCAAATTTACATTGTTGGACATTAAACCACCAACACGCTTACGTAGAGTGCGAACTGAAGAAAATATCGCTGCTGTATCGGCCAGTGTTAATGATGACCATCAATTATCGATTTGTCGCCGTTCGCAGCAATTGGGTCTCTGTTACTCAACAACGTGGCCAAATTTGCGGAAGGATTTAGGTGTGAAGCCTTTCAAAATACAGCCAGCTGGTGCAAGAATTGAAGCCGCAACGCAGAATTTTTGGTGAATGGGCTCTTGGAAAGTTGGCCGAAGATCCATTTCTTTATCGAAAAATTGTGTTCAGCGACGAAGCTCATTTTTGGCTCAATGGATACGTAAATAAGCAGAATTGTCGATTTTGGAGTGAAGATCAGTCGGAAGCATTGCAAAAGCTACCAATGCATACAGAAAAAGTCACAGTTTGGTGCGGTTTATGGGCTGGTGGCATCATTGGACCGTACTTCTTCGAAGATGCTACGAATCGTAACGTAACTGTGAATGGTGAGCGCTACCGTGAGATGATATCCAACTTTTTTTTTGCCCAAAATGCAAGAGCTTGACTTGCATGACATGTGGTTTCAACAAGACGGTGCCCCATGCCACACAGCACGCGTAACAATGGACTTATTGAGAGGCGAGTTCGGTGAACATTTTATTTCACGTTCGGGATCGGTCAATTGGCCGCCTAGGTCGTGCAATTTAACGCCTTTAGACTACTTTTTGTGGGGCTATGTTATAGCTCATGTCTATACAGACAAGCCCGCTTCAATTGACGCATTGGAAGACAACATTGAAGCATTTATTCGTGAGATACCGGTCGAAATGTTGGAAAGAGTATGCCAAAATTGGACTAAGCGGATGGACCATTTGAGGTGCAGTCGCGGTCAACATTTGCATGAAATAATCTTCAAACATTAAATTAGATGGACCGTACTATCGATTCAAATAAATATTTCATGCATTTTTCTGAATTATATGTGTTTTTCTTTTTGAAAAATTTTCCTATAGCTCTTAAAAAATCACCCATTATTTATTATTTTTTAATTTATTAATTTAATTTTCCCTCTTTGTTTAATTTTTTAATCAATTTTTATGGTTTTTTATTTCCATTTTTTATTCTGTTGTAGTATAAATAATTCTTTTAAATTTATTATGCATTTATTTCATTATTTAACCCTTTAACTGATTGCAATTAAAGTATTAAATTACTTACAACCTGCATACCGTTATGTATTTACTTTATTTTACTCTTTAACATACAATAAATCAACACTTTACTCATTTAACCTCACAGAGAGAGAGAGAGAGAGAGATAGAGAAAGAAAGCAACGAAAGGAAGCATCATCAACAATAACCACAGTTAAAAACATTTTTTATAATTTTATCATAAAGAAGTTTGTGTGTGTGTTACTTTGTTACATTATCTATACTTTTATGTTTTGTTTTCTTTTCTTTTCTTTTTGTATGTGTATGAATTTGTAAAAATAAAATGAAACTACGACTGTGTAGTAGTATTCCATTATTTCCTAGCACAAGTTTCCTTTTGATTATTACCAATACCAAGTGCAAGAGTAATAGTGTGTCCATGTTTAAATAAAGAGAATATGAGAGCCATAGCATTTAACCTTTTGGTTTTTATTATTTTAATGTTACTCAATAATAACACAAAGTCTTTAACACAATCACTATCTCTCTCTCTCTTCCTCTTTTTGTGTTTAAGATAAATAAACATATTGTTTTGTAATACACAGTTTTGTATGTGTTTTGTTATTGTACGTGTGTACAATCTATATGATACTTAAATCAAGGCATTTGCCTATTGTTTGCTCTCTTTTTTCTCTCTTTTTCTCTCTCTCTCCCAGTCTCTGTACTTATTTTAGTTGAAAAACATACTCAATGTTCAGGCATATCATTGTTAGTGTCAATCAATTTAAGCGCCTTGAGGTTGTATGCCATAAAGAAAAATATAAGAAGACATGCATGCCTGCATATGTATGTATGTATGTATGCCTTATAAGGGAATATATTTTTTCATGTTCTTTTGGTTTTATTTCTTCCTTTTGTTAACGATTGAGTAGGTTTTCTTACTGTTTTCCGTTATGTGTGTGTGCGTAAGTTTTAAGTCCTAAAAAGTTTTTGTTGTTTTCTCTTTTGAACGACAATGGTTAAATATATAGTAAATGATCATTATCATCATGCTGTTCTTATATTTTTATAAGTAGTAAATACAACAACAACAATAATAATTATAACAACAACATGTTATTAAGAATCAATTTTGTATCCATGTAAAGTATTAAAATCGTATTGTGAGACTTTCTTCTAACAAAAGCGGGTATCTTTACAAATTTTGTTGTTATTTAAAGCTTCAAAAACACATACAAAATAACTTAAGCTGTCTTTAATAACTTTATTAACCAACAAAAACATATTTTTTAATAAAAAAACCAATAAATTCACTATAATTCATATACATACAAAAGAAACTAAAAACCAGTGTTAAAAACGTTTATATGCATGCATTTGTCTGCTCTGCTTGCTTTTAAATTTTAATTTTCTGTTTACGGCAATTTAAAGATCACGCCTCTCTTCAAAACAAACACACTAAAACATACTGAGAGAAATTTCAATGCTTTTAAAATTATGTAATGTTGACACACCACACTCCCCACAATATATGGAGAAATAATAAAATAAAAATATTTACATGCATTTGTAGTAGTAAATTTCTAACAACAACAAAAGAAATTTATTTTTAATAACTGCTAAAGGAAAAAATTTAAGCTTTTAAACGTAAACTTTACTACAATCATATAATAAAACGGATTCTTCTCTCTCCTCTCTTTGCCATTGCATTGCTACTCTTTGTATCGTTATTTGTAAAGCAATGCAATATAAGAGCATTATACCTCAACATACATACACCCACACGTATGACTTGCTGCTAAAAAGTAACTGTGCTTGTGTTGTTATTTTTCTTTAATAAATAGGTTTCAAAAAAAAACATGTAAACATAGAATGTGAATGTGCTTGTGTACGTACATAGGGGTTTTTTATCCTCACAATAAAACATGAGAATACATGTTTACAAATTACTTGCATTAGCAATACTTGTGTTGGTTTTCTTTTTCTCAATTCAAGTACACACTGTGTTGTACATTAGAAACAGGTTTTGGGGAAATTTCTGGTGGGCATTTCTTTCAAGATCTCTCTGTTTACGATTTCTTTTCATGTCTTTTATTAAGAGAACTGTTGTCAACTTTTTTTCACATTTTCCAGTCAAATTATACCTAAAAAACGCCAGAAACCGCTAAAAATTTTATTTAGCATGGGAACTTAAAACTTGAAAGCAAGCTTTTTTGCTTTTATAGCCGCTTCCAAACGTCGGGGCAACGGCTCCTCGAGAGCCTGGTCGTGCTGTTCCATTTTCATCTTCTTCCCTATTGTAACTTTTATACTGTCCTGAAAGTGGATTTATAGGGCTTACGGGCGTGGTTCTTCACATACATGCTCAATAATGTTAAGGTCTGGGAACTGTGCCGGTGCTTGGAGTAGTTTTGGTCTATTATGGATAAGCCACAGCTTCGCAACATGTCAAGTATGCTTCGTATCGTTGTCCTTTGCTTCACATTTTGTTTAAGAAAGTCCAAATAATGGAATCGATGCACTGTAAACACATTCCCACACCAATACCGTTCCATGCTTGACCGCAGACGGAGTATTTTTAGGCAGTGATTGGCTTTCCAAACGTTATACTTTCTATCTGATCATCAGAGTACCTAACTAAAGGGTGTTTTTTATAGAGGTATAGAACTATAAATTGCAATAAAACAACGATGGATTATTCGATTGACATGAATTTTATTTATCCGAAAGATAATCTTGTGGCATTACATTTTAAATATGATTTCTGGCATATGACCGCCACGGCTGGCGCGGATGTAGTCCAATCTGGACGTCCAATTTTCGATGACTTTTTCCAACATTTGTGGCCGTATATCGGCAATAATACGGCGAATGTTGTCTTCCAAATGGTCAAGCGTTTGTGGCTTTAACGCATAGACCAATGACTTTACATAGCAAAGTAGTCTAGCGGTGTTAAATCACAAGATCTTGGAGGCCAATTTACAGGTCCAAAACGTGAAATTAGGCGGTCACCCAACGTGTCTTTCAATAAATCTATTGTGGCTCGAGCTGTGTGACATGTTGCGCCGTCTTGTTGAAACCACATCTCCTGGACATCATGGTTATTCAATTCAGGAATGAAAAAGTTAGTAATCATGGCTCTATACTGATCACCATTGACTGTAACGTTCTGGCCACCATCGTTTTTGAAAAAGTACGGACCAATGATTCCACCAGCCCATAAAGCGCACCAAACAGTCAGTTTTTCTGGATGTAACCGTGTTTCCACATACACTTGAGGATTACCTTCACTCCAAATGCGGCAGTTTTGTTTGTTGACGTAGCCATTCAACCAGAAGTGCGCTTCATCGCTAAACAAAATTCGCTTATGAAAATCGGGAACAACGGTAATCTCGTTTTGGGCCCATTCGACGAATCTACGCCTTACTTGATGATCGTTTGGCTTCAAATCTTGCACGAGTTGGATTTTGTAAGCACGCAAACCAAGATCCTTCCGCAAAATCTTCCATAAAGTGGATGGACACAGATCCAATTCCTGTGCTCGATGGCGGATGGACTCATTCGGGTCTTCCTCAATGCTACGCTCTACAGCAGCAATAGCTTCTTCTGTACGCACCGTACAGCGTCTCTGGGGATGCGAGTTATCAATAAGAGTAAACGTGGTGCGAAAACGTTCCATGGTTAATCGAATTAACTGCTCTGATGGAAGATTTTGTCGACGATAAAATGGACGTAGTGCACGATACGTTCTCCGCACAGAACCATTATTTTCGAAATAAAATCGAACTATTTGCAAGCGTTGTTCAGACGTGAATCTATTCATGATGAATTGCCAAACCAAACTGAGAATAAATCACTTGACAGCTGTTAAATCGGTCGCCATCTTGAAAAGTAATGCCAACTTAAAGTTCTATACCTCTATAAAAAAAACATGTTATAACGAGAGACAAACTACGTCGTTTATATTGCATGTTCTTGCTACAATAGCGTAAAGTTAATAAAATCTCGTGCATCGATCACTGTATTAATGTTTTCATTTCTTTCTTTTTCTTCAACAATCATTACTTACTTCTCTCTTGTTTGTGGTTGTGCAATAGAAACATCTTCACTTTCCTTATATTCTTTCACACTGGCATGCTCTCTTCCTTTAATATCCGTTACATTACCAATAAACAAAACACTTTCACTAACAGTTGTTTTGTACTTTCCTTGATTTGAGTTTTTCTTCTTCTTCTTGTTATTTTCAAAGACATGCAGTTATTTGGCTTGTTTTTGTATTTATTGTAGAATTCTCTCATCATCATTATTACGTTGAAAATGTTCACTCATAAATCGCTTTAAGTGACTATCATTAGTTATACCGTGCGTTCCCCTTGGCTCTTTCTATGTTAATTCTTAATAATTTTAAGATTTTTTTCTTTTTCTTTTTATTTTTCTTTTTCTTAGTAAATCCCTTAAAAGATATTTGTTCTCTTATTATATTATGCTTTTAGTCTCACTATATACACATACATACACACACACAGTTATACAAGTTTTTTTTTTATGTACATCGTTTGTGCACATCGTTTTGTATTCGTTTTATTTTTTCTTTTTTTTCTTATTGTAAGTGTGTTGTTATTCATGTTTTTTTCACCATTTACATGCATTTACTTGGTTTATATTTGTCGCTCAAATATACCGTGTATTGCCTTGCTCCTCACTACTCCTTTGCATTTGCTTTTGCTTCTGGTTTAAGTCTTAAATAATAAAAAAAAATAAGAGTATAAAAGCTTTTTTGTTTTGCTTTCGTTCTTTTGAAATACATCACATGGAAATGTGTGTGTATGTGTGTTTTTAAGATTTTAGTGTTTAAAACTGATGAGACAGTTAGTGATTGTTGTTGTTGTTATTGTTAGTATTATTGCTAGTGTTGTAAACACTTAAAATATGTATAAAAGATGGAAAAATAAAAGCTAAAAAGACAAAAACGAAACCGTGTGAATAAAAATTTCCATATAATTGAAGTGACGTTTATGAATGTCATATGTTTTCTCCTCTCCCTCTCAATTTTTTTTTTTGTAACCATAATACAGGCTTTTGTGTGTGGTTGGGTGTGTGCGTGATTTTATTTTTTTTGTAGGAATTTCAAGGTTACTGTATTCGCGTATAAAGCAGTCCATGTATGCTATGTTGTTGTAGTTGTTTTCAGTTATTGCATTGTATTGCTGTTTATGACTATGTGCTCGTATTTACAGCCACAACATTCAGTGGGAGAGTGCGTGTGTTCGTAAAAAGTACGAGAGTATAATTGCAATTTATCTTCGCAAGTCAATGTAAATCATAAACACTCAGCGAGAAATAAAAAGAGAGAAACAAGTTTTCCAATAAAACGCGTGATAGTGTGTTATGCACGATACCCTACTTCTTTTGTTTCGGTGTTTTAAAATAAACAAGATTTTGTTAATCGAACAGATGAGCCCATAAGCTGTACGAGTTATAGAAAATGTCTGGATGTTGATTGCATAAATAAAATTTGTTTTGCAGTGTATGTTTGTAGGGTATTAAGCGTAACATTGCTTATGAAGTGCGTGATTTTTTTTCTTTTTCAATTTTTTCTTATTCAAATGTCAAAAGAGTATAGGAGATGAGAGAGCATTTAAATGTACGTGTGTGTGTATGTATATGTGTGTGTGTGCAGTGTTCTCTACGTTACTAATTAAAATTCACGCAATGCATCAACAGACAATAAAACAAAAACAACGGAAAATACAAACGAAAAAAAAGAATAAAAATTCCTAACCGTACTAGTGTTAACAAAGAACCCCAACAATCCTACATAGAGTTGTTACCGATACAAACCCTTAAGAATGAGCAACGAAATTAATGCATGGTAGACTGTTAACTGTTTTGTTGATTGTAAAGCAAGTAGTAGTAGTTAGGTAACTGTCCCCTTTACAGATAATATTCTTGAATATTTGTGTATATGCGCTGGTTTTTCTCTTTTTGTTTAAATTTATTTTAAAGAAATTATTCAAGAAATTATTGTCGCCATCATCATTAATGCTTGTGTGTTATTGTCTGGTTCTCTATGAATTCCATTGAAAAGAAACATCAAAAATAAAACCTGAAAATATGCTTGTAAAAGCGAGAATAAAACAAATGCGTGGCGTATGATAAATAATAATTATGGTTGGCAAATAAATCATACGACATGAAGGGCATTTCAATGCATTTAAAAGGAGAGAGAGACGCAGGGTGTTTACAAAAATATGAAAAAAAAACAAAAACAACAACAAATTTAAATTAATTTACATTTAATTTAAAAAAAACAGAAATTAAATTTAAAAATTTTGTATATTTTTATATTTTTTAATTATGTTTTGTATTATAACGGGTGATTAGATTTTTTTTCTGAGGTTGTTTAAGAGCTGCCAAGCAGCTCCCATGAAAATTATTGGAGATTATTATTGAATTGAATTGAATCAGTTAACCATAGGAGATATGGTTGCCTACTGCTGGGTTATAGGTCACGTGAGAATTCACAGCTTTGACAGCGGACACACTATGCCGCTGATGGGACCAGAACATTGCTATGTAGTTGGAAAAGAAGTCTGTAATAGCATATTCGACGAAAAGGAAAATGTACAAAGCCAAAGACTTATTAACATTTGTTAGGTAATTACAGTGGGAAAATATTTGAGTCCTGGATCAGATTATTCATCTGTAGCACAAGGATCGAGCACTGTAGACTCAAAGAATATACTTTCAATATATATGTATATAAAGGGTGTTTTTTATAGAGGTATAGAACTTTAAGTTGGCATTACTTTTCAAGATGGCGACCGATTTAACAGCTGTCAAGTGATTTATTCTCAGTTTGGTTTGGCAATTCATCATGAATAAGCTCACGCCTGAACAACGCTTGCAAATAGTGCAATTTTATTTCGAAAATAATGGTTCTGTGCGGAAAACGTATCGCGCACTACGTCCATTTTATCGTCGACAAAATCGTCCATCAGAGCAGTTAATTCGATTAACCATGGAACGTTTTCGCACCACGTTTACTCTTATTGATAACTCACATCCCCAGAGACGCTGTACGGTGCGTACAGAAGAAGCTATTGCTGCTGTAGAGCGTAGCATTGAGGAAGACCCGAATGAGTCCATCCGCCATCGAGCACAGGAATTCGATCTGTGTCCATCCACTTTATGGAAGATTTTGCGGAAGGATCTTGGTTTGCGTGCTTACAAAATCCAACTCGTGCAAGATTTGAAGCCAAACGATCATCAAGTAAGGCGTAGATTCGTCGAATGGGCCCAAAACGAGATTACCGTTGTTCCCGATTTTCATAAGCGAATTTTGTTTAGCGATGAAGCGCACTTCTGGTTGAATGGCTACGTCAACAAACCAAACTGCTGCATTTAGAGTGAAGGTAATCCTCAAGTGTATGTGGAAACACCGTTACATCCAGAAAAACTGACTGTTTGGTGCGCTTTATGGGCTGGTGGAATCATTGGTCCGTACTTTTTCAAAAACGATGGTGGCCAGAACGTTACAGTCAATGGTGATCGGTATAGAGCCATGATTACTAACTTTTTCATTCCTGAATTGAATAACCATGATGTCCAGGAGATGTGGTTTCAACAAGACGGCGCAACATGTCACACAGCTCGTGCCACAATAGATTTATTGAAAGACACGTTTGGTGACCGCCTAATTTCACGTTTTGGACCTATGAATTGGCCTCCAAGATCTTGTGATTTAACACCGCTAGACTACTTTCTGTGGGGCTATGTAAAGTCATTGGTCTATGCGGTAAAGCCACAAACGCTTGACCATTTGGAAGACAACATTCGCCGTATTATTGCCGATATACGGCCACAAATGTTGGAAAAATTCATCGAAATTTGGTCGTCCAGATTGGACTACATCCGCGCCAGCCGTGGCGGTCATATGCCAGAAATCATATTTAAAATGTAATGCCACAAGATTATCTTTCGGATAAATAAAATTCATGTCAATCGAATAATCCATCGTTGTTTTATTGCAACCTAAAGTTGTATACCTCTATAAAAAACACCCCTTAGATTCTGAAGTGGTTGTGTTTACAAATTCATAAGCATACCAAAGTCATACTCTTTGTATGTGAATAAAAACAGAGAAAGACTCTGATCAAGATTAACCATTAACCAGTGTTGGTAAATGTGAGTTAAATAGCATTAATAAATACAGCAACACTACTTAATGAGCTAACTAAAGACATTTAGCTCACCCCCTCCCCTCTCTATCTATATCTCTCTCTTTGTGTGTGTGTATTTATTATTGTATGTTTTTTTGTTGTTTTTATTTTAAGTCAATAACTTACGGTTCTTATCACTACTAACAGAGTATTAAAAACTCTCTCGCGCGCTCTCTCTCTCTCTCTCTATAGGTTTAGTTGTGTTAGTTTTTTTTACAGTAAGTAGTGTTGATAAATGTCTTGTAATAAAATCATGATTGTTTTTATTGTGTTGTTTACTAATTAATCATGGCTGCCATGTGCATCCGGGTTTATTAAACAATCATAAGCTGTGTTATGATTGATTAGTGTTACCAGTTTTAGCGTTTAAATTTCGAAATTAAAAATAAAACATATTTTTTTATCATTTAATTAAAACACTATACAACAAACACTTAAAAATTAATTCATTTTTTTTTTCTTTTTAAAGTTACATTTCTTATCAACACTTTTATTTCATCTTTAACTACTTGTCTTATCCGTGAAAATGCTTAAAGAAAATAAAAGCCCAGAAGGAGAGAGAGAAAAAAGTCCTTTTTTTCTATTGTTAGCAAGCACCAGATGCTTATGAATGGAAAAAAATTAAGAAAACCATCAAAACTGTTATCGCTTGCATTAATCCTTTTCTTATTTCTCTTCTTTTTTTCTTTGCTTTTCCATTCTTTCTCGCCAACCTTTAATGGTATACTTATTCCAAAGCCTATGCGACGAGACGTGTCGATACCAATCATTCTTTTTGCAAAGAATTCCCCTTTAAATTATCATAAATTGTCATCATCACAGAAATCCTTTTTTCCTCTGCTTTTATTAATTCAATGGTTTTTTAAAAGAAAAAAACTGAAAATAAACAAACTCAGCATTTAGGGCCTATTCAACCCTTTTCTTTGTGGCCATAATTTAATCTATTGTTTGTTGTTGTTAGCAAATGCTTTGCACTAACAAAAACAACAACAACAAAGAAAAATGATGGTAGAAACTGAACCAAATCAAAATACGGAATAATTTGTTACTCTGCTAAGCATTTAAAGACAAACAGACAGACAAACAGACGACATATTTGTGTAGCCATTTCCTGAGTTAATAAAAAATTCAGCAAATGATTTATTAGCAATACTTCATGAATTATTAGTTTTTAAAATAGTTTGCAAGAAATTTTCAAAACACTTTAAAAAAGTACCTTTTTTCGGGGGAAAAAAAACTTCCAAGTAAAGCAAAAAAAGTCACTAAAAATTGCATATAAATACAGTTTTTTAAAAAAGTACGCTTCTAAAAAGTCTCTAAAAGTAGCTTTAAAACCAATTTTGTAGAATAAAATTAGAAAAAGTACTTTTTGCAAAAAAGCTTAAAGAAAAAAGTACTTTTTATGCAAAATACTCCACGTTATTAAAGAACTTTTTTCAAAAAATTGTTGAAAAACGATTTTAAAGTATAAACTATTAGAAGAAAGCTTTTTTCATTATGAATTTGTGTGAAAAGTACTTTTATACAGAAAAAGTCTCCTGTAAAAAATACTTTCTTAAAAAAGTCCATGAGAAAACGATTAAAGTGAAAAAAAAGAAATTAAAAAATATTGCTAAGCCTGTTTAGTCGACTTTACACATGTGCTACAGCGTCGTCCTCAGGTGTTATTATGCTCTCCTTTTATATTGAAGAGGGGGTATGGGCAGCGGCAACACCACAGGACTGAGTTTCTCTAATATTCATGTGTGAACCTACTTTTGAAGGTGTAGCTAACTTTTGTTTTCTTTCCTAGCCGCAAAAAGAACCTTGTGATCCATCCGCTTAGTCAAGATTTTCGAGTTGTTAAATTATTCTTCAGCTTTTCCTTCTAATGACCATTATTTTATCACATATTGTATCTAGTGCACTTCCGCATTTTTATAACAACATTATTAATAAAATTAAAATCATCGATTATTTATAATAAAAATAAAGAGGAAAAAAACTTTTTTATTTAGTTTAAAAATTATTTTTTCTAATTCAACACTCCTGCGCTGAAATAATCAGAGATTTATTGTTATCCTTAGCACTGCTTTGGCAACAACTGTGATTATGTTTTGAAAGTGAGTCATTTTCCTTTGCTAAGCCCACCATAATACAGTAACAGTATTACGCGATAAACATAAACAAACATGTTTTTTAAACACACTCACATGCTCGCATCTCTCACCCACTCTCTCCCCACTCCTCCGCTCTTTGTTATTATTGCACAGCATAAAAGAAAATTTAAAAATTAAAACATACTCGTTTAATGCATGTAATAACATGCCATGACATGCCATGCCATGCTAGCAATGAACTAGTTTTTCTTGATATGACAACAATGACAACAACAATAATAACAACAAAACAAAATCAACAAAAAAAAAGGAAAGCAAAACAACGTTTTATTTCAAATGCAAGCAACATTAGGTAACAAAACACTTGAAGGAAGAAATGTATTCTTTTTTTCTACTCCCTCTCTGTCACTTTCTCTCTCTCTTTCTCTCTCTTTTGTTATTGTTATAAACTTGAACTCTTGTTACAAAAACAAAATAAGCAAACAACGTAAAAAAATTATATTTTTTTCCATCTTCTTTATAAAAACCAAGCAAAAAAACCAAAATAACAAATACTTATACGAGAGCGTAGGAAAAAAAGAAAACGAGCGAAAAAGACAGTGAGAGAGAGAGAGAGAGAGAGAGAAAGAAAAAAACTTTAAAAAGCCGTTATAAGTGAGCAAAACAACTTATATTTTGTGATTTATTAACTCAAGGTTGTATGTGTATGTATATGTACATATGTATGTGTGAAAAGTATGAAAAAATACCTCCTTTAAGAATGAAAATAAAAAGGAAAACAAAACTTTTTTTTTCAATATATTTTTGATAAATAAAAATAACAACAATAACAATAACAAAAATAAAAACGAAAACATAAATACTGTTAAAGAAAAGAAAACAAAAACAACTGAACTTAAGAAATTTAAAGCCTTATTTAACCTAAAAACCCTAAGAAAGAAGAAGAACACTTACAACATTTCGGGGAAAAAAAGCAAAGAAAACTATACAGCTTAAAAGAATAACTACTTTTTTTGTTTTACAAAATGTAAGAAAAGATTTCTTAAGTTTATAACAAAAAAAAACAATTTTCGTATTAAGAAAGTGTCACAAAATTCCATTTCATTTCAAATAAAAAAACATCACACTTCTTCATCAGTTAACGTACGTACCGCTAGCCGCTAGTTTCATGCAATAAACACAATAAACGCTATGCAGCGAACACAGCAATTTTGCAACAACAATAAGGCTACTGTCGCGTTGCCTTTAAAATAATTATTTGCAACCATGATTCTATATTTGAGAGATTGCTGCGTAATGTTTATTGTGTTGTTTATAGCATCACAGGGCATTTGTTATTTGTGCACCAACACTACCACAGTTTAATTTTAAGCAACACTGCTTAAATAACAAACCATACACACCAAACTGAGAGAACAATGGGTTGTGATACATGCTTTCGAGATATTTGTTTTCGTTGCTGCTTATAAGGTATGTTAACAAACATGGCGGAAAAAAATAAGAAAAACCGGTTGTCGTATGTTCAGTAGTATTTAAGGCAGAGAAATGCTAAGCGAAGTTTCTGTGAGTACATTTAAATGACAAAACCAGGTTGCTGTATTTGCTTACAGGACTGTTATATTTATTTCTGTTTAACACAAATTGTGTATCAATTTTATAAAAACAACAAAATAGTGGTTAAAAAAGAACAAGAATATAATTGGTTGTCGTTTTGACTAAGTGGTATTGATATCTAACAGGGTGTGTGTATTTGATAAACCAAACGAAATTATAGTGTGTACATCCAAATGAAAACGAGTTGATTTTTGCTAATGGATTTTAAGACTGTTTATATTTAAATAACGGAAAACAGTGAGAAATTCTAAATAAAGATGGCGTGTATTATAGTTAAACGAAAGCGTTTATTTTTAATTCAGTGTTGCAAAATTGAAATTTTGAAATAGTACTCAACTATAACTAAAAGAGTAGTACCTTTTTGTATCAAATGGTACTTTTATAAAAAATATTTAATATACGACAAAAATTAGTTGCAATGAATTTGTTATGTGGCAAAGGTACTGAGAAAAAAACCAACCAACTTTATGAATCATTTAATAATTGTTGCTGATGCTATATTTAGATTCGAAAAAGCACAAAAAAGTATAAATATTTCGACAAGGAATTTCCAATTTGTAGCTTTTTTGCAAGCATTTTTGGATATAAAAGAAAGAATTATTCAAAATTAATTTAATTTTAATTTAAATTTGTATGCTTTTTCTAATTTTAATTTTTTAGAATTTTAAATAGAGTGAAACACAATGGCAACACTTCAGTGTTTCACGAATCTAGATTAATTCTGCTTAATCCAAACACAAACCACACCCGTTGGCAATGCATATCATGGTAACCAGACAAGTCGGTAAATGTCTGCGCTAACGGAGGTGAATAGTATTTATTCTAGAAATACACAGTATCTAGACACATGCAGTACCATTTCGAATAACGGCACTTTTGTGAGTTTCTATATTATTCACCACTCCGGATAAATTCACCACATTTTGTAAAAACTCACCACACTAGAAACTCACCACACAACTACAAAATTCACCACACTTCAAAAAATTTAAATTTCATCCTCCGTCCGTCATATTGAAACTCACAGCACACAAACCAGCAGCGAGCAACAAACAATAACAACAAACATTTTTTATGTTTTCATTTTGTCTGACCTGGGGTTGAAGAACCGTGGCCTTTGGGCGTCTATAATAATGCTACTATTAGATAAACAGACCACATAGTTCATTAAAGAAACGGGGCTTCATTTTTACTTAATAACCCCAGAAACGGAAAAAGAATGTGTGAATTATAAAGTTAAAGAACGTTTATTTTTTTGAACGAACAAAAACTATTTTTTTTTTCAGCAGTCTTGCCAGGGAGAAAAATCTTTGGTACTCAACTGTATCAGTGTTGTAAGGAAGGCAAAAATATTCAATTATAGGAATTAAACAAAGAAATCTCTTGAATTAGAAGAAAAAACAACAAAATAAAGTATTATTTAATTGAAAACTAAAAATAGAGAAAGAAAAAAACCACAATTGTTATTGAAATCCTTATCTCAAGTTTAAATTTGTTTACAGGGGGCCCGTTTTATGAATATGATTTATGAAATTAAGCGCAAATAATTTTTGTTTATTTGTTAAATAAAATATACTCCATGGGTTTTTTTTTTTTTTGTTTTTAGATTTTGAAATAATTTTTAGTGCGTAATTTTTATTAAAACGGAACCTTAATGGACTTTATACCATTTTGTTCGTGTCCTTTAGCCGTGAATTGAACATGTGCTTTCATTATTTGATCAAAATTATCAACAATTACAATCAATTTACAAACAATAAAACAATGAAACCAGCCAGATGTGAATTATTGTAATAATAATGCATAAAATGTATGTAAAATTAAATTATATTGACAGAGATAAGATGCAAACAAAAGAAACAAAAATTCTCGTATTGAAATTTGATTAGAAATAATGCAAATTATTTTCATTACATTGATTAAATTGTATTAATCAATTAAATAAATTGTAATACAATCTTTTGTATTCTAATTGCGCAATCATGCTCAATAGAAGGCCCCTGATTAGACATATTATTAAATCTTATCTCTTTCTTAAAAAGGAATTACAAATCACAGTTTTGTCCAATTGACGTCATAGTTTTTTTAAGTCATTAAAAAAGTACTTCCCTAAACAAAAATATTATTTTAATTAGAACCATAAACAAATAATATTTAGTATTTAAAGCTTCACTTTATATGTATATGTTGTTTAAAGATAGTTTCATTCAAATTCCATAAACAAAAAATTTGCTCTTTAACATGACAGCTTTACATACACTTTTCACATAATTCCATTTCGTTCCTTGTATAAATAACCAGATTTTTCATAAAATTATTTAAAATTTATAATTTGTAAAACATTTTCTACAGAAACCATCAACTTTGATACATATTTCCAACATGTTTCACATTATTCCATTTCGTTCCCCATGCTAATAATCAAATTTCTTTTATAAAGTATTTGAAACGTATCACTTACAATACACTCTCAAAAGAAATCAATATCTTTGGAACGTGTTTCATTAATTCCACATCATTTCTGATAAAAAAAAAATTGTTTCATTTAGAATTTATTATTTATAATACATTTTCTAGGGAAATCATTGTCCTTGAAACGTAATTCTATCACGTTTCACAAAATTCTACTTTGTTCATAGAACAAAAGAGCTTATTAAACTGCTATTAAACTAATCCAATAACTCTGGAGTAATCTATAAATTTTTATCACAATATCTCCTTAATTTATTATGGTTCACTTAATTCCATTTTGTTCCACGGTTTTTTAAATTGTATTTTTGCTAATGCTTCAAATTGTTTTAGTGGATAAAATAATATTTCACAAACCTCCTTAAGTTTGGCTGATTTTCGTAGTGTTTCACTTTATTCCATTTCATTCCACTTTAAAAAATTGTATGTCTTTAGGTTTTATTTACACTTACAATAGTTAAAATTAGTTTTAAAGTGTTCCATCCACATAATTCCATATTGCTCATGGAGTATATAAATTGTATTTTCGTTATTGCTTTCACCTTTTTATTATATTGATTGACATTTCCACAAATATGTTGGATTTTTGCTGATTTTCATAGTGTTTCACTTAATTCCATTTCGTTCCATTTTAGCATTTAAACTGTATTTTGAGTTTATATTTCATTATTTCCTTAAATAGTCTAATTTATCTATAAAATTTCTTAAATTTTGGTCATTTTCAAATTGTTTCACTTCATTCCATTTCGTTTCACTTGAAAATTGTTAATGTTTCAAGCTTTAAAATTATGTATAAACCGTTTTACCCATTAATAACCGTTTTTAAAGCCAAATTCTAATCATTATGAGCTTAAATTTTATTAAGATTTGTATCAAGTGAGTGCAAACTACGTCTAGATTAAGTAACGAAAGTGCACGCAATGAATGCTTTTATTGCACTCCCATAAAAAGTTCAATCTAATCGGACAAATCTTTTTAATAACCATCAATAATTAAAAACAAATTAGTCACCTCTTGGAAGCAAAAAACATTATTTTACAAGCATACGATTTTATTCCCGGTAAACAACAATAAAATGAAATCATTATTCAAATAGAAACACGTTTTCAAACAAGAAAAAAGTTATAATTTACGTTACCATATTTGTTTTTGTTTTTAAATTGTAAAAAATATTGGAAAATATTTACATGACAATAAATTTGCTGTTGTTTACAAGCGAGTCCAAAAGTGAAAAACACATCACTATCTAAGCAATAAACGATAAATGCATAATATACCCTTTGAATTTATTAGTTATGCATTAATAACTCAATAATAAATTATTAATTAACATTATTACACCATAAATGTAAAATTAAGAGTTAGAAACTAAATGGAAATTAGTCAAACTGGTGTAAAATTATATTTTAAACAGTAAAATATGTATAATAGATATATAGTGTATAGTAGAAATATACAAAGAAACGGCATGGAATTAAATGAAACATAGAAAAAAATTGTAAAAACATATTCGGTTTGTTTCGAAGTTTATTTTATTATATTAGTGGTATTTTACTTTTGGAACGAAATGGAATTTAGTGAAACATTAAAAAATTTGTTAAAAAGCTGGCTTAAAAGTTACAAAAACACAATTTGTTACTATTCGTATAACATTTAACCATAGAAACGAAATGGAATTTTACGAAACATGACGAAAATTGTTCACCTCGCATGCAGTGTTGGTTTGGAAATTGTGAAAATAGCGTTTTTTTTTATTTTTGCAAAATATTTAACTAGTGAGATGAAAGTAAACACTCGAAGAAATTCTTTTGACTTTCTATTGTATTTGTTTTTTTCTTTCTTCTCTTTATTCTCTTTCTTTATTTTTATTTAAAAAATTTTAAAACCAGTTGAACTTGACATACAAACGCGCCACATAATCATTTGGGCAAACGCACGCACAAACACAGCCACACACACCCACAGCAACACTTCATTTACCCACTACGTATTTGGAATTCAAATCAAAATTAAAGTGGAATTTACAGAAACTCTTCAAAATCAATAAAACGACAACAACACATAAAATAACAATGAATTTATGAACATCAACTATGACAGTGGACATGCGGTCCACAAAGTATTATAGATTATACACACCCACACATACTTATGAAACACATGCCTGAGTTTGAATATACGCATGAACATGTGTTTCATTAGTTGTTATTGCTTAAAGCTTTAATTTATTTGGTTGTTTTCGTTAAGTTTTTATTTTTCATTACCATATTAGACAAGCCCTCTTTCGTTGTGAGTTGTTTAAGATAACAAACAAAAAAAAGCTTTTCTTTTTTCCATGTTTCCGCATAGTAATCCTAAGATTTACAACACTTTCAGCAGTAATAAATATGTATACATATATATATAGGTGCGTGCGTTGTGTACAGGCCAACCAAACCCTTTTCTGAACACACCTACTTTGCTACAAGAATAACTATACAGCACAACATAAAAAAAGCTTTTTCTTTACACACACACACATATTTTTCCTTCACAGAATGTAAATAAAGCTGCTGTAAATATTTACAAAATATTTTGTGTACACTCGCTCTCTTTCTCTAAGTGTGTTACTCTCCTAACAGTATATTTTACGCATTCGATTTATCAATGCATAGTTGTTGGAATTTAAAAAATCTTGCGATATAAAATGGCAAGAAAACTACCCATAAAGAAAAGTTATGTGCGGTTTATCGTAAGGTAATGTACATATGTATGTATAGATTTCAAGAGACCATGAATTTTCTTTTCACTGTTGAAAAATAATACGTGAGAAATACAGCTTCTATTTGCATATTGTGCACATAGAGTACAGCGTAGGCACGTGACAAAAATAAAATAACAGGTAAAAACAAAACATTAATTTAAAAAGAATGTAAAAATTAAAAACAGAGAATTTGTATTAAAACTTATATTATACTGGCAGATGTGACCATCTCTGTAAGCCTATAAAATAAAATTGTTTTCAACTGCAGTATTTTTTTTTTTTTTGTACAAGAGAAAAATACATTCTACCTATTCTCTAGTACATTTAATTTTAAACATCAGTGTGTAGGACTACACTCATATTCGTTAACCATCGCTACCTGCTTTAAAAACTGGTATTTCTTCTTTTTTGTTCTCTGTCGCTCTGTCGCTCTCTCGCTATATCTCTTCAACAGCACATTTATTTTATCTAGTAGTTTCTCTTGGCTCTCTAGAGTTTTGCGTTGAGCAGTCAATAAGTGTAAGTACCGCGGTGTTTGTGCGAAGGCAAAAGGAAAAAGCTTTTATGATATGGTGTGATGTGATTCAATTGTTGTTGTTGGTTTTTTCCCCACATTTTTCTGGTATGTAAACAATTGTCAGCTGTAAGCAATGTTCAATGACTTTTGAAAACTGGTTGTTTTTGTTGTTGTTGTATTATTTTGCTTATGTTGTTGGCTGATCTATAAGTAAACTGATGACGATGTTTACATTAAATAGTAAAAGCTTCCCGGTATCTGTATTTACAACAAATATAACAACAAGAGAGAAACAGAGAAAGAAAAAAGGCAAAAACAAATCATCATCCACTGCCTGCGATGTATATCGTGTCACTCTATCTACTTTAAATATTTTTCTTGTGATGGCCGTCAGTTTTAGTTTGTAAATTTGCGCAGAGACGACACGTTTTCGGAGAACGAGGAAAAGAAAATAATGAATTAATAATACACAACGACAATTGCTTTTAAATAGTGATTTATTTTAAAATAAAAACATGATAAAGAAATTATTAAGCAAAAAAAGTTAAAGAAATAACAGAGAAACATTAAATAAAAACAGAAAAATATAATGATGATGAGTTTGAAGAGAGTGATAATTTGTTATTGTAAAATTTTGTATTGCCAGCAGAAAAACAGTGTTTTAAAGTGTTAAAATAAAACGAAAAATAAATTAATACAAAGATAATGTAATTATTCCTTAAAAAAGGTGAATTAAATAATTTTAAATTAATTACAAACAAAAAAAATACTAAAGACTTCATTATATAATTTAGAAAGGAAACAAAAAACAAAACTAATTAAAATAGAAAGAATAAAATTTTTTATATTCAATTCAATATTTACTTAAATAACAATTTGGCAAACTTGTTTTAGGCTTTATTTCAATTTCTTTGTTTTTTAATTGTTTTTTCTGCATTTTATAAATAAGTATCCTTTTCCACAATATATGTATGTGGCACAATATACATACGTATTTAGCATTTCAAAATTTTTAATTGAAATTATTTATGGTGGTGAGTTGCCAACAGGTTGTTTTGGTTTATTGGTATTGGTTTTCCAATCCTCATAAGCAATGTCGTTAAGAAAGTTGTTTTCCAGTTTTTTTTCTGTGTTCAAAATTGAAAATTTTTTTTTTGGAAAATCAATATTTTTTTGGTAAAAAGGGTGATTTTTTGTTTTTCTATTTGGTTGTACAATGTAAAAGAAGATTCATGACTGACGGCAAGCCGAAGCCACAATGCCAGCTAAGGAAGGCAACTTTACAGATTCTTTTTAAGAGATACCGACTGAAATGCTACAAAAAGTATGGGATAAAGTAATCGGAATATGAATCTTGAACAATTGAACTTTTCCAATAGGTGAAAAGGGACGAATTTTTAAAATACTTAAATATTATAGCAAATTTTTTCATTGAATTTGTTAATATTAAAAACAAAAGCATGAACATTAAAAAGAAAAAGGAAAAACACCTTAACTTTCCCTTTTTTACTTTCAATTTCAATTCACTTTACTCAAGTAAGTGTTACCAGCCTAAGTCAATATTTTTTTTCTTTATTTTGTTCGCATTTTCCAATAACTGAACAGTAACAGCAACAATTAAGCAAAGTATTACGATAACTTTCATATGCGGTAATATATTACACGTTATTTTTTAATTATTACCTGTGCATTTACGCCGGTGTAATAAAATAATTGCAATTTAAATGGCACGTTTATGTTAAAAAAAAAATTAATAATTTTTTAATATATAAAATCGAAACTGATTTAAATTACAACTTACCAACACTAATTTACATAAAGAGCAATGGATTATTAACGGTAAATGCGACAGCAAGGAAATGTAAACAATTATTACAAGTCTAAAGAACAAAATACATATAGTAGGGGCTGCTTAAGAACAAGAAAAATAAACAGAAGTTTCGTGAATTTACTTAAAAACTCAACAGAAAGAGAGAGACCGTCTTAGACGTACATGAATAATGTGAGGATGTTGTTTACGCTGTCAATATTTTGTTGTTTTGGATGCTGTAGGTAAAGACAAATAACAGCAACTGACGGTACAAGTAAACAAACAAACTCAAAACAGAGCGAGCAAGAGAGAGAGAGAGAAGAGAGTTTATTTTTGTTTATATTTAGTTTTAGAGGTCATACAAGAACAATTGCTAGAGACTGCCTAAAATCGTTGTTATTAAACAAACGAAACCAGGACAGAAAGAGCGAGCATTAAAGAATGTTACACATGAATAAAATGTGGATATTGCTTACGAGCAAGAGTTCCTGGAGAGCGAAAAATTCAGGGAAAATCTATTACAGAAGATCATGAATAAAGTGTGGGGTATTGTTTACAGTGTTTTTAGGGAGATTGCTTGTATTAACAGTGAATAAACAAAATCAGGATTAAGAAACAGAAAGCACTAAAGAATGAACGTAATGAACAATATGAGAACGTTGTATTATTTTTAGTTTTGGTGGTGACATAATAAGAAAAAAATAACATGAAATTCCATAGATTATTTCAAATAAAAGTAAATAAACACAGACCAGAGAGGGGGAGTGTAATGTAAGCAAATTGCTTAATTTTTATAATAGTTTTATGGGTTGCCATCCGTATATGCATTATTTGGGGTATTCTTTTTTGTTCCATAGTAAATATACCTATAATGTAATGTTTATTTACATTTATTTGAACTTCTTTTATTGTATTATACTTGATTACTCATAGTTTTTTTTTTGTATTTTAATTTTTAACCTAATTTTTGGCAAATGAAATACTCTTAGCATAACAAAATGATTATTTATTTATATTTCGAACAAGTATGTACCTATATAATGCTTAATGGTTTAAATATTTAAAAATTGTAATCAAATCGGTTTAATTAAATGCAAAAACAATTTATTTTTAAGCATTTAAATTTATTTGCTTTCTTATTCATTGGCTGGCTGATAACTTATTGACATGTTCTTTACAAATTTTGTCTACTTCAAGTCATGTTTCTTTAAAAATATATTTTTTTTTTGCTTAACTATCATTCAGAAATCTTAAATGTTAGTTAAATAAAGAAATGACACGTTTAATTTTACATATATTTTATGTATATATTTATATATTATTTAAATATTTTAGAAGACATTTAAAACATTGAACGAATGTATAAATTTTTTTCATAATTTAAAATATTTAAAAATTGTTCAAAAATTTCTTGTAAATTTACATTTTTCTTATTTTATTTTCCTTAAAAATGCGTATATTATTTTAATTTTGCAAAATCTTTCCTCTATACAAAAAAAAAAATAATACTGATTGTAAATTTCTTTTCTTTTTTCTTTTTTTTCAGATCTCAAGACCCAGCAGTAAGTAATCTTTTATAAACAAAGGAAGACTACAAACCTCTATAATTACAACACACCACCAACAGTAATAATTATTAAAATCAATAAAAGAAAAACGACAATAAAAAAAATCAGCAAAATCAAAATCAACGTCATTAATCATTTAAATAAGCAAAAAACAAAAAAAAAACAAAAAAAAATTCTTATCAATTTTGAAAATAATTTTTTTACTCAATGAAGGCAATATACTAAAAACGAAAAACTTAAAACAAAAACAAATAAGACTTTGTGAAACAATTAATGCATTTATTGTGAAAAAAATATAAACAAAAAACAATAACTATTAGATTAAGATTTTATACTCAAAAAACTGACCACATGGTTAACTCATTATTAAAAACGAACCCCTTCTTAAAAAAAAACAACAAAAATAAGTGAAAAGGCCATAAAAAATAAATAAAATTTATGAACCAAAACACAAAATAAAAACCCAAACCATAGATATACGCAAAAAAAAATTGTGTTTCTTTTTTTTTCAAAGTTAGTTAAAGAAGCAAACAATCGTTCATATAAAACAAAAATAAAGTGTTTAAATTTATTTATTTTTTTTTTTTGCACACCAGCGAGTTAAAAAGGCTGGCAGCTTAAGCAGCCAGCTACTCAGTCCAGTCTAAGTGGGTCAACAGCTTGGACGCGCTTCATCGAATTGTCTGAGAAAAATAAAAATTAATTTTACAAAAGAAAACGAAAACTAAAGTAACAAAAAGTTGGTTTTTTCTATTAAAAAACAAAATCAAGTGTTAGTTTTTAGTTGTAATAGGCTGTTTGAAATATCAGAAAAAAAATATTAATTACAACAGCAGTATTTTTTTTTTTATATAAAATATTTAATAAAACAGAAACTAAAACATTAAATTGCCTCATAGTGTTTTACACAATATTTGCAAAGCAAAAATAAAAGAATAATAAAGCAAAAGTAATTGTGTGATTACAACATATAACAACTATAATACAAAAAACAACAACAACAACAACAACGATAATAATACATAATAAACAATTTAATAATGTTTATAAATAAACGTTTAAAATGCAAACATTTTTGGCACATTGCATTTCTCTGGTTAAGTGTAATAAATTTTGGCGCACCATTTCAAATAGCGGAAGCATTTAAAGTAACGGTAAGTCTTCATGGCATGCCATTCTTTTTAATTTTATCAAACCAAAAAAAAAACAAACGGAAATACTGGCATTAATTAAAAAGAAACAAATTTGCATAGCGATGGTAAAAAATAGACAAAAACCAACCAATAACAACACCGTTAAAAACAGCAGCAGCGGCAGCAGCATCAACATCAGCAATTAATTTAAATTTCAAGTTCAAAGTTAACATAGAGAAACAAAAAAAAAAAACACCATAAAGAAAGCAAGCATACTAATATAACAACAAAAACAACACAATTTGGGTGGTAATTACAGTGTCTGTACTCTTCATTGATAAAACAAAGTAATGTAAAGTAAAGAGAATTAGTGTTGACAACAGGAAGAAAAGTATGCACGTGCATAATTGCAATACACAATGTGGGAGTTAAAAAAAGGGTAGGATTTTTTGGAATTACTTTGCAAAGTAAAGGAAAATGTCATTTAAACAGTGTTGTAAAAGGGAAAAATAGTGTGGATAATAGAAATAGAGTAGAAAACACCGTTTAGTTCAAAAATCAGGGATTAAAAATCGAAAATAATAACAAATTCTATTAAATATAAATATTTTATATCAATTTTAGAAATTTTAAGGCATGAAGTGCAGAAATGTATGAAAGAAAAAAAATAAAAATGGATAAAGGACCTTTCTTAATAGATATTTTTAAAGTCAAAACATTTCTATAGGCTTCAAATAAATTTGCTGCCCTAAAACTAGAAAAATAAATATTTCTTGTTTAAATATAAAAAATAAAAAACATTTCAACTAATAAAGAAAAAAGAAAAGAAACAATAAAAAAACTATTTCATATCTTTAAAGTTTTCTCTAGTTGTAGAAATATTTAAAAAAAATGTGTAAATCTAAATTAAGATTAAAATCCAGGGCCGAGGTTGTTATAAAATTGGGTCACATATTTGCAGTTTTTGTTATTACTATATAAAAAATTAAAAACAATAATTTTATAACTAAAATAATAATAAATATATAATATTTTTAATTAGTATCACAAGGTTAACAAAAATAATTAAAAACGTAATAACAATTTCAAGCAATTGTTAACATATTACATTCAATTATTAACTATACATGGATCATAATATTTAATTTGGTTACAACAGTTTCAAAGCCATATAACAAGTCCCTTTTACAATAGTTAATAAATTTTTTAAGAAAAAAATTAAATTACTATTTTTCAGCTAATTAGGCAGTGTTTGCTGAAGATTTAACTCAGCTATTTTAAAATCCTTTTTTAAAGCGATAGATTAAAGAAAGTTTAAAAAGTTTTGTCTAAATTCTAGCTGTTAAACCACGCCAGCAGTCGCTCTAAAACAGCCTAGCTCAATAACATCTAATAATATCCCGTTGCAATACCAGTTGCACATATTCCGTTATTTATCTTATGAATTTATTAACTCCGAACTGAAATTTTGAAACCACGCTTATAGTTTTGTGTATGCACGCAGTGTTGCCAGTAATTTTTTTAAAAAACTTTTTATTTCTGGGAAAAAACCTTTTTTTTTACAAAAAAAAACTTGTTTTCTACAAATGTATCAACATTTTTAAAGGAAACACCGGAGAACGGTGTCCTCTATTGGTGTTTCTTTGCCACTTATGCCCGGGACGAATAAAATACACAATATTTTATATAAAAATGTAAATATTTCGTGTTATTGTTGAATTTATTGAAATTTTAATGAAAACTTTTTCGCATCTCAAAAATCTTGGAAAAAAAGGGAAAACTTGGCAAATGGCAACGCTGTATGTACGTGAAGCTTTTGTCCAAATTACTTTTGTCTTAAACACTTCTGGAAATGGTTCTGGGTCTCCAAGAATCCTTCTTCTCAGGTTTCCAAATGCCAAACAGTGTGGTCTCATTTTCTTGTGAACCATCCTAAATCAGGGTTTTATTCAAATTACCGTTCGCTAAACTTAAATCATTGTAAACCATAAAACATAAACTATAAGACCAGCATTAAAAACGATCCTGGCATAACCATCCCCCTACATAGGAGTATAAAATTTTAAGAAACATTTTTCAATGTTTGCATAAAGGAACCAAAGAACTTTTCGCTTATAATTCTAAAATGCGTAGCACAAAACATTTTAAAACTCTGTATTTTTATATAATTTTTCTAAACAAAGAAAAAAAAGCAAAACCAAAGATTCTTTGTATATAAATTGTTTGTTCAATAACCTCATAGTGCCATTAGAAAAAATTGTGCAAATATAGCGTTTTAAGCAAAATTTTTAGAAACATTATAGTATTATCGCCTTATATTACTTATAATTACTAGAATCTGTAATTTCTTAATGGATTTATGCAAATTTAAAAGCTGTTTGCGTGTCAAAACGCTTTAATATCATGATTATTACAAAAGAAAAGCCTTAAAGCTTGGGCACCACTGACAAAATCAATAATAAGGAAACTACCGTTGCCTTGCCAACACTGTTGATGAGGCCAACACCAATGATCTCAATTCTAGAATATTGTAAACGATAATAAAACAGCATTTACATACATACATTACTGACAGTAAATAAAATTGCCAGATCTAAGGGAATCTTTTAGAATAAGCAACAATTGGGAATGCAATTGAAGAAGTCACAAAATTAATTAAATATAAAAATTAGTACAGAAATGTTGCAGAAAAAGTAAAGAAATATGAATGAATTTAAAAAAATTATTAAAATAAATAATGTAGGCTTGTAGAACAAGCTTTAAATAAAATTAAATTAGAAATATTTAGTATATTTAGAGTAAATAAAGCAAAATTAAAATATATGTATTTGTGCGTTATCGCTTACTATTATCTTTAGCATAAAATTCTTTTAATTTCCCTGGCAATTTTTAGGCCTGCTTATAAAAATCGGCCTTTAAACTCTTTCGTACGTAACTTTATTTTTTAATCTTATCTTATAACACTTATTTTTCCTTTTTTACTTGAATAAAAAAGCATTTCTTTTGTTAAATTATCTTAATAGGCTTATCTTCTTTATTGATTTTTTTACAATGGCAAATTTAAAAATTAATTTGGTTTAATAACCTGAAATTGGTGGCTTTAAAAATATAAAGAAGAAAGTGATTCACTTTAAAAATGCATTTCATTACGAATTGCTTTAAATTATTGTTCCAAAAGCCATAAAAGAATTTCATAAATTGCTAAAATCCCATTTTATTTCAAATCTTGCTAATGTTTTAAACAAAAAATTTTATAACTTCCTTGCAGACATTTTTATCAGTTCCGAACACCCACTAAATGATAAAAATTTGATTTCAGAAAAGCCAGGTGCACTAATTTTAAGTTCATTAGTTATCAAAGAAGAAACCTTATCAATCAATAAACTTCACTAAATATTAACACCCACCACCTGATTTTTATAATGCTTTAATTTGAAAATGAGATCATTTTAGGCAATCTCATTTCAAGAGCACGTTAAAAAGATAATAAAACTATTAACGCTAAGACTTCAAGTAGTGCATAGGTCCTAAAGTCCATTGAAGAAACTAACAATGCCTAATAAATAATAAATTATGGTGTTTTGCTATTAATTTTCAAGATAAATAAAAAGATTACTTGCATAAAAATAAAAACTTCCTTTCAAAACCCTTTCACCCTTAATTTGAAAGCAAATTAAGCCGCTTTTTAAATTCTAGAAATGTCTTTATTCTAATTATTTGAAATACTATTTTCAATTTGTTTACAATCTTCAATAAATTTTTAATTTCACTTTCTATTTATTAGTTTTATTAGATATGAAACGAACTTATAGTGCGATAACATTATCATATGATTTTTTTTTTCTGCGGAAACGATAGGCCTAATAATGAAACTAATCAAATTTCCATTGGCCATACTTTAAAATTATCACACCACAGTATATAAAAATAATCAACACGCGTGGTAAAAGACCCCCAAAAAAGTTTGTTTATGTAGAACGGAAGAGATTAAATAAAACTTTTACGCACATATTTTGTAGCCAAAATAGTCAAATAGTTTGTTTTGTTTAACTGATAAGAAAATCTAACGTGGCCGGCAATTACGATTGGAAGTAAATTCACAAAGAATTTTTATTAGAAAAATGGAAATTTTAGGAAATTTATTGTTTTATTTCACTTATAAACTTAATTTTTGGGTTAAAGCCATAAAGGAAATCATTGCGATACACCGTATGTAGGCCCCCCACCAATTAAACTTCTTTCAACCTTTCTCGACTGGCTTATGAAGTTACTATATATCGAATTAGTCTCTACTTTTGGCACTGCTATCTTAACACAGATATTAGCAAAAAATATAACCGTGTCCGGACAATATAGCTGCGGTTAATAATGATTAACCTCCCCAGATTTGCGCTCCACCCTTTGGGTGATATCTGGGAGGCCTCTCACAATACTTTTTGCTCATAGACCTGTTGGTCTATTCATATTTCACCACTGTTTGGCACTACCAACTTAGAAATTGGTACTATACGCCGATGCCATCCTAAATACAGTGGTCCATTGCATCAACTACAGAACCACCAAGGTTTTGACTTTAAACTTTAAACAAGAGTCCCATTTTTTAGTTTTTAATCAATTTCAACATCTGGCAACTTCATTAAGCACAAGAATATTCAAGTACAAGGCAGAAATCATAACAAATACACAAACAAGTCTTTAATGATGACACACTTAAATTTTGTTGTTGTGGTTCTGAATTTAACGAAAGTGGAAGAGTAATGGCAAAGGGTACGGTGGAAAGAGTTGATGGTTAAAATATCATCAGACATACATATTTGCTTAAAAGAAACACAGTCGGAGAGAGAGGACAGGGAATAGGGATAAGTTGTTGAGTGAGAACATTTGATTTGTTCGTTTAGCATTTAGTTGTGTGGGGAATAGGGGGGCAATGTTAGGGGATTTATTTTATTTAAAGTAACCGGTAAAATGCGATAAAAATAAAATGGCGGTAGTGGTGATTGTGTGGTGTGGTATACGTAATATTTTTGCAAATATGTATGTTGATTGTTTTTGTTTTGATTTAAATGGCAAATAATGGATATCAAAACCATGACTGCAAGATTGTATGTGTAAATGGACTTTGATCATGGGAATGTTTTGATTTGTTTTTTATTTTTTTTTTTCTATTATTGTTGTGTAGTTGTTTATTTACTATTGTTTTGATTGTATGATGGTAGGAAGGGTTACCTTTTTACACCCAAAGAAACTGATTAGTAATAGTAAGGCAGGGAATTGTTTGTTTTAAAATATATTTTTCTAAATATTATTAAATATTTACAAATATATTGAAATATATTCACCACAAACAACCCACCTACCTATTAGCGTTTATTAAACGTTTATTAATGAGAATGTTTCCGTGTATATTTGTTTTAGTTGACGTAGAAATTTAAAAGCTATTTTTGTTTATAAGTATACTCAGTATATGTAGATAAAATTAATGTTTTTTAAAAGTATAATTTCTTTTTTTATTTGTTTTTATAATGAGTTCTTATGTCTGAAAGACATTTTCCTGCCACTGTTTGCTGCTACTGTTGCTGTTATTAAGAGCCATGTATTATTTATTAATTAAAGGCTTTAATGTTTAATTACTTTTAATTATGGAGACATAAAATAACAATTAATTTGCATATTAAGTAAAATAACATGTAATACATATTAAATTTAAGCACCGTATTTTGTCTGTTCTATAAAAAGTTGAATAAACTTAAAAACTGTATAGAAAAATTAAAACTTTCAATATTTTATTTTATTTTTTTAGGCCAAATTGATCTCCAATTATAATTATCCCGTTGAGGAACATACAGTTCATACACCCGATGATTACATTCTAACTATCTACCGAATACCAGATTCTCCCAAATTGAAAAATCATAATAATACCGTAAAACCGGTGGTATTTTTGCAGCATGGAATTCTATGTGCCTCAGACGATTGGATTATTAATGGTCCAGAGACTTCTTTAGCTTATATGTTTGCCGACATGGGCTATGATGTGTGGCTAGGTAATGCACGGGGTAATACCTATTCACGCCAGCACAAACATAAACATCCTGATTCTTCAGATTTTTGGAACTTTAGTTGGCATGAAATTGGTGTTTATGACTTGGCAGCCATGCTGGATTATGTATTGGAAGAAACACAGCAGCCATCTCTACATTTTGTGGCTCATTCCCAGGGCACTACGACATTTTTCGTTTTAATGTCTTCTTTACCTTGGTACAATGACAAAGTACGCACCGTACACTTATTGGCACCCATAGCCTTTATGAAAAATCATTCGTTTGTGCTTTCAAAAGTGGGACGCATATTTCTGGGTTATCCCTCATTTATGAGCATGATTTTGGGCGGTTTGGAACTATTGCCCACGACCAGTATACAGAAATTATTCTGTGAATATGTATGCTCACAGGATTCTCATTTTAAATTTTTATGTTCGGGTATATTGGACTTCATAGGCGGTTGGGGTACCAGGCATTTTAATCATGTAAGTTAATTGCTAACATTTCGAAAAGTAATCTTAATTATACATATTGATTCTCATAATTCTAGACACTTTTGCCTCATGTTTGCGAAACCCATCCCGCCGGCGCCTCTACTACTCAAATCATACACTATCTGCAGTTGTATACTTCGGGTGATTTTAAACAGTTTGATCATGGTATTCATCTTAATCTCAAGAAATACAATCAGGAGACACCACCCCACTATGAAGTGGGCAACATTAAAAGTTGTGTTCACATGTATTATAGCAACAATGATTACATGTCCGCCGTTGCCGATGTGGAATATTTGGCTACTTTGTTACCCTGTGCCGAACTCTATAGAATACCTTATGAGGACTGGAATCATTATGATTTTCTATGGTCTGTCAATGTCAAAGAAGTTATTAATGATCCCATCATTGCCAAAATTGAAGAGTACGAAAGAACACATCAACATTTGCAAATTTTATAGTTTTTTACAAAGATTTTCCTTATGATTAAGTGTATATATAAATGTTGATAATAGTTTTAATTATTTTTTTTAAGTTATTGTTATTTTTATGTGTAAAGAATGTATTTTTTTAAGACTTTAAACAAACAGAATTACAAACGACAACAAAGAAACAAAGTGATACTATTTAATAGGACTCAATACTATATAAGAAACTCTTTTTTATATTTTATGTACATATATTAAGTAAGCTTTAGTAAATAAACAAACAAAAAATCAAAATTAATTAAACTAATACAAAGACATTAATTGAATTAGTGTTAAATATGTATGTATGTATGTATGTATATTTTATGTATTATATATTACTTTTATAAAAAGAAATTAAATAAAAGCAAAAAAATCGATAAAAATGAAAAACAGTTTAAAAAATAACATATTCATGCTATTTTAATGATAGAACAAACAAATTTTCGAATTCAGCATACCATCCTACACCATAAACCGCCCTCTATGTATTAATTTTTGTTAACGTTTACCAACACTACATTTAAATAACAGAAATCCCGTTTGCTTTGCCTTAACCATCTGGCATTTCTCTGTTGTTATACAGTGTGAGAAAAACTTTTCACATATAAACAACTATACAAAAGCAGCCATTTTTAATAGAGAATATAACGCCATAACAGATGTGTCGATTTTTTAAGGTGTATACCAGCAGTAGTGTTGCAAATTTGAAAATTTGAAATTTTGAAATAGAACTGAACTATAACTGAAAGAGTACCTTTTTGCATCAAATGGTAGTTTTATAAAAATATATTTATATTTTAACCGTACGGAATGGAATAGAAAAACTAACACATGTTTATCATATACAAAACTAAAACAGCTGATTCGAAACGTAAGGTTTAGTCGCATCGATGTCGACGCAACGGTTCGTTCATTCAGCATTCTCATTGCTTTTCGTAATCTAAAATACATACGTTGGCCCCTGGCTAACCGCGGCTTAAGACCTTTACCGTTAACCTGCCTAACCCCATTTATAGTAGAAAAGCTCAAATCATAAAATTAGGAATCTGTCTGTAAACCAGCTTTTTTTAAAAGAAAAAAATGTATGAATTCTTTAATAATTTTTCCTGATCCGAATTGTAGACCAAAAAGCATTTTGGGAATAGAACATAAAAGAAACAAATTATTCAAAAATTCATTTAGAAAATAATTAAAATTAAATTCTTTTTTGTAATTTAAATTTTTTAGAATTTTAAATAAATGACACAATGGCAACATTGTTTTAATTCAGTAACCAGACATATCGGTGAATGTCTCCACTAACATATGTGAAAATTACTTATTCCAGACACACACCGTCCAAATCACAATATACAGTATGTACATGAATTTATGGTAACACAGCACCCATTTCGAATAATGGCCTTTTGGTGAATTTCGATTTTATTCACCACATTGGATAAAATTCACCACATTTTTTAAAAAAAGCTCACCACAACTGGTGAATTTCACACTTCAAAAGAAAAATTAATTAAAAAAATATTTTTTTTTCTTTTTCTATCCAAACCAGCAGCGACCACATGTTTTTTGTTTTCAAACGAATGGCGAGTTTTGTGGTTGGTGACCGAACTAACTACATACAACAACACTTAATTACCTACTTTTTCTTTCTAACTTTATTTAAATTTATTTTTTGTTTTCGTTTTGTCGGACCTGGGGTTTGAACAGTGGCTTTTTAGCGTCTGTTAACTACTGTAACTTGTAAAACTACCTATTAGACAGACAGACCACCATAGTGCAGTAAACAAACGGGGCGTAATTTTTAGTTAATAAACCCGGAAACGGAAAAAAAATGTACGAATTTTATTAAAATATATATTTTTTTTGAATGAACAAAACGGATTTAATGAAAAAAGTACTGAAAGCTTGGTGCGGTATTTTTGAAATGAAAAAAAAAAATAAAAATGAAAAAAAGTAAAATAAAAATTTTTTTTTTCTTTCATTATTAAATTACCTCAAGAATAAAATTAATTTCACCAGTAAATAAACAAAAAAATCAAAATTAATTAAACTAATACAAAAACGTTAATTAATGTTAAATATGTATGTATATTTTCTGTATAAAATTAGAATTACTTTTATAAAAAGAAATTAAATTAAATAAAAGCAAAAAATCGATAAACATGGAAAACAATTTAAAAAATAACAATTTCAAACAAACAAATTTTCGAATTTAACGTTCCATCCTACACCATAAACCGCCCTCTATGTGTTAATTTTTGTTAACGTTTACCAACACTACATTTAAATAACAGAAATCCCGTTTCTCTCATTTGCTTTGCCTTAAACATCTGGCATTTCTCTGTTGTTATGCAGTGTGAGAAAAACTTTTCACATACAACAGCTATACAAAAGCAGCCATTTTTAATAGAGAATATAACGCCATAACAGACGTGTCGATTTTTCAAGGTGTATACAGCAGCGCCGCAAAAGAGAATAAGAAAAATATTTTTTTTCCTTTCATACTAAAGTTACCTCAAGAATAAAATTCATTTCACCAGTAATTTTTTAATGTGTAAAAATTTCAAACGAAGACGAGAAAGAAACAAAAATCACAAATAAACAAAACAAATAAATGTGCCGTTTGTTTATAAATTTAATGCAGATGAAAATAAAATAAAATAGAAAATCAAGCATTATGTATAGAAGCAAAAGCAGAATAAAATGTGAATTACAAAAAGAAAAAGAACCATAAAATAAAACAACAAAAAACTACGCAAGGAAAAAAAATTAGAAACTTAAAAATATTATATTTACTTGCATGCAGAATTAAGTTATTGTGCTTTTTTCAATAAATATGGGTGAGTTAATCATAGTGTGGCTTTTGTTAATTTATTTTATCTTGTTTTGCACTAGTTTTAATTAATTTTTATGCACTTTACCGTCACTTTTTTCTTTTTTGTTTAATTCCTTGTGTCTGGCGGTGTTCACTGACTATTTTCCCACTTTTTTTGTTGCTTCCCATAAACAAGTATCAGTGTTGCCATGCAGGCTATACGAATTAAAGTACTTTTTTAGTCAGCAAAAACCGTATTTATTTAAGTTTGTTTATTTTCTTGTTAAATTTGAATTTCTTGGCTTGCAAAATCTAATTTAAAAAATTTTTATAAAGAAAATGTTAAATTTCTAAAAAATTATTTTAATCCCCCAAGATGGTGATGCCTCAACTTCAGCGGCTGCTGCTGATCAAGCCATGCTGGTCAAACTTTCCACCGATGGTGTACCCAAGCTTTTTTGTCCGGTATGTAATAAAGCTTTGGTGTCCTTAGCCGGTTATGTTAAGCATGTAAAGAAACATGAACCTCCCGGAGGTTTTGTATGCCGTTATTGTGGAGCCCGCTTCTGTTCGGAGGAGGAATTAAAGAAACACCGTGAAAGTGAGCATACAACCATAGCTTGTCGCCTATGCAAAGATGTTACCTTTACCAATGAAGATGACTATCGCAGCCACATTAGAGATATACATCAGGGCGTCGATCGCGAAATTTTCACTTGTGATAAATGTGGAGCCGCCTACAAAACTATTGATCCCTATCGCAGGCATATGAAAACCGAATGTGGCAAAATTAAACCCTATAAATGTGTCGAATGTCCGATGGCATTTGTAACAAAATATAATTTAAAACAACACATGGAAAATCATTCCGGGGAACTAAAGTTTTGTTGCAGTTATTGTGGCCGCAACTTTAAGCAGAAGGCTCGGTTGGTTGAACATGAAAGAACACATACGGGCGAGAAGCCCTATAAGTGTGATGTGAGTATCAACTGTTTATTGACTTCCTACATGTTAAATTCAATTCTGTTTTAAATTTAAAGGTTTGTGGTAAACGTTTTTCCCATCGTGAAAGTATTGTTACCCATTCCTCCATACATACGGGCATACGTTTGGTGGAGTGTAGAGGTTGCGGTTCTCGTTTCTCCTGTCATTCCAATCTCATTAAACATAGACGCAATCGTCCGGACACTTGTGGTTTGCCCGAATTTGATCCGCCACGAAATCGGGTGAGAAAACACACCTCAAGAAGTGAGTATAATGACCTAATATGCTAAGCTTGCTAAAGATTTTGTTTGTCATCCTTCAACTTTTAGTACCAGCAACCTTAAATCCCACATCTGAAATTAAAGTGGTCAATGTCAACAAGATTATTAAACCCGATGATCAGGAGAAAGTGGCCGCCTTGAAAAAGGAGTCAGTAGTGGATAAGCCACCTAAAGCAAAACCCACAGCAAGGAAACGTACGGCTGGACCAGCACGCCCCAATTTGCGCAAAAGAACCAGTCGTAAAAAGGTTATTGAGTTTGATGACAACAGTTCGGATGTAGAGGAGGAAGAAGAAGAGTTTCTAAAAGTTATGGAATTAGAAGAAGACGATGATGATGATGAAGACATTCCTTTGAAACCGCCAGCAAAGCATGGATTAAAAGCTAATACCGAAGAAGATGATATGCTAAGCTTAAACGCAAAGAAAGATCATGATATCCTCAAGGATCATACATTGGCCAGCACACGTTGGTCAGACGATAGCGAAGATGAATATTTGCCTGATTTCGATCCTGCTGATACGGATACTGATAATGAGGAAGCCTCAATTAAAGAGTTCAAATTATCTTTGGCCACGGATATCATTAAACAAGAGTTCAAAGAAGACGTAGACGAAGATGACACTGATGCGGTGATAACCTCCAACATAGAAATCGAACCATTAGCTGACTTTGAATATTCCCGATTGGATTCGTATACACTGGATGTAAAATGCGAAGATGAGGATGAGAATAACTTGTTTGATGAAAAAGATCGTATTTTAGAGCATTTGCTTAACGAAAATGATTATACTCACACCCAAAGCGAAATACACGACTTAAATAAAAGAAAAAGAAGTCGTAAAGGTTTGGAATCAAGAGAAAATCAGGACTCTGATGACATATTAAAGGAAACCGAAGTGGTTTATATAAAATATGAAGACGATGACGACAATACCGATTTACCCAGTGAAGATATTTTATTGGAGCAACACAAGGTAAACATATACAGAAAGAAAACTCGATTGTTGTTATTTAAACTGACCTATTTGTACTTAATTTTAGACCAATACTGGTGTTAAAGAGGACATCCAAGAATGTTATATTTTGCTGGAAGATGTGACCAACGGTTTTCCCCAGCTTAAAGAGCAACATACGATTAAAGTGCCTCGCAATGTGCAGCCGTTCTTTTCGAAATCTGATAAAATTAAAAGATTTATTAAAAAGCGTGGCAAATACCGACCTCGACGCCCTAAATCTATTAAAATGGAAGATGTTTCAGATGAAGATAGTAAATCGAATTCGGGCAAATCTTATCGTTTGGCCTCCATTTCAGCCAAGCAGTTGAAAGAGCGCATTAAACTGTTAAAGAAACGCGACAGAACTTGGCAATGTCCGGATTGCATTAAAATCTATTACATGCGGAAGCCCTATGAACGGCATTTAAGAGAGGACCACAAAAAATCCGAAGAGTTTATTAAGGAAATATTCAAAAACGATTTGCATGAAGTAAAAACTGATGATGTATTCAAATGCCATATATGCGATAAGATATACTTGATGGAGAAACGTTTACTGTCACATATACCCAAGCATGGACCGGAAGGTAATTTAATACACAAGTGCCCCTGCTACTGCACTTTGTATTTTGCCACACGCGAAGAAGCCACCAGTCATGCCCATGACAAACATAAAGATTTGCTGTGGTGTGAGCTTTGTGAGAAGTTCATGACCGGTTGTGATGCTCTCAAGTCCCATAAGGCGCGCATACATGGCGGCAATAAGGAATACAAAAGTTCACGTAATCTAGTGTGCATGAAGTGTGGAAAGAAATTTCTGGGACGTACGCAACTTACAGATCACGAACGTTCGGATTGTGGCCGTTTGCCTTTATACCAATGCCAGGAGTGTGGCAAGTGCCTAACCACAGCGGGCATATTAAAAACTCATATGCTGCTGCATGATGATGCTCGCCCCTATCAATGTGACAAGTGTGGCAAAACATTTAAGATTAAGGCACAGTATAAAACACATATTAAGTATGCTCATACCGATGAGAAACGCTTTAAATGCCATGTAAGTTGTATAGCTTTTGTATTTTATTGAGAACAAAAATTAATAACTAAACTTTAATATATTTTTGTTTAGCTTTGCCCTAAGGAATATCCCTATCGGGAGAGTTTACTTACCCATATGTCCGTGCACACGGGCATAAAACGTTTTATGTGCAACGGTTGCGGCAAACGTTTTACCTGTGTGTCAAATCTGCAAGCGCATCGCAAGGTACAGGCTGAAACTTGTGGCCAGCTGCCTCTAAATGCAAAGGCTACGCAGTATATGGGCGTACAAAAGGGTAACTTACTAATAGGTGCAAAGCCAGAGCCAGGTTTAGACTATATAGAAACGAGAACGTTTGTAGCCAAAGATGTCATAACTCACGATTCGCCCATGGCTCAAGAATTGAACAATCAAAATAGAACTTTGCAGCAAGATAACTCTCTAAGTGATGGCATACCCTTGAATTATGTTACGTCGGGTTCTGAAATAATTTTAATGTATAATAATAATAATATCAATAGAAGTTAAGAAATTCAACATATTTATCCCGCATAATACAATTACGTTATCATTTAAGGTTTATTTAAAGAATTTCACAAACTCTGCAGATTTAAAATTTGTAAATCTTTTTAAGGTGTACGATATACTTATACAAACTAACAAAAAGAAAAATAAAAATTAATTATCGAATGAAAATCAAGCAGGTCATCCATAGTTTTCTTGTAATTTTTGCATAATTTGCCGTTTTTATTTCTCTTTTATTATTATGTTTATATTATTGGTTTATAGAAAATGTAATAGGATTTCTTGTTCATTTTTTTTAATGCGTAAAAAAGGAATTCTTTAAAATAACTGCTTCGAATAGGTGTTTGAATAACAAAATTATTTATTTATAATGTGGAACTCCTCTCCTTCCCGTTTAATGTCTGTGTTAATCGTATATATTTGGATAAAATGTAATTAAAAAAAATGAAAGTGTGTGTCAATGTTCGGTTCCAACAGCAGTTTGAAATAGAGCGATTATATTCTGGTAACTGCTATGAAATTAATTACATTTAATAATCATCGCCGCGTGATACAATTTCTTTGCAAGAAGGACGCAACATAATGGTGTGTTCATACTGAGCTGTATAGCAACCCTTAATGTCGCACAATGGTGGATAGGCTTCCACTACACCCTTATCGCACAGATCCTTTAAAGCCATTTGATATTTCGTAGCACCAGCACGATCCAACCAACGTTTACAGAAGGCCAAGGTACCGAAATTTTTATTAATCAAACTTAACAACTTACTGGATGACTGCAGACGTAATGGCACAAACGAAGGTGCATCGAAATTCTTCATGTAATGTGAACAATCCATGTCGTCATGTACAAGACCACGACCAGTCGAACCGAAAGTTTCAATGGCATAAAATTCATTCTCTTCCATGCGTGTAGAATCGCCACCCTTAACAATAGGCACAGTTTTGCCAGAGTGAATGCCTTGAAAAGAAAGTTAAATGAAATTAAATAAAATTGATAAAAAAAAAGGAAAATTTTATGGTACCAAGGAGGAGATGAAATGAAAGGGAAAGTTTTTTCAGTACAACAGTATAATCTGTGTAGTATAGTATAGCAAAAAGAAATCCATTTTAATTTTTCAATTTCTTTATAACGCTGTGTATAAACTTGTTTGAAGATATGGGAACCTGTCTAGAAAGTTCTCTGCTTTGCTAAATAAACTCTTAATTTAATATAAAAATAATGGATTTCTTTTTACACACCTACAACTCAACAAATAGCCACCTTAAACACAAAAATTGCAATTAAGAGATGATTTGCATAAAAACTAAACTTTTCCACTATACTTACGATATGGACTAATCGAATGACCATTCAAATTACGTATCGCCTTAATAGGATATACTTGGCCGTCCAATTCAATTTCGTATGATTCCATAACCTCTTGAATGGCAGCACCAATGTCACATAGACGTACATCAATACCGGCCTCTTTAATGCCCGTATTTGTGGCATCCTTAACAGCGGCCAACAAAGGATCATATTTATTATTGAACGTCAATGTGAAGGCACAATCAATGATGCGACCCTTGATATGAGTGCCAAAATCAATTTTGCATACATCATCGTACTGCAGCACGGTGGTATCACCGGCATTGGGCGTATAATGAGCAGCACAATGATTCAGAGAGCAACCGGTGGGGAAAGCCAAACCGGCTTCCAACCCGTTTTCGCCAATCAAACGGCGAGCAGTATTTTCGAGTTCTTCACAAATTTGTATCATTGTCATGCCAGGCTTAATATAACGCTGCATATATTGGCGAGTTTGTCTGTGGGCTTCGGCAGCCTGACGCAATTCCATATAAATGTCATTATGGGCACGGTCAAGAGCACGTTTTTCCTCGGAAGTAAAACGATTGGCAGCCACTCGATCGTCCGGCATATGCTTGGGAGTGGGATGTTGCATAATTTCACCTTCCGGGAAATTGCCATCGGGATAAAGATCCGCAATCGGTATGGATGGTGGTTCAGTTTGAACTTTTTTCTGGCTCTTATTTTTGTTTTTATTTTTCTTTTTGTTTGCCGACTTTTTCTCGCCATCCGCTATGGTAGCATTTTCACCATTAGTAATGCTGTCACTTGATTTTGCTGCTTCTTGTGTCACAGGCTCACCTTCGCCACCATCGGCCTTTTTGGCTGCTGCTTCAGCTATACAAGTTAATTGAAAATAACATTAAATAACTGCAAATTGTTGTACGACAAATTGATTGAGTGCCATTTACTTACCCTGCCTTAATTTTTTATTGTTCGGTTTGGGTTTCTTTTGTTTTTTAACCTCTTCTTGTGCTGCTGCTGCAGAAACGGCCTCATTTGCTGATTCGGCTTTTTCAACATTGCCATCGACTTTGGTTTCTTCAACACTGGACATGGTTGTTTTAAGTTATTAATAAATAATGTTTGTAATATGATTTTAATTTCTTTTCTTTATAATTTTAATTATTTGTCTTAAAACAACCGTACAAAATGCAGTTATTAAGCAAAAAGAAGGGGTAAAGAAAAAAACGAACACGAGTTTTTTCCTAACCCGCTAACGAAAAGTCAAAAACAAAAGCGCAACACAAGATAACAAAGTGCGGCGAAACGTTTCACAACACTGAAAATGAAGTAATAATAATGAACGTCGCCAATAATTAACAGATTTCACAGAAATACTTTATTTATAAATAAGTATATATTTTTTAACACAAAAAATGTTCCCAAAAACAGAAATTGTTAAAAAAATTAATATCGTGCTATTGCCTTAAATGACGTTAATTATAGAAAAAAATAACTAACATTTACATTTTGCAACACTGTTGATTAATGAACAAAGCCTTTTTAAAGTTGTTTTCATTTATTTTGTCTGTTCTAAACAAAGCTCAAATTTTAACACTCTACATCACTGTTTGCAATGTCACTAACAAATATGTGCCAAAAGTTATAAAGAACTAACATTTGTAAACAAACTTCTGAAAAAAAGACGCAGAATTATTACGTTGTGTTAAAAAGTTAATTTATTTTAGTTATTATTTAATTATCATGGATGACATATTCTTTCCCACACCAAAAGCGTCCAGTCTTAATGATTCAGATGAAATGGATTTAAAATTCTTTGATTCTCATCATGAACACAATAAAACCACCAGCGAAAGTAGCCAAAATTCCGATTCAGACACTAAAACGGATGATAACAAGGATTCCGATGATAAACTAGATAAAAAGTCAGACATAAAGAAAGAGAACAAAGATGACAATGACAGCCCGCCAATAAAAAAACAAAAATCCAAAAAAGAGTTGGAAGAAGAGGAACGAGAAAAAATGCAGTGAGTTTGTTAGTGAAACAAAATGAAGGCGATAATAATAAAATTTAAATAAATTTAGAGTTTTAGTTTCTAATTTTACGGAAGAACAATTAGATCGCTATGAAATGTACAGAAGATCTGCTTTTCCCAAAGCAGCTGTTAAGAGACTAATGCAAACGATAACAGGCTGTTCCGTTTCGCAAAATGTTGTGATAGCCATGTCTGGCATTGCCAAAGTATTTGTGGGTGAGATTGTCGAGGAGGGTAAGAGGAAAATATATACATATACAAAATTCTTTTTCTTAAGCTTATGTTTTCTTCATTTCAGCTTTGGATGTTATGGAAGAAATGGGCGATACTGGCGCCTTGCAACCCAAGTATTTGCGTGAGGCAGTACGTCGGCTACGCCAACGTAATCGAATGCCAATAGGCAAATTTCAAAAACCTTACTTTAGGCTGAATTAATTAATTTTCATGTAATTTTTAATTAAAATTTTTTATTCACTAGTTTTTACTTTTTAAACTTATCATTGTATAAAAATTAAAATCCTTTTTTTTCTATGAATCTGCTTTACTTTTCCTGTATAAATCTCACTTAGCGTAGTTTGTTTAGAAACTCTGTTACTCTGTGTAGTTGTGAAAAGTTTAAAATTTCTTTATAATTTATGAATTCTTTATCTACAGGTCTACAAAAACATTCCTGTTCCGGGGGGTTACAGTACATTTCAAAACTCATCAAAAGTTAATATTTTCGGAACACTTAAAGGTATGTGACGAAAATTGTTTACGAGTACAATATAAATTTCAAAATTAAACACAAATTACTTTGCCATGCAAACGTTAAAGTAGATTAAAAACACATCACACAGTCCTCATAAATTCTAACTATAACTGGAAATGTAAAATACAAAGAAAAATTTTTTTTTGCCATAAAGCAAGAAGTAAATTATCTTATGCACGTATATATAATAGGAATACCAATTCGGAATCTTAAATGGTGATAATTAGGATACACCACTGCTTAACGACATTAGATGACCCAAGCACAAATATTAGAATATTTATGGCTGAGTCGCTAATGCTATAAACATAGATTAGCCTGGTAAATATATTTGTACCCAACCTTGAGCATATATAATGGTACAGTCATTACGCAAAAAATACTTGTAAATACTGACTTATTTCATTGGCCATTATAACCCTTACGATTACGATCTAAATTTTCATAACACTCATGAACGATGAAAAGACGAGGGAAAAAGTGTAAGTCGGAATCAAAAATGCCTTATTTTGTCATTTCCTCTTCTCTTGTTTCCTTTTTATATAAAGGAGCTTTTTTTGTGTACTTTTCTTGGATGCATTTACTAAGGTTGCATTTTTCTTTTATATAAATATTGTGCTACATTTGTTATAAGTCTTGGGTGTGTGATTATATGTTGTATATTAAAATGGTTATATTTTAAGCTGACGTTTTTTCAAATCGTTTTCCTTTTTATACAAATTCAAAATGACTTCGTCTTTAAAAATGTCCATATCAACAGGCTGTTTCGGTTTCAATTCTTGCCAATATAAAGTATAAGCTGGTGGCGGATCATTATCCAACTCTATTGTTGCAGTTGTGGATTTACGAGATAGTTTACGTTGTAATTTCAATTTCCAATTCTCAAAATGAAGAGTAAAAAATTTACCAGAAGCAAAATATAAAATTTCTATGTAACTGATGATGCTAAAGCCATACATTAAAGACATAATACCACCAAAGCGATCTGAATATAAAAACAAACAAAATGAAAATCTTTTTTAAAAAGTACGTAAAAAACAATGAAATACTTAGTAAAACTACCCAATCTCCTACACTATCCATGTCGGTGGTTTGAACATAACGATTTTTGAAGTATAATTTCACAATTGCTAAGTTTTTGTCATTTGTCAGGCCTTTTCTGTAAGTTAGGGAAATATTGTAATGGAGATATGTATGTATGTATATAGGAAGGTGCCTGAATATGTACTTACAATATGCCATGGCCATAAAATCGTCCATATGTCGGCCTTAAAGTCCTATCATCCACTTCAATGCTATAGTCAACACCATTGCAATTGGGCAAACAGTGCGGACAGCGATGTCCTGTTGTTAAATCGTCTTTAAGATCTTTACCATTCTCATGGACATACTCGAAATCATCCCAACCATACCAAATGGCTTTCCATTTCCTCAAACAATTCAAATCTCGAAAATTACAATATTTGATCTTTTGGTCGGTAGCCGCCATCGGTGGTGTTACACAACCGCAATAGGTAATCATGGACTCCATGCGACATATTAATAAACACTCGTCTATGGAATAATAAGATCTGTGGGTGAGAGCATAAAAATTACTTGGAAATTAAACAATCATAGTGTTCTTTCAATTCTTAACTGATTTAAAAGCTTTTGTCCTTCTTCGGGAAAATAACAATTGCGTACATGAGCATCAAATTGTTGTACACGTTGCGTAGATCCAAAAAATTTCGGTTCTATTGGTACCTCCACGATGGTATTGTAATCAATTAGAACTTCTCCTATACGATTTGATTGTATTGTGGCATAATCTCGTGGTGGGAAAATGAAAAGCTAAAACAAATAAAAAACGTAAGATTAGCTTAACAGAGGCCAACTCTCCGTGGCCATTATAGAACCTCCAACCAAGAACCTTGTGTCTTTGTCCCAAGTTATGCAAGTAATATAATTCATGCAACAATCAAAGCAGATCATACTGATTGTGCACGTAATGCAAGTCATATAAGTCATGCAAATTAAGCAAGTCATGCAAATAATCAAACATTCTCCAGAGGAGAGCAATCCGGGTCCGAAATAAACATGCTGTTGCAACAATCTTTATTTCATGAATCTAACTAATTTTGGAATTAGTTAAAAGGCACACCGACCATTGCAAAGAGTCCTTTGTGGTTTTTTTGGATCCTTTTCCTTGTAACCATATGATATGAACAATGATTGACTCGCGGCAGCTTAAAATTGTGTTCAATGTTATCATCACAGAACTCAGTACTCTTTCAGCTGCCTGGATATATAAACTTATGCTAATATCTCATAGAGGTATTGCCCTTTTCGAAGGAAAGCAGCCACTGCACTGGTCCAATAGCCTTTTCAAGTCAGTTATACCCGCTGACGCTGAGCCATCTATACAGATTTAAACCATCCAGTTTTTCCCTTCAACACTTGGTCAATGAATTTGCCAACGTAATATGGGGACAGTGTGGACTTTGGGCACTTTGGGACTTGATTTGAATATTTTTAAATTAATTTTATGCAATGTCACTATATGGGATTATGGAATTCCTGTTCTATGCGTTATATAAACTAATTCAAGTTAAATGTACAAGTGCCCTAACGCCACTCCCCCATTCTTTTTATAATCTATCATAACCTATTTTATTAGTTTCAGTCCAATTGATTTATTTTTATAATTTTTTTTACGAAATCTTACTTGAAATGCAAAGTTATGAAATTCCGTGTAGACGTAATCATCGGGATCACTTTGTAATACAAACTGTAGGGCATTCAGAGATGTGCTGGATTGAAATTTGATTTTTGCGGCATTCAAAGCAAATTTATTATCAGCCTCACGTGTTTTACTGAAAATACAGTGGCAAGTAAAGTTCATTCATTTGTTGCATACACTTTAAGAAAGAATATGAATACTCACGCATCAATCGAATAGCCCTTCCGTTGATAATTAAACATACAACATATGCTTGAAGATGTTAAACGCTTATTTATGTAATCTGAAGTTTTTATGGTTCGATCATATATCATGCCACGAATTACTAAACCTCGACAATCTGGCGCTAAAATTTTCAAATAATCTCTTATCGGATAATCGGTGGTATTGAAAGCGAATTTAAAAATCTTGTGTAAACGATTCAAGACGGTTAAATTAAGCGGTTCATTATCGTAAGGAAACACATAGAAACCCTTAAGGTGACGTAAAAATTGGAACATTTCTTCGGTGGTACGTGCTAAGTAGTAGGGACGATAGAGCTGTTGTTTCTGGAACCTATAAAGGAAAGAGAATTCGAAAAACTATTTTAAAATTAAATATTTTCACAAGTTTGACAACGTTTGGAGTCTGTTCGTGGGGTTCTGTCGACATTAACTGCGAAACTTGTTGTGTTTTCACGTAATTACGGAACTGCTATCTTCGGAATGTCGAGGTCTAATATCTCGGCGTTAGGCTGAACAGTAAACTGAGCTGGGAAAGGAATGTCGACGAAAGGATAAAGAAAGGGTCTGAATATTTTATACCAGTATAGCAGCTCAATGGATAAAAGTTGGAGGCTAACGCCAAGAAGCAGTTATTGGATTTATACGGCGATTGTTTAGACAGTTATTACGTATGGCTGTGTTAATTGATGGAATGCCTGGGATAAGATATTTTAGCGTGGGATATGTTGCTTTAACCAATACACAGTGAATTGCCTCATTGACTGGATTCCTTAAGAGACATTGTGATGTCAGGATACTGACGACGATATGTGGAGACGAGGAGGTGTTGGAAACGATACAGCTTTTTTCTTGGAAAAGAAGGTTGACTACCGTCAGAGAGGGTTTTTGAAGGTTTAAACTCTCTGTCAGAAGTCGATAATCAGGCTTTTCTGAGGTTTGTTATGAGATGAGCTGACTAAGGAGCCTGCATTCATCCTTGCGTAGTTAATCTTTCTAATAACTTGTCTGGATTTTTCTTTTACTCTCTGTTACTTCTTCTTTTATTTCACTCCTTTCCCCTTTCTGGGGAGAGTGTATTGGGTCTTATGACCTCCGTACGTTTTTGCTCTTCCTTTTGAAAGAAACAACCACGGAAGAATGAAAATTATTTAAAAATTAAAAAGGTGTTGTATGTCAGCATGACTTTTTTGATGACCCTACAAAAATTGACTGCAATTAGCTGGGAAAAAGAAATGGCCTACCAAAGAGCCGCTTTAAAACGTTATCTTGAACGTGAACTTCTTTTTGTTTCATTTGCCAAATGCCTGTTTAAAATGCAGTTGGCGTATGCGAGTTAAAATAAAAAAAACCAACAAAAAAAAGTCATAAACTGTTTAATCAGTTTAGCCTGTGGTATGTTAGTAGTACGCTAGCACTGAGCCAGTATAAATATGTGTTTCAACATGGCCTTATCAATTCTAATGCTTGTTCTGTGGTAGAAATACCCACTAATTTTTATATTGTGTTGCTTTCTTTTGCTTGTACTTGTGCGTTATGTTATCTTGACGCATAGGAAAAACCTATAAAAGCTCAATTTCCCGCACTTGTAAAGATCATTTGTTGGTTAAACCTTCAGCATGAAGTACGCTGCCGTCATTTTATTGGTGGCCATATTCGGCTTGGCCTTGGTGTCCTGTAAGGCAGAAAAGGTGCGCTACGATAACTACCATGTCTACCAGTTGAAACCTGAAACTAAAGAACAATTGGCGGTAGTTAAGCAGTTGGAAGGAGCTGGCAATTCGTACACATTCTTGGATGCCGTGCACTATTTAAAGTCTAAAATCCATGTAGTAGTTGCACCAGAAAAGGTATCAGAGTTTAAACAAACTTTGGAAAATAACTCAGTACTCTTTGAGCTGGTGGATACCAATGCTCAAGCCTCTTTGGAAGACGATGAGGTAGCTGATCCCAAAAGACGCAATGGTGACTATGACTGGTCGAACTATCATTTGTTGGAAGAAACTTACGATTGGTTGCGCAGTCTGAAAAGCAAATACCCCGGTATTGTAACAAACTTTGTAGCTGGCCAAAGTTATGAGGGACGTCAAATTTTGGGTGCTAAGATCTCTTATGGACCTAACCGTAAGGGTATCTTTATTGAGGGTGGCATGCATGCTCGTGAATGGATTGGACCTGCCACCGCTACCTACATACTCAACCAAGTGTTGACCAGTGAAGATAAAGAAGTGCGCACAATTGTTGAGAGTTTTGATTGGTACTTTGTGCCACATGCCAACCCCGATGGTTATGTTTATACCCACACCACCAACCGCTTGTGGCGTAAGACTCGTACTCCTTACGGTGAAGATTGCTTTGGTGCCGATCCCAATCGTAACTGGGGTTTCCACTGGAACGAAATTGGTGCTTCTGACGATCCCTGCTCGGATACTTATGCTGGCTCTCATGCTTTCTCCGAAATTGAAACCAAAACCTTCGCTGACTTTTTGGAAACTGCTTTGGCTGGCAAAATCCATGCTTACATTTCCTTCCACTCATACTCGCAATTGTTAATCTTCCCTTATGGCCATACCAACGAATTGCCACCAAATTACTCAGACTTGAAGCGTATCATGGATGTGGCCATCGATGCTATGAAACAACGTTATGGCACTGAATATACTGGTGGCAACATCTATGATGCCATCTATCCAGCTGCTGGCGCTAGTGTTGATTGGGCTTACGGAGTTCAAAATATTAGATATGCCTACTGCTACGAATTACGTCCATCTTCCATCTCTTTCTGGACTGGTTTCAAATTGCCAGCCAATCAAATTATACCAACCGGTGAAGAAACTATGGACTCTTTGATGGCTATGCTTAAGGAGATGGGTATTACGAAATTCATGTAAATTAACTCGTTACGATCAATAATTTTTAATAAAAAAAAAATGAAAAACAAAAAAACAAATGGAAAGCCCATATTTTATTAAAAATCAAACGAAAATGGAATTCCCTTAAAATTGATAAAATTGATGTTTGAAATGAGAATTAAATTATCAAGAGAACTTTAGTCTAAAGTTCAGCAACGCTTTCGATTTCTTAATAAAATCTGTTGCATAATATCATCACACACGTCTATTGTTCTTTGCTTATTTTTTTTTCTGATTTGAGGGCACTTATGCCAGCTACCGTTGGAACGTTAACTTTATTACGTGTTTTGTGTTATAAAGACTCGTTATAAATCATTACAAAATTTGTTTTCTTATCTTACGCTGCTTAAACTTTGCTTTCAATCATTGAAGCGTTTCACTTTCATTGGGAAAACATAATTCCTTTATCGATTTGATTATTCGATTAAATTTATGATTCGATTTTAAGCCACGCGATATATGGCGTTAGGGAGAACGCTTATTATTTAATTTTTATGATTTATTATTTTGTTGTCGTAACAATTATAACAATTCGATCAATGAATTGATGAAATTCCCACGTTCAATTTGAAAATTTTTCGCTTAAATTCTTAATTGTTCTCTTTTTTCTTATAAACTCTCGTAAGAACAGCCGCCACTCTTGAAAAAACCTCACTATCCATTTTTACAATGATTCTCTCACCCCCTATTCCCGAAACCATGTCACTGAGTCATCTTTCTCTTCTTCATTGTCTCTACAACTGCAACAATATTCAGTCATGACTCAGATAACTACGCCGGGAGGGCTCTTTTCGAATTCAATCGGACTTACCATGCAGCTCCTATCATTCAGTGTTCGCGGAACCTAATACTACGTTGTCAATGCAAAGCTAACAGGTTCTCATATGATTCCTAATTTAAGAAATTCGTTCGAGAGTTTAGTAGTCACGGCCAATTCTGCAGTCAATATACGCTGCTAAACTGAAAACGTTGGAAAGCTCTGAAATTATTTGTAGCAGCATGATTTCTGCTAAAGAGTTGGCATTAGAATTTTGCGTGGTCAGGCAAAATGACAACAAAATCCTTCGTAGCTTGAATTGGTTTTCTTTCCTCAATTTTCTTAAAATGCTCTGAGAGTTCATTACAGCTCTATCTCTGATAAGAGGTCAAGATTATATTTTTTCCTGGTCGTATACATGAACTCTTTGTAGATCTGTGTGTCCTGTTCTGCTTTGCAGTTGGAATCTATTGAGAAGCTGCTTTAAAAAAGTGAAAAAATTCGAACAAATTCAGTACTTTTGGTAGTCTTTTAGTACCTTTTTTTAAATCGTTAACAAGGTTGTATTGTGTGTTCATGTTCTTTTTCTTTTAATCTAATCAAAATTTTAAAATTTCCAATGAAAGGGGAAAGCATTGGAAGACTGTAGTTTTTTTTTTCAACAGAGACGTACGAATAATGTTTGTTGACTGATTAAGTGCTTTAACACCCAAAAGTTTTAGTACTTAAGCCGGGATTGAACATTGTACAATGTGAACTCCAACATATGTTTGACTAGGGGATGTAGTACATGATTAGTATCATTCAACAGATGTTTGTGAAGTCATTTAAAACCACTTGTCGTTCTATGCGATCTATGTCAGCAGAATGATTGATTGAATAATTGGGCCACAGGCTGTGAACTAGATATAAATCCGGAATACAACAAGTTAGCATCGTTTCGAATATGTAGAGAGAATGTTCGATCGGTTTCGATACGGCTAACCCATTTCAAGGGTGTCAAAACACTGCTGCATCTACTCCAAATCAACTTGTTTATTTTGGCCAAAGCTGCTTGATGTTCAGTAAAGCTTGGCTAGAAGGCTGGTTACTGTCCTAGGACTACTGCTGGCTAATTTGTTTCAATAATCAAATCTCTTCTAATTGTATAGCCCAACAAAAGTTTAGATTGTCTCAAACCCGCTTTGGGTTTAGAACAGTTTCTTATTATTGAGTCTCATTACAAAATTTTATTTATTTTCCAAAATCTTAGAGTTTACTGGTCCTATCCAGGGAACAGTTAATAGTTAGCTGTTATATAATTTGTTATGCGACTTGCCACCTATTTGACTAACGAAATTGTCCATAACTCTGGTCATGCCTATCACATGCAACGCGTTTGAATCCAGTAGAACTTGAGCGCCGATATAGGGCAGGTTTTAATCTTCTTCATATTCTTCTGATTATTATGTACCAATATTCTATCTTAACCTTTCCTAAAATTATTGTTTTATACGTAATGCCTTTAACATGGATTTACGCTATAAACCATCAGTCTATCCGGTCTATCTAAAAACACTTCTACTTCCCATTTCTAAAATTAGCGAAAAATGTTTGTGTTGAACTATTTTTTCAAAACTATCGTTTGTCATAAAGCTCTTGAGGTCATGAACAAAAAAATTCTATCAGCGATAGAAGGCATTTACACGGTTTATTTTGATTGTGATTTAAAATTTATGATTGAAGAATTTATTTTGATTGAAAACAAACGGCTTGCAATGAAAACTGGTGAATACGAGATAAGAAATCGTAAAATATTGATGCAATATTTTAAGTTCAATCCAGTGCATTAAAGTCTAGTGCTGCCGTCACTCGGTCTATCTACATATCTAAGGAATATTTAAAAAATCCAAATAAAAAAGATTTCCAATCGTATGGTAAAATGATATTTGAAAATTTACAACCATACTTTAACCTTATGTATGTGTGCCCGTATGTGTGTTTATAAAACAGATAACAAATGTTTTTGTTTAAAAAAATATTTTTTTTATCAACAATATTGGTTCTGTTGTTGTTTGACAATTTCATTGAGCTCGCTCAATGGGTTGCAGTCTACCTGTACGCGTTTTGCTATATAAGTTGTAGTTGCGGCCGCAAATAGACAACATTCGCTACAAGAATGGCATTCAAGTTTAACCTAATTTTGGGCCTATGCCTCTTGGCCGGCGCTGCTCAAGCTGAACGTGCACGTTACGATAATTATCGCGTTTACCATGCTACGGCTTCCAGTGAACAGGAGTTGGCAGTTTTGAAGGATTTGGAAGGCGCAAGTGATTCGATTATGTTTTTGGAGGGCATTCATGCAATTAACAAGCCCATTAAGGTGGTCGTAGCCCCACATAAGGTGCCCGACTTTTTGGAAATTATGGGCTCTAATGAAGTCGACTATCAGTTGTTGGAAGAAAATTTGCAAAGTCATTTGGAAGGCGATGAAGAACAGGTGGGCAGATATAATCCCTTGGAACGCGCTGTTTCCTATAACTGGAAACAATACTATCCTTTGGAAGACACCTATAAATGGTTGTCCGAATTGGCTGTACAATATCCCGGTGTAGTAACTTTAGTTGAAGCCGGCAAGACCTATCAGGGACGTTCCATTTTAGGTGTTAAGATCTCCAAGAGCAAGAGTGAAAAGCCTGGTATCTTTGTTGAAGCTGGTATACATGCCCGCGAATGGATTGCCCCCGCCACAGCTACCTATTTGATCAATCAATTGTTGACCTCCAACCAGGCCGGCATTAATCAAATTGCTGAGAACTACAACTGGTATATCTTCCCCCATGCCAATCCTGATGGTTATGTCTATACTCATACCACTGATCGCTTGTGGCGCAAGACCCGTACTCCTTATGGCAGCTGTTTTGGTGCTGATCCCAACCGCAACTGGGGCTTCCATTGGAATGTTGTAGGCTCTAGCAATAACCCCTGCGCTGATACCTATGCCGGTCCTTCTGCCTTCTCTGAAATTGAAACCCGTTCTTTGGCCGACTACCTTAAATCTTTGGAGGGCAAAATTCACTTGTATATTGACTTCCATGCTTATTCGCAGTTATTGTTGTTCCCCTATGGACACACCAGTGAATTGCCAGAAAACTACGCTGATCTGAAACAAGTTTACGATGTTGCCATTGCTGCCATTAACAAACGTTATTCCACCAAATACACTGGCGGCAATATCTACGATGCCATCTATCCCGCTTCAGGTGCTTCCGTCGACTGGGCCTACGCAAATGTTGGCACTAAAATGTCCTTCTGCTATGAATTGCGTCCTTCCTCAAACTCTTTCCTGACCGGTTTCAAATTGCCTGCCTCCCAAATCATACCCACCGGTGACGAAACTATCGACTCTATTGTTGCCATGGTCAATGAAGTCCAAAAATTGGGTTATTTTGACTAAAGCACGACAACGTCTTCTAAAATTTTATAATTTTTATGGAAATGGAAATGGTTTTATTGTAATTAAATAACAATAATAATAATAACATTGTGTTTACAAAATAAATTAAAATTGTTCGCAAAAGAATCGATTCATTTTTATTTACATGCTATAATTGAAACAATAGGCCACTTGAGTGGCTGCTGGAATGTCTCATATATGGTATGGTAACCCAGTTTTTTTTATCACTGGTTAGCACTACAGAAATATTTGCTTTGCACAAACAAAGTTAATCAATTAAAATCCAAAGCAGTTGCTGCAATAAAGGTGACCGTTCTTAAATTATGTCACATGGAAAACAAAGATTACGGAATTATTATTGTAGTGGCGAGAAAAAATATGACTTTAAGCAAAAAAAAAAAAAAAGGAAGAACGGGGAAATATGGAGATTTCATGCGTCCTGAGTTTTAGGTGTACTAACCCTGAGGTTGGCAATACATTAAACGTCTTCTGCTGTAATAACGGGCACCACAAAATATTTTCTCTTTGTTCGATACTTGGGAGTCTCAGCCGAAGGATTTTGATGCACCCGGGTGTTATTGACAAAACGTGTCTGTAGTTTGCATAGAATCCATATTTTCCTATGGCTATCGGGATTGTTGAATGCCCAAGTATGTGGTATCAATATTATAACGGGACATTATAGGACACAAGTAAATTATGGTTTTTGCGGCGGTAACCAATTTAACCAAAATTTATGTTTTTTTTCTATTATCAGAAGCCTTAAAAATGTTTGGTATGCGTATGGATTCTTACTAGACTTTCTCTGTACGAATACCCCATTTTTTACCCTGGCAAAGGATGACAAATGTCATTAGCATTAGCGATATGTAGGTCATAATCATTTCGACGACACCGGCTAAAATCCGTTCTTGTTTCGTCCGAAAGTTTGTTAATCTCGAGACCTCATTCGCTTTACTTGGAGGTGTCTCCCTCGTACTATCGCCCTGTTGTTCACATAGAAAGAAATCTTTGGTACTTACATTCTTTCAGCAAATTTTTCCATTTTTGTGCGACTAAATCGATTCGCACTGCATATGGCCACACCGGGAAATGGTGTATTTGAAATGTGTATTAAATTGGTAGACATATGAACTTCCGTTGGCTGTTGTACATAACGGATAATTAGGGTTATAATGATGGAATGAGTCCAAACTATAACGGCAAATAGAAACACAATCCATAATAGCCTAGACAGACATTAAAAAAATTGAAATTTTAATTTTTTTTAATAAAATATTTTTAATAAAATAAAGTTGATTGATGTTGCTGTTGCATTTCTGTACTTACCTGGCATATTTAAACGGAGTGTAGTACAATAGTAAGCGTAGACCATGAATAGCGCTTTCATTAAGAAAATGTTTCAAGTTTTTATTTTTGAATAGTTTGCCAAACATATTCGAAGTCAAGACGATTGTCACGGGTATTTAAGGCAGCATAAGCTTTTATAGCATCTGATTTTACTTGGCATATTAATCATTTTCAAAGGACAGGTGGTAATTTGATTTAATTATTAAACAATAGAGTAATTGACTGACATTGACAACAATTAGCCTATTAAGCAGCCTGTTATGGGAAGGTGTGCACCTCCTTGAATATAGAGAAACATAGTATCCAAATTATAAAATTCTGTTGTTGACAATACGTATAAACTTGTGCTCTGCACATCATTCTTACTAAGACTGCCTTTGTTATGCTAAGTTGGCTGCTATTTACAATACTGGACAGAGTTTTTGTCAGGAAGAATATGTTTTATGGAGAAATATGTTTTTTTATATTTCGTTTTGTTTGAGAAGACTGAACCAGAGGTTGAACCGTGGTCACACGCCTAACAAGCCAACAAACTACCTACTATACTACGTCGACTACCGAAAGACTTCGTTTATCTGAAAATTACGTCCGCAAAGGTTGTAGTTGAAGTCGCCGTAGTCTAGTAGGTAGTGTGTTGGCTTATTAGACGAAAAGCCAGGGTTCGAGCCCCAGGCCAGACATCAAAATAAAATACAAAAAAAGTGTTTCTTCGGCGACTTCCTCTCACCAGATTTCTGGCAAAAACTCTGAGAGTAAATAAAATTGCCATGAAAAAGTTTCTCAAAAATCTGTCGTTCGGAGTCGACTTTAAACTGTAGGTCCCACCACTCATGTATAAAATTAACACACACAACATAAGCGGTGTGAGAAACTAGGACGTTGTACAATGGGTCAAATTTAACCTCCGGGTACTGTACTTGTCCTAATTGACAAGTACACGTCCTCTAACCTAACCTAACCTAAGGTTGTAGTTAGCTTGAGGAGGAACAGAGTAATCTTCACTTTGTTTGCCAATATCCGCCTCTGGCTCGACGCAACCATTTTTCAATACTTCGATGTTGCTAAACAATGTTGTGCAACATTTGGAATTAATATTAATCATACGCAATGTTGGAAGTATTTTTTAATTTTTTTTTTATTTTGTTTTTAAAGTTAATTTAATGTCAATTAAAATAATTGAAAATTGGTCTAAAAGTTAAGAAATATAGGAATTCAAATGCTGTCACAATACTAAAGCCCATTATTAAACCCAAAAGACCACCAAAAGAAGCTGAAATAAAAATTAAAAAAAAAATTACAAAATTATGTTTAAAAGTTGGTTTATAAACCAGAATTACCCAAAGCCGATAACCAATTTTGATAGATTTCCTTGCGATATCTGGTAGTCATTAGGTCACTATAGAAAACATGCAATAAAATGTTGTTGTTATCGTTGGGGGTTTTTCTGCAATAAAAAAAGAAAGAAAAATTCTATTCAATTCAACGGTTGTATTTAGGAAATAGGATTCGAAAAATATATTGAAACTGGCTTCGTTCTAAATTTTTCTTTTTATTGTTCAATTCGCTTTTACTTACAAATCATTTTCCTCTTGAAAGGCCAATTTCACATTCAACTTTCCCATTGTAATTTCGGAAACATAATGATTTGTTTCACAATCTGGCAGACAGTCGCAGGGAAACTTGTCTGTACTTAAAATGGTGGAGAGTGTGCCATTGTTCTCATTTAAGGCGCGGGTAAATATTTCTGCAATATTTGTTTTTAATTAGAATTTCACTTGCTAGTAAATTTACCTGGTCATTACTTACCTCTACTAGTCAAAATACATTTCAATTCTGTTATGCCGCATATGGGATAGGAACCATTATTAGGCAGATTCTCGGGTATACAACCACACTTATTAAAGGCTATGAGAATACGGCACTCCGACAGGCAATTGATGAAGGAATACTTTTGCATCACCACCAGTTTACGTTCGTAGGCAAATAAACAATTCCTTAGTTTAAGATTCATGCCCTTGACATCGGCGGTGGCATAAGTAGATTCGGGACTAATGCGTACAAAACTTTCCCTTGTCGATGTTATGACTTTTGTTTCGGCATTTTCATCGGGAAAATCATAAGCATCGTGTATCATAAAACGAAAACCATAACTGCTAAAATAAGTGCCGAAGTAATCATAGGCCAAGGGATTTAGTAGTATAGATAGACCGGTGGGATAACCACAACCGGTTACACGATAAGGACGTTTAGGTATCTGATAGGCAATTTTCCTAGGCGTTATAAAACAAAGTCTGTTATTTATTGTCTCTTAACGGTAGTATACTTACTCTGGAAAATTATTTTTTGCCACACCAAAGTAATTAAATGAACAGCATATGCCTTCAATGGTGGATATCCTTTGGAACAGGCTATCACAACGCGAGTTGGTACCCTTCCATATACACCTTGAAACCATTTCCAAACAATTGGGCGCTAAATGTTCCGCTAAATCACTCAAGGTCATATTATTCAGTTTCAATATCTCCTCAGCCAATGTAAAATTAATTCTCGTTTGATTCAAAGCGAAACTGTAGTACATGGTAATGGGAAATATGGCCAATACCTGTGATTCTGTTACATTGGCAGGACGTTTTCTAGCAATGAAAGGCTTTAAGGACACAATGTTAAACCATTAAGTGATACTTACAATACTTTTACCAGGCTTAAGGCATTTTCTCGGGAGATTTTGTTGAAATTACAAAAGGTTACGGCCGGGAATGGTATATTCCAGGTGGGATGATGCGAACTTTCGATAACCGTAACCGTGGGGGTTTCACGATTCCATAGATAGGATACTATAACCAAAACAATGGACACTATTATGGATACTATAACCACAAATAACCAAAAATAGCGTTCCTTTTGTGTCAAATCCGTACGCGTTATATAATTGAAGCCATGCAACGACGTGGTATTGCAATAATTGCGCAGATTTTGTGCAAACCATTGTTGTACACCTTTCCAGGTCAAACGGGGTTTGATTTTCTTTTGCGACTTACGCGATAGAAATGAAGTACTGGTAGTACTAAAAGATAATTTTCCATAGGCTTTTTGCTGCTGTTGCAGAGGTTGGGTGAAGGGCAATACATTGCGTATGGTAAAGATTGGTTGAACTTTATCCGATGGCGACATGTGTTTTGATTTTATTTTTCGCTTTTCGATATCCTTTAACAGACTGAATAGCAGTAATTGAAATCAAACAAATCCAACAAAGAGTAAACACACTCACCACAAGTGTTAAATTGTTTTTAATTAAAGGTTTCAGCAACAGCAACAGCAACTAACTTGTGAACTCGCCTCAATGCCTTGTAACCCCAATACTGTCCCATTAATACGAATGAATGCTCTTGGCCTAATTATAGTTGTAACAATTTTATTAAACAATTTATTTTTATATTAAGATTAATAATTAATACTTTATTTATATTGACCTATTGAACCCCCTTTTTATTTGCTCCAGTTGTATTCCTGTTCACTTTCCAACTTTAGTTTCCTTTGCTTTCTTGTGCCGCTGCTTAATGCGATATTGGATTTGTTTTCTGGTCAGCCAATTGCAAGCTGGCCGTACGAATACAAAGAATATTAATTCGAAACCGGATACAAAACTATAACCCATATAGAGACCGGTTATACCGCCAAATGTACCAATAAATGACAACCAATTCTCATAGACATCTAGGCGTAAACGTTCAGCATAAAGTTCACCAAAGTATACGTGTAGCAGTATGTGATCGGTGATGTTAATGGACTTGCTGTAAGAGATAAGGAATTCAAAGTTAGGTCAATAACCTCCACCCTAAAATCGGAGACGTTCCATTGTGGATCAAACAAAAATAGAAAGATAGGCAATATAATAAAAGATGATCTAGCAGTGAAGAAGGAAGGGAAATGGTAGGAAGAGAAAGAAAGAGAAGGGGAAACAGAACTAAGCTAATCCTAGAATCCAAAAATTTTAACCCAGTTTTTCAGGGCGTTGTTCTACTCTACTTAACCTCAAAATTATATAACCCAAGCCATTGGGTTTCAAATTAATTTGGGTAATACCAAACCCTTTAAGATGGTTTCAATAATCCTTCACTTACAAAAAACGTTCATCGGTTAAGGAATACTTTCTCATTAAGCTTCCCGAGTCCATGGCTATGGAATACATATTAAAATCACACAAAGGATAGCAATCGCAAATAAATCGTTCATTATAGCGTCTTAAACGACTACCAGCACGACTTGTTCCACTAGTTTGCAGTCCCAAAGTCAATAAAGCTGAAAACAAACAAAAAACAAAAATAAACAGAAATAGGCGGAGCTATTTCAATATTTCAACAGAGACACTTGCATTTATAAGCTGTGATGCAAGGCTTATCCTCTAAGCCGCACAGAGACCAATTCGTCTTTTTCGGCCAGTTGGGTAAGGCACAATGACATTTTTCATAAATTATTAGCGAACGGCATTCCGCCAAGCAGTTGGTTTGCGAATAAGAACCGAAATGAAATAATTTACGTTCGTGAGGCAGAAAGCAACGTCGCTTGTAAATGTGCTGAGAGCTGACATGATCGGTGTAATACGTTTGTGAGGGTAAAACGTGAATTTTATTAAATGAGGTGGTGGTTATAAGTTTTTTAGGGGCTGTAAAATCAGGAAAGTCATAGGCATCGTGTATTAAAACCTGATAACCGGGTATGGAGGTTTCTACAGCTTGGTAGTCTTTTAAATGGGGTTGCAGTAACACCGTTAAACCACTTTTAAAACCACAGCTCGTGATATATTCCACCTCATCGTTTAAAATATAATCGGAACGTTTGTTAATGTTACGCTTAAGGGCTTTATAGTTAAAAGCACAGCACAGGCCATAAGAAGTTCTAATCTTTTGAAACAATTGACTGCAACGTTCAAAGCGTCCTTGCCATTTACATCGTAACAATTCCAATTCACAATTGGGCTGAACTTCATCTAATAACTGTTGAAGACTATAATTGTTTTGCTGTAAAACGTGTTTGAATTGCAGCAATTGAGCAGGGGCGGCCTTAATGTTATGGCTTAAGGAGAGTGACAGTTTGAAATATTCAGCCAATTCCATGGAAGTCATGTTAACTGGTTTAACACTGTAAGTTATCCGTGTTATGAATAAATTTTAATTCAATTGAATACTCACTCACAATTTCTCTGCCAAATTCAAAGCCTTATGTTTTGATATACGGTTTAAATTGCATATGGTAACCGCTGGGAAAGGTATGGACCAGGTGGGATACTGAGTACTTTCGGCATACAGAATGGTGGGAGTATTGGTGTTCATAAAATACGACAGCAATAAGATAAAAACAGACATTATTACTGCTAGCATAACTACCGAAAACCAGAAAGCCCTTTGCCAAGTAGAGGCATCCACAAAATTAATGAAACCGTGTATGCTCGCCATTTCACAATAGATTTCAAAGCCAGACTTGCGTTTACACAAACCATCATCATTGCGTGCTCTTAGAAAGCGTAAAAACCGAGGCAATTGTATGTGACCCCAGCCAATCCAAGTAGGCTTATTTACTGTTTTGTTATACCAAATAGAGGCCAATTGTTCAACTCTTTTTTTAGGTTTGAAATTTAACGACCGTTTTTCTACCGCGTGACAGTCAAATATTTTATTTAATTTTTCTTTTCCGTGCGGCCAAAAAGGCTTCCTTTCCGTTATTAGCATAGGCTGTTCCAAAAGTTTTAAATGCAGCTGACGTTTCGGTTTTACATCAGTGTATAGCAGTAAGTTTTTCGTTGGCTCTATAACTCTTCTGGGCTTGAGATACTCTTCAAAGTTAAGATAATAAATTGTGGTTTGATAGCCATCGTCCGTGACTTTGGGTTTTGTATTCGTTAACATTTTTTAATTTAAATAAAATTTTATTTCTAAACAATTCAATGCTTTTTATAGCTTTTTCTTTCGAAGCAATTAAAGGTATTTCTATCTTGATTTTTTAATGGAACGCCTATTCAATGTTGGTGTGTTGTTTTTCAAACTCCTTAAAATATGCTTTAATTTAATTGTTTGTAAACATTGTACGTAGTAAATAGTCTTAGATTCACTGCTTGGTTGTTCCTTTAAGAAAGCAAAACAACTACATATGAAAATAACAGTAAATCATCCATGCGCTGGCAGGATAAATACTCTGAGAGTGATTACTAAACAGGCGATGGTTAACCGGACTCTTCTCTATCTCGTATTTGTAGACTTCAATAAGGCTTTGATTAGGTCATGACTAGTGCCATTTAAACATGAAATATGTGCCATCGTTCTGAAGGATGTCATGCAAAGGATTTTTCAAAGAAGAGTCCTAGACAAGCTAAATTTTCTCGTTATTTGCACTAAAATGGCTGAACTCAAGATGAGTACAGAGTAACAGACTCATAATATGCGCATAAATTACGCAAATGGAAATCATCTAATAATACCATGACTGTCACCCAAGAGGACAGACGCAATCCTAACAATGCTGTAATTATGCTGTAGCCTGATCGAGTGGACTATATATACCTTCCGACTCTGAAAAGATGTCGCCACTGAAAAGTCCATCTAGTTACGAACCATCTGCGAAGATTTGTATGAAGTTGGTCACGAGATGCGTTATACGATTTTCTCCCTCTCTTCGGAAAGAACATTCTAAACTTCCTCGATTATGACATCGTTGAAATGAAAAGTATTTTGAAAATTATAATTTTAGCGGGTTACTTACATAAATATTTCGTATTGGCAACACTGTCCTTCACTCCCTATTGTTATCTGTGTATGCATCTGGATTATTTACAGCGTTGTTGCTATTGTTCTTATTATAATTGTTAAATAAAATTGTTATTGTTGTTCATATTTTGTTTTGATATACTCTTTCTCTCTCTATTACTCTCATCCGCCCTTGTTGTTTATTTGTTTTGTTCGCTGCCGCTTCCACTGCTACATCTATTGGTAGTTTAATCCAAAAAAATAAATTTTCAACAAAAATTCCTCGAAGAAAAAGTGTAAAAATAGTAAAAATGTTTACATTTCATGAGGAAGTATAAATAAATTCACAGAATCTGTTGAATATTTAATTTACGATGCTGGTCTAAAGAAAAAAAGAAGTTTTTTTCTGTCTTTGGAATAGTACAACGATCCATGTGAGGTTTATTTCTTTTTTTCTGTTTTTGTTCTTAAGTTTTAAATAAATATTTAAAATTCAAATGAAAATGTATCATTTAACTCCATACACAAACACACACACACACATAAGTATATATGGATATGGATGCATGCGTAAAATAATCATAAAAAAATTAAAATAATTTGGAAAAATTATTCAAAATTTATTCCACATTCACATGAATTGTGTGGATTGTGTGCGAAAGAAGTGGGTGGAGAAGAGAGAACACAATGCAAATTTGGCGCATTTTACGCATTTGCAGATAAAATAAAACGTTCTTTCAAGCCATGGATCCGAAACATTGATAGACGATATGCAAATTCAATATTTTTGTTTTCTTTTTGTCTTTTTTTTTTTTGTTTTTTGTTCAAGCCAAAGTAAAATTTTGTTGAAGGGTGTATATGTACATAGAGAAGTGTAAGATTTTCCGATTGGCTTTACGAAAATAAAGATATTTCCGTTGAATAACAAACATCGCACCTACACACAGAGGATCAGATAAGGCTATGGTTAGTCTGTTACAGAAAGCTCGCAAAGAATTTACGTATTTTTCTTCTTATGTATGTATTTCAATCAGCGAGACCCAGATATTATTTTGTTTCTCCTTATTTTCAAATGTTTACTTCACTACAATATTGGTCAATTCAATCCTTAAGTCAGACACACGGCCTACCTTTATACAATACCCATTTTGTGTATTTCAATTTTAGTCATAATTGTTCCTCATTACTTACTAGACAAGAGCTTCGAGTTTTTTTTTTCGATGACCTCATAGTTAGTAAAAAGTGTATCTGTATTCAAATTTTAGTCGCTCCACTGTCTCAATGCTGCTGTATATAGACATTGCATTATAGAGTTGAATGCCATCGTCTGCAAAATTACCCACAAGGTCCCTAATTTTTAGTACAAATCAGAACTGGGCTGAGATATTAGAAAACATTGTGATAACGGGTGATTTTTTAGCAATTATCTTTTTGGCAAGACTGGTTTAAACACGCACGTTTCGTGTTTTGTTTCACTGTCAAACATCTTCAGTTTGGTCTATAATTTAACCATGAATCGTCTTACAAACGAACTACGCTTGCAAATCATTGAATTTTATTATCAAAATGCGTGCTCTGATAAGAAAGTTCATCATGCGCTTCTTTCATTTTATGGTCAGTTTCATCGACCCACTGAAGCGGCCATTCGGGCTATTGTGACTAAATTTCGCACCAAATTTACATTGTTGGACATTAAACCACCAACACGCTTACGTAGAGTGCGAACTGAAGAAAATATCGCAGCTGTATCGGCCAGTGTTAATGATGACCATCAATTATCGATTCGTTGCCGTTCGCAGCAATTGGGCCTCTGTTACTCAACAACGTGGAAAATTTTGTGGAAGGATTTAGGTGTGAAGCCTTTCAAAATATAGCTGGCGCAAGAATTGAAGCCGAACGACCTACCGCAACGCAGAATTTTTGGTGAATGGCCTCTTGGAAAGTTGGCCGAAGATCCACTTCTTTATCGAAAAATTGTGTTCAGCGACGAAGCTCATTTTTGGCTCAATGGATACGTAAATAAGCAGAATTGTCGATTTTGGAGTGAAGATCAGCCAGAAGCATTGCAAAAGCTACCAATGCAGCCAGAAAAAGTCACAGTATGGTGCGGTTTATGGGCTGGTGGCATCATTGGACCGTACTTCTTCAAAGATGCTGCGAATCGTAATGTAACTGTTAATGGTGAACGCTACCGTGAGATGATATCCAACTTTTTTTTTTGCCCAAAATGCAAGAGCTTGACTTGCATGACATGTGGTTTCAACAAGACGGTGCCACATGCCCCACATCACGCGTAACAATGGACTTATTGAGAGACGAGTTCGGTGAACATTTTATTTCACGTTCGGGCCATCTAGATCGTGCGATTTAACGCCTTTAGACTATTTTTTGTGGGGCTATGTTAAAGCTCATGCCTGTACAGACAACCCCCCTTCAATTGACGCATTGGAAGACAACATTGAAGCATTTATTCGTGAGATACCGGCCGAAATATGGGAAAGAGTATGCCAAAATTGGACTAAGCGGATGGACCATTTGAGGCGTAGTCGCGGTCAACATTTGCATGAAATAATCTTCAAACATTAAATTATATGGACCGTACTATCGATTCGAATAAGGATTTCATGCATTTTTCTGAATTTTATGTGTTTTTTTTTGAAAAATTTTCCTATAAATAGCTCTTAAAAAATTATATTAGCATAGATTTCCTTTTGGTACAACAATGTTCGGGTAAGATTGCATTTTCCATGTTGCCAAAGCCTTCGATCTATTCTTTTTTAAAAGGCAGACATAATCGAATACCAGAGTTGTGCATTACTTCCTAACGGGCTACGCAGTAGTCGCATTATAGATTTTTTGTTTCCAATGTAAATTTCTAAATATCAGATAAGCCGAGCGATAGATTTTTACTGTTATGGCAAAGGATCGATGTTAGAGCTTGTATATGATGAAAATCAAACTTAGTTTTCTGACTATAAATCTAAACTTAAATTGAGTTTGTATTCTGTGTTCAATAATAGCCATCCAGGTGAGTCGAGTCCTTCATCTCGTTTAGCTTCAATTGCAATGCGTTTAATTTCAGCATCCATATCTCTTTCGATAGTCCAAAATGGGCTTGTATAAACAGTTTTGTAAATAAGGCTTCATATGCCTTTTGATAAATGACCCTGTTAATTAGCCTGCAATTTTTATATTGAAAAAATTGTTCTGCCTGCGTAATATTTAAAGTTTTAAATACAAGCATTGCCTCGAATGTAGATCTTTGTTTGGTTGGTTGTTCGTTTCGTTTTGGTTTAAGTTATATGTTTTGTTTTTGTCTTTAAAATTTCTAAAAATTCCGAAAGTTCTTTTGTTGCTTGTAAAAATAACCCCAGTTTTCGAAAATCTTAAAATTTATTCAATTTTAGGAATTATTCAAATCTCGACTCCATTGCATTGATGTTTAACACTTCAAAGCTCTAGGAGATTATTTATCCGACCATATACCATATACTACAGCAATCAATATATGGGGAGCCCTGTAGGCAAATAAAAAAGTGTTCTCTTACACACTTCTGAACAGAATAAAATTGAAAATCGAAAACAAAACAATTTCATTTAATTTAATTTAAAATCATTTATTCAATGTTTCTTCTTTTTTTATTTTATTTTATTTATTTGCAATCACAACAACAACAACAACAATAAGAAAATGTAACGAACGTACGTATCATCATAGACACTCCATAGTATTCTTTAATTTCCATGTGATATATGACTGCTGACTGTTGTTGTTAAACAATAATAAACGAGACAATATTTAAATTAAACAAAAAACCCAACAATAACAACAACAACAACAACAACAAAATTAACACAATACAACAAATTCATTAAATATTGAATTGTTGTTGGAAACAAAAGTGTGACATAAAACAATAAAAACAATCGAAACAAAATGGAATAGATTGAAATAAAAACAACAACAAAAAAAGGTGAAAAAAAAGAGGTGATAAAAATACAATCACGCAGATGTTTAACGTGAAAATTTCATTGTTATCGCTGTAAAAACATACCTCATACCACTGGTCTGCCTATAAAACAAACGATTGTCAAGATCATTATCATTATATTTGCGCTGCTATAAACGACAATGAAAGGATTTTCCAATCTAGCATTATCAAGGACTTGTATTCGTATTCACATAGCATTTAAATGAAATTGTTTACGATTCAGACTACAACCTCGAAGACTGTTGTTAGATTCTTCCTCCAGTTCGATAATGATAATTAAACTGTAAAACGATTGACTGTAAAGATAACAGAGCAGCCTAATTCAAAATCATGATACCAGAACCCTTCTGTTTTCAATTCATTTTCCGTCTGCATTAGAAAACTTAACGTTCAACATGGCCCGATAACGATCGCCATTGACTGTAACGGCCACTCCTTGCTCATTTTCGAAGAAAAATGGTCCAATTATGCCTCTGGACCAAAATCCGCACCAAACAGTGACTCGTTTTCGGTGCGTCGGCTTTTCAATGTATGCGTGCGGGTTTTCTGTGCCCCAAATGCGTCAATTTTGCTTGTTTACATACCCGCCAAGATCAAAACGAGCTTCTGAAAAGATGATTTTTTTGCCAAAATCGACATCTTCTTGTGTAGGCTACTGCATGGCCAGCCGAGGCAGCCATTTCAATGAAATTATTTTCCATTATTAACCGGAAGGATTGTACTTTCAAATAAAAAGAGATATTTGAGAAAATATTCAGTAGTTTTTTTAAGCATTTTCAAAAAAAAAAGTTATTTGGCGGACTCTTTAGTATTAAACGTAAAGCGAAAATAGTACTTCCCTAATATAGAGTAATCAGGTAATTTATTTGGGGAACCTCCATCTCCCCTTTCTATGGATGAACATTGGAACTGACCAACTGTGTGGCAATAGCCTATTTTGATGAAGTAGTCCCCACAATTTTGGGTAATTTTGTGGGTCCTAATAGAGGCATAATCCTTTTTGCTTTGAGGTAGTTCAGCAAGTACACATTTTGTCTTGTCGCATTTTGGATGAAAATCCTGGGAAAACGGAAGTGGTACTTTTGTCCAGAAAGTATACCAGAAGTAACCCTCTTTGCACTCAATGAAGTTGTATGTGGCGGTAAGGATGAGGCTAGCTTCCTGGTGTTTATTTTGAATAGAAAACTATTCTAGAAAACGAATTAACTGAACAGGATAAAAAAAGGCCTCCATTGCTTTCTACGCTTGTAATAAAGTGTTGAGAGAATAGGATTTTGAACTCCTTGTCAATTTCTCAACTCTAGATCATATTCCTCTAAAGAGTATCAATTAAGCTTCCGTTTATTCTCTATTAATGATTTATTTTCTCTATCAAAATGAGGAAGTTCTCTTGTGATGGCCTGCCCTCAATTTAAATTGAAATATGGAGCATCTTGATTAAATGCAGAAATCTGTTGTGATACAGATTACAGGTGCTTGTGCTCTACCATTACAACAGCTCTCATTGCTTTGGCCAATTGGCTTCTATCTATGTTACTGACCAAACAACAAAATGCGAATTTAAGCCCTGACTGATTATTCCTTTCTGGCTCGATCTAGACTTCTCTCATTTGGCTCACCCTTTCGTGATAGTTTAATGAAACTCTAATCAGATCGATGGCTAAACTAAAGGGAACTAACTGTTAATCCAAAAACTCTCAGAGTAGATAAAAATTGCCATGAAAATTTTCTCAAAAAATCTGTCGTTCGGAGTCGACTTTGAACAGTAGGTGCCGCCACTCATGTATAAATAAAATTAACACACACAACATGAGTGTTGTGAGAAGCTAGATCGTAATCCTGACTGAAGGATTGTAATGACCAATTATGTACATATATATCGTTCGTTTATTTACACTACACGGTATGCACACATGCACATACATTTAAGTTAATCTATCTTTATACCGAGAAATTAAAATAAAATCTGTTGATTTTTGTTTTGTCGTCATTTGTGTCGAAACCATTATAATAATTAAAATAACGATTAATCGCATTAAAAATTTAAATAACTGACGTGTTGACTGATGATAATAGTGTTGGCAAATGACTGACTGCCTGTTTTATAATCAAAATTATTCAAGCGTCAATCAATTAAAAGCACTTCATTTAAAAAATACAAAACTTTAACAGCAACAACAAAAAAGCAATTAAAACAACAACTAAATCAATGACAAGAGTTCTTTTGTTTAATTTATTTGAAATACATTGTTATTGTTTTATTGTCACTGTATAGTGTGATGCATAATAATTTAATTGAAAAACAAAAACGACAATGAAACATTTTAAAAACTTTTATTATCACTCAAAAACCATATCATATTGTCTACATACTAATGGAAATATCACAGCTTTTTAGCAAAAAAAATAATTGCTCGGAAATTTTATTTGGTGCCGTAATACTTGCGTTTTCTTCACATTTATGTCCTCTTCATATTTCTTTATAAATTACTTGCATAGTAGATCCATTATGGTGACTATATCCACCTATAATGCTCGAAACTGCTCGACTGTTAATCCTTTCACTAAATATTTATATGACACTAGATGAAAAATATTTAATAGTTGTCCGACGGTTTTAAAACCTTTAACTGGATAACCCAATACATTGAAATTCAGATAATTAGTCATTAGAACCCTTCAGTCAGGATTATAACCTAGTTTCTGGCACCACTTATGTTGTGTGTGTAAATTTTGTACAGGAGTGGCGGGACCTACAGTTTAAAGTCAACTCCGAGCGTCAGATTTTTTGAGAAACTTTTCAGGGCAAATTTTTTTGCTCTCAGAGTTTTTGCCACATAACTGCTGAGAGGAAGTCACTGAAGAAATATTTTTTTTCATATTTCGTTTTGTTTGAAATGTCTCGCATGGGATTTGAAATGCGGCCTCATTACCTACTAGACTGCATTGAAATTACTATGGTTAAAATATTGAATCGTTGACCACAATTGATTGTTTAACCAACGTATTGCACAATAAATTACAAACAGAATTTGTTCTTCAGTCGCACTATGCGTATGTGGAATGCTCCTTCTTTATCAAATCCATTTAATAATACACTTTACGAGTAGTGCTGGCCCTCAGTGTATGTTGAACGTTTAAAAAAAATGTTTAACACGCGTAAATAACAATGAAATTACGAAATGACTTTTGCCCTTCACCAATTTTTAAATGCATATTTAACTGTTGTCTGTCTGTGTGGTTAATCGGCCACTTCATTCAATTCAGTTCTTCTTCTTCTTCCTTTTGTCTTTGTCCTCTCACTTTGCTTTGATTATAGTGATTAAAAACAAAAATAAAAACTAAAAATAAAAATAAACACGAATTTAAACAGAAAAAAAGAGCAATTCACCACCGCAACTTGGCTGGTAATAAAATAAAGTTGTTGGCTATTGACGTCAATTTGATTAAAAACAAACCAAAAGACACTGAACAAGCCGAACAACTCATCCGCAACACGCAGCAGCAGCAGCAACAGCAAAAGGATGATGTATCAGCAATTCGGTCTGTTTATCTGTCTGTTGGCATTGTGTTCTCAAAATGGTTTTTTGATTTGTGATTTATTTATTTAAATATTGCATTTGTTTCTTTCAAAAACAAAAACCATATTCGTTCGCATAGATATTTTATAAAAATAAACGATTAATTATTGACAGGCAATATGGTTTTAATTTATAACAAAACCATTTGTTAAGCAATAATAATAAGTATTTCAATACATTATTTTCTTATTATTTATTCTTGTTTATTTTTTTTTTAACAAATATTTGTTCAAAAAAAATTCCTTCTTTTTTATTTGGATTTCTCTCGTTTGCTTCCCAGCTTCTTTTTGCCTGTTTTATTAGAAATAAATTCGTTTATTTAACAAATAATATTTGTTTTTTATTTATTTTATTTCTAATTGCCGTTTTCATTTAATAATTCCCTCTGCCGGCCACCTCGTTTTCAAATGAAATATTTATTGCACGGCGTTTCAATTATTTTATCGTTTATTTTCTTCTTTCTTTGAAAAAAAAACATTGTTTTTTCCCCCCAACGTTAAAACCAATTTATTCTGAAACAAAACTCTTAAGTAAACTTTAAGTTTATGGAATTTCAAATATTTAATTTCATTGGAATTACCAGAACAATAACAACAATAAAAAGTATCTGGAGTTATAAATTATTTTACGAAAAAACCCAAGTACAAATAAGTGTGGCCAACTTGAGTTTGAGATTTTATCGTAATTGAAATTCTTATTTGAAAAACTTTTTATATGAATCTCAAGTGTGATTCATTTACTTAGAATTTCAAATATTTTTTTGGGAAATTTCACTCACCAGAAATAAATATTTAAACAGTTATTTGGAATTTCCGGACCATGAACATATTTCTCTGTATGCAAAGTATTAGTTTAGCTGGTACGGTTTTGTTGATTTTGTTATAATATAAGGTGTAGTGGAAAGAAATTCATTATTTCGTATAGGTTGACATCAGAGGATATGACCTAAATTTATAAAGAATTTCCACCAATCCTGTCGCCCTGATGAACTTCAGAATTTTATTCTGTAGTATTATTCTGAACACTACTCAGTGTTTGTTGCAATAGTGTTTCCTATCGCTTCTCACCACAGCACTATTGCCTTTTAGCAAAGAATATGGATATAAAGAATACGCATCATCTAGAAGTAAAATTTCTTATGGCGGGTCGTAACATTACGAATTTCAATTATATTTATTAACCCAATGATATGTATATGTGATCGAAAAATATAGAAAAATTGTACTGCATTAAATCCCTAAAGACACCGTATTTAACTTGGCAAGTATTCTTCCAAAAATCGAAATCATTTTTCATTGATATTAGTGAATACTACTGTGATATTTCTTCGGGTGTATAATTGAAGTCTGAAAAAAGCGACATGAACCTTCTTCTTTAAAAGCTGACAAGATTTTTACGCTCTTTTTAACGAACATTCTTGATGTTCGTGTCCTATGTGCGTAAAAAGCCGAAGATGTTCTTCCCCTGAGGGACATTGGTGCCGACACTAGAAAAATAAATAAAAAGTGGTCAAACAACAAAAACGCACGATGAAAACAACGCATTGTTACGCTCTTGGTTTCTGTAACCTTCCCTTCTATCTTTCCCCCCGCGTCGTGAAATATTTTTGAAAAATATTCCAAAAAATGTTAAAATGCGCATTCTTTATACTTTATTTTCTTTGCTTTTAGTCTCTCTTCATTATTTTCTCTTGTATCAAAACCATGCACTTCATGAACAGGATCCATTCACTTAGTCTTCGTTGCATAAAAAAAGTAAAAAATTTAACATGAGGCTGCGTATTATTAGTATGTATTCCACAAGTATGTATGTACTTATGCAAGCTGTTTGTCAAACCCGTTGTAATCCTTGTAACTGAACGTATTTTCTTTTATTAACGTAATAATAATACAGTTTTCTTTGCTTACGCAGCAGATGTCCTACCCCAAAATAAGTTGAAACCTTAAATAAATTTGCAAAACATTGAAATTAATTTTAATTGATCACCAATGACGCTTAAAATAATGTCATCAAATAAAAATTATTCAACAATCAAATCAAATAAACAAAAACCGAAAATGATGACATCCGTAATTTAATACTTTTAACACTTAATAAAGCTTAAGTACAATAACGATACAATAATACGTTAAATTACGTTACGTTTTACTGTGTAAGTAAAACAACAGCAAAAAAAAAGAAGAAAAAAACGTCGTTACGAAACTGGTAATACACACAATAATGACGTTGTCGCTTGATCGACCCCAACGGTGCGACCGTTGTTGGCTTTTTTCATTTTTTTTCATTCATTTTATTTTTAAGTTTAATGATCTTTTGGCACATATTTATTTTTCATTTTTCATTTTTAATTTTGCCGTTATTAACGTTTGTTATTTTTATTTTGCCAAATGAAAACAAAAAAAAAAGCTTAATCAATGTTGTTATTGTTTAAATTTCCCACCAATTAAATATAAATAAACCGCCTTTAAAATTACAGCAAAAAAGAAAAAACCGGTAAATTTAGATGTTTTTTGCTTCCGTTAAAATTATGAAACATTGTTGTTTACAAATTATTACGTTGTATTATTACAGAGTACGTCACTTCTAACGGTAAAAACGTAACAGGATTTAAATTCACAATGATGATGGAATTTATTTGTCATTCGATATGGTTTTCATTCACACAGTAAAAGTAATGTCGTGTATGACCATGATGCATATTTATTTTCTCTTTCAAAATTATTGATGATAAGCAGAAGACTCATACGTTTTTCAATAGAATATTTTGTGATTCATGTTTGTGTTTGATTTTTAAATAGTAAATTTAAAATTAGTTTTAAATTAATCACATTACCTTTGGGAAAAAGTGAAAGTATTTACAAATAAAGTGTTTGCTAGACTACGGCAACCGCAGAGTAGAAAAATGTGCCGTATTTTGTTTCCAAAGGAATCTTAAACTACTAGAATTGCTATCCTCAATGACAGCCAGGCGGAAATCGGGTGACACATGCCGCGCCTCTTTTGATAGACTTTTGCGGAAGTCTTCTGGTTACAGGAATATTCCATCTAATTATGTAGCCGATACATAATTAGGGCAGATACCTCTGTTTGGCTGTCTATTAGGCAAAGATATTAATTGTCGCTACTAAATCCTGAAGTCGCCGTAGTCTAATAGGTAGTGTGTTGGCTTATTAGACGTAAAGCCAGGGTTCGAGCCCCCGGCCAGACATCAAAGCAAAATACAAAAAGTATTTCTTTCTAAAATTGTCATGAAAAAGTTTCTCAAAAGTCTGTCGTTCGGCTTCGACGTTAAACTGTAGGTCCCGCCGCTCACGTATAAAATTAATGCACACAACATGAGTGGTGTGAGAAGCTAGGCCGTAATCCTGACTGAAGATTGTAATGGCCAATTATGTATGTATGTATGTAAATGCTGAACTAAAGAAAAATCTTGCTATATTGCCAGACTTACCCGGCCTAAATTTCATCAATTATCTTAATTAGGTCATTGAGGGTCAACTGTCATTATAAAGTGTGTTTTTTATAGAGGTATAGAACTTTAAGTTGGCATTACTTTTCAAGATGGCGACCAATTTAACAGCTGTCAAGTGATTTATTCTCAGTTTGGTTTGGCAATTCATCATGAATAGCACCGTATAAACAGTATCGAAACGCAATTTTGACGTTTACCAGCGAATTATGAAAGGGACAGCAAATATTACCAAAAAGTATTTCTGTCCCTTTCTGATTGTCTGTCTGTTTTGTTTATTTATGTTTTTTAGGTTTTGGGGTGGGTTTTTTTATATTGGCGAGAGTTAATAAAAAATGTAATTTTTGTGTAAAACTATTAATAAATAATAAAAACAACTACTAGCAATAACAATTTTTAACTTTTTCTTTCAAGAAATTAAAAAATATTGGCAACTTTCAGCAAGAAAAATTTTTTATGAGCAGTACGTCTTATTTTGATCTTGTAATATTTAGCTTCTTAATTATCTCTTGTACAAGAAACTACATTCATTGTGACCGAAAATCACACACATTTCGATTAATATTTAAATATTTAAGAATCTTTGAACTTTTCATTGAAGAAATTAAAAAATATTCTAAATTTTCCCTTTTTTAACACAAAATAAATGTTTATTTACATTTAATTTTTCTGCTTTATCCGCCAGTTTTCACTCTGTATATCTGTTGCTTCTAACACATTTGATTCGCAAAACATTATAACAATTTTTTCTCCCTCTAAATTGGCTAGTAATTTGCTGCTATGAGCGTTTGTCAAAAGTCAATGGTTTCGATACTGTTTATACGGTGATGAATAGACTCACGACTGAACAACGCTTGCAAATAGTGCAATTTTATTTCGAAAATAATGGTTCTGTGCGGAAAACGTATCGCGCACTACGTCCATTTTATCGTCGACAAAATCGTCCATCAGAGCAGTTAATTCGATTAACCATGGAACGTTTTCGCACCACGTTTACTCTTATTGATAACTCGCATCCCCAGAGACGCTGTACGGTGCGTACAGAAGAAACTGTTGCTGCTGTAGAGGGTAGCATTGAGGAAGACCCGAATGAGTCCATCCGCCATCGAGCACAGGAATTGGATCTGTGTCCATCCACTTTATGGAAGATTTTGCGGAAGGATCTTGGTTTGCGTGCTTACAAAATCCAACACGTGCAAGATTTGAAGCCAAACGATCATCAAGTAAGGCGTAGATTCGTCGAATGGGCCCAAAACGAGATTCCTGTTGTTCCCGATTTTCATAAGCGAATTTTTTTTAGCGATGAAGCGCACTTATGGTTGAATGGCTGCGTCAACAAACAAAACTGCCGCATTTGGAGTGAAGGTAATCCTCAAGTGTATGTGGAAACACCGTTACATCCAGAAAAACTGACTGTTTGGTGCGCTTTATGGGCTGGTGGAATCATTGGTCCGTACTTTTTCAAAAACGATGGTGGCCAGAACGTTACAGTCAATGGTGATCGGTATAGAGCCATGATTACTAACTTTTTCATTCCTGAATTGAATAACCATGATGTCCAGGAGATGTGGTTTCAACAAGACGGCGTAACATGTCACACAGCTCGTGCCACAATAGATTTATTGAAAGACACGTTTGGTGACCGCCTAATTTCACGTTTTGGACCTGTGAATTGGCCTCCAAGATCTTGTGATTTAACACCGCTAGACTACTTTCTGTGGGGCTATATAAAGTCATTGGTCTATGCGGTAAAGCCACAAACGCTTGACCATTTGGAAGATTATTTACATATACATTTGCGGTATTATTGCCGATATACGGCCACAAATGTTGGAAAAAGTCATCGAAAATTGGACGTCCAGATTGGACTACATCCGCGCCAGCCGTGGCGGTCATATGCCAGAAATCATATTTAAAATGTAATGCCATAAGATTATCTTTTGGATAAATAAAATTCATGTCAATCGGTTTGATTTTAAAAATTTTTATACGTCACCTTGTAATCTGACATCAAATCCATAAAATTAAAGAAAAAACACATTTTTTGTTGCCTAAACAGCGTCATAATTAAGAAATCATTCCATTTCCATTTATTTTTAAATATTTTATAATAAAACAAAAAGAAACTTGTGTAATGACGTCAAAAGCATATTCTTGTGTTTCTTTTTTTTGTTTCTAGTCTTACCTACCATGACAACTAAATTAAGAACGTAAAACCCTTTTTCTTTATGGTTAAAAAACCAATTAATTCGAATCGAACCATTCGTAAAAAAAATGATAATTTTTCTAAGAAACGCCCAATCGTAGAAAATGAAACCGAAACTGTATTTTTACACTGTACACCATACGTACATACATATATGGTGTGATTTTTATTAATTGTTCATTAATTTTTTTTTCATCTCTTAATTTTTAATTTCATATTATTTTTAATACAGATGCTAAGCTAAGATTAGCAGGCAAGCAACAAAGAAGAAAAAAAGAAGTTTATTGACTGTCATTCACACTGATGATAAATACCACAGAATATACACAGAATTGAAACCTTTGACGTTTAAAAACGCTCAAAGCAGCACTTTAACCTACCTCGTAGAGGGAGAAAAAACATATTTTAATGTTTTGCGAATCAAATGTGTTAGAAGCAACAGATATACAGAGTGAAAACTGGCGGTTAAAGTAGAAAAACTAAATGTAAATAAAGATTTATTTTTTTGTTAAAAAAGGGAAAATTTGGAATATTTTTTAATTTCTTGAATGAAAAGTTTAAAGATTCTTAAATATTTAAATATTAATCGAAATGTGGGTGATTTTCGGTCACAATGAATATAGTTTCTTGTGCAAGAGGTAATTAAGAAGCTAAATATTACAAGATCAAAATAAGACGTACTGCCCATAAAAAAATTTTCTTGCTGAAAGTTGCTAATATTTTTTAATTTCTTGAAAGAAAAAGTTAAAGTTGTTATTGTTATTAGTTGTTTTTATTATTTATTAATAGTTTTAAACAAAAATTACATTTTTTATTAACTCTCGCCAATATAAAAAACCACCCCGAAAACTAAAAAAAAACATAAATAAACAAAACAGAGTTACAATCAGAGAGAGACAGAAATAATTTTTGGTAATATTTGCTGTCTCTTTCTCCATGGAAAGTTAAACGTCAAACTTTTGTTTCTATTCTGTGTATATTCTGTGATAAATACTGTGGTATTTAAAATAAAAAACAAATCTCTATATGTACATATGTACACGTTTAAGAGATATGACGCACATCCGTTGTCTTTAAAGCATTTCGCACAATGTTTAATTGAAATTATCGCCAATTCATATTTAATAAGTGATTAATTTTTGTTATTTTGTTTTAAAATAGCCCCCCCCCCTGGGCTTTAACCTAAATCTCTTCAATTTGTTACTTATCAAGCTATAAATAGTAACGGTAACAAGACTCTGAAAAGAAATCTAAGTTATGAAACTATGAACGAATTTATTAAGCTCTACTTTAAAGAAATAGTGAGTGTGGTACAGTTATTGTGTGCCGAAAGAGTACATTTTTGATTCGTGTTATGGTCTCAAGGGCTTTCGTATAATACATGCTAGACTTCACATATCATTTTAATTCGAGCAAGCTTCCACTCTTAGGGATAATATTGTATTCGTAGAGAATGTGTTGAAAGTAAAATGAAGAATACTCATAGATATACAAGGCATCTCTATAGTTATCTTGTTGTTAATTACAGGATTGCAGAAGCTTTCTTTCGATTGGGTTGAGCAAGAGTTTTGCGAATCATTTCATTATTTCTTGGCACGGCCTTTTAAAATTGCTATCTGTGCACCACAATAAATGGTTTGATTCTGGTGTGTAGCGGCCGTAGTCTAGTAGATAGTGTGTTGGGTTATTAGACGTGAACCCCACTGGTTTAGACATCTCGAACAAAACGAAATATGAAAAATATTTCTTCGGTGACTTCCTACCATCAGTTTTCTGGCAAAAACTCCGAGAGTAAATGAAAGTGCCATGAAAAGTTTCTGAAAAATCAGTCGTTCGAAGTCGACTTTGAGCTGCAGGTCACGCCACTTGTGGATAAAATTAACACACAGAACATAAGTGGTGTGAGATGCTGGGTTGTAATCCTGATTAAAGTCTTGTAATGACCAATTAAGTTAAGTAAATAAGTATCATCAAGAAGTTGCAGATATTTTGTAAGAGATGCAGTTTTCCCAAATTATAGAAGAGTTTTAAGATGTTTTGCGCATTCCTTAAGCCCTACTGTTGTCATTCTTTTCGAACTCTTAACTTTTTTCAGCAACAAACCTATTAAATTGGCAAAAAAAACTTTAAGTTGTGTTTACCATTTCCACACAAATCGGAAAAGTTTTTGCGATTTATTGTTGTGCTACTTCTTTATCGCTCATCTCAAAGGGGAATTTTTAATTGCTTTTTTGTTTGACAATTAAATTAAGCGGAAATTTCATTAAATAAATTGACGTCAAAGGAATTTATTTAACAAAAATTATAAGCAACTGTATTACCATTGCCTATTAATAAAACTCTTCGAACCTGGGGCCAAAAAGGGGAAGAACTTTTTTTTTTATCAAAAGTTTACTTTTATTACCACGTAAGAGGGTTTTTCCGCACAACTTCAACTCATAAAAGTTTTGTTAGAAATTATTTCTTTTAGCTCTGCATTATCATTAGTTAGGGGATTTATTATTATTTTTTGTCCAATTATGTGGTGAATTTAATTAAATTTTAATTACAAATGTTACAAACAATAGATTTAAACGTAAGGACTTGAGGTTTTATTTCATCAGTAATTGAAACAGAATTTTCGCTGACGTACAAACAAGAGAAAGAAAAAACCACACAAAATTTTTCTATGATAATACAGAGCAATGCAAAAAAATCTCATATTATTATCAATGAATTCGATGATGGATGGCTCGCGACTTGAATATCATTATCAGTAGAAGATTTAATAATAAAAAAAAATATATTTTTCTATAACAATTATTATTGAAACTTAATACTCTTCTTCTTCTTCTTGCAATTTTAATTTCAATTAAATCGTATGATGTTCGTTCTCGTTGAATATAAAAAGAAAAAAAATTTATTTTTGTTTACCTATCTATGTATTGTGTTTACAAAAACAAACACAATAACAACAACATTTATAAGTTTAGGATAATTTTAATTTTTTTATTTATTTTTCTTTTTGTATTTTTAGGCTTATTTTCAAATTTTCATAGAGCTTCGTACGTACCACACACATACATATTTTTAAAAACAAATTCTGGTCAAAGACCCAGACGAAAATTAATTCGAAATTAAGCGAAAATGTTTCAAGTTTTAAATTATTTGGGGGAAAAGTTCAATAAATTTTGTTAAAAGATTTAAATGAATTTTTTTTATTAGTAGACACTGGCAAAAATTCATTGAACTCTTTAAGGTTTTTGGTGTGTAAATCGTTTGTAAGAGTTTTAAAACTCCAGATAATGAATTTTTTTGTACGCGGTTTTCGTTCCTTCCTCTTATTTTTTCTGTGTTTTTTGTGTCTTTTTTTTTCTGTTTTTGTTTTGTTTTAAAAGTACTCATTTAATATTATATTATAGTACGCAAAAGCTCTGTGACGTCAATTGAAGAAGTAAACGAAGTCGTAAAATAAAATTGTTGAAAAAAAAAGACTAACCATTGAACTTTAAAAAAAAAGAAATACAAAGAAATTATTTATTTGAAGAGTTCATCAATCATCAAATTTTATTTGATTTTAAATGTAAATTTGTTTGATTTTAGAAAGTTGAATTAGTCAATCACTCAAATGGCTTGTCAGTTTATCCTTATGTGTGTTGTTAAACATTCGAGAGCTTCAACTTTCGAAAATTTGATCAAATTTCAGAAAACAAACACTGAATCACGAACGATATCGTTGTCATGATAAGCTGCAAAGTGTGATACAGGTTGGACAATCTCCCTATCTTTCTAATGTTTGACTTACCTCATTTGCACAGCTCTTTTCCACGTGATAAAGGTTACACACGAGAACTGGAAATTGAATAAATATTATCCGTTATTAATTTTTTCAACACAATTCCGTCACTTTCAATGCCAGCGAACCAATAGCGTTCTCCATATAAAGTTGATTTTGATACTCAAACCACTTCCGGACTACCAGCGGTCTATTGTCTTGTATAGGTACTAAAGTACTGCAGCCCTGTTACCCTGACAAACCTCAGGAATTTGTCCAAATATCAGCTTGAAAGATACTTGCTGGTTGAACAAAATTTCCAATAATTATTCACACATAAAGCACTTTAAATGCCTGGAATCAATACAAGGCTCATATGAATCTCATTCTCGTCGGTCAGGAAACTTTTAGGACTGAACTGGTGTTAATATTTATACCACGAATTCTGACCAAAGGCTAGTTTCTATTAAAACGGGAAACAGGCGACCCTGCAACTTCCTAGTTACTTGTGAAGTGTTTCGTAGAGAAAGCTTAAGCTCTACTCCTAACCGATGAAAATTCTTATTGCTACCTTTCCCGATAGCCATTGAGTACGCAAACGCCTATGATATGCCGCAAAACAGTTACAGCAAAATCATAGTTTTTGTTCGAATTATAATTGAAATATTTTTGAACTGCATTTTTGTTCTTTCATTAAACATTTCAAATTTATAGATTTTATGAAAAAAAAAACACTGTGAAATTGTTGAGGTTAGATTGAAAAACCAAATTGAAATTGATAAGCTTATGCAATGGATTTCAAATTGTCAAAAAGGCGATGCTTTCAGTTTATTGTCGCCAAATATAAAATCCTTCGAATGGCCATGAACCTTTACTTTTGAAAAAAAAAAATAAAAAAAATTAAAAATGAAATGAACAAATAAGTTTCATAATGCTAAAAACAATTGTACATCAAATATATGCTAAAATGGTTTCGTATTTTTATTTTAGCATAGAATTTGAATTTCAATTAATTTTTTTTATTTTGAAAAGAACAAAAAAAAAGGAAAAAAATTAAATTTAATCTACTGCTGCATTTTGATTGAATCGACACAATAAAATGTGAGTGAACTTTTGAAAAACGAAGAAAGAAAAATATAAAATAAGATTATAAAACTAATCCAGTCGAAACTAGCAAGCCATGTATGTACATACGTACATAGCTGATGCAATCAAAAAAATTTGCTTGAAAACATATTCGAGGCTTTAATGAAAGGAAAATCATGATGCTTCAGGCCATGGATGTGAATGTGTATGATAGCGTTGGTTGTCATAAATTATTTTAATCTTCTTCTTCTTCTGTTTTTCTGGAATTTTAATTGATTTCTTTTTTTTTAACAAATGAAAATTTTAAAAATAGAATTTGTTTTTGTAGCCAATATATTTTGATACAAAATTGACGTCATTGCTGACATTTTTGCACTCTGAAGCGATGAAAAGTGAAGAAATAAATTTCATATCGAAATCGATTCGAATCTGACAAGTTTTGCTTGCTACCATTTGTTGTTCGTTGTTATTGTTGTTGTTATTATTTTAAATCGTTTATATAAATAGATTATTAATTTATAATTAATGTTTGTTTTATTTAAATTTATTTTTGATTTTAAAATAATTTTTAAAGAAATTTATTTCTTACACTGTTTCCCTGTTTTAAAAGTTATAAAATATTTTTTGTAAAATTTTCTAAAATATACATCTTCATTTTGGTAGTTGTTGTAGGGTTGTTGTTGTACGGTATAGCTCTTAAGTTGGATAAATAGCGTTTCTTTTCGCATGTGAGATTGAATTCTTAGTGTCTTGAATTGAATTGAATTGTCTCCGAATTGGAAAAATTTGTAGTTGATCTCTCCCAAGACCACTTAACCCATAGATGTACTCTCCCAAAAGCTGATACTTCCCTAGAACTACTTTTGCAACCCAAAATTATTGAAAACAAATTATTTACAGCGGTCTCCATGGCCTTAAAAATATTGCCCCAAAGGCACAAAACCCTTCTAGAAAGGTCTGAGGCCACCAAGCATACTACCTTTAAAATAAGATACTGTTCCTGAAATAAAACACTCCGAAAATCTGTCGCCAAGGCCGCGGACAATGGGGAGATGGGTTGTCACTCTCTAATTTAACATAGCCTCTTCGCTGTTGGCCTCTCTGCAGTTACTGCAAGGGTATTATTGTAGCTTATGCCAGTTTAATAGGCGTGCTTACCCACATTTCAGTGCTCAATGTAGACAGTGACATATTTGACTGTTTGAATTGCTAGAAATCTCATTAATAATGGTTAGATTACTTGGTGCCCACTGAATATTTTCTGCCTCAGCCAATTTTCTCAGTATTCTGGGTCAGTGTCTGTGGCTAAGACAGCCATTTAATATTGCAATATATTTATTGCATGATTTTTAAAATTAAATTCATCGTATCATATCTATTATATGACGTAGATAAATGAGTATGAATGTATGTAAGTTTATTAAAAATCCCAAGAAGACACTTTCATGTCATTTCAAAAATAAAACTAAAAAATCACTTTCATTGTCTGTCTTATGTGTGAAGTGCCACGTTAAAAATAATTTAAAAAAAACCACTTAAATATAGCGTTGTGAAGAGCTTTTTAAAATATAATATGTTTACAATCTTTTATTTTATTTTTAACTCTTATTATTTATTAAAATATAAAATTAATAATTCAAAGCAATCAATCAATGGTTTTTTTTCTTTACGTCATTAATTATGAACCATATGAGAAAAATTATAAATAAAAAATATTTTTTTGAAAAAAATATTTATTTAATGCATTCATTTGCTTATTGATTTATTTAATTAATTATAAAAAATAATAAATACTTTTATTGCATAAAGGAAAGAAAGAATTTTAATAGGCGTTACATTTCTATGCCTATTAAAATTAAGGCGTGCCTCTAAACAGTATGCAAAACGTTTTTATCACTCACTGTTTAATTTATTAATTTTTTGTTGCAGTTTTTTCCTTATTTTTTATTTCAAAATTATAAACAAATCATGCATTTCAAATAGCATTTCAAAATCATTTTTAGAATATTTTAATAAATAATTTACACCATTTCTCAAACTTTTTTATGGACAAATCCGATACTAATACCGGAATAATGGGGCAGATGGTACCTTACGTTTGTTCACAATAGATCAACGCCTTGGACCTGATCTTGTCTTAATTACATTACCATAAGCAGTACACAATCTTTTATTAGTAAAGTTGTGGAACAAATATATGACGCGTACGTATGTATAACACGGCTATATTGTATTTGGCAGACGTCTTAACGACATATAACTCGAAAAACCAAACTGAAATATGCGCTTTATGCCAATAGAGAAAATTATTGACAACAACAACCTATTTTTTCTTTACCATTATCTCGTAATGCTATTATTGGATATACCCCTGATTTCATTAGCAATGTAAACGCCAACAGTATAATACACAAACAGTTTTACGTCTCAAATATTTATATTTTTCAAAGTAAATAATAATAATAACAACAACAACAACTGTTTTGTTATTTTGCAAATAAAAAATTTCTATATTTGTTAAGCATGCGATATAAAGCGTAATAATAATACAATAATAAAATTGCAAAAAAAAAGAAAATAAACATATGAAAACAATAACAACAAAACAACTAAACACCCATTTCGATTTCATGTAAATATTGCAAGTAAACAATCAAATAAATTGCACATCTACCTACCTGACCGTTGGTGGCTTACAGTAGTAGAACTGTTATAAACAAATTTCTCATAATTAACATAAGATATCGATAACGATTAATCTATTGTTTAAATTTTATCTGAGGGTTAAAAAATATGCAACCGGCTGTATAAAATACGCTTTCAAAATTCCGTAGAGGCTTAATAAGTTTTTAAGTTATCGTGTGTAAATTATACCATCTTATATATCCTAACTATCTTCATATTTGAATGAGAAACACACAACTACCATGGGTAACTTTTAATACAAAAAAAAACTACTGGCATGCTGTACTTAACTCTACCATGCTGTATTATACTTATGACGGCGAAAGTAAATCAAGATCATTTCTATTTCCATTTCTCCAAAAACACAGATTTTTTGTTTATTGTTGTTGCTATTGTTGTTGCTGCCTTTGCTTAATGCCATATGGGATTTCTGTTTCTCTGGTACGCGAGCACAACAGAAGGAAAATCAAACGTCAATGTTTTGCATTGAAATCTAAAAAAAAACACACACATACACATGCACACACTTATGCACGATTAACGACTGACCTCGACTTGCATCGTTTCTATGCATTGGAAAAATCAAAAGGATTTTGACACGAAAGTTGTGTGAGTTACACACTCGTACATACGTTTCATACATGCATATGTACATATGCATGTGTGTATGTAAGTAAATAAATAATAGAATGCAAATATTTAAAGAACACACGAAAGAAAAAAGAGAAACGAAAAACAAAATTTCAATTAAATTGAATAACATTTGTTGGTGTTGTTGTTTTGGGATATTCTTCGTTCTTTATGCTATTGTGTGTATGTGTGTGTTTGTTATTCTTGCCTATTTTGTGCATTTGATTTGCATAAGTTTTGTAATCAATCAAGCAGAGAGATGATGATGATGCATGTATGTATAAGCAAAACAAGTCGTCTGACTTTAAAATCCACAACTAAAGCAGCACAACTACAAAGCGTGTAAGACGAATGGTTTCAGATGAGAAACACTCAATTTTGTTTGTGTTTTCCGTACAATCAGGCGTTCGTCTGAAACGTATTCGTTTTATTATTATTTACCTTAGAGGTCCTTAAGAGGAGTTAATTAGGTTTTAAAGGAATATTCTTTTCAATATTAGAATTTATGCAATTAAAAAGAGGAAATCCTTGTCTATAAACCTTTCCACAATGAGACAAGTCAGTTGAAATTCAATTTTATCTTTAACTTCATTTCTTAAACATATTTCGTAAGGAAATCTTGAATCTTTTGAATAAGAAAAGTGATATTTGGGGCTCAAAATGTTTACAAATCCATCATTTCCCAAGACATGTATTTCGATTGTCGTTCTTTCTATTTAAAAACCTCGTTTAATTGTTGCGTGTCGCCTACCGCCTGCATTGTAATCCATAGTCTTCAGAGATACTGTCGTTCAGTGAAGTCGTCTAAGACAATCCAAAAGCACATGTCAGTACGCGTGCGCTGGATAAATTTTTTTGCTATTTAAGCTTTAAGACTACAAAGACTGCGTAGAGCCAATCTGCATTAAATTACAATAAAAGTCAATATTCTTGTCAAAGGTCAACCGCCGTCATTTGTTGTTGCTTTATAATCCAAAAAAAAAGAGATAATAAAACAGATATTCTGTGACAAGATGAACAGATGCAGTTTAAGATGATTGATTCAGAATTTTCCATTTTTTTTTGTTCTTTTTCTATGAAAAATATTAAAAATTCAAAAGCCATTTTGATTGAATGAATTTGTATCATACGAGTGAGTATTTATAGCCGTACTAATTAGTTTCTATTTTAATTTGTTAATAAAATTATACAATAAAACTTAAATAAATTTCTATTCTTATCAGTTAGTTTTGATGTGAATGCAAGTACATATGCCCTTAAATGTTTTAAATTTGAAAAATTTTCTAAATTTCAAAGTGATCTTATTGATAAGAATTCATTTTTTTCTCTCTTCGTGCTTAACAAACAAAGTAAATCGTACTTTTTGAGTTCGCATGACCTTAAAAAATGACGATGATGTGACTTTGTTTAAGTCGCAATTGTACGAGGGTTGTTAAAAATGTACAATACAACTTTTTTGTTGGTTTTACCTTACCCCTGTTTGCAATGTCATCATTCACATTATTCTAACGTTTATTGCTTGTATGATACGTTCTTTTAAATCGCCCGAAATAAATATCACTGAGCATTATTTTAATTTATAAAAATATTGTATTTTATTATTTATTTATTACTTAATTCCTCTTAATCATAATATTTATTATCTGGCATCTGGTATAATAATCACTGACGCCTAACTGCCTACAATTTATAACCAATTAAGACTACAAAGAAGACACTTGCCAACGACCACAAATTGCTAAAGAAAATTTTATCGTTTGACCTACAGGCAGACGAATAAAATGTCATGGTCTTGTACAGTTTCAAGTCTTTCGTTGAATTAATAGAATTCTCCGTTATATCATCAATTGTTTTGTTGTTACTGTGCGCCATAGCTTGTTCATCGATATCATCCGTAAGAACACCCGCAGCAGCAGCAGCAGCACTGTTATCGTGTACTGTATCAGCAGCATCGTTGCCAAAACGATCGGCTTCCGTCGAGTAATTGGGAAATTCAACTGTAATGGATAGCTTAGGGCTTTGGAAACAAATTGAAATTGAAATTTAAAACAGTTTTACCTTCTCCTCCCGTAGCAAAACGTAAGATTTTGCTACTGTCACTCCAGCCAAAGTGATTGCGAGCTAATACCACCACTTGATAAATGCTGGCTGGATGAAGACCGTGTAGGGTGTAGGTAGTCGTGTAAATAGGTCCTATTAAATAAATATTTCTTTTAAGCGTTATGATTACGAGCGTTTAGAGGAATGCCAATAAATTGCTAGAATTTTTATTTATACAGTGGAGGAACAAAGTTATCGTACAATAATTTAATTTTTAAATTAAACAGCAGTAGAGCATCAAGAACAAAAGCACTTACACATATTATACAGTGGAATTAAAAAGTTTTCGTACAGCAAATACTATCCATAAATCATTAAAGGCTATTGGGAATCCATGTTTAGGTCTTTAGAATTTAGGCCCTCAAGGGATTAACAACCCTCCTTAAGTTGTGTTGATGTGTACTACGACCGAACGATCTATTGTATTGTCTTGAATCTATATAGGGTATCTCCGTAATGTCTCCCCCAACACTGTTGCCCCGATGAACTTCAAGATGTTGTTTGGTATCGGTAAAGATATCTCCCTGCCCAGAAGTTACATTCCGAGATGAATTAAAGCCGTATAGGTTCCGTTGTGAAGCACTTGGCAAAATGAATTTCCCGAATTAATCCCGTGTCTCTTGTGCTCTTTTACCCTACTATAGTCTCTGTGGTTCTCTCTACCATATGCAACTGCCTTAATTTAAAACTTGGCATCCCCAAAATAAAAACTGTATCTACCCTCAAATTGCAAACCCTACGACTTATATTGAAAAGAGGTATTAAAGCCACAAGTGCAGCATGTTAAAAGAATAAGTGGCTAAGCCATGAATGAATTCGAACACTTTCATTTTTTTTTATTTTCCTTAACTATCTGTACGAACACTTTTTAATGCCACTGTATACATAAGCACAACACTCAATTCAATCACATAATATTTCTCAGAAGCTTGAGAATATTTTTTGGATACAAAAAGGAAAAAACGAAAAGAAAAACGCACTTAAAAACATGATCACTTTACCTATTGATATCGAGGAGGGTATTGTCAGCTCTGTCCATTCGGCGGCCGTGTGTGCTGTTATAGTTGTTGTCGTATACGAAAAACTACTTTCTGTATGGCGTGCAAATAAACGAAAAAAGAAAAAGAAATAAAAAATACTCACAGTAACATATTTTTTTTTGGTCACGCTCAATTAATCAATTAATCTCAATAAACACGTTAAACATCACATTCAACACACACACTCACCAGATGGTACTTGTCTAAATTTCAGTTTAAATTCAATTATGGGCGTATAACTCTCTGTTTGCCACACCAGGATATGTGCAGTGGGACTCTGCATGTCAGGGCTAATTTTGAAAGTACACGGCATTGGACGGAATGTCACTTCCATGTAGGCACTCTGTACACCTATGGTATTTTCTGCTCTACACTCGTACATGCCCATATCCGATTCACGGGCATTCTTTATAACCAAAGAATGTTTCATGTCCGAGTAGTAACGTGTGCCGCTTGCATTAAGTGGCATTTCCATGACGATGTCTTGGCGGGAGTAATAGGTGCCGTAGCTGATGGATCTGCCGGCATGAAACCATTTAACTTTAGCCAGTGGTGCTGATTCCACAAAGCATTCCAGTTGTATGCGTCCGCCAATTTTGGAATAGTAGATCTTACGATTTAAACGAATTTCAGGAGAGACTGAAAGAAGGGAAATTTTTTTAGAAGATAAATTAAGAGGTTTAAAAGTTTATAACTAGACTGAAAAGTTTTCATCATCCTTCAGAAGATGAAATTTATTGAATATGTGATCAAAATATCAATCACCAGCAACAATGAGTGAATACGTGAGTATGAAAGCTGCACATTAAACTAATCTGTCACTGAATATATCCATATATCACCATTAGACCCGTACCAAATTGTGGAGTACTCAATTGCTAAAGGGCTGGAAATGAGAATTCTTATCTGTTAATCTTAAACCAGGTTCAAAGGTGCCCAACAGTTGCATGATTGATCCAGCTTTTCGGATGTCTTTGGCGACAATTAAGGGCTATTTAAAGGCTTGATTTCTTACAGGAAAGCCCACGTACAAAAGTGTGCTTCAGCCTCTGAAGCAAATATAATTGATGATCAGTCGCAAAATTTACCAATCCTTGTGGCCCACATAAGACCACAAGAGGACAATGAAACTATTGAACTTTACAAAACACAGCACTACTTACTGTCCGCCTGGTATAGTCCAGACAGTACGTTGGCTTACTAGGTGAGTAACCAATTACCATGAAAAAAACTTATTAAATCTATCGTTCGGACTCAACGATAAACTGTAAATCCCGACACTTAAGAATAAAATTATTGCACACAACATGGATGGTATGAGAATATAACCGGTAATCTTGACTAAAGTCCTGATCCATAACGTATGTATATGTACTTATTGGAGTTACTACAGGTTAGAATATAATTCAACATATATTTAGAAGCATGGGGCCACATGCTCAGGTGTTGCTAAGACCGTAAAGCATCTTGTACTGCCTCACACTTAGCGACTAATTCCACACTAAATATGGATCATAACCATATTAAAAGTCTTTACCAATCTTTCTAGGTGTGTCATAATATCCACCGAGACAACCCACTAATGGCAGGTTATCCTTCTGATCGTAGCCTAAATTAAATTTCTTTACAATTTGTCTTCCTGTCTGTAGCTGAAATTCTTACTCATGTCCCAATACCAAGATAGTCTGCGATATAATTTTCCGAAATTATTTCAATACTTACATAAAACCATCAGTTCCACACCATCCGACACTGGTTCACCAACACCATTGCGGCCAATACATTGTATGCTGCCGGACATATTTCTCGATTTTATGTCCACTACATGTACCTGACGATTACCCACCAAATAATACGTGATGGATTGATTATTATGTTCCCAGGTAATAACCGGCTGCGGAACACCTGCAGTTTCGCAAATAACCTCCAAAACGGCACCGATTGGCATTTCAATAAAACCACTGGGCGTTGTATAAATACGTGGCGGATATTGTACTTCAATGGCATGATTCTGTACAGCTTTGCCGGCAGAAGTTAAGATCTCACAATAATATTTGCCCGTATCCTCAGTTTGTATATTCATAACCTCTAAACTGCCATTGGCTAGCAAATGAAAACGATCCATAAAGGCGGCTTCACCTTGTGGAGATTCCATAAGGAATTCCTCATCTTTAAGCCAGCGTACCGTAAGATAAGGCACTAAAACATAATATTTTTGCAAAGTTTTTAAAAACACTGTAAAATTTGTTTGCATACGACGGTTTTAACAACTGCACTTACACATATAACCACAGGGTAGTAAGACGGTATCATTTTCATAGGTTTTCACTGTGGTGGGTACACTGTAAAAGTCGCGACTGTAAATATCATCACTGGGCACAATATTTATCTCATGACCTTGGCTGAAATGCTTTAAAAACCATAGCCATGTTATTAATACTATAACAACACTTTGATAGGAAATCATAATTTTCTTTAAAAATTTATAGTGAACGGGAATTTTTGGTTTTTTTTTCACGATTTCACGAATATTTAATACCGTTTGAGTCCACAGCTCAATTTGAACTGTTTAATTTGAAGATGTTGTCGTCGTCAGCGTCAACTCATGATCTTGTCATTTGGTCACCATTTTCAAATATTTTTTTCTTTTTCATTCTTTTTTATCTCATAATACAATACAATAAAACAACAACAACAATAACCAAGTACAATAAAATAATTCTAAAAAAGAAGAAGAAAAAAATAAACGCAACAAACAAAATATAATTGTCCGCCTGCTTATTTGTTATTGTAATTGTAATTTTGTTGTTATTATTATTCAATTAAGACGTGCTTTTATTGCAGAGGTGCAGATAATATGCCGCTCTCTTAAAACAGATTGTAGACTATGCTACTGTATGCACGCAATCATACACACACATACATACACAAGAGTGCGTAATACTATTTTATGCTCTTCTTGTACAGCATGACAGTCAGTAAACAATGTAACCGTATGTACGAGACATATGTTGGTGTAAGTGTAATGTGTTCCTGTGACATTTATTCAATAGGCCCCCATTTTTTTTTTTTATTCCTTGATAATGTAGTGTGTCCCCTCTCTTAAAATCGGCGTGTTGAATACAGCAAATTAAAACGGTTTTGAACTTTGATATGAAATTAATGCACTTTTTGACATTCTTTTATGAGTCAAAATAAAATAATTGCATTAAACACGACATTACAAAACGAACAATATAAAACAAGAAAAACACACGGATTATACAACAACTAAATGAATTGCCTATAAAAGAAATAAATAACGCAGTATTTTATTCAGTACAGTGGAAAAATGGAAAGAACTGTCGAAGCTAATTATCTAATAAAGAAAAATCCGGATGTTCTAAGGGCATAAGGGATGCATAATAACTCTACCAAAATATAACCAAAAGTCTGAAAACACTTCTAAATATTGATTGATATCAGATTGAAGCCACAGGAAGTTCTTCTGCGAATCGAAAAACTTCAGGCAAAGCAAACTAACGTTTTGAGAATATCTATACTTACAGATGCAAGTATTGCATCACAAGCACAGTAATCGATTGCAGTTCAAATTTTTCAATCATCGCTTTTATAGTCAGTTTTGATTATTTGTATTCATGCATTCTTCATTAAATAAATGACACTTCAGATGTCCGTTAACAGCGGTTTTAAAACCATTAAATGGATAATTCAATATTTTATAAAAATTTCTCACATTATTTCTAAAATTAAAGAAAAATCACGTCAAAGAGATGTTTAGAGTTCAGTTCGTCACTTCAATTCATTTGTTTAATTGTAAGCCACGCATTCTTTTGTTAATACCTCTGTTTTATTAAAGGCATATGACTTCTTTTTTTATTTTCAAATAATAACTTGGCAATATTTTATTTAAATTCGTTGTCATATTGTTTTGATCATAAAGCGTCACATTCTCTGGTGCCAATGTGCTATTTTGCATTTCTTTTTTTATTGTATTTTAAACGATGGTAATAAATCAATTTTATTAAATATTGACAATAATATTTTATTTTTACTTTTGCCAAGGCAAATATGTACTTGTATGTACATACATAAATATAAGTTTTGTGTGTCATTACATTTGAACAAGATTTACTTTTATTGGGTACTCAATTAATTTAGGCTATAAATTCGACAAGAAATTAACCACAGTTTTCTTATAATTTAAAATGGGTTGTCTTAATCAAATATTTGTCATTTTAATCGATAATTACTTATAAGCGTCAAATGTATTCAAGTTTACAGCATAAGAAAAGTTCTGCATAAATCTAAACAAATGATAATCCTCTGCTTCAATACTTCTCGTCCTCTAAGAGAGCTTCTGCCGTGTCATCAATGATGAGTGTGGTCTATCATTGTCCTAGCGAAATTAAACACATTTTCTGTTTATCAATCCTGGCTGTTTCCGAAAAAATTTTTCTCCAATTTTAGGTGTTAGGCTATGTGTAGATCATAGAGATTAGAATCAATCATTTGATCTGGTTGTAAAACCTCATACTGAACATACAGCATTACTTTTCTTGATGGCTTCGTCCACGAACTCTATGGCACATTATTATCGTTTTCGTCAATGTTTTTAGCAGCCGAAGATGCATGTTGACCTTTTCTATCGTAAAATGTTTTTAAACCTCATTTACCAGTAAGTTCCTCTACATACAAATCTTTCCCTACTTATTCATAATGCAAGACAATAGGTTATAGTTTCATATGCTCCTCCCCTTCGTTTTGATATTATGTTAGCAACAAGGCAATGACAAGAATTTTCTGTAGATTTTTAAATAAAATAAAATTTAATGTTAATTTAATTTAACAACACTCTTTAATTGCTAAAAGCGCGCTACCAGTTTAAATCACGATCCTCTTTCTATAAAGATTAAACAATTCAGTTCACGTGTATTTTCGTTCTGGCAATGTCTAGAACATACCACTGATTAGTTGTTGTTATATTTTTATTTCTATCTTTCATGATCCCAACATGTATTCATTCCTTGTTTCTTGTTTTATTCCACTTTCCTTCCAATTTTAATTATATTGTAGATGATTAAAAACGGTAAAACTATTTATAGATGCTTAAACTTATTTGCATACATTTGTTTATACATGTTTCATCAAAAAAAAAATATAGAAATAAAATATTTAATGTGAAACGTTTTTAAAAAAATATTCTTTTTTTTTTTTTGCATGGACCGAAAACAATTAATCACGTTCATCCAGTTTTAGAATGGATGCCGATCGTCGCTTAAATGTTTCAATAACAACCATAACACCATTATTCAAATTGATCAAATATAAATATATAATTAAGAATAAATGCTCTAATACGAGTAAATATATTTTAAATAGATTTTTAAAAGTTATTTTTAAAATCAAAGGGAATGAAGAATAGCAAAAGCAAGATTGGATTTTTACAATTCTTTCTTGTTAATTAATTAAAACAAAAGTTTTCAGAAAATATCAGCATTTTGTTAACATCATGCCAGATATAATGGCACCAAGTAATTAAATGTATAAAATAAATTTTTTTTGCATTCAAACAGTATTTAAGCTACACCATTTCCATTTATAGAATTATTTACATTTTATAAATTTATTTTCATTTCTCATTCATCTTTCCAAAAATATTAATTCTACCATTAAATCTTAAAGAACAAAATTCCTTTTATTTATTAACAAAAGAAAACAAAGATTTAAATTGAATTTGTTTTTTGTTCAAAATTAAAACGGAAGGAAGTGTACATAAGTTTCGACAGCTAAATACGTGTCAAGAACAATTGAAACACAATTTGACTGCACAGTTCACAGTGCATTAATAATGATGATGAGTTTTTAAAAAGAAGATGCCGCATCATTTATTTGCATAATAATGTCTATAATTTTTATATCGAAATAAACACAAAATATTTATTTTTAAAACACGTTAAACAATGATAAGATTTTATTATGCTTGAAGCCTTTTAATAATAATAAATCATCTATCTAGTTGGTTGGTTGCTTGCCTCACTGATAACAATTTAAAAAAATGCTCTCTTTTTTATTTTCAATCGTCATAAACATTAATAAAATTTATTCTCTTTCGATATTTGCAAGTAAAACTAATTTTAATTTTTTAGAAATGAGTGCGACACCAATGAGCATGAGATAGAGAAAGAAAGTATGAGAGAAATTTCATACAAAAAACTCACAATGACTTCAAACACAATTGAGTATCGGTTTTAATTCAATATTACTAAATGCAGGGAAAACAATAAAACTAATGAAAGAAAGGGGCTGGTTGTATAGCACAATAGTTGGAAAAACACAAAAAAAGTGTAACCACAAACAGTATTGCCACAGTTATGAATTAATTGTAAACAAATTCCCACTAATTAATAAACCAATTCGTATGATTCTTACAAGCATAAAAATTATAAAAGCCCCATTCCGCTATAGAATAAAATCGCTCAAAGGTTCCCTCACAACCAAATTATACATTTTTAAATAGGATAGTTTAGGTTGCAGACCCTCCGTTAAAAACAAGATCCCACATAGACCAGCGTTTAGGTCAATTATGATGTCACAATTAATATCTAACCCGGGGATTAAACATTCCTTAAAGAAAACCAGCCGCACTCCAGAATAATTCTTAGTATTAAAGCTATATTTATGCTGGAGGGTTCAGTCAATGATAACAGAAAATGAGAGGCAAGATCAGTGCACTGATCCATTAAGTGGATCAATGTAAACCCCTTTAAGTTTCTAGCATAAACTCTGCGAGTAAATACAAATGCGATGAAAAGTTTCTCAAAAAGTCTGTCGTTCGGAGTTGATTTCAAACTATAAGCCTCGCCACTTATGGATTAAATTAACACACAACATAAGTGATATGAGAAGTTAGGTTTTAATACTAACTGAAGGATTTTAATGGCCAATGGAGTAAGTATTACGTCACATTGCAATAAATGTCATATCAGTAGAGTAACGCAATCAAAACTGACTGGCATTTCTTGTAAATAATCCGTGTTTTGTTAGAAACTCCTCTGTGGAGTAGGCGTTTTATGTGTTCTAATTTAAATGTTTTATACTAAATTGTTTACTAATAAAATAATCTTTTGCAGAGTAATAAATAATAAAAATAAATATAATCAAAACGGCAACACTAACTACAAACCAAACTCTTCGTTTGTTTGCTATTAAGAGAGGGAGCACAACTAAATGACGATCGTATGTAAATACCAAGAGCGTATAAACGATACGTTTGTATGGGAAATCAGCTGCTGGCGTAACTATAGAGTAAATATAGAGAGTGTATCACTGCTATACATGAACGTGTGGAGCTGCTGGCGCTTCTGCTTTAAAGTTTAAGCAAAACTCGCTGTTATAAACGCAAACCAGTTAGTCGTACTGCTACGAGCAATTGTTTAACACCCAAAAATCACTGTAAATATTGAAGAAAAAACAAACCGCAAGAAACACAAAATTGTATTAAAAAAAACGCCCAGTTAAATATATTTTATTGCATAAAAAACAAGTTTCATGTAAAGCAGCTAGAACACGCAATTGTAAAAAAATTATTACACAAAAGTGAAGACCTATATTAAAGCAAAACAACTAGAAAGTGATATATGTTATAAAACAGTGTTTTTAAACCGGTTCTAATATTATTATTATTTTTCTTTTAAATAATAAAGATATTAAATGAAATAATTTATGTTTAAATAATAATAATAAAAAACAACAACAACAACAATATGTCTTAACATAATAGATAGAAAACGAAAGAGTGTATGCTAAATAAAAGCTTTTATTAAAAAAATAAAGTGAAAAAGCAAGCCAGAAAAAACGCCTGCAGTACTTAAATTTTGTTAAGCAGTGTTTACTTAAATTTACCACAAACAAAAAATAAAAAGAAAATTAATTGTAATTTATAATACAAAAAAGTATGACTTCAACTATATTACAACCACCAACTGCAACAACAACAACAACGTCAACAAAAGAAGCCACAACAATGGGTTGGTCTCATGATAAGTTAAGATTTTCATGTGTAGACAACATTGGCTTAAAACAATTATGGAAACTAATTGCATTGGATACAAATGCAACAACAACAACTACGACGTCAACAACACCACCACAACCACAAACACAATCATCTACACCAACGTCAAACACAACATTGCCAACCTCAAATACAAAAGTAACATCAAATTGTACTACAAAACACAGCAACAACAACACAAATAGTAATCATTGCGATAAGAATAACAGAAATCATAACAACAATAACAATGAGGTAAGTGTGTAATGTGTGTACGATAAAAGCAAAGAACATTCTATTCGAATGTGTACGTATTTAGTAAAAGTAGGGTGATTGTAAAAAAAAGGGGAGTAATGTTTGGAAGTAATATTTTTTTATTAGAATTAATTTCAATTTGGAATACTATAGAAAACCATTTAATTAAATACTATAAATAAAATAGAATAACACAAATTTTAAGGCATTGATTAAATTTCTTTGAAGCTTTTTTTTAATACAAAATTTACGAAAATGTGGCTCCTCACACATACAACAACAATTAGAGCTTTCGTGTGAAATTGAAATTTTAGAAAGCGTTCTTACATGTTGACCATATTAAATCACTATTGAAATACACGATTTGATAATACAATAGATTTAATAGATTCAATGTAACATGAACACTTATTTTTTTATATTTTCGTTTTTTTTTTTTATAAAAATTATATGCTTTCTAGACTTTTCATACAAAATTATCATGCAAACATTGTTCAAAATCTTTACGTATTTATTTTAATTTTTTTCTGTACTTTTTCTACACTAAACTTGTTAATTTTCAAAGTATACATAAATTTAAACACAAAAAAATATATATATATAAAAAGTAAGAAAAAACGTGACTTGCGTCACCAACTTACACAGTAATATAGGCAGACAGACAGACAGACTAAATGACTTACGTCCGAACATAAGTTATATGGCAACATGATTTCTATAAAATGATTTAGTCATACAATTTACTCATACAGAAATGATTGTTGATCGATACAATTATAGGAATACCATCGCATCATAAATTATGTAAAACGATTGTTTATAATATCACTCTTCTTCACACACATAACGCATTCAAACAAACAAACAAACACACCCATAATCTGCAACAATACAAACAATAGCAATAATACTTTCTATAAAAAGAGTAAAAGGCGTCAAAAAAGAGATATGGAGAGTGAAAGATTTCAAATAAACACGGATATCCGTTGCATACCATAGACATGTGTAAGCAAATGTATGGATCGTAATGGTTAGACTTTTTAAAGGTGAATGAAGTTGATTAAATTAATCACCAAGTAATTAAGTTAAGCCAAGCTTAAGCTTATTTATTACTTAAACAAAACAATAAATAAAACAAGTCTTAAAAGAAATCTAAACACCATTCACCATTTTAAAACAAAAAAAAAACATTTTCTCACATGCCATTAACACAGACAATTGACGTCACAAATGTGCCAGAAACCAAATGTTACTAGTGAAGACCGAAATAAATAGAAAATAAAATTAAAGAAAAAAATACTATGACTAAAAACTATTTAATTTATTTTGCATGGAAACCATAATTAACTTAAGCAAAATAAATCAAGGCTTTCTAATTTCTCAAATATATAAACAAAAAAAAAAAAAGAATGAAATTTACTTTTAAATCGTTATCAAGGCACTGTAGTGTATTGTACTTTATTAAGCACGTGAAAGTAACGGCACGTAACTCGTAACTATACACATAGTATATCATTTAGATTAGTTTTTAGCATTTAGGTATATCTAGGACAAACAAATTAAACAAAAACTAAATTATAAATAAAACAATAACCCGCGAAGCTGTTTGCCATGTCAAAGATTCACTGCAGTTAGTTAACATATCTTAAAAATGTTTAACTGATATCAACTATTGTATATTTAATAAATTATTTAAATTACATCTTTTAAACTTAAAATGACATTTTATTTTTCTCTTTTTTTTACTTTTTCATTGACATGAATGTCAGTCAATTAAAATTGAAAAATCAAAGCCACGTGTAAAACATTTTAACTAACAATTCATTATTAAAGAACCAGGTTTAAAAATAACTTTTTTGTGGCAGTTTATTTATGCAAGTTGTAATAGCTATTTGTGTGTTTTTAATTACCTTTTAAGGTAATTAGCTTTCGTTTCAAATTAATTAAAAATATTTTTTTGTTTTTTCAATGTTTAGGAATAGGTTTTGAAAAGTAATGTTATCATATTGTACATATGTATGTATGTACATACAACATATACATGCATGGCGCTATAAATTCATATTCATTCGTTGCCAATTGTATTAAAATTCTTTTGATATATAAATTATTAAAAAAAAGAATACAATAACAATACATATTTACTATAATATTTATTGTTTTATTTTTTGGTTTTTTGTTATTATTTCTCAGTTTTTAATAAAAGATAAGAATAATAATAATTTTAAGAGCGTTTTGTTTAATTTCAACTTTTTTTTGTTTATAATTTAAAAGCACGTATATTCCCGTGTACAATGACTTCCTAAAACGAGACCCTGAATAATTAGAGCTATTGTTCTTTATAAAATGAAAAAAAAAATAAAACAAAAACAAAAATTCACGCACAATATAAATTTAAAATCTAAATGAGTTACGTGTTTATCAAGTGTAATAGGGTATTAATTATTTTGTTTAAACAAAAAAGAAAATCTAAAACAATAATTAAAATGTTGTTTTAATTTGTATTAAGAATAGGTTGGCAACTCATATTCACATCATGTTTATATTAAAAGTACGCTTAATTTTTATGTTTAAATATACATATGTATGTACGTTTTACACCGGTTTTAATAATTACAATTTTGAATTCATTTAACCTAATTAAAAAATTTTTTATTCTGTTGTTTTTAAGACTCAATTTAAATGTTTATTCTATAATTACACATGCTAAGCGAGCTACACAAATAATAAAAAAGTTGTAAAATTTTAACGATTTTTACTTGTTATAAATATTTAAGATTTCATTAAACTTTAATAATAATAATTACAAAAGAAAATTCAAGAGTTGTTAACTTTACACTTCATATCTTTTTTCGCAAAATATAAATTAAATAATATGTATATTGTGTAAAAATTTAATATTAATCCAAAGAACATAATTCAATAGTTAAGATATTTTTCTATTAATGAAATATTTATATTTAAATTTTACCTGTGGGCTTTGGATAAATATGAAACTAATATCATTATTCATATTAAGTTTTTAAAACAGTTCAATAACCTCAAAGGTTGTGCTTAAATAAATTTATTAAGAATCTATTTTTATTTTCAAATTGTCTAACAGAAAACATGATTTCTGTTTTCATTAATTCTTTAATAAATTGTTATTTTTTTTTTCATTAAAAGTCAATTATTTCCGGCATAAATACTTTACTTCAAAAAACTTTATTTATTTTCAACAATTATTTCAAATAAATCCCACGCCAAATCTTGCAATAAAACAAGTTCAAGTTAAGGCCAAGGATAATTGTTATCTGAACACCTTACTACACTTCTATGTTTAAGAGTCAAGGTCGGGTTAGCACAATTATGATTCCAAACAAAAAAAAAAAACTTAAAGAACAAAGTCTTAATTTTTTATGTTGTCATTATGTATTATTAAAATGAATATGTATTCATTTTACTTATAAGTCGAAAAACTGGGAATCTCTTTTTTTTTTAATGAAACAGTCAGTCTTCTTTATTTAATATTTTAAGTCATGGTTATTTTTTGTGTGTGTAATGTGTTTTTTTTTTTTTTGTTAATTTTTATTAAATTTTTTTTACGTCGTAAGCAGTTTTACAAGGTTTTATTGTTTATTGTGGTCTATCTCATTTTTAAAATCTTTTACTTCATACATTTACATATATGTATACACACACGTTTTATGATATGTCTGGAGTACTATAACTTTATTATTATTTTGTAGTTCATTGAATTCAAGGTTGTAAATATAGCAGCAGATGAAATACTAGTTTTTTTTTCTGTAAAAAAAAAATTAAAATAAAAATAAATAACAGACATAACTTTAAAACACATTAATTAACAACTGTGTCTGTTTACATTTTATGCTCTACAGCTTCTGCTTTAATAGCATAACTGTAAAGCATTCAATCACTCTCTTTTGTCTTACAGATATAATTTCACACCACCTCACTAAATATAGTTTTTTGGTTAGAAATTATTTTTGTGTGATCAAAAAAAAATAGTGTTGGCAACTTAATAAAATAAGTTTATTAAACTTTAATTAGAATTTATTTCAAATTTGAACAGTTAACTATAATTTCTATAACAAATATGGCTTAGTTTTTTTAAAAAATTTAAATTATTTACTTTTAATATATTCCCTTCATAGTTTTGCCTTATTTCAAATTGATTTGAAGTGGTTTTAAATCAAAGTTTATATTTTATTTATTATTTGTGACTAATTTAAAAGAATTCATAAAATTTTCAACTAATTAGTGTTAAAAAAAAATGAAATACTTACTCAAGAATGTTTTATTGTTTTTCTTAACTCATGTTTAATTCAATTCCGTATAGAAATAGCTACAGGTGTTTAAATTGTAACAAAATAACTTAATATTTATTACAGCAACAACCACAAAAAATCTATATGAAATAAATGTGACGTCAATATTTAATAAAAATTCTATCAATAATTGTTTTAATCAAAAGAAAACTGTGAATAAAATCAGATTTATTGCACAATTATTTTATTTTTTAGTAATTGTTGTCTACAAATTGTTTAAAATTGTTTAAATGGTTTTATAACCACTTAATGTTTATAAAAGTAGAGAAAAAATCTTCTTTTTAATTTAATGAAAAAACAGAAAATCCTTAATTGAATCTATATTCGGTTTTAAATGTATTTTAATTAATTTTCTGTATAACCCCTCATATAATGACTTTTAAAAACCGAAAAGATTTCATGATAAATATTGTTTTATACTCAGTTTTATCATTTATAAACAAATATAGTTTAAAATAAGGTCTTGTATGTATTTAAATTTATCAAATATTAAATAAAGATTATGATAATAAACCAGCAGAGAAGATAAAAAGCCATTATAATTATACATGCGGAGTAAAATAGGCGTCAGGTTAGAAATACGTTGTCAGTTACATGTATCGTTGAGATGACAGTAACAAAATATTATGAAACAAAACACAAAATTTGCAACGTTATTAACGGTAATTATATTTATTTAAGATAAAACCTTGTTGGCATATAAGACTACCGTTAATAAAACAAAGTTTAAAACTTTTAAAAAAGGATAGTTGAGTAAAGAAATTAATGTCAATAAAAACTTTGCAAAGTTGACTGTATACCATCAGTCTAACTCTACTAACAAAACCTTTGAAATTTCATTAAATAATTTTATATACGCCATAGACATATGAAAATACATATGTTTATTTAAAGCTGAACTTAAAATGTTGAATGTTTGATTATGATTCATTCTTTTCAAAGCTTTGTGTAGAACGACATATTAAAGTGTTGACTTTTACCTGTGACTGTTTTAGTTTTTAAAATGCGCAATATTTATTAGCTAACTTTTGTTTTTTTCTATTTATTTATAAATAAACTATACAAATTTATTATTTAAATATTTATAAATCATAGCAAAAGCAAAAGAAACATCAAACCAAGCAAATCAAACTCTGCACTACACTATACAGTTTTAATTTGTGGTAATAAAATATCCATAAAAATAGCTTTGGAGACACTGACTTTAGATATTAATTTGTTTCTCTATTTTTTTTTTGTAATTGTAAAAAAAGCCACCCACAAATAATTTTATCTTTAGAAATCTGTCGTATGAACAATAGTAGCTTTGTGAAACCAAGCAGGTTTTGGCCATAAAAAAAGTAATAACTTTCAAAATATTATTGAAATAAAAGAGAAAAACAATATGAATAATAAATAATTTTTAATTTAGATATGATCTCAAATTAAAATATTAATAATAATTTTATTTTTCTTATTTGTTAGTTCATTCTAGTCTTCTTTTTAACACCCTATCATTTGTAGCATAGACAACGTTGCCAACTTAATAAATGAATCGAGTGTTATTTTTAAACTTGTTTTCAAAAGATTTATAGAATATTTATGTAAATCTTCGATTATTATTGTAATATTATCTCTTTTTTTATTATAAATTCTTACACGTTTGAAATGTTAGGAAACCAGTCGTCGCCTGTTTAAACGCTTACTGTAATTGTAATAAGCTCGTCTTAACAAAACCTGAAGTGAATTTTTAATTCCCATTAGAAAATCTTGGAAAAAATAACACCTATCATTGAAAATAAAATTTCATAGACTTTCAAAGCAAAAAAAAAGATGAGAGTTAGAAAAAAATTAACATATAAATGTTAATGTCATATGCTACATATAACAGATACTAAATGTATAACAAAATGTAAAATACAATTGAAATAAAATAAGAAAAAATATGTTTCTAAGGTTAATAAAAGGAAGGAAACTTATTTAAATACAATGAAAAATAATTAAAGTGTTGCCAATATTAACTAATAATCTTAAAAATATGTATTAGCATTCTGTTAGAATGTAGTTACAGCTTGTTATTATATATAATAACTACAATCAATTTTATTATTGTACATTTGGATGAATAAATAAATAACCGGAAATCTTTTATTGTAATTACTGTCAAATTGACGTATAAAATTTAACTTTTATGGCTTATAAAATGTAAGGGTCAGTTTCACAGTTGTTTATAAAATTATAAGCTCTAATACTCTAATACTTTAATTTTTAAATCAAGGAACTAAAATTCATTTTTTAACACTGTAGGGTGAAAGGGTTTTAAAAAAAACCAAAAACAAATATAAATTGACAATAAATATTATAATTCTTTTTGCGATTTTATTTTTTAAGCCAAAAATTTATGCAAGTGACGTCAAAAAACCCCAGCAGTATTACTAATATGTATACACCATAATTTTGAGACCAGTTTTTAGCCAAAAAACAAACAAAAAATAAAAAAAAACTACGTCAATTTTGTATAAATTTAAGATCTACTTATAGATATTCATTAAAAAATGTATGTAAAAAGAGAAATCTTTTAAATCCTTTAATTATTTCTTTATAGCAAATGTTAACTTTAAATTTATTTTGTGCACATAACTATTTTGTAAAAAAAAAATGCACGGTATAACATAAAAAAGTACAAAAAAGTGTTTGTGTTCATTTTAAGTTCACACATTAAGGTCAGTATTGACGTCACTAAAATACAGTAATAATATTTTTTGAAAAAAATACAACAAAATATGTATATGCATTGAATATTATAACAATAAAGTATATTAAAACATACAAAACAAAAGCCGTAAACAGCAAATTTACATTTTTTATATTTTTATAATAAACAATACCGCATAACAAAGAAATAAAAACAATAAGACATAATTAAAGCTTTTGGCAACTCTTATAACATATCATAACAGTTCTCAAACACTCTCATTGATTATACATAAACAACAATAAATCCTTTTTTACCGTTCCTGTAACAGATGATCAATCAAATTCAAGAAAAACGTTTTGCAACACTTATCGTATACTATATTCATACTTATTAGGGAAACATCAACAAATCCTTAGCATACATATAGCATAACAAAAATAATAGTCAACAAGTGCTCAATGCATTGCAATCCAATGTGTTTGAAAGTGATAATATTAGCTAATCTAATGCGGTTATACATTTTAAAACAATTAAAGTTTGGTTTGTACATGATTTCTTCTTTTTTGTTTTTGATTTTTAAATACATTTTTTATCATTTCAATTTATTTAAACAGCAAAAAAATGTTATAAATTAAATTTAAACTGTTTTAATGATAACAAAACAATCAAAAAGTTTTTGTTTTTTTTTTAAATTGTGAACGTGATAACGTCGTTGTCACTCAAAAGCATTTCATTTTTAATTTAGTAAATTAAACAAAAAATATCTGTATATTCTTAGTATGTTTTTATATAAAAAAGGTTATTAAATTTAAAATAATAAAATATTATTTTAGTATTATATTAAAATTTAACTGGTTAAGTTGTAAAAATTAAGAAATTTAATTAAAATGAATGTTAAAGTAATTATTTGTGTATTTGCAAATTTGGTAGCTTCTTCGAGAAAAAATATAGCCTATAATGAATTTAAATATTTTTTATATAACAATTTGATTTTAAGCCTAAAAAATATTAAACAACATGTCTTCTTTTATTTATTTTTGCAGAATATTTCATATGAAAATTGTGAAAACATAACAGATTTCTTGGGTCAACGTGATTTTGATGCACCCAGTCGCATGTCTTTGCTAAAATTTCTTGCTATTGTAAGTACTTGCAGATTACTTAAAACAATATTATTTATTGTTATTATCATTATTCTTACGTTTAAGTGCAAATTAAAAATTACAATATTAACAAACAATTATATTAAAACGACGTTAAGAAAGAAAAGAAGCAAAAAAATAACGAAAAATTCCATAAAATTTTCCGTGAATGGAATATTTTCGCTGGTCTTTAAGTAGACAGGAAGACAACAAACCCGAAAACAAAAAAGTTTTATACAAAATAAATAAGACGGTGTTATGTTATTTGCTTGCCTTTTTTTTAAATTATTTAAATTTGCTTTTTATAAAAGCAAAAAAAGCCTTTATAACGCCTAGGGTTCACTAAAACAAGGCACTATTTAATAGTATTTAATTTTTTCATTAGAGCCAAGTAAATATATTTATATAAAAAAGGCTTAAAAATAGTTTTCTCAACTTTCGAGAAGAAAATCTTTAAATAACTTTGAAGGCTTCTTAATCTAAATTGTTTATACATAGTTTTACATTTTAAGTGAAGAAAATCTTTAATTTCCCACATAGAGAATGATACTTTTAAATTACTTTACCAAAGTATGTATATATTTCTTTAAATTAAAATGTAATAAAAAATATTTATATTTTGTCTTAATTAAACTAACTCATTAAAAGAAAAAATTTCTTATTTTTTTTTTTCAAAGCTGATAATAAAAATATATTTTTTATTAAACATAAGCTGATGCAATTTCACCAATTTTAAAGAATATCATCTCGTGTTTCTTTGCGCGTAACAATAAAAAGTGAATTTTCTTGTTACTGGCCTATTTGAAACCGAAAATAAAACAGCCACCTTATCTTTTAAATACCATTCCAGTCAAGTAACCCAAACAATTTGCGTCATATAAACACTTTTTTATTGTAATAACAAAGTCCCCTTTTTTAATCACACTATTACATATTATTTTAATTTAATTTAATAAACATAAACAAATTCATAACAAAAAGAGAATTGGACATGCATTACCTAGCATAACAAAATAATGGAAATAAATTACTAAAAAAAAATAAAAATTAAATAATAACTAGTTGGCAGTAATTAGAAATTAGACACACCCTCTTTATAATATTTGATATTATTTATTATCAGTTATAATAAAAAAGGAAACCTTTTGTTATACCTAGAAAGGGTAGCAAAGCAAATGATATGGAAAATTTTTTTTGTTAAAAATAAAGCGGAAACAAAACAATCAACGTTTTGCTTCTTTTATAATTGTTCACAGCAACCTTATTTATAGACTATCGAAATTCTTTTTAAATTAATAACTAATTTTAAAATACCATTCATTCACCCGCCTATAAAGATAAATCAAGTCGGACGTTTAGTTTCAATTTTTTCCTTTCGATTTACATAAATTATACGAAAATAACTTAATATGACTGACTAATAATAAATCAATATAAAACACTAAAACTAATTTAGGACCAAAAATAAACTTGTTTTTTGCGTTTTGTATCATAAAACCCAATTAATTAGTTTCAACAACATACATACGTGTGTCTAATAAATATTTAGCTTTGGCCCATAAACAATTAATATCAAATGCTCAGCTTTTTGCCGTGTCTGGCCCTTTATTTACTTTTGCACCCATTTGATGGACTTATCAATAGATAACATAGTTTCTTTTTAAATATTCTGTTTCTATCTTAAGCAATGGAATTTTTTTATCGTTTTTTTTTATGAACATTTCTTTCGAAAAACTAAAATTGTTTGTTCGTATTAATATTATTTTTTTTTGTCTTTAAATAACAAACAAAATTAATATTTAATTTGGCTTATCACTAAATAAATATTCCTCCTCTTTTTTGTTTATTTACAGAATGCTTTGGAATTAAGTGCCCCAGCAACACCGGTGCTACTACAGCAGCAACAGCAACAGCAACATCAAAACAACAATAATAATAAACAACCGTTAGGTTGGTTACAACTTTCCGGTCATCCCGAAAGCATAGTACCCTGTTCCAGTGGTGTGGTTCGTAAACGTGTTGCTACTTTCTCCGATTACGAGGTATTGGCGTATCAACAGTTGTCTCGGGAGCACCAGACCAGCAAAATAGTACCTGAATTTTATGGTTGCGTACAATCAGAGTCCGGAGAAATGTTTATTGAATTGCAAGATCTGCTCAAGGGCTTTAAGGATCCCTGTGTAATGGATATTAAAATGGGTTGCCGTACTTTCCTTGAATCCGAAGTAGGCAATAAAACTCTGAGACCAGATCTTTATCAGAAAATGATAAAAGTTGATCCTTCAGCACCCACCGCCGAAGAACATCAACAGCAGGCCATCACCAAGCTGCGTTATATGTTGTTTCGTGAAGCCATGTCCTCCTCTCAAACAAAAGGTTTTCGCATTGAGGCCTTAAGGCTTAAAAGTAAGCCACCCATGAAAGATTTAAAAACCGTACGCACCAATGATCAAATTGCCCAAACCATTGAAGAATTTGTCAGCGCTAAGAAAAGCATACAAAAGGATTTAATCAAACGTTTGAAACACATGCGTTCGGTTATAGAAAAATCGCCGTTCTTTCAAACTCACGAAATAGTGGGCTCTAGTATTTTCATTGTATACGATGACTGTAAGGTCGGCTGCTGGTTAATCGACTTTGCCAAGTCAAGACCTTTAGGCGATAACATGACAGTCAATCATCGATCAGACTGGCTGCCCGGTAATCGTGAAGAAGGCTTACTCAAAGGCATGGATGAGCTTATACACTCATTTGAATCGGTTTACAACAAACAATATTCGAGCACCCGAAAATTTTTGCAAATCTAAAAAATTTTATTTTGTAAATTCCCTTAAAGAAAAATCTCCTAAAGACTGATTACATTTTTGTAAATGCTTTGTATTAAGTATCATCCATATCTACCAACCACATTATATCATTTATGCATTACTTAAGTCTAAATACTTAAAAAGAATTTTTTTATAATTCTCTTAATTATTTTCCATATTGGAAAACCTGTTTGTAGTTAATTGAAAGACTTTTTTTTATTTAAATATTGTATTTTTTGCTCATTTTGTATATCGAAATGTAAATGGAATTTAAAACAAACATTTTCTTTGCATCATCATATTCTGCACATTTCAAAAAGTATTGTATTTCATAATTAATAACAACAACAAAAAAACTGTAAAAGAAAAAATGAAAATCCTTAATTAAACAACTACATATTTATTTATAGTTAACGCGTTTTTTTTTTTTCTTAGAACAAAAGAAAATGTAAATATTAAACTTATCGAAAACTCCCCTCACTTACTTAATTATCGTGTTAAGTTTTAGTTAATAATTATTAGAATTTAAGACCCACTCTACTTGCTTATCCCCCAAAAAATTTAATACTATATATTTAAACACAAATGTATACTGTGTAATTAGAAAGAAAAAGAAAAATGAAAAATGAAAAAATATAAAATATATCATATACTTAAATACAAACTTATTTTGTTTAAAGAAAACTTTTGTTTGTTTTATTTTATTTTATTTTTTATTGAATTTTAGACGACCATTTTAAGATTTTTTAAATTAGTGTTTGCATATTAAAAAGACATATACACACATGGGTTTGTACGAAGGCTGTAATAATCGAAATCCTACTATTACTGTCCACAAATGTGTACGTCCCGAATTATAAAACAAATGGCTTTTGAAGTTAAAGATATAGTAGACGAGAAGACACTTGGACTTGGACTAGAAAAGATCCATTGTGGTTATCTTTGTTAGCATTTAGCCAGCAGTGATTAACAGCATTTGTTTATGTTAACTAATATGGAAATTATAACGAAATTGCACAATACGAATGAGGTATTTTCATCTGCCGTATAGCAAGGGATCGTATGTAGAGAGGTAAAACAGATAGACACACTTAGGCCACGTATGAAACCACATTCGTTCATATTCCCTTGTCCTGTAAACATTCAGAACTTTTAATGAACCAATTTAGGCTCGGAGTGGCCTTCTTAGACAGCACAGTGAGAGACCCTTAGACCAGGCACTTGCAATATAAAAAGATTCAAATATTCCACAGCTGCTATTTTCTCTTTCCCCCATTTTTCTTATTTCAATATAATACACTTTAAAATTACGGGGTTCTATGTGAGCCTGCCACGAATATAAAAAACCAAGCCCTTCAGTTACAAAAACAACACAATTTTTACATAAGTTTTACGTTACGTATGATTGACTTTTATTTGCCAATAAACAGCGACCACCTATACGTATGAGCACTATCTATAATGAATTAATCAAAATTAAAAAAATAATATTTTTACAACATACATAGTACGTATGTAAGTAAAAAAAAAGTCTGTTCATGTAATGACATACATTTTATAAAAATATGTCTAAGAAAATTTGAAATTTTCGATAAACATAAAAAGAAATGTAATTTTTCTTTATCTTGCAACGTATAAAAAAATAACACAGAAACTATTTTAAAATAACAACAGAAAATCAGGAAATAAGACTAAAAGAACAAAAAGAAAACATTCGAGATAAAATAACGAAAGAAACTGCAACAAAACAAAAACAAATTTTTCAAATGCTTTTCATGTCATTTGTTTACTAACGGGCGGCAGACTGGCTACCCCAATAGAGTCATAAAACATATAAAAAGAGCGAAATCAGAACCAGATTAATAGAGAGAAGTGTAGAACATACATCATTACCATCATGAACCATCAGAAATGACAGCAACAACAAAGTCATCACAAGCATATCAAACATAATATTACATGACTACACAGCCGGCATAATTATTATGCAAAAAAGAGAAATCAAATTTGCAAAATAATTTTCTAAACTCGAGAACGAACGAAAAAAGAAAACATAATGCCGGAAATAGATGAATTTAAAGACTTAATAGTAAGTGATAAAAGCAATTGCAGTTGGACTTATTCAAAAAAAAATTTTTGTTGTTTTTAGTCTGTCATTATTACAGTTTTAAATGGTGACCAATGGATTGACAATTGTTTAGAATCGATTGTTAAGCAAACAATTGTACAATCGCTGAAGCAGAAAACACCTACATCAAGCGACGAGCAATGGCAATATGATGCGCAGAATCCATTTTTGACAACCATGACCCACACACTAAACACCACTCAGACCCTTACAGCAACAAGTCAATTAAACGAAGTGTTTATCAAACCTGAAGCAAGACTAGTTCAAATAGAGGTTTGTGTCTTTGATGACTGCAGTTGCGACAATACGCTTAAAATACTAAACAAATGGCAAACACGCTTAAAAGAGCTGTATAATATTGAAATGAGAATAATTGAAAACTCTACAGGAAAATCCAAAGGAGGTCAGTTACTATTCAAATGGGTTTAATAGTATTACAAACAATTTACGTTTCAGTTGGTTATGGACGCAATAGAGCGATAGAGGCTGCCAAAGGCAATTATTTGTGTTTCCAGGATATAGACGATGAAATGCTACCAGAAAGAATTTCACAGCAATATAATTTAGCCCAAAAATTCCAAAATGCGGTAATTAAACTTAAGTTGAGACTTATCTGTGGTAATGGAAACGAAAACAAATTTTTTTGTAAACATTTTTAGATAATTGGTACAAAATTTATACGCATACCCAGCCATTCAACATGTCGTTTTACGAAATGGGCTAATGAACTGCATACAGACAAGTTAATGTTGCAAATTTACACCTCAAACGGTCCTACAATAATAATGCCCACATGGTTGTGTCATCGTCAAGTGTATGATCAAATAAAAGGAGGTTTTTCGGAGGAAGGCAAAGGTTGTCCAGAGGATTTGATATTCTTCTATAGCCACTTGGATAATAAAGGCCTTATAAAGCGTGTAGAAGAATGCTTACTGAAATATCGTTATCACACAGAGGCTACTACATTTACAGTACAAGCTAAAACCATATGGCATATAAGACTTAAGCACTTGCTAGACAATGTGCTTAGAAAACTACCCTGGTCTAATGGTTTTTCCATTTGGAATGCTGGCAAACAGGGTAGAAAATTCTTTAGAGATTTACCCGAAAAAGAAAAGAACAATGTTAAGGCCTTCTGCGATGTAGACAAAAGTAAGTTTACATTATACAATACAAAATACTTAAAAAAAATTAAAATGTACTTTTTACTGCAGATAAAATTAATAAATTGTATAAATATTACGATGGACAATTACGGCAAACCACATACTCGATACCAATAGTACATTTTTCTGAAGTTCAGCCACCCGTAGTAATATGCATGAAACTTGATTTAACTAATGGAGATTTTGAAATGAATTTACAAAGTTTAAATTTAATCGAAGACAAGGACTATGTAGTATTTACTTAAATACGAAGAATATCATTTAAATTATTTTGTTTTGTATTGTAAAGAATTTCATAATTTTTAGAAAAACGTAGTGATACTTTTATTATATAGAATTCAGCAACAAAACAACTTATTAAAAACAGTACATTTTTTTTGTAATCAACTACATAAATGGTTTAAAATGTGATGAAAGTATTATAAAATATCTTACCCGTTTGAATAGATGTTTGATAGATAGTACGTTGAAACGCAATTAGCTTGCTCTAAAAGTCTTTCATGTGCGAAATTTTATTATAGTGTTAATTTCTTAGTCAATTTAATCTCCATAAATGAAATAAGCGTTTTCATATAGCCTTTAAGAGTTTTCTTTATTAAAAAATCCTTGCACTGGGCAACATTGGTAGTACTTTTAAAAACCAATTTCAGCTGTGTTACGACAAATTATTGGTGAAACTACGATGATAAAAATAATATATAAATTTTTCTCATAGTTTTCTATTTTTAGTAGATGGTTTTCTATTTTTAATAAATTGACTTAATATTAATACTCAAATTACTCAAAATAAAAAAAATAAACATAAGCTTACCTTTTGTAAAAAGGTATTACACGAAACTTAGTAAGAAACATAGAACAAAGTTATTGGCATGATAATGTTAAAATTATTTAGCTACTGTAACCTAATCTATCAAAAACTGAGCCGGACTTAGAACTTTTGTGTGAAGATTTTTCAATATTGACTCTACCCAAACGCTTTGATATGGTAGATACTGATGATGAAGATGAGGATAATTTCGTATTTGAAGGTGACGTTTTACCCAGTCGCTTGTGAACTGGTAATTCATGGCGAGATAAAACCTCATCGGCCTTCATTTTAGACAAAGTTTTTAATTTTGTTGGTGGTGAAGCTTTGAGGTTTAGAGATTTTTTTGTTGTATGTAATTTAGAATCTAAAATTTTAAAAATTGTTAGTCACCATGTTGTTGATATTAATTTCTTTAAGTACTTACTTAAACCTAAGCGCGCTTTAACGCTACCTGGTTTTTCTTTAAGCGAATCTTGTCTAGCCTTAAAGTTTTTTCTTGTCGGTGAAGAATGACGTCTTGGTGCAATTTCTCGCACTTCGGCTGTAGAAGCAAATTTTACAAATTTTTCACTACCACCTGAAGTCTCCATATCGTCGTACATATCCTCATCGGAGGCTTCCAAACTCTCATCCTCATCACTATCCTTCTTAAGGGGCACTTTTTTGACCAAAATTACTTTCTGTTTGATGGGTTTAACAATTGTAGGTGCCACTGCTTTTGCCTTAATAATTGTGGAAAGGCGCTGGAAATGCAATAAGTATTTATGAAGCAAATAATATTCCAAGAAATTTGATGATACTCACATTCTTAGCTGTATTTTTTAATATAGGCTTTATTTGTTTTGTCACTATATCATCATTAGATTTGTCACCCAATCTAGAAAATATAGATGATGATGTTTGTATGGTCTTAGTGCCTATACCTGTTATACGCATCTTGACATCTGAACTTTCTGATGAACTTTCATCATTGTCAACAAGTTCTATAGCATCTTTAGAATTTTTTGCCAATCTTTTAAAAATATCAGATTTCTCTTTAGAAGCCTCTCTATCTGAATACACTGTAAGGAATGGACTTTTTTTAAACCAAATTAAAAAACGCTAAAATCTTTATGAAACTCACATTTAGCTTGTTTCGCCAATATCTGTTTACTTCTTTCCGTTGTACCTGAAGGCAATTTAATTTTATATTTACCCTCATGTTCCGGCAAGACACGGCGTGGTTTAACAGCGGTTAAAGGTGTCACAACTGCAGCTATATTCGAACTAGAGGTGGCTACAGTAGCTGTAGCTGAAAATAGAGGTTGTTTTTAAAAGGTTTCTGACGTACTTTTTTATCACATACATTTAAGACGAATTTTAGTTTTCTCTACGGGTGCTATGGGATTTGCTGGCACTGCTGCTATGGGTACATGGCTTTCTGAGCTTAGAACTTTTTCTCTGGCTGTTTGATCACAAACGGTTTTTGCGTGTCTACATAAAGCGAGCATAAAAATAAGAGTCCTTTGGTCTTTAATCATAATTATTTATTGGGCTTTACCTTAGAATAGCTATTATGTCCCCCATTAGAGTTATGCCCATTTCCCGCAAATATTCCTTATTTAAATCCATTAACATGTCCACTTGTATACGATTCTCCACAAATATATGGGCATATGTTGCAGCTGCCGGTGAAGGTATACCAGAAGCATTGAAAAACTTCACCCATTGTCCTTAAAAACATTTTATTAAATAAAATATAAATAATAAATATCAATTTTAAATACAAATTGTGAGGAATCTAAATATGACATTAAAAGGAACTGCCAAAAATTGTTTAGCACGAGATTCAACTTTAATAAATAAAATATAAACCTACCGGCCGTTGTAGTAGACATTTTATTTCTCTCTATTATTATTTATTTGATTCAATAAATAGTTTTTAAGTAATAAAAATATTATACAGTGCTTAAAATAGAAACTATTTTTTTACAAATTTTATTCAGGGGTCGCCATTGTCAAAAAACAACAAACTATGTAATGTCAAATTGGAAAAGCACGCAACTGTCATGGTTACTGAACACACTCACTAGAAATCTAACCAACAATGGAAATATAACATAAATAGTTGGAAATTAATAAAAAACTGGATTGATATCTATTACTTTTAAGAAGTACACAATTTTATATATAAATATTTAATGAATACAAACAATTAATTAAGAATAGGAATTTAATTTCGTCTTAAAAAAAAAATTTAGTCTGGCAGCTTTTCGAATAAAACAGAGTGACAGCTGCAAATGCAACTAAAAGTAGTTTTCTTAACTTTCGTCCCAAAATAATGCTTAAAAAATTGTTTTTATATAAACCTAGCCAAAATAAAAATCCAAAATGCTATTAATGGACTACGATTACGTCGAAAAATTCTTGGAAATCTTTAAATTCTACTTGGCTTTTGTCAATTTTATTGATGTGGTTGTGCCAAATCAAAATCGAACTCTTTGGACGCGTGAAGAATTTCGCCAAAACGAACGCGAGTTGTATAGTTTGTATAACGATCTTTTAAAGATAATACGTCAAAATAATAGCAAAGAATTTCGAAAATTTACGCGGCTAAATGTCTCTACGTACCAACATTTAATCAGTATTTTAAGACAGAAGCTGATTAAATATTCTCTCCGTAAACCAATACCACCGGAATGTAGACTAATGGTGACTTTAATGTAAGTATGAGTGAAGATTATTGATAGTGAAGATAATAAACAGTTTAGAAAAAGTTTTGAATAATTCGTTGAAAATTTAACCCGGAAGTTATACATATTTTTAATTGATAATCAATTTAACTTTCAATCGTGTGTTTTAATTTCGTTTAACAAAACAACAGATGTATGTAATTCGGGTTTTTAAAAAATTCTGCCGCTGTAATTTGTTATTGTTTTTTTAACGAATACGTATCGAAAACGAAAATTGATACAAAATTGTCTTCAAATTGCATGCAGTCTTCGACACAGTTATCGATATCATTGAATTTTGACGAATAGATGAGTGCACTATTGAATCGGAATCTTGAACGCAAAACTGTAGTGGAAGAAGAGTAATTTTATATTTTTGCATCTTAAAAAATAAACCTAGCAGGTTTTAAAGCTCGAACAGAACAGAATGACAGCTGCAAATGTAACTAGAAGGATTTTTTTAGCTTTCTTCATAACATAATGCTATAAAAATTATTTTTATACTAACCAAACCCAAATAGAAATCCAAAATGTTATTAATGAACTACGATTACATCGAAAAGTTGGTCAAAATCTGACCAAATCTAGCCAAAACGAATAATGAATTATATAATTTATATAACGATCTTTTAAAGATAATACGTCAACATAATAGTTACGAATTTAGAAAATTTACACGGCTTAATATTACTACATATTCACAGTTAATAAGAATTTTAAGACATAAACTGGCTAAATATTCTCCACGTAAACCCGTACCGCCGGAATTTAGACTAATGTTATTGGAAGTATAAATTTTTAAATATTTTAGACTAATTTCTAAGTAATATCTAAGAAATCCTCTTGTATTTTTTCATATAGATTAAATTAAATTTATAAAACTATTCGAAATCTAAAAATTCCCAACTTTTAATCCCAAAATAAAATAAAATAGAGAACCAATTTGGAACTATAGATTATTTGGCAAATATAGTTATACATACATAATTGGTCATTACAACCCTTCAGTCAGGATTATGGAGATATTTTCTCACACCACTTATGTTGTGTGTGTTAATTTTATTTATACATGGGTGGCGGCACCTACAGTTTAAAGTCGACTCCGAACGACAGATTTTTTTGAGAAACTTTTCATGACAATTTTATTAATAAATAATAATATATAAATATTTATTTCATATTTTCGTTTTGATGTCTGACCTGGGGTTTGAACCGTGGCCTTACGTCTAATAAGTCAACACACTACCTACTAGACTACGGCGACTATAGTTATAGATTAAGTTATACATTCATTTTGTTATCAATTTTAATATTATTTTTACTTTTTTTTATGCATTTTAGCTATTTGGCCCATGATTCAGCAAGAACTTTATTATCGTTAGCTTTTCGGATGGGAAAATCTACCGTTAGAGAAATTATTTTGGAAACGTGTCAAACGATTTGTGAAGAATTAGGACCCAAATATTTAAAACCATTAACCGTTGATGACTATTTCGGTATTGCAGAAGAATTCGAAAAAGAACTAAGTCTACCAAATTGTGTGGGCTGCATTGACGCCGTTGAATTCAGTCACGATAAAAAGAGTTTTTCACCCATTGTTCTTTTGACTTCATGTAATGCAAAGTATCAATTTACCAGTGCCGATATAGGTCTACCAAAAGACTTAGTAGCTAAAGACAACATTATTAATAAACTTATAAAAAAGGAAGTTCCCTTACCGAATAGTATGATTATGCCTGATACAGGCCTAATGTTGGCGCCATACTTTGTAACACCGGCAAGTTATCCATTTGTTGAGAATGTAATGAGACCGTATCCTGGTAAAATTTTATCCCCCGAAAAACATAATTTAAATGAAAATTTAAAAGTGGGATCGCGTATACTGGAGAATACGTTGGGTCTTTTAATTTGGAAATGGAAAGTATTACAAAATAAATTCACCTGTCGCATTGAGACCGGTGTAAAACCCATTATTAAAGCCGCTATCATATTACACAACTTTGCTATGCAACATGATGCCGCCTATTTCCATACGAAATTTGTTGATCATTACGATGAGGATAAAATGGAATATGTGCCTGGGTTATGGCGTCAACAAGGCATCGAAATACAAAACTCCAAAATATTTTATGATAGTAATGCTAAAGATGAAGCATTTGCTAATCGGGATTTATTAAAAGATTACTTATATAATAAAAATGTCAATTAAACAATAAAACATAAGAATTAACTTAAAAATAATGTGTTATAGATTTTGTATATTGTTATTTGAGTTTTGCTGATGATTTACAATTTCCAGAGTAACCATTTCTAAAATTCTTTGTTGTAAACGCATTTGCGTTAAAGCTGGCAAATTGGCTTCTTCCACTTGTAAGGCTATACTATTAAAGAATACTTGATTTGATGAGGGTGGGGTAAAATGTTTCTTTGCGTTTTGTAATAGTGTTGTCATTTCATTGCAGGCTTCTTGTATTAACGCTTCTTTATCGTATTTTTTCCTTCTAATCTGTTCATTGTCCTGACGACTGCAGTTATTTGTATTGCTATTGTTACCTGCGGTGGAGACATTAGCAGCGGGATTTGTGTTATTGCTATTAGTGTTGGTGGTGGTAGTGGTAGTGGTGCCATCTATTTTCTTAACATAATCGTTTAAATCAAAATTTTCAATTTCAAAATCAGCTTCATTCGATAATTCGTGTTCATTGTAAATGGTAACATCGAATTGATTAACATCTGTGTCACTTTGATTTATGCCCATAGCAGCATCTGATTCATCGTCATAATTCTCTTCCGTTTTTAAAACAACACTGTTGAAAACAAAAGTATAATAATATAGTAAAAGCATTTTAATACACACATTATTTCTAATTTTTAACACCACTATATAATAAGAATCTTATTTCGATCACAAAAGAATTAAGAAATATACAATTAAAAAGAGAAAACTAAAGCTCCATTCCATAAAACTACCCAATATTCTATCAGACAATTACACTGCCTCTACCGTGCTTAACAGTTGCTTTGCAATATTTGGGATTTAGCCTTTTGCCTATTAATTCGTACTCGTCTTATTCTCTCTAAATTTTTTGAAACAAAACAGAAAATAAAACTGTTTTCCAATCGTTATGGGCTTTGGTGAACTCAAATCTAGTTTTTTTGGTTCATCACTGATATGAAAGGCTTTTTTATTGGACGGCAACTGCACTTTCACTAAACCACTACACGTAAAGTCTTCAATATTATTATTGAAAATAGAATAGGCTATTTTCCAGACAGAATACTTACTCCTCAAGTTGATTATTTAAGAAAGACATGGCATTGTAATACTGCCAGGTTCTAGTGGATAAAACGTCACCGTCATCTCCTTTTTTCATTTTTTGTTTGTAAGAACGTAAATAGGTGTCCCTTAAGTACTTCCATTTTAATCGCACAGAAGTTGCTTAAATAAATAAAACCAAACCATGGCAGCGTTACTTTAAAGATTGAATTGATTCTGAGGAACAGATACAACTTACGATCTTTACGTATAATTCTACTAATCTCTTCCCATTTTGCCTGTTTTTCTTCCAAATACTTAACAGTACGATATTGTTTTTCGTATAGCACAGGATTGTTTTTAACAAACTCTATTAATTTATATTCCATTTCTATTTATTAAACATATATTTAACAAAATGTAACAATATAGCGTCGTACACTTAGGAAAATAATACACAATAAGGGAAAATGAGATTAAACATCTGGGTCTAAACAACTTACCAGACTGTTATTGAATAATGTAAACAAAACAGAAATAATATCTCTACACTGAACATATCCCTCCAAAAAAGGTAAACAAAAATTGTTTTCCTATTTAACACGCGGTTTATTTATTTGTTTTATTAAATTAATTCATTCGCAAATCATGTCGAATTTTGAATTATTAAGTGATCAAGGCTTACGTTTAGATGGTCGTAGACCCCATGAGCTACGCCGAATCAAGTGTAAATTGGGAGTTTTTGAACAACCCGATGGTAGCGCCTATTTGGAACAGGGCAATACGAAAGTTCTGGCTGCTGTTTATGGTCCTCATCAAGCAACTAGCAAAAGACTGGATATTAATGAAGTAGTAATTAACTGCCAATATAGCATGGCCACATTTTCCACAGCAGAAAGAAAAAATCGACCCCGTGGCGACAGAAAATCACAAGAAATTACTTTGTATTTAAGACAAGCTTTAAGGGCCGCCATTAAAACAGAACTTTATCCGCGGTCGCAAATAGATGTTTACGTGGAGGTATTACAAGCGGATGGTGCTAATTATGCAGTGGCATTAAATGCTGCAACTTTAGCATTGGTTGACGCCGGTATTTGCCTTAAGGAATATGTAGTGGCTTGTACAGCATCTTTGAGTAAAAACAATATCCCATTAACGGACGTTTCCCACTTTGAAGAAGTTTCTGGCGGCCCCACACTAACAGTTGCTTCTTTACCAACTTCTAACAAAATTGCCTTTATGGAAATGTCACAACGCTTCCATTTAGACAATTTGCCTAAAGTAATGGATCAGGCTTTGGCCGGTTGCCGCGAAATACAAGCTATAATGGAGACTGCTGTGCGCAAACATCTGATGCAAATGGGTTCGGCAGGTGACTGGAGTAATATAGCCAAATAAAACATAATAAAAGTAATCACATTCATTACCTTCAAAATTACATAAATTTTATCTTTTATTTCATTCACATATATTTTACGAATTAGGGTAGGCGATATTTTCAGTTTTTAGTGTTTTGATCTATTTCCTTACAATTTTCTATTATTTCAGCCAGTCTTTTTCTTCGAAATTCTATAGCTATTTTTTGTATAAGGCTATTTAAATGTTCACCACCTTCAAAGAATTCTTTAAGATTGTGTACAGTGCCTCCTTGTATACGGTGATCTGTTATGCGATCTTGTACAAAATTATAAGTACGAATTTTTTCGTTGCGATCCAAATTTCCTTGCTGGGATTTACGTGTGGCTTTGGTATTGGCTTCAGAGGATTCCAATTGTATTTGCACTAATTTCGCTTGCAACTTTCTTAAACAAATTTCCTTATTTTTAATTTGTGACCTCTCCGTTTGACTTTCTACCGCAATGCCTGTTGGTACATGCACTATACGTACAGCCGAATCAGTAGTATTTACATGTTGACCACCGGCACCACTTGCTCTTTTGGTTTCAATTTTTAAATCTTTTTCGACTAGAGCTACATTCACATTATCCGGCCTTGGTATTACAGTTATTGAAGCTGTACTAGTGTGTATTCGACCAGATTTTTCAGTGGAAGGTACTCTTTGTACGCGATGAACTCCAGCCTCATACTGTAAACGTTTATAAGAATTCTCATCATTAACTATTACATTAGCGTGCCTTAAACCACCTATGTCAGTAGTATCCTCTGCTAAAATCTCATAATCCCAGTTATTGTTATCAAAGTAATTCGTATACATGTCATACAGTTCCTTTGCAAATAGCATGGCCTCTTGGCCACCCGCACCAGCATTAACCTCAAATATCAATGACGGATAGTATTCTGTGTCGGCTAACGTAAGCATTTTCTCCATAAGTTCCACCTCCGTTTTTTTCATTAATCCTGTGTAGACATCGGCTTCTTCTTTAATCAACTGCTTCATATCCTCATCTTTCTCCGCGTCAATATCTTCTTGTGAAGGCATGTTGCCATTTAAGGAACGATGCTGTTCCAGCATTTTTACAATATCAGACAACTGAGCCATACGCCTGTAATCTTCATCACTGCCAGTAGCATTTGTTCGCAAAACATAAAATTCTTTACGCAAGGATTCTAAAAAATTTTGCATTTTTTCATTATGGAAATTCAAAACATTTGTGTTCGCTTCAGCTGTAGCAAATAAACGTTTATTATAAAGAATTTTATGAATGTTCTGTAACTGTAAACTTAAGGTAGTGGCGGTTTTATATTTCAGTAGTTTATTAAAAAACATTTCTTTCTAATTTTAAGGACTAGTTTTGTTACTATAAATATTACCAGTTTACTTGGTTGGTTAAATAACTCGTCCGCGTATAACGTTTGTTTAATACGTCAGCTGTATTTGTTTACATATTTAAAGGACAGAGTTGTTATAATAACATGTGCAAATTGGTTTAAGTAATTTAGAACAGACCTGTACTCTTGCCATTTTTATATATGTGAAGCTTTAGGGTATATGTAAAGTATTTAGTACAAATCTTAAACAAGTTTCCGTAGTGTAGTGGTTATCACGTGTGCTTCACACGCACAAGGTCCCCGGTTCGAACCCGGGCGGAAACATGGAATACGAGTAAATTTTTTTTCTTTTTTTATTTTGGATTTTATTTTGGTTTCCAAAAAAATTATATTAATTTCCGATTTCCACAAATAGTTTTTTTTTCTTTTTTAAGCTGTTAAAAAGAAAACAAAGGAAGCTGCAAAAAAGTAGTAAAAGTAGAGAAAAATAAATAAATTAAAATAAAAAATTTTTGTTTTTAATAAAAAAAAAGCTGAGAGCGTAGCGCGGTGGTACAAAAAAAGACAGCAGCAAATTGAGAACTCACCACCCCCGCTCGTTTTCCCTTCTCTCCGACACTCGTTTTTCCCCTCCTCTCTCCGACAAACTCAAGAGTGAGTTTTCAAACTAATTTGCAAACTAATTTTATTTGAACATGCAAAAAAAGGCTTACCATACACACAAGTAGTGTCGATATGAAGGTTGGCAACACTGGTCCAGTAACAAAATTTTTCTTCCTGGCAACACTGGAAAAATTCGTTTTAGTTCGTTCAAAAAGTAAACGTACTAATTCGAACATTCTTTTTCCGTTTCCGGTTTATATAAGTAGAGATTTTAAGTCCTGTTTGTTTAATAGCGGTCGGTATGAGTTGGGTGTGTTGCGTGTGTGTTGGGTTGGTTGCTGCCCTTGCTTGCTGTGTTGATTGGTTCTCGGTGGTGGTGTGGGGTTTTAAAGTAGCTGAGTGAGGAGGAAAAAAAGAGTGGTAGTTGTTGTTGTGGTTGGTTGGTGTTTGTTGTGTTGTGTGGGTTTTGGGTGTGTGCTGTGCTGCTGTACGCTGCCGCTCTTCGTTGTTGTTGTGGTCCGATATACGTACGGACGGTAGAGGAAATTAAAAATAATTAAAAAACTAATTAAAAAATAAATTAAAATTTAAAAAATTTATATTTTTGAAGTGTGGTGAATTCTGTTGTAGTGGTCAGCTTCCATTGTGGTGAGTTTTTACAAAGTGTGGTGAATTCATACAGTGGTGAATAAAATAAAAACTCACCAAAGTGCCGTTATTCGAATTAGTACTGTATTAGCATAAATCCATGTAATGTATATTGTGCATTCGGACGGTGTGTGTCTATAATAAATAATTTTCACCTCTGTTAGCAGAGGCATTTACCGACATGTCTGGTTACCATTATGTACTGCATTATTACCAACGGTGTGGTTTGTGTTTGGATGAAGGATAATTAATCTCGATTAGTGAAACACTGAATAAATGAACGAATAAGGAAGTGTTGCCATTGTGTCATTCTATTTAAAATTTTAAATATTAAAATTAGAAAACTGCATTAAATTTAAATTATTTCGTAAATAAATTATTGAATAATTTCTTTCTTTTATATTTTAAATGCTTGTAAAAAAGCTACAAATTAGCTAAATTTAACATCAGGAAAAATTATTAAACAGAAATGAATTCATAAAGTCGGTTTTTGTCTCTTTGGTGATTTCTTTTTCAGAAGTTGGTTCCAGATTTTTAGTTTCCTGGCAACATTTGGACACAATGTTAAACACCAGCGTTAAAAAATTCAGTACTTTTCCATTTTAAAACACTTTAAGTACTTTTTTATTATTACAGATTTTATGGTGGTTTGCGCTTTTCAACTATTATTAACAATGCTATAATGCTAAATAAGGGGCTCTGCCTTTAGTCCCCAGCCCAACACGTCCGTGCGTAGTAAGTGTTTGTTCGCTTTTAGAATACGAAAAGCAATGAGAACGGTTGCCGAGTACCGTTAATAAAAATAAAATCGGCTTTACCACCGACGTGTTTGTACTACAATAATTGCACCATATTACCGGTGGTGAAGTGAGATGTAGGGATTGTGTCCGGAATAAGTAAATTTCTCCCCGATTAGCAGAGTCATTGGATTAAAAAGCATCCAATGGGCATCTAGTATGGTATTTATATTGGCGAAGTTTGAGATTGACAATGTATAAATCGGGAATAAATTCTGAAAACAGTCTGACAACACTGATTAGCTGGCAGTTTTTTGTACACAAAATTTTTTTTGCTTTTACTCTTCTAAAACAAGAAAAAAGGCGTAAAACTTTGTTAGAAAATATGTGATTTATAAAATATATATACAAATTTAAAAAAGTTACTAAAAAACATTGAACATTATTTTGCTAGCAGTATATTTTCAACTTTTTTTAATTGGTTGTAAAACGAAAATTAAAAAAAGACAGACAGACAAAAAGAAAGAAAAGTACTACAAAAAATACAGAAAAACTAAAGAAGGAAAAGAAGATTGCTGGCCAATTAAAATTAATTAAAACTAATTGAAGAAAAACTTAAAAAACAAACTGGAATATAAACACACTTAACTGAAAACAAGTGGGTGATCATATATCCTGACGATTGTTTATTATTTAAGCAAAAAATAAATATTTTTTGCTGTAAGAAGATGCCCCCTCTGAAATCTTATTCACCGCAAAACGAATATAACGGTAATGGCAATAATTCCCCTACCGATGCGTCCGGAGCTAGTGGTACTGATTCAACAGCCTCGAATTCCAATGGTACCACTACCTCATTGAATATAAATTCCCAACGTTCCAACAACAAACCACCACCGTATTGCAACGGCCAATATCCATTTAAAGTACTGACCAACCTTAATCAACTACGTTCGCAAAGTCGTTTCTGTGACGTTGATATAGTGGCCGGTGGAGCTATTTATGCAGCACATCGTGTTATTTTAAGTGCTGCGAGTGCCTACTTTGAAGCAATGTTTAGACCGGAATTGGGTTTGAATGAGGTTAATCAAAAGACGGTAGTATTGCATACAATCGATGGTGAAATATTAAATATTTTATTAGACTTTATCTATACAGGAAGATGTGAAATCACACAGGTAAGTTCATGTAAAAATTTAACTTATTAAAAACCAGTAAAATGATTAAATTACGCACAAAATTTAATCTTAGAAAATGTAAGTGCACTGCTTACATTAAAATTAGTTATTTTAATGTATTTCTTTTTTGGATTTAGGATTTTATCCTTAAAGTAGACTTTTATGTGTTCTGTCCACAGAAAAATTATAAGCAAATTGATTTTTTAATATTAGAAAAGCGAATTATAAATACTGTGGAATTATTTAATTATTTTCTATAATAAAAATTATTTCGCTCTTACATAAATATCATTTCTAATGTATTTGTTTTTTTTTTTTCAATAAAAAAAATAAAATAAAAACGTTAACAGACCAACGTCCAGGAGTTATTGGCTGCCGCCGATATGCTACAACTGCATGAAGTGGTAGACGGGTGTTGCGAATTCTTGTGTCGAGAATTACATGCTAGTAATGCTTTGGGTATTTTACGCTTTGCTGAAGCTCACAACTGCGAAGCCTTAGCTAAAAGTGCATTGAACTTTGTGCATGCCAATTTTCCAACGGTAATAACTTCCATCTATTTTTGATTTTTATTTGTTATTCCTCTATTTACTTATTTTTATTTTCATTTTGTCTTTCTTAAAGATTACTCAGGAAGATGAATTTTTAGAAACACCACAGACTTTATTGTCACAGCTTTTGACATCTGAACTATTACGTGTGGACTCTGAATCTCAAGTATTTCAGGCGGCTTTGCGTTGGATAAAACATGATGTTACCCAAAGAAGATGTTTTGTTTTTGATATCTTATCGCTGGTGCGTTTGGCTTTGGTACCAGTTAAAGTAATCGACCAGGCTTTAAGAGATTGCCGCGATATGTCCGTTAAAATTGCTTTAAGATCAATATGTCGTGATATAGCCTCAAAACGGGGCCAATTGGTGCCTTTGCGTGTATGTCCCCGGCAATTGGCTAAAAAAAATATTTACATTATAGGAGGTTCTCGTCGTGAAACTACGTCAACTTGGATTTTGGCCGATGACATCTTTGATACAGTAGCTAAATTTGATATATTTCGCAGAGAGTGGTCTGAAACAGCTCCTATGCAAATTGGACGCATTTTGCCAGGTGTGGCTGCTTTGAATGGCAGAATTTATGTAATTGGTGGCGAAAGAGGAGCCCAGATTCTGGCAAATGGTGAAGTGTATGATCCGCAAAACGATTGTTGGTCGCCTATAGCGCCAATGATAGTTCCACGTTGTGAATTTGGTTTGTGCGCCATGGACAATAGTCTGTTGGCCGTTGGAGGTTGGATTGGAGACGATATTGGTGGTTCAATGGAACGCTACGATCCTGATAAAGATGTTTGGCAAATTATAGATAATTTGCCAGAGCCTCGTTTTAGTATGGGAGTTGTAAGTTTTGAGGGCCTGATTTACATAGTCGGCGGTTGCACTATATCCAGTCGCCATTTACCAGATTTAGTGAGGTATTAAGGAAAAGTATATACAATTTGTATTTGTTAATATATTCGTTTTTTACAGTTATAATCCTGTTACCCAAGAATGGCAGCCTTTGGCAAGAATGCAAGTAGCTCGCTGCCAAATGGGTGTGGCAATATTGGATCGCTATTTATATGTAGTGGGCGGTAATAGCGATTCTCAAGCCGTTTTAAGTTCCGTAGAACGTTACAGTTTTGATGATAACACTTGGTCAACTGTATGTGCAATGTCAGTACCGCGCGCCATACCAGCTGTAGCTGCTGCTGATGGTTTACTTTATGTAGCTGGCGGTGATCAGGTAAATATAAATTCAATAATAGTCAATTTAAAGTTTTTTTTAATAATATTTTTCAAAGCCTTGTGAGGCAACATTTTATCGAGCCCAAGTCACCATAAATGCTGTAGAATGTTATGATCCTTTAACAGACACTTGGAAAAATTGTCCTGATTTGCCCGTTAGCCGTTCAGAGGCCGGCGCTGTTGTTGTTTAACCTTAAAAAATCTGTGGCGGTGTTTTAAATAGTTGATAAGCTGCCAAAATTTCAATCAAACTTCGTTGTTTATGTATTATTTTAAACTCTGCACTTGGAGAAAGTATTCAGTATATTAATTAATCTTTATTTCATTAGATGTATTATGGCTTTTTATTTTGTATTCTTTTAATTTTAAGTTTTTTATACCATTTATATATATATACATATATTGTTTAAAGCCAAAAAACAAATTGCTAAGCCTATGTCAAAAAAAAATATCCTTAAAAAGGTGAAAAGTTTAATAAAAACACGTTCGAAATATAATTTAGGAGAAAATATGTAAAAATAATATTCCCATAAAAACCATACCTATAAAATTGATGTAATATTGAAAATAAAAATCAAAAAAAAGAAAATATTAATAAAGCATGAAACAAAAAATAATATTCAACAGTAGACAACAATTTTCCTTGGCACAATAACTGTTTCCTTGTGTGGTGGATAACCCATTCCGACAGTAGATCTATAATGATAATATTTGTTTTTTCAATCGCTTTCGCGAAATACAATTTTAATTAAATTTTTCGTTTGAATACCCTTTTACTTTCAAACGTAAAAAAATTATAGATGTTTCTTTACAATAACAGAATTATATAGCTTTTAATTAATGATCTTAACTTATATTCAAAATTAAAGAGTAGAACAACTTAAATTGCGAATTTCTTTTAATTAATTTGTTTACTTTATCGAAAGAACTAAACAACATAACAATTATTTAAACAGCTGTTTATCTAGATGACTTAAAATATAAATAATAAAGCTTTTTCTTCAGCTGATACGTACAGGATTGTCATTCTTAAATTTTGCAAATAAACAAAGCTCTTAAAATAACACTTTTCTTTATCAATACTGAACACAACTTTTCTAGATTAAATGTCAAACAAGCTCGAAATTCGTGATAAATTCTAATTTGGCAATACTCTACCGTCGCCATCTTTCTTTTTTCCCAACTATACAACCGCGTGGACGGTATTTTCTGAAAGGTTAGTGATTTTCATCAAAAAAATAATAAAATTAATTGCAAAAACTCAACAAACATTGTGAAAAATTTTGTGTATTACATTGAGAATAAGAGTGTTTAAGAAATTGTGTGAAGTGTTTGTGTAATATTCGTTGTTTTCTTCTTTTTTTAGGGAACAACAAACTATATCAAAATGACTAATTCTAAGGGTTATCGTCGCGGCACCAGAGACATGTTCTCTCGTCCCTTCCGCAAACATGGTGTCATCCCCTTGTCCACCTACATGCGTGTCTTTAAGAACGGCGATATTGTTGACATTAAGGGTCATGGCGCTGTCCAAAAGGGTATGCCCTACAAGGCCTACCACGGTAAGACTGGCCGTGTCTACAATGTCACCCCTCACGCCGTCGGTGTAATTGTAAACAAACGTGTACGCGGTAAGATCCTACCCAAGCGTATCAATGTCCGCATTGAACATGTCCATCACTCCAAGTGCCGTGAAGATTTCTTGCGCCGTGTCAAGGAAAACGAACGTTTGTTGAAGGAAGCCAAAGCTAAGGGTACTTGGGTCAGCTTGAAACGCCAACCCGCTCAACCCAAGAAAGCTCACTTTGTCAAGAAAATCGAAGAACCCATTGTGTTGGCTCCCATTCCTTACGAGTTTGTTGCTTAAGATAATAGTTGTAGTCTCAACAGGTAAAAGGATGGACGGAGTATTGTTTGTTTTTTTACAATGGAGCTTTTTTCTATGAAAATTCTCTTATACAAGTTTAACAAAAGAAATAAAACAAAATACGTTAATTAAAAATGGACTTGAATTCTATTTGGAACGGAAAACGACAAACTTATTGCAGAAAAGTCGGTATTAAGTTGAAATATTAAATATGAAGATGAGTATCATATCCTTTATAATGTAGATCAATTTAAGGAAGAACTGTAGTTTTTTGGTAGAATATTTGTGGCCTTTAATTGCAAGATAAGTGAATTTTAGTTAATTACCTTTATTACACTTTAGTGCTCGTTAAAAAATTTTAATTGTATATGTAAAATTTTGAGTGTGTAAGAGACTAATCAATTTATTTAACCTCAGACCGAAATTTGTTAAAAGATGATGTAGAAGAGCGTTAATTTCAACATCTGTGTATTATATTTGGCACATATGGCACCCTAAGTGTTAAACAATTGTATGAAAATGGCTTCCATTCACATGAATTTTTCCAGCCCTCAGTTTATGACTTTCTTTCAATGCTTATAATTCTGTAGAAAAGGTCAAAATCACAAAAATAGGTACAATTCCAAAGTAAGGAATATTAATAAAAAAAAATACATATGGTCGTCAAAAATATCTTTAACTAGGACAATGTCTGCATTCGGACACAAGTCAGACAATTTGAATAATATTAAATGATTTGGGAAGAAATCTTACACATACTTTAATTTTTTAATTAAATATTTAAAACGACAAATAGGCCTCTATGCGCTAAAATGTTATTGGTTTCGTTCTTCCGTGAAATTTAAAGTTCTCAGTTCCCAGTGAATTTTTCTGTTACTATTTCCCAGTACATGCCCTTTACCATATGGCGTCTGTTTATAAACAAAACTTATTTTAATTAAAATTAATTAATCTTCGCCCAATCAATTTGTAAACGTTTCGATCAAATGATATATAGTTGATATTTAAAAAGTATAATATAATAAATGGATAATTTAGAGACATTAAAAATACCTTCTTATACATGCGAATTGTGTTTAAAAAAATTTTCACACATATCTTCCCGTAATCGCCATATCAGAGAACAACATTTGCAACCAGGCTCTTACAAATGCAAGCAGTGTGGGTTAAGGTAATTATCAGACATAAAGCAAGAACATTGTAGACAATTGGACCCTTCACGATACTGACAAGTGTACAAATAGATGTATTACTATTTCTTTACTTCCTTGAAGAGTTGTCATAAAGCATCTCATTCTTGTCTCCTTTCAATATATAGAAACGTTAAAATATAATATTAAACTCGTCTAAAAGAAACCTTATTGTGTTGCGTTGTATAACAAATAATTTTTTTTACGTATCTATTGTTTTAGTAGATTTTCTAAGAAGTATAACTTACAAATACATGTGGATCATGTACATCCCAAAATCCGAAAGGTTAACGGCAAAAATTTTAATTGTTCGCAATGTACCTGTGTGTTTTCTACTCCCGCGTCTTTAAAAAAACACAAAACGGTTTACCATACTGATACAATAAAACAGGATACTTCCCATGTTATGATTAATCAAAAGCAAGACGCTGATCCTCAAATATTAGCAGATTCGGTTCTAAAACAACTGAAACAGCTGCAAAATGATATTCAAACAAATGAACGCGGTAACACAGCATTAGTTATAACAAATGAGTTGGTCCCGGTAGAACGTAAATTAGAACGCGAAGTAGTCCTTAAAGATAATTTATATCCTGGTAAAGAGTTTAAATTAATTAAAACACAAACTATTAAGCGTACTAATGGATTAACGTATTTCATTTGTGGATTCTGTAGTAAAGAGTTTTGCAAGACTTACAATTATTTAAGGTAATTTGTTTATTCAGTTAGCAAATTAAATAATTTTAATACACTTATAATCTTCCAAAAGGCACTTAAGGGTACATACACGTGTAAGACCATTTATTTGTGTTCTATGTAAAAAGTCATTTCCCACAACAGCCCAACTAAAAACTCATTGTTTAATACACAAGTTAAGCTTAACACTTGGTGCCTACAACAAATTTTATAAATGCCCTAATTGCCAGGAAAGCTTTAGTGCTGTACAAAAACTAGAGAAACATTTAAGGTTTGTTTTTGGTTTTTTATAAATAAAATGTTTCAATTACATATATTCGTTATATTTATAGTAACAATTCTTCACAGTGCAATGTTACATTCGAATGTCCCCAATGTTTGAAATCCTATAAGACTTTAACCTCCATTTTAAGACATAAGCATGATGGTGAAGACAAAGAATTGCAGTTGCTTAAAACCATATTACCACAACCTCAGTATGTAGGCAATTTGGATGGCAGTGAAATGCAAACTTTAAAAGATAATCTTGATTTCAATACTTGCAACTTATGTAGTTTACAATTTAGTTGCAAAATTTTACTTAAGCAACATGAAAAAAGACATGAAGATTTGAGGAAATATATGTGTTTCGAATGTAAACAAAGCTATGCTACAAAGTGCTCTTTAAAAATACATTTTAAAAGCCATACAAAAGACAAAGATCGTGCTAGAACTTATAAATGCATATATTGTGATAATAAGTTTATGACGGCTCAAAATTGCCGCAGTCATATGCTGACTCATTTAAAGCAGCTGATAAAAACGCCTACAGAGTCCCTGGACAACAGCGCAGCACTAAATAGAATTCCAATTGTTTTAAAAAATTCGTTTGAAGACAAAACTTTAGCTACAGAAACTTATTTTATTAAAAATATTAAAGCACCGAAAATAGCTCAAAATAAATCTATTGACGATCAACATGGTTTGCAACATAAATGCAGTGAATGTGGCAAATCATTTCGCTATCAAGCCTGGTTAAAAAAGCATTTTAACTATAAACATTCTACTGTGTATAGTTATAAATGCTTTGAGTGTTCTAGAAAGTTTCGTACCAAGCAATCTCTAGAAACTCATATGGTGACACATAAAAAAGACCGCGACAAATTTAATTGTCAAGTGTGTGCACGGCAATACGCTTCGAAAAAATCATTGCGACTTCACTTAAGAATACATACCGAGGAAAAACCATTTAAATGCAAAAAGTGCTTTAAAGAATTTCGTACATCCGGCCATTTGATACAACATAGGAAGTCCAATCACTTTTAATAAAGGTATATATATACATACATTTTTATTTATTACTTTTTTATAAATAAAATTTAACTTTTTTCAGTTTTTAAATAGATAAGTATGCAGTAATATTGTATATCTATGCTACATTTATGATTTCAGTTATTTTTGATTTTGTAAATATCACTATAATAAATAATTTATAAAGGGTTATTTTCAAATTCATTTTTTATAAAAAAAAAAAAAGAAAAATCAACTAAAAGCTAAGAGAATCTTCTTAGGTTATTTCAAATACATTTCATGGGAATTAGGAAGATGAATAATGTTCATTTAAAAATAAACATGCGTTTAATATAATTAATTGGAAACTCTTTTTCACGTCTCATGCTATTTATTTATATGTGAAAACCAGGTGATAAGCCATAATTGAATTGAGCTTCTCTTTCTTGGCTTTTGGCTAAAGAGATTAATTTTTGACGTTTGTCACTTAAAATAAAATCATCAATATCATGGTCGTCCATCATTTCGGAGTCACCTCGTTTACGCGATTTGTTTACAGATTCGGGTAGCGCAGCATTATGCTCTTCGGCTTCACTGGCTTGATAAACTAAATATATGGGTGTTATATATTTGCTAGACCTAAAAAGTTGTCAAAGATTAGTATTATGCAGTTAATTACATTAGTACATCTTACATTTTTAGAAGATAAGGATCAAATGGAAAGAAGGTATCCAAAGTTTCTTCGGGGGTAGCAGTATCGTTTGCATACACAGTGGCTAATTTTCTTCTAGCATTACGTTCTAATATAGCATGGCAATACGCCAGCTGATAGGCTCTTGTTACACCGGCAAAAGCAGTGGCTACTGCTGGTAAACATACTCTCAAGGGATTAAAATTACACGTTACCAAAGCCGATAAATGTAGGGATTGTAAAAATAATAAACCTGTTGTAAATAATAGATATTATACGGATATTCTAATTTTTGATATATTTTCTTACTCTTTTTATCGACAGTTAAATCCCTTGAACGAAAGGCTATAACATAGAAAATGGCCTGACATACTGAAAAAAATACTAGATTGGCCTTAAGAGAACCGTTTAAACGATATTGATCACAACCTTGTATATATTGGTGGGCCCAACAGCACAATTCTTTTAAGTAATGCTTTAGAGTACTATAATAAAAAAAACACAATAAGAAAAGTTTGATAAAAAAAACCCATTTCTATAATACTTACTTTACGTTTATAAATTTTGATCGAGCCAAAAAACTGGCCAAATAACCAACGGAAGTCTGCCTTATAACCGCTGAACAATTAGGATTTCTTATTTTATCCCACAAAGAGCATAAAAACATCTCGCCCAAACTTTGCTGTTGATTAAAAAATTAGTTTTGAAACACTACGGAAATGAGTTTAACCACAAACTTACCTTTAAGCTGCAGAAATAAAATATTAAAAACTGTACATGATGGGTATTGTGTATGGGTAAAATAACGTCATCAAAAGCTTTAATTAAAAGTTTTAAAAATTTAACCGAATCATGTAGATTATGTTGTCCTTCATTATCTCTCAAACTGAGAACTGGAGGACCTCTTTGCTTAAGGAAGTCAAACATTTTCAACATGCATACATCTAAAGTATGAGCTATGGCATGTTTCATAGGTTCATCGAGTTTATCTGTTTCTGTGGAAAAATGCAATTTATTACAAATGATAATAAAAAAGAGCTTTAAAATATATACTTTCTTCGCAATCGTCCATTTCGAAGATTTCCGGTTCATCGTCATCTTCTTCATCCTCATTATCGCTTTCCAATTCCTCAATAGCGCTACGTGGTGCATTAACATCTAAAATAACCAACCTGTAACAGAATTACAGCCTGGTCACATTATTCATACAATATTTATATGCTTTCATTTCTTACTTTTGCATTATCAATTCTATCACATATTCGGTAAACATGGATTTATAACCCAACATCATAAGTAGATTATGAACGTAGCCCACAACCATATGAGTGGGACGTTTGTAATAGGGGAACGCTGCTTCAATAGCTGTTAAAGTGGCATCGAAAGCCATGGGTATTGCATTTAGCACACGCTCTAATAATTTATGAATTACCTCCAGTTCTTGTTCTAATTCCTGATTTGGTTTCTCAATTTGCCATTTCTCAGCATCGTTAGTTAATGGCACCCATAGAGCTATTAGTTTGGCGATTCCAAACTCTAAATATTTATTATGAGCTACTAGCATGCCCAAACAAAAATCACTATAGGCCTTGCGACATTCTTGTGAGCGTTTAATCCATGACAAAGACAACAGCGCTTCGACTAGAGGTGAAAACTTTGGACTTAATTGATTAATTACCGTATGGGCATCATTAACAATGCTAAGGAATTCATTATCCTGTTAAAAAAAATATTAAAAACAAAATATATTCCTTTCGTTTCCAATAACTACACATTCACTTTCTTTACTTACTTCCAAATCGTTTTCTGTCAAAAATGATACAAATTCATTCATCGGATCATAATTCCTACGCTCCTCTACGGCAGCGACCACTTCCAAAATACCTTTTTGTTTTGGCATTTCAAATCTAACTCTATTGATAATAGCATTTTTTGTTTTATCTCTTTCAGACGGTGAATAAGACTTTAATATCGAAGATAAAGCCGTCCGCGAAGTTCGTGCGCTTATCACTGACATATTTGAATTGAGAGCCATTGTAGTCAGGTTATAAAAACTTTGTTTCACCAAAAAGCTTTCGTAATTTCACAAAATGTTACAATAAACCTTTTCAAATATATTTCACCAATTTGTTAAACGTTATTTAAAACGATTGTTTTATATGAGGGGTCCAGCTGTTTTGCAAAATTGCGTAGCTGTATAGAATAGATTTAAGGTATAAAGCCAATTTTCTTACATAAATGTAGGATTTTTCTGTTATGAATGAGGAAATATTTAGTATATGTACACTCTTATTATATTACACTTTCTTTTAACAATTTTTATTTATTAAAATGTTTATTTTTTAATTTTTTGTAAACGTGTGATTTAACAAAACACGCGCACGTTTTCATTTTTGTCTTATAAAAAGTGCAAAAAAAGGTATTTTGACATTTGCTTAAACACATGAGAAATGCTGCAATTTTTTCTGTCATTCAGTGTATAGTGATATCACAGCAACTCCCTTTTTAATTCACAACGAATTATTAACGCATGTTACTTTTATTATGTACAGCTGATTGTTTTACGCTGCTGCTGTTTACATTCAACGTCTCCTGTGAAAAACAAACACGTTTTTATATACTATAGAGTTCAAATCTAAAAACAACCACTTCTTTTTAGCAAATAAATGCTAAAATATGTCTCTATTTGTGCTTGATACTTCAGGCAATCAGGAGTTGCTTAAAGCTGATAGCCTAACAAAGCCGAAATATGAAAATTCGAAAAAGCGAAAGCTACTGAAGGAGTCTACAGAAACTTTAGGAATTGGAAATTTCACAGCTGCGTTACAAAATGAAAATAACGAAGAGAAAAAGGAAGAATATGATTTCTTTGGTAATTTATTATTTATTTACTAATTCATTTCTTATTCAATTATGTACTGAAATAATTGTCTTTGAACTTATTTTGCTTCAGGTCTTCCTCCACCAAGTGTAGACATTTCCAATATAATCGAAAACACTTTGGCTGTAACACGTAAAACGTCTTCAAAAGTGGAACAGGAGATGGAAAATGTTATGCAGTTAGCTGATGAAGCGTTTGCTAGAAAAAATCAACCCAAACCCAAATTGAAACGTATGATAGATTTGGACCATTCTGATTTCAACGAAATCACGGGAAAACGTGATGAAGAACATGTCTTTAAGCCTAATATCAAAAAGGTAATGGCTAAATCAGAAATGGTGACTAATTTGGAACAATTAAAAGAGCTGCCCAGTATAACAAAAAAGAAACAGAGGGAGTTAAACAGGGTAAGAGTTTTATAATAATGGGGCATTTAGCTAAAAAAAAAAAAACTGATGACATATTCGACATCATAAACTAATTTACATGTAGTAAATGAGTTTAGTACTTTATCAACGTTGCTTGAAGCATTTATAGTATCTTCCAGACTCGTGTTAAGTAAAGCAAAGTTGAAAAATAAGTCTCAGCCGTTGTAATCTTAGTGATTGTTATCGAAGTGTCAAACAATCCCTGTAAGGCCAACGGTAAAGAAAAATTGCTAACAAAAAATCTTTTTATTAGACTGTTGTTTGTTTTCGAGTGGTGAACAAACAATTTAATGAAGGTTTACATACAAAAAACACTTGAGACTCTTTGCTTTGACTTTAACTTCAGTAAGATAAAAATGCTTAGACATTGGTTTAAGTCTAATTGATGACATCTTTAGTAAACTGATAAAAATTTAATAATTCTTAGCGATTATAAATTTTTTCAAAATTTATTATAGTCCTTTAATTCTTGTATTTAAGATTGAGCGTTCTAAGACCAAAGGCAAAGGATGGTTTGATATGCCAGCTACTGAGTTGACAGAGGAACGAGAAAACGATTTGAAAATTTTACAAATGCGTTCTGTTCTAGATCCCAAACATTTCTACAAGAAAAACGATCTTAAAGTTTTACCCAAATATTTCCAGGTAATATTTAACACATCTTGTATTATAAATTAATCGTAAAGCAGTTTTCAATTAATTTAATAACAGATTGGTACCGTGCAACATTCTCCTTTGGATTATTATCATGAACGCGATACTAGACGGAATAAGAAACGCACTCTAGTGGATGAGCTTCTAGCCGATACAGAGGCTCAAAAGTATATTAAACGTAAACATAAGGAAATCATGATTACGAAGCAAAAATATGCCCATCGTAAAGCCATGAAAAAAATGAAGAAACTTAAGAAGAATAAATAGAATTTGTTTATTTGTACTTATAGTTTATCATAGTTTTTCTTTGTTCTTTAGTTCCAATTTGTTTAAAATTTCTTGAGCTAAATTTACAAAACTTTTTGCATATTCAGATTTCTTATATTTTAGGACCATTGGTATACCCGTATCACAGCAGTCTGTTATATTACCATCTAGTGGTATGGAAGTTAATATTTTAGTTTGCATTTGTTCAACAAATGTTTGTGTTGTGTTCTTAAATATTTCCATTTTATGCTGACAATTGCCGCAAATGGCATGACCCATATTTTCGGCCAGTCCAAAAATAGGCACCTTTAAAGTTTTGTACATTTGGGCTCCTCTAAGCGTAACTTCTAAAGCTGCTGTTTGTGGAGTACTCACTAGGAGCACACCATCAATGGGTATGTTTTGCGTTAGCGATAGATGAACATCCCCAGTGCCTGGTGGTGTATCGATTATTAATATATCCAAAGGAGACCAGACGGCCCCTTTAAGTAATCTTTGAACAGCTGACATAACTAATGGACCCCTCCATATAATGGCGCCCCCTTGTTGTGTTATTAGGCCCATTGAAAGACATTTCACACCATAATTAATGGGTGGTATCATTAGATTTTTATCATCTACTAAAGGCTCTTCGTGTATATTCATCATTAGAGGTATAGAAGGTCCAAAAATGTCTGCATCTAATAGTCCTACACGCTTACCCATATTAGCAAAGGTAGCTGCCAAATTTACAGCTATAGTGGATTTACCCACACCACCTTTACCGGAGGCTACAACTACAATATTTTCTACGCCTGGCAAGGGTGCTCTTTTTGGCAGCCCTCTAGCCATAAGGGCTTCCTGATGGGCAGTGGTTTTGGAAGCTATGAAACGCTGTAAAATTTGAATTATTACTACATTTAAAGGTTTTTCTTTAGCATTTGATACCTTTGTTACATGATAAAAAGATTTCAACATTTCTTCCAGCACTACGGTATTAATGTTCTATTATATTATGATATTCACAATAAATATAAACAAAAGTGTTGTCAACTTTACGTAAATAGATAAATACATTGCTATTTACTAGGGACACAGAAAACAGATATTAAGAAGAAATTTAATTATTTGTTGTTTTAAACACTATTTGTTTTTAAAGAAAGAAACACAGTTTTTTCATTACCTTTTTTAAATTGATATTTTATTTGTTTAGCGTTTTTTGTCTTTATCTTATATATGTAGAATGGTGAATATGTTCTATATATTATAATAATTTTTTAACACTTATACATATATGTAATAAGATTATTTTATAATTACTATATTGTACGTACACCTAAATTATTAAACATCTAGATCTATACTGTAATTATAAGAGTCTATAGGGTAATAAATAAATAAAATTTTACTATATAAGGAGAGTGGCAAAAGTCATAATATATTTAAGCTTAGAATCTAAACTTATTAAGTTCATGCAGACCTTAACGCAACTCTGTTTATTAAATTTTTTTCGACGTTTTTTTTTCATTTCAGCGGTATGTTGTATTTGTCAATGTTAACATCTCTGTTTTCTTTCAGTTTTATTTGACGTTTTGCTCTCAGTGTATAACTTTTCTAATAATTTTCTTCTTTTGTGCAAAACGAAAAATTTTTTTGTGAAATGATATAAAAGAAAAATCATTAAAAAAACATAAAAACACGAAATCACGAAAAAAATCTATAAGAATCGATTTATTTATTTATTAAACTATTATTTTCAAATGAATAAAAACAAAATACTCCAAGATAATACGATATAATTCTTTTTCTTTTTTATAACTAAAAAAATTATATTGAAACGAAAAAGAGAATCAAAAAGAAAAAGGTGCGTATAATAATAATAAAAAATTGTATAAAAGAAAAGGAAGAAAATGCATAAAATAATATGATGTTGGAAAAAAAGTCGTAAAGTAAATCGATTAAATTCATAGAAAAAAAAGAATTGTAAGATACAGAGTGGAAATACAAAAAAAGAAGAAAAGAAAAAGACAAAAAATAGATATTTTTCATTTTTAAATTTTGAAAGAAAAAGTAAAGCAAAGTATGATGTGAATGTATAAAAAAATGTGCAATTAAACTCAATTAAAAAACTAAAGTAGAGTTAATTTATTGGAATTAATAATATATGCACAATAATAACAAAAGCAGCGAACAAAGTAGCTGACACAACATCGAACACAATAACAACAACACAATGATAAAAAGACAGCCTGCCATCCAATGTACCAACAACGGGCGAACGAGCGAACCAGTCAGTCAGTTTGTCGCGCATTTAACCAACACATACAAAGTTTAATAAAGTCGACAATTACAATACATCAACAATAGCAACGAGAAGACAATAATAAAAAAACAAGAAAAGTAAAAAAAAATTATTCTGATTCTGTCTGCTTGTCTAAACTACTTGACTGACTGCGTCTATGTAGCATAGACTTAGTAAATCCGGAGTCAACAATTCCTTAATGTACAATGAAATTTCAATTAGAATTTTGTGCAAAATATAAATGGCTGTGTGGGAGCTCCTTACATTCCGACAATTTGTATTAAGTTGTAGTTGAATCTGAATTAACTTGAGTGTGTACTATTGATGGAATAGTATCTTGTTTCTATCAAAGGCAATTGAGATAATTTTTCAAAGCTAAAATACAGTCTGTCAAAGCTAGGTGATGGTAAGACCTTTTTGGATGTTGTTGTGGCGCTAGTGGTAATCTCAAAAAATATCCCTTTTTTTGTTTTCTCCTTAATCCCTGTTCGTTTGGAACCGATTCATTAAATTAATGCTTGTTTGTAATCAGCCAACTGGAATGCGTTAACAGTTCATTTGACTCAACTTGCTTCTGTTTTGAAATAGGACTAATGGTACTTACGACTGTTCTATAAACTAGCGATCATATTTACTTCTTTAATTCTTAAAAGGTCTGTTTTTACTAAGGGGATGGTACTTATTCAAGCAACGTTTCATGTAATGGAAAAGTACGCTTATCCTCATGGAAGTAATAAGAGTAGGAAAACTATTTTCCTGCAACGATGAGGTCTATGCGAAGGTCGCAGAACCATATAACTTTTCGAAACGAGCACTAATTACGTCAGAACATTTCGACGCCTCCATTCTATAACGTTCTAAGTGTACTTAGTATGTTTTTAATGTTCTTGCATTTTTAAATTCTACTTTTTCTAACTTAAATACTGCCAAATTTTGGTTAAGATGCGCCGATCCGTTCCGAAGTTATAGGGAAAAATCTCCTTAGAATACACATATGGTCGTATGTCGCCTGAAAACTTTGAGAGCTCATAACTCAAAACACACTTTTTCGACTTAGAATGTTATAGAACGGAGGCGTCGATTTGTTGTGATAGTTTTGTAATAGTCCGTTGTACATAAAAGCATCAATCACTCGATATTTGTTCGTATATCACAGTTGAATGTGTTTTTCTATTTTTTTTTCTTTAATTTTAAATTAAGGAGAATTGTTAACGAAAATTTCTTATGCTACTTGTATTGATTGTACGTATGCCTATATTGTACGAGTGATTGTTTGCTAAATTCTCAAGTGTGCACGATTACTACAAATATCCATTTTTTGGTGTATTGCGTTGAAAGTTTCAATTGTTTTTGGTTATTTCGATAAAGAATATTGTTGAGGTCATAGTTCATAAGTGTCTGGTACATACAGTTTCCGCTGAGTTGATAATCTTTGACCGAAACATTTTCGAGTCGTTCTAATTTCCTTGGGGTCGAAATAATGATTTGCTGACGATAGTTTAACTACACTTATTGCTTTAGCTTGTAAGGCCTTTTAATCATTTTCAGGGATGATTTTGTACATTTTCTATTTAATACCTGGCGAAATGAATAAATAATAAATAATTGAAAAAGAAACTCCCACTTAAAAGCCGCTGTTTAGGCTTAGTACATTAGTTCGGTCGTTCAATTAAACTAACAGCAATTGAGCAGTAAGGCAAACCCAAGAATTCGATATTTCGTTTAATGAAATACAATTTAATCTAAAAGATTTTTCACAAGCATACAATTTTCAAAAGCATTTGATAAAATTGCGTTTTACAGGAACAGAACTTTTCTGTTTCGTAATAGCGAAAATTAAAAAACAATGGTTTTCGTCAAGTCCAATATAAGCAAAGAGCTGCTCATATTAATGGATTTTGTAAAATATGGGTATAGCAGATATATTTCAAAAAAATTAAATATACCTATTTGTGTTTACACGTAGTTTGTACTTTTTAGTAGAGATGTATTTTTATAGCATATTTTTGAAGTTGTTTTTTTTTTTTTTTTTTTTTTTTTTTTTTTTTTTTTCAAATGATATTTGTTGTAAACATAAATTTAATGTAAACATCTTATGAATTCTTTATTTAAATTTTTTAGCTACGCATAAATTTCATTGTTTTTAATAAGAAAACAAGGGAAATTAAACTATAGACAAATTGGATGCTGTAAAATCATCATTATCATCATCATTAAAGCACTTGTAAAAACTTATATTTCCAAGGGGTGTTGTTTCTTATTGCCAATAATCTTTTAAAGAAAAACGTGCCGATAGCCAGTTAATTTTGTTTTCAACTCGGTCGTAGTGTCTTACAATAACACATTGTCGTCGTCTCCGCCGCCTGAAGAATTATCGTTGTCTCCGTCATCATCAACATTAGCATTGACATCATGTTGTTGCATAGATTTGTTGCCCGCTAGTCTAGCTGCCGGTCAGTAGTTGTTTTCTATAAAGCAATATTAGTTAAAAAAAAAACTAATTTATGTAAATGTTTTCAAATATCTCACTGTTTAAAGCTATTTATACTTTAATTATGTCAATATATATATTTTCTCACTATCCCTCTATTTCACTCTGTTTTGTATTTTACTATTTTCACTACTTTAAATATTTTAAAATTCTATTAACGTTTTATATAGTACATACAAACATACGTTTTTTACATTTCTTCTCTATGCACTCGTATAAATTTTGCATAAAATATTTTTTAAATATTAAAACTATATTCGTTTTTTGTGTGACTCGAAAGTGTAGTATGTATAAAGTTTTTAAATTTTTTTTTTCAATCGTATTGTGTATCTGATTCATTGTGATTTAGTTTTTGATTTTGTGAAATTCATACAGAAATAAAGAGTAAATTGAGTTGATTTTTTTTTCGTTTGTTTGTCTAAATGACTATTGTTTCCACTTGGAGAAACGAAAAAATGTAAAATTATAATTTTTGTTATTTATTTATAGTTTTTTTATATACAGTGTAAAACATAACATGCCATAAATTATTTAAGAATTCGATGGTATCCAAATGTATGTGGAAAATAAAATATAAAAATGGTTGAATGCAATTAGTCAGTATTTGAATGAGTATCTCTAGCTAGGAATTCCAAATTTGCTTGCTCGAGTTTTATAAAAGCATATTATTGGAACTAGGAAAATAGTTTTTAGACGTTTCTAACTTTCTTTTAGCCGCTGCTACGTTTTAAGTTTTTAAAATTTTAATTTTTTTTTCGATTCGTGGTGTTTTATTTATTTAATTTATTCGGTATTATATTTTTATAACATTCAAAGATTAATTGAAATTAATTTATAACACATAATGAGTTTAAGAGAGCAAACAACAATACACATTAAAATGTTTGTAACGGCTTTATTTGGCTAATAGAAACCATAATTCGCACCTTTTATTTTTCTCTTTCAATACCAAATTGTGTATTTTCTTTTTATGTTCTTATTAATAGGGCGTGTAATTTACAACGCATCCCTTAGACCTAAAAGTTGTGCTCCATGTTTCAAGTAACGTTGCTAAGGTAACGAATATTTTCAATATTATAAAATTACTTTTGTAAAATAAAAACTAAACAAATTAACAAAACTCTTACGATAATATTAAATTTTAAAGCCTTTTTCAAATAATTTGTTCCTTAATTTTAAAATGTTTACAATTGAATTTATTTTTGTATTGTATAATATAATAAATCTTTAACAATATATTTTTGTTTTCTTTGCCGTTAGTACTTTAGAAATTTGTACTTAAACTCTTGTTGTTTTTTTTTTTCTTCGATATTAAATCCTATTAAACATTTTGTCCATTATGTGTATTTGTTTATGTTAAGATACGAGAACATATCATATGTATGCGTTAGCGTGCCTATTTATCCGTATATTTTTCTCGATATATTCTTTCTTATATAGGCTGTATTGTTGGTGGTTTTTGTCTGTTTACAAAAATAACACCACAATTACACAATAATAAAGAAAATAAACATGAAACACAACGCAACTGTCTGTTTAAATGATTTTTCTTGGCTTCATATGCACGCATATTAGTAGACCGGCCGGCCGACCGATCGACCAGTTGTTGCTCAATATCGTTTTATATATTTCTTTTTTATATAAATTTGAAAATGTATTTTTAAATATTCAAACTTTAATTCGATTTGTTTTCTTTTTGCCAGCCTATACGGATTGTACTTTATTGTTTTTGTTGTATTATAACTTTGGCATATATTCGGGAAAATTAATTTAGAAAATTTGTTCTTGTTGCGGCATGCAGCCTAAAGGTTAATCAACTTTTATTTATCTTCAAAGCAAACATTGTTTGCATTGCCATATATATTTTGTATGCATATGTATGTATATATACATATACACGTAGATATATGATCTATGTATCTGAGTAATAAAGCAAGCTTTCGATTTATTACACACAATTAATTTAATTTTTGAAGGACATATTCTTTAAAAAAATGTATTTTACAGTACCTTTTTAAAACAATTCTGTTCTTAGCCACAATTGTTCTATTTCTCCGCTTTATGTGTTTTTACTATGCCTATTTATGATGGTCATAATTTTTGTTCAAACTTTCAACCTTTTACTGCACAGTGTAATTAAACAAGAACACATTGTATTTTTTTAGAAATGACACATTATTTATCAATAAATTTATAATTTTTTTGTTTTGTTTTTCTTTTTTTTTTAGAGCATTAATATTTTCATTTTACGAAAATTTATAACGTTTTTTGTATTTAAATTTCTTTTAGTTATGGTTTTAGTAAGTAACGAATGGCAAAATAAATGCGAAGATGAATTTAAAGCGACTGCTAATACAGCAACCACAGGCGGTAATATTACAACAACAACTACAACAACATATACAACAACAGCTAATACAACGACCTCAACAATTACAAGCACAGCAACTATTGCTGTGGCTTCAGAAACATTGCCGACAACAGCAACTGCAACAGGAACAGGAACAGCAGGAACAACAACAGTTGTTGATGCAAATACCAATACAAAAATTAATCAAAAATCAGAGACTATAGCAGGGGACTCAACAAATTCCAAAGCATCTCCAGTAATACCAGACTCAACAGTAGCAACAACAACTTTAATAAAAACAATTGTAAACGATAACGCCAACAACGAACAAAATAAAATTGAAACCGATAAAAACTTCCCAGAGCAATACGTAAAGAGCAATACGTTGAACGTTGATGATAAAAACAATTGTAAGATCTCTAAAGTTGAAAATTTGTTTAACGCAAAAGCTAAACTAAAAGAGGATAATAATTTGGATGAAACTGTATTGATTTATACTAATAAATTAAAGATAATGGCTGAAAACATCAAGGAATTTCCTTTAAAAGAGGAAAAGGAGTTGGAAGAGTCAGAGTTAAGTACCCTTATAAGTAATCACTCTGATAATAATAAGAATATTGAAGAACTAAGTTCATATCCGAATTCCAATACAAGTACCCTACAGACTTCGTCTACCATAAAACAAAATATTATAACTCAACAGCAACAACAACAACAGGTACCACTTAGCTGTCCCATAACTCCGCAAGCTTTGAACAGTGCATTACAAACAGCTTTAAATGCCACCAATAATGCCAATAATGTTAATAATTCAGTGGCAGCAGCTGGTTTGCAGCCAAATTTTCTTAGTCAATTGGCATTAACGGCAAATGTAGCAGGTCTGCAAAAATCGTCAAATACCAATAATACCACAACCACAACCACTACATCATTAACTGCCAAACAACTGAATCAGTCGTTTAATATGCTGGATACTACAAATAATCAAACCAAAAGTGATAGTAATCTTTTAGAGAGCACTACGTTAACGTCAACGACAGCGTCAACAGTACCTGCAGTATCTTATGATAATAATGGTCAAGCCAAGATCGTTCTGATCTGTGAAGGCAATTCTCATCCATTTCAAACGCGTACTATTTATTTAACACCAAAAGTTGAGTGTATGGTGGGGCGTTTGATAGCAAAAAGTAAAGCCTCCGAAACTAATGCAATTTTTGACTGTAAAGTATTATCGCGTAAGCATGCCGTCATTTGGTATACACCTGATGGTAAATTTTGGGTCAAAGATACAAAATCATCGAATGGTACATTTATTAATGACAATAAATTAGGCGATGAAGAGGCTGAATTGCATTTCGGTGATATTGTCAAGTTTGGTGTAGACGTTTTAGAAAATTCACGCAAAGAAGTTCACGGCTGTATCATTGCCTGTGTTAAATTATATTTACCTGACGGCCGTGAAGCCATATCGATCGATTGGTCTGCCCGTCGCAGTCAATACTCTGGCGAAGGTCGCATAAGTTACGATGAGTTGCATCGCTTAAATCTTTACATACAGGAAACATCACAACGCGAGAAAGTGTTGACTTCCAAATTGTGCAACATTCAGAATGTCTTAGACGCCACACGAAAGAATTCAGCCTTATGTTGGCAATCGATGATAACCGAAGATCAGCTGTTACATCGTATACACTCGTTAGAGAAGAAATTGCAATTTATGGAAAAAAATGTGCCTGAAAATGTTCTTAGGAATGAGGTAAGTATTAGTGGCAGCGGCTACTCGGCCGTTGGGTTTTAGAGACGTAAGATCACAATTAGTTTATGTAATATCATTGCAGGTTCTTAAGTTACTCGATGACAAGAGTACATATCAACTGACCGCCAAAGAGGCCTTACGCAAAGTCTATCAAGAGCGTTGTGAAGCCATGCAAATGTTGGCTAAAATGGAGTCAGCCTACAATCAATCGGACAACGAATGTTCATTGTTGCGCGATCAAATTATGAACTCTAAACAAACTTTACAAGACGTTAATTCTCGACTGTTACGTCTCGAAACAGAATATAATGAATACAAAGATGAAATGTCTCGCCAACAGCAAGAGACCAAAGAACGTGAAGAACAACGTCTCACAGAGCTAACGGAAAAATTACGAGTACGTGAACTAGAGTGTGAGGATTTAAAAAATAAAATATCGGAGCTATTAATTAAACGTGCCGATCAACTCGACGATGAGGAAGAATTGTTGGAAAAGCAGGCCATCGAAAAGCTTGATGCTGCTATAGCAAATATGGATCTAGGCGAGGATGATGAAAGTGATGACGGGCATGAAGTCGATGGTCATGAAGTTGATGTGACAAATAATGAAAATAAACGTAACGGCAATGATTCTATTGAGGCTAAAGAGGTTAATAGTACAACAAAACAGGCTAATCCAAATATATTGGCAATCAAAAGAAAGAAATCAAGACCCCAATTGTCATCCATATTCGGTGATAATTTGAACGGCATAGAAGATAAGAAACAAGAGCTGGATAAATCTAAGGTAAGTTATTGTTACAATTTGAACGTATTTCCAATTTATTCTTTTGATTTTGTAACAAAGCTAACGAAATCGGAAGCATTTGATGATGAGTCTCTAAAGGAAAAATCTCCACCTAAACGTGTTAAAGAAACAACCATTATGAAGTGGTTACAGAATTCCGATTTAAATAAAAACGAAGGATCCTTTGATATATTTAAGGCTATATGTAATGAAAACGAAAACGATGAAGAAGATGAAATCGATAACGATTTGGGTAAATCCACAAAGGAAATCAATGAGAAACGCTGCAATTTCACTAGCAAATTGAAAAATGTACAAATGAATTTACAACAACTGGAAGCTGAAATTGAAAAAGAAATGGAAAATGAAACTGAAACCGAAACCGAAAAATGTGCTATCGACGGTGACAATATTGTAAGAGACAAACAGGATGATTTGGACGATGACAGTAGTGACGAAGATGATGATGCTGAGGAAGGTGCTCGTGCCGATAAAGAGTTTATTATTAAACGCAATGGCAAATCAACGACATCATCATCAGGAAATCGGGTGCTTTCTAAGGAAAATAAAAAGTATTTGCTATTAAAATCTAGCGTTGACATGCTAAGAGAAGCTTACAACGAGATATGGCATAGTGTTAGGGAACAAGATGAAAGTCGTAAAAAACAAAGCGTTAAGCTAGAGCATGAGGGAGAGCAACTGCAACAACATGACGATAAAGAGGAATCACCAACTTCCAATATGAAAGTAAAAACGCAATTACCATCCAATGCCATAAGTCCGACCATAGCAGCAAAGACATTTGAATCATCAGAATCAGATATCACAGAATCAGATTCAGATGTCGAAAGCTTAACACTCTCATCGCCAGTAAATACATCGGCAGGCACAACGATTATAAATGTTAAAACCGAAACAGCAAATAGTAACCATGCGTTGAGGGAAAAACTGCAGGAGTATCAATCGCAAGTAGAGGCATTGAATGAAAAGCTGCAACAAACCGAAATGGAAGCCCAGCATACATTGGAAATAATGCAAGTAGAATGTGATGATGTTAAAATAAAAATGGAGAGTCTAAATAAAATAATTGATAATTTAAAGAGCGATAAAATGGCTTTGGAACAAATTATCAATGAAAGTAGAAATAATTCTTCAAAAATAGAGACCACAAGCGAAACGTCTTCTCTATCATCGTATGCCAATGAAGCTGAATTAAAGTCACGAAATGAAGTAGACAAAGAGTTGGAATTGGAAGAGGATCCTGTTTTAAATGCCATTAATGTAACAGCTTTGGAACGTGAGGAAGAGTTGATTTTATATAAAGAACGTCTAGATGAACAACAAAAGGCAAATTTTGAACTACGCAATGAAATTGCGTTACTACAGCTTAAAGCTAACGTCGGTATTTCTACAAAGCAAGTTTTGCTTAAACAATTCTTACCATACAGTTTTGTTGTATTAGCAATTATAGTATATTTTCTGACCACCTACTTTTAGTATGTTGTTTTTATATATGCTTCCACATGAATATTTTTATACTCTCTCTCCTGTCCTTACTCACTCATGTTTTTCAAAGCAAGCATGATAACTGTAAGTTTTTTTTTTTTTTAATAAAAATTTTCAGTTTCTTGTAATAACTTTTGTAAAACCATCCATTTATGTTTTTTTATTGTTATTATTATAGATACATAACGATTTTTTAAATAATGATAAAAAAAATGTAAGCAATTAAACATATTGCATATATTTAATGAAATGAAATAAATTAATCGTCGAAAAGAAATACGCATTAAAACAAAAGAAGTCAATGTTCTATTATTAAATACATAACATAAAGCTCTTTAACAACAAAACGCATACAGCAAATATTAATTAAAAAATTAACATTAAAAAAAGAAAAATATCAAGGCCTGTAAACTGATCTTTAATAATCATCTTATCTTAATTTTAAATGATTATTTTGCAAAAATTAGTAAAACTATTTTACTTTTATTTAAACAAAACATATTAAAAAATGTTTACACATACATATACATATGCTTATACATATATATATATATAATTTTTTAAAATAACTGAAAGAATTGGGTTATTTTTTTTCACTACACATACATACATATTTATGAAAAACGAGAGTTTTTGTAATACTGAAAATGTGCTCGAAAACTTTGCTTGGACTTTTATTGTTTAAATAGAATAATTTAAATATAATTTGTCTGCTTATAATTAGGTTAACTATTATGGTTTATTTAAAAGAATCGCTTTTTAGTTTACCTAACTAAATGTTTTTTTATTAATTTAAAATATTTATTTTAAACTTAAGATCCTTTATGAAATTTGAGATTTATTTACAACAATTTGCTGATTTTTTATTTGATTTTTAAATAAGTTATGCTTTTTAATAAAGTTATTATGGCAAAATGTTGAAAATAAATCATAGCATTTTCATAAAGATTCTCAAGCTTAAAATAATTATTATAAATTTATGATGTAGCAGGGCAGTAAATAGAAATTTGTGTTTATTTAAAATCTTTTTGTCTCATTATTTTTTAAACTTGCTATATATTTAGGCTTAAGGATTTCGATTTTGTATTGCAAAAATTCATTATATTATAAAAATTTTCAATTTTTTTTTTACTTTTAAAATAAATTCTTTGTATACCCTACTATTGAGTGCTCTTACATGTGAGAAATGTATTTTCTTGATATTTTTTTTCTGTGGATTATTGTTTTTTTATATTATATGTATGTAACCCAATCTACGGTTAGTTATTTCAATATTATCTATTGTATTTTAATAAATTTCGCATCTAAATAAGTTATTGTTTATTACGTATTTATACTTAAACGAATAAAAAAAACCCGATAAAAAATGTATTGAAACTAAAACCTACCATAAATTTGCATTTGTAGAGAAAAACTGAAAAACGAAATAAGCTAAAGAAAAAAAAGAAAGAAATGATAAATAAAAATAAATTGAAATTGTTAATTATTATAAGTTTTTGTATTTAGTTAATTCTTTTTATTAGTTATATTTTTTATTTTATTATTTAAAGAAAAAGTTTTCAAAACAATTTTTATTTTTATTAATTTCTTTTAATTTTTGTTGTGTTTATAATTTGTTAACATCCATCCATAATCAATTTTTTAAGCCACAGCTTTGCTGTTTATATAAAATAATAAAACAATTCTTTTTTAAATGCAATTTGCCAGAATAGTTTAAACCAAAAAAAAAACAACATAAATTTTGCTGAAAATATTTATTACAAGAATAAAAAAATATAATAAAAATAATTATTGTAAATTATATGCAAATAAAAAATCAATTATTATTAATATTTAATTACCATAATGAAATATATACAGTAAATAAGTAATTATAATAAAATGAAAGAAAAATAATTATTAAAAACAAATTATCATCTAGAAGTTTTTATTTATCGCAACACTCATACATTCTATTTTGTAGTTCTCTGAGGATTTTTTGAAATTAAAACAAAAGTAAATAACAAAAAATTTTATTTATGTAATGTGTTGTAAAATTATTAAATCTTACAAATTTCCTTTATTAACATATTAAAAGGGGAAATATAAAAAATAATGCAGAAAAAATCCTGAGAAATATCTGCATACAGCTTAGATAAAAAAAATTAAATGGTATAATATAAAAAGGATCTGGACTCGAACTGTCGAAAGGTTTCATTCGAAGAGCTCAAGATTACGGAAAACAAAGCGTTATGGCCGAAGTATATGGGCCTCGTCTCTCGCTAAGCACCACTATTTATACAAACTGAACAAAAAAAAAGAATGTACGAATTACAAACGTTTTCTGTTTGTGGTTTTTTGAACGAACAATCTTTCCAACCATCATCAGTGTTGCCAGGAAGGAAATATTTTTTATAAAATAATTTACCAAAATAAAAAACAAACAAATTAAAATTCATATTTTTTTAAAAAAAATTTTAAATTTAAATTGTGTTTAATTTACAATTACATTTTTTGAAAACAACAACAAAAAAACAAAACAAAAATTGACACATCTACACATTCAATTAAAAGGGAAAAACCAAAAATGGCAACACTGACAACAACTCTTTTTGTCTTTTTCTTTTTCAGTGCGACGAGTGCTGGCAAAACGAGTGGTCGTGTAAAAACGGAAATATAAAACGAAAAGAGAATGTTTTTGAAACATTTCTTTAAAAAAATATATAAAAATTTGTTTTGAATTTACCTCAGCAAAATATTTATTATAAAAATCTTTAATAAAAAGAGGAAAAAAGAAGTAATAATAGTATACTCCAAGAAAATATATTTTGTAAAAACTCCTCATATAAGAGAGAAAAAAAACTTTCTTGTCTCCATGACAAATGGAAAAAGAATTCTCTAAAATAAATTTTTTTGTGTTTTATAGTGAGTGGTGCTTTTTCTTTCTTTAACAGCAATGCATAAATTTACCAGAAATTTTGTTAAATATTTGTTTGAACAAAACATTAATTAGAAAAATAAAATCCGTGGAAACAGTGCAAATTAGATAAAAAAGTGTGTTAAATCAGTACAAAATGGGTTGGGTGGCAGTTGATTAAAAAGCCGACAATAAGAAAAAATATATATGCAAAAATAAAAAGAAAAATCATATAACGAAGTAAAAAAAAAAAAGAAAAAATCTATGACATTTTAACGAATGTGAAGTTAAAAAGAAGGGAGTTGAAATGGAAACAAAAACAAGAAAAGTACAAAAACAAATATAAGAGTTGCCAATAAATAGGGATTAAAGATAACAACAAAATAATCATTTATTATATTCTTTCTCTTTCTTGTCTAATTTGTTTTTGTTTTTTAATTAATATTTTCATAATTTCATTTGTTTATTGTGTTTAATTTATTAATTGTGTGTTTGCTTTTCCCATATATAGTAACAATAAAATAATTTATGCAAAACAAAAAATATCGTTGAACTGGGAAAGAGACTTGAAAAAGTAAAACAAATCAATCCTCAATTTACAACGATTATTTAATATCATCACTTCTCATTTTTGTTTTCGTTGGCGTGGTGTGGGTTGGTCGATAAAAGACGAGATAAAAGTTTTTAACAAATTTTCTTCAAAAGGATTTTTTCTAACAATCAATGAGGTAAGTTGTACCCCCGTTTGTAAATGTTAATCTCTTTATATGTGTGTATGTATATTGTGTAATAAATGAATTCACGTCATGAATGCCGGTCCTCTAAATATCCTCTTATTTAAGGGCTTAACACTGACAGATTTAAAAATAATACTTCAAAAAATTTCTACTATCTAATCAAAGAAGTTTCTAAATTTGTCGACTTTGTTTAACACACTCGACTGTCGTGATAGACTAGACTAGACTCCAAAATGTCTGAAACGTAAAAAATCACTGTCTTTCAGGCTGAGGTGTCTATGTCACGTATAATATAAATCTTTATTGGGAGCACTGTTACGTTGGGGGTAATAACATCGATTGACTTTGGACGTCATGGCGGCATAGGAAAGATTAAGAAACTAAAACATAAAGACCCTACGTGTTGAAGTTTTCTGTAGGGAAATGTGACGAACACATGATAAAACCAATAGTCATGAGTGATATTGCTCCGTCCTATTAAGATTTTGTTCTTTGGATATATGCAGGAAAGTTTTTTAGTTCAGACTGCGAAAAATTTCTTACCTCCCCAATTAATGATCCGAGTTCAATATACGTAACTTCACGTTGTCTTTTATCTTGAAATGCAAAACTCCATAATTCTTACCGTGGGCATGTCACTCTTGGCGAGTGAAAAAGCTTTTGATGCTGGCTTTTCGGATTTCTTATGCTTTAAAGGAAAACAAAAAACAAATAAAAATGTGCTCAATTATCTAATTGGCGACAATGAAGATTTTGTATTGAATTCTACTACATCTTTTACATATTTACTACAAAAATTAGTTATTATTTAATCAATTTTACCTGTGTATTGTTTTTGCCAGCTGAACTAATTGTTGCTCTTCACTGTCTGCTGAAATATTCAAAAAAACTTATGGCTTTTCATAATTGCCTTTACGTACGCTTGTTAAAATCGTCAAATGTTACGATATCTGTAATCGTAAAACTTAATCATATGTTTTAACTACGAGCAAAGTGTTCCCCAAAATGAAAATCAAAAAATACGTCTCTTATGGAGCGTAATATTATTAAGAAATCTCTTTAATTATAAACTTTATAGCTTCTTAACAAATATTTAAAAATAATTTATGATGACGCATTTATTACTGCTGCCATTCTCATTAGTATTGTTGTTGTTGGTTATGTACAGAAAGTTGTCAAGGTAAAAATTGAAATCAAAAACATCATTACCACCGGCTAATGAGAAACAAAATGTAAAAAACACATGAAAACTGAAAAAGAGAAAATGCAGAGAGAGAAAGATACCCTAAGGCATGCACACATACAATATATATAAGAAGAAAACTATCTAGAAAAAAATTATGTGCATATACATATGTATATGGAAAGAGAACAACAATGAATGTTTTCTTGTGTGTTCCTATGTTTGAGTGTTAATAAATAAATGTACTCGTATTATGAGTAAACAATAATGAAAGAGAAAAATAAAAACAATAAATTAAATAAATGATAAGAAAATTTAACAATAACAATAATAATATAGAATTTTATGATAAGAAAAGGAAATGGATAGAATTTGTTATTCTTTTCTTTTCTCAATTTTTTAAATTATTCTTATATTTTTAATAATTTTATTCCACACAAAAATATTAAAAATACCGGAAAGTTTCATTGCACGCCTTTGGCATAATAATTACTTAAGTCGAGTGAGTGATAAATTACATGCGTGTTTGGTTTGAGTGTGCACTATTGATGGGTTATTTGCCTATATGCTCTACAATTGGTAATACCTTAACCAATCCCCTGCATAGCATGGGGAGACTTCATGTTGGAGAACATTACAATTGTACACTAAAATAAATCTCTCTCAACAGTTTTACTAATATAATACACACCTCCAACTCCCGTGAAAATCTTACACGTATTCTTACCGTTGCTGGGAGTTTCCATGGAAGAGTATCGTAGATCTACTTGAGGAATTTATTTCTAAAAAAGGAAATCGCAAACCACATGTTAGTAATGCTAAGCTAAGCTAATCGCTGCACTCTTAGCGGTCAGTTGCAACCCAATTTATCTCATCATTCACAAAAACATTACGCTAACTAACAGTTTTTTTTTTAATTTTGAGAACTGAAAATTACTTAAAAGGGCCATAGCGTAATATATTCCAAACGGCATCAAGGCTTCATGACATAAAACTCATGCAATATTTTGGCCTTTTCGAAATATGTGTACAAACATAGGTTCGCGATGACTGGTCCTTGTATTCTCTCCTTTTAACTGTTTTAATAGGCAAACTTTTATATTTTTGTATAGCCAAAGTTAATCTTTTAATTATTATTGCCAATAAAATTTTGTTAACAAACTTTTAAAAAAGAAGCCAATAACCTAATAACTTTCACTCTAAATATGTTTTGTTTTAACTTTATGTAAAGAAGAAGAAAAAAAAAACGTTTAATAAAACCACATTGCTAAACTAAATATGTAATAAAATATGAAATAAAATTAAAGAGCGTTGAATAAAGAAAGCCAATTATTAAATAGCCACAATACACACTTAACTTTATACGTAAACTTATGCGGGTAATTACCCACAACAATAAACGAAAATAATGAACAAAATTATTATTTTTTTTTTTGTTGAAACATTTTGTTTTTAAAATAAATCTGCTATAAATTTCGTCGTGTGCCATACGTACACTTAATTATTGAAGAATTCGAATAATACAAAACATATATCATATACATATGTACATTTGAATGTTTGTATGTACGTACATTTGTATGTAGGAATACTCACCCACTCAAATAATTCTGACATTGTATACTTACTTACAGACGTCAGATTTTCAATAAAAAAAATAATTGAAATTATACTCAGTAGACAGATCGACAGACAGTAAATTACGTAACGTAACGTACACATTTGTTATTTTATAAATATTAAGATTTAAATTTTGGCAAAATGCCTGCTAATCATTCATGTTGATTAAATGATAATGCATCAATTTTTATTATTTAATATACAAATAATTTTCACAAATAATATTTTTTTGCACTAAATAAAAATTAAACATATTATTATGCATTTAATATGTCTAATATCTGTTACATACGTATTTACAACCCTTGTATCACTTTTCTTCTTTCTAAATTAACAAAATATCATATCATAATATTATATGTATTATTATAAAAACAAACAATTAAATAAACAAATAAATAGATTAATATTATTATTTACGAGTATTTTGCTATTTTTCCAACAACAGAAATTTGATATTGCAATTGTAATCTATTTCAAATTGTTCTCTAAACAGCAGTTCTACATACATATGTACCTACGTTATTCATAATCTGCTAAGTGTGAATTGTGAAAAGTATCAAATAAATTCTACTTAAATAAGCGTCAATAGTCTGCCCAGAAAAACCACAGTTTTATGAATTAAAAACTAAAATTAGAAAATCTATTCTAAACCGTATCATTATTATTGTAATTTATGCAATAAATTCTAAAAACGGCTCAATTAAAGATACACAACTCATGCAACAGTATTATTTGCCAATCGATGTGAAAGGTTTTTTTTTTTTTTTGTTAATTTTAATCCATTGTTTCTAGGCAATGACAAATTACTCTAGTGTTATCATAGGACCTACTAGAGTAACAGAAACAATGCTAAAGAAAACTCAAAGGAGCTTGTTGTATGGACTTCGTGCTTTTTATGTCCAAATTTATATTCTAAAATATAGTGTCAACCATTGGGCTGTTTGGAGGACTCTAACGTTAATTACTGGCAAAATTTGGTGTTTAGGAGAGGAATTGTAGTTTCTAAAGACAGCAATAGAACCTACACCTCGATAATGACTCGTCTGAAACTCTGAGAGTTTAATTTGTAGATTATTAAGTTTTCTAATTAAAGATCAGAACTGTTATACAATGATTATCGTCGCAATATAAGCTTGTAAAGTTTTTATTGCCTAATCTGTATTCAACATGAAATCCTAGTTGGTAATGAATTGCAATTTTAAGAAGTTTACAGAAAGTTTCTGCCATTGGCGAATTTTCGTTGCCATGTTTAGTTACTGATAACACTTGACTTATAGTTCAGTTTATAGACTTGACAATAATTCAACTAAAAATCATCTTTTAAATCGAATTTTTTTTGTGTTTATTTATTAAAACATTAAATTAAATTACTTTCTTTGGTATAAATCAATAGGCGACGAACCTACAAAATAAATATATATATTTTTGCAAAATTTCTTATTCTTTGTTTCCGACGCTTTAACAAACAAGTACAATTTTATTGTTGATAATCAGAATCCAGACAATATAAAAAGTGCATTGACTTCCTTCCATAAGCCAATACCCAATAAGCAGACAAAGAGGAGTTTCAAATAATTTTTGTGGTTGTTGTCATAATACTATCAAAACTACTTACTGTTTAGGCTAATGACTGAGTTTATCTATCTATCCGAAATCAATAATTACATTTTATTAAAATTATAATTATAATTGACCGTAGACCAAAGCGAATGATCCATTAAACTTAAATGCAATAATAATGGACCAAACAAATATTTTTTAATGTAACTAAACTTTGTAAATGACTCATACTTGAATGCTATGAAGACAAAAAATATACTCATTCATCTTAAATAAACTTATTTTATTGCAAAATGCAAAGGTGCAATAAGCGAACGCAAATTGAACAACAACAACAACAACAAAATACACTTAAATAATAATGTTGCAAACAAGCAACGAAACAAACCAGCCAACCCAACCAACGCTTGAAAATGCCAGACGACAATGAACGACCATCAAAAATAATCAGTTGTTTCGGTGCAGCAGTTACAGTCAGTGATATAATCAAAGACTTAGTCATATTTGTTAAAATAATTTCTTACAATTTTAACTTTTTTAAAGAAATTGCCGACAACATTTTTATTGTATTTTTCGGAGTTTTTCCGTTTGCTAGGCTAACAATTTATTTTCTATTTAAGCGTATTTGCACTTTTGTTAATCATTGTACTGTTTAAGCAGGAACATATGTAAATGTCAGTTCCTTGTTCACATTTTCTTAGTTGATGTTGTTTTCTTTTTTTTTTTTGGATTTGCAACATGTAAATGATTAACAATATTGCAACAGCAGTGATGCCAAGTTGGTGTTTTTTATAATTTTATCCCAACTATCACTCTCAGGCCTGTTATTTTTGTGACGGAATACAATACCTCACTATTTGGCATCTACGCTTACTCCTCTTTTCTATTTGTCTGAGTAGAAATGCCTACTCTTTCTCATTGTCTCATTTGAGAAATTAATTCTTCTTTATAATTATTGTCACTTTTTTGTTTTTAAATGAAAGCGTTGGCGTCATCATCTTGTCTAATTTGATCATCATCGCAGCTAAATAAGCCGTACTTAAGATGAAGAGAAACAAAAAATATTATTCATTAAATATACACATACATTTATACGAGTATGTATTGTACATACATACATACATCCATAATTTTCTCCAACACGTTTCACTAACACCATCATCATCATCACTATGTTAAAAGCAAAACTGATTTAATTTTAATTCGGTTTTATTTACTTATTTTTTTTTATATTTTTGTTCATATACGATACATATTTCTTTTATACTTTTACTTAATTTCCATTATTTTGTTGTTACAATATATATTTTTTTTTGTAATTTTTCCAATTGGCTTGCGTGACGTGTTTTTCTGGCATGTTGCACTTCTGTTATTTCTCATTGCGCTGTCGCAGTCATCGTCGTCGTCATTGTATAAGCCCACCCTGAATTTTGCAATATGAGTCGCATATGTTACGATTCAGCAAAACAGCAGCTTTCTGTTTACGTCGAAAAGCAGAACAGCTGTTTGATTGTTATTATAAAAACAGAAAAAGAGCAACAAATAAAGGGTGTTTAAATTTCAATAGAGTGAAACTAATAATATTAATTCTTAAGAAAAAATTTAAGTTTTACATTTTTTATAAAAAAATTTGTCATAAATCTAAGTTTTCGATAATTCGAAATATAATTTCAAAAAATATAGGGTTATCCTTATAATGGTTTCAAATCCGCCTGTCTAGAATGGTGGTTAGCTTTGCAATATCTTTCATCTGAAGTGTTCATTTATCACAAGTAAAAATGATTAAAACTGATTACAAAAGTGGGTGATTCAAACATGGTCACTTTTTTTAGCATTACAGGTGCTTACGGTTGTTATAATTGACCTTCTGTGTAAAGAATTCGACGATTTTAAAGAAATTTGAAAAGACTTGAAACTTTGGAGCATTTGAAATCCAACATTCGTGAAGTTATCGCCGAGACACCGTTCGAAATGTGTGAAAAGTGGTCGAAAACTACCTGAAATAGATCATGTGTTGCAATGAATATAAAATAACATTGTTTGCCGTTTAAAAAGAAATAAAAGTGTCATAGATTACTTTTGAAACCCGAAAAATGTATTATATAGAATACAAAGATGCCAGATTCTTTTAAATGTTATTTTAACAACAAAATCTCTTTATGTATGACATTTGACTGCTTAATATTATCGTCTACTATTCAACAATGGCAACGAACGTGTTTAAATGCAAATAAAATAAATCACCTCATTTATTTAATGCAAAAAAGTTGAAGAAGAAAACGAAAAAAAAATAATAATAATAACATGAGTAACGATAACAAGGTTTGCATATGAAATATGACACTCTGCAACGGAATAAAGTGTCATATAACAACAACAGAAAAAAAAAATACACAGAATATGTGTCTGCGTAGGTGTAGGTGGAACTAACACATATACATATTAATACACTTTCTTCATAATTGTAATGCGAATATTTTTTGTTTTAATTTTTTTTTTTAGTTTTCTAAATTTAATTTTTAATTGTATTAAAATATAAAAAAAAGTAAAAGAAAATCAATATTATATGCAGCTGAGCTTAGACATAAACATACGACTGGTCTTGTGGGGTGTTAACTGCTTTATTAGTTGTTGTTTATTTTTCTCTCTGACAGGCCTATTTAATTGTGGTGTAAACTTAATACGAATACTGGTGTTTAATATACGATAAGCGGCCCATAATTACAAACGTTTTTTAAAAGAAATTTGGTTGGCAATATTTCATAAAATGACACTTTTTGTACGTTTTCACATTCCATGTAGTGATATTTAAATATATTCGATAATTATTTTTGGAAATACAATATTATTTATTTTATTTTATTCTTTTTTTTTATCTAATCATGAAAATACAAAAATTCTGTGCCAAACTGATTTAATGATTGTTGTATTAACACACGATTTCGATTACTATGTATTAATAAAGTACATAGTATATGCGTGTATGATTATTAATACGCAAATAAACAAAATTTATTAATAAAATATTCTTCATAATTTTAGTAAATTACAGGTGAATGAATTACTGTAGCCAAAAAAGAAAAAAGAAAATTACTGTATTATGTCATGTTTTTACTATTTTTATATACAATATATGTATGTACACATATAGACATTGTTGGCCATTATAAGCCATCAGTCCTAATTTCTTACATCCCTCACAGGTTATGTGTGTTAATTTTATCCATGAGTAACGGGGACTCACGGTTTAAATACGAACGACAAATTTCAGATCATTTTTTCGTTGCAAATAGTTACTACCTGAGTTTCTGCCAATGCATCCAGCATATATGTAGTCCGAATGTAGTATTAAATCATTATCATCTGTTTCTATCTATCGTGAACAATTTGATTTGTATGGCCAATAATGTAATCTAATTTAATCAATTCAAACGCTTTAAATCGATGATAGACTGTATTAGTTTCTGTGAAAATTCTGAAACCTTATAATATTATTTTTAACCATGTCTAAAGAGTCACTCTCTAATTTCTTTTTTTTATTTTAACACACTCTTACATTTGCTTCTATTGGAATGGTGATAATGAATTCATTTAGAATAAGTTTTTGACAAGTTAAACGTGCAATCGATGTGTATATTAAATAAAATTCAACTTAACAGTTGAATAGACTTTAACAAAGTTTTTGTATTCAGTAATGAATTCTATTTTCCATTTCATTCATTCATGTGTACAACAAAAAATTCATATCAAAAGATACTATTATTAAAATGATGATGACTGACGACTATAGAATACATTTACAGTGGTGGAAAAAAAAGTGTTATACAATCTATTTTTCAGTTACTATTTCCAAATGGAGCATATGGTTTTAACTTGTGGAAATTGTAAACGTTGTAAAAACGGGGAAGGAAATTTTTAGTATCTTGATAGGTTTTTTTGAGAAGATTTAGAGTTCAAATACTAGTATGTCGAACAATACACATCTTCTTGTTCCAAGATTTGTGATAAGATGGGCGGAGTCTGAAGCTATTGAACATATTCCGTTATACAGAGGCGAAGTTTCTTCAATGGCCTTTAATTTCTCAGCCAGGATTGATTTCTGAAACAGATAAAGTACTGTTTCTCACCCCTCTTTCAATTTGTTTTTTTTTTTATTCACATCTATATTACCTATCATTAATATGTCTTATCTTTTCCTACTTCTTTTAACACACATTTCTAAAGGTTACCTCAATCAGCCATGTCTGGTCTTCGGTTGGGTGTGTTCTACTACCTACCTTCCCCACCGAATCCAAACTAACCTAAGGTGCGGCAATTATTGAAGCCCACTTGCCTAATGCTGTCGTACAAATTCCTGACTTTCGCCGTTTCATCGCTTTAACAGCGTAAATATGGTAGAATTTCCGATCCTAGTAAAATTTTTCAATGAACTAATTATATGGACTATTTTTTGCCGAATTATTCACATTATATTTGTGTATACATATATAGAAAATAAATTAATCACCTCTGTTACAGTTTCTATCAGTGTATGTACATAAAAAGTCCTTGAACTTATTCTTGTTTTTGGTGTGAGAAAAAAAAAAGAGATTTCCATATAATATTTTTTGAAATAACAATGAGCATGCGAATCTTTTCTTTTACTATAACAATACAATGTGTTATAAATAGTTTTTATTCTTAATAAATTTAGCTTAAAATTGAAAAACTTAAGTATATACGCGCTGTATATGCAAAAACATATAAAATATAAGCTACGTTTGGGGAAAATAATTTTGATTTTCGAAACAGTTTTTTTTTTTATAAATGAAAAAGGATTTTTGTAAAAACAGTGATCTTTGTATGTTAATTTTGTAAAATCTTGTCAAATAATATACTAAATGGGTGCCCTGGTAGTCTAGTGGCGAGTGTGCTAGACTATGAGCGTGAATGCTTGGCCCATGCCATTATGTTCGAAATACAAGTCATATAAATGATTGCCGCTGGATTTGTTACAGCTACTTCTGAGGTAGTTGTCGACCACCTTTTCGGGCGTTATTTCGTCGTTAACTGGACAAATATTGACTTTCAAGGTGACTTTCAGTAAGGTAGCTCAAGAAAAAAGTCAAGTCCTAAAATCGCATCGGCTTGATGTCGTCCAGGCATGAAATTACTTTTTACGAATTCTTGTAATGCAATAAAGGCAAAATCGTTTGTGTTGTGCTGCTCTTGACATCGTCTTTTTGAAACTACATATTCCCAGCATATAATATTTAATTCCAGGCTGAAAGAGTCTGTTATCGTATGGTCGTGGCACACTGAACTGACGGTACAGATATTTCCAAGGTCATTTTTGAAAAAACACGGCTCAATGACATCTCCAGACCAAAATGCACACTAACCAGATACTTTTTCCAGATGCAATGACTTTTACTCATTCACATTCACAGTTTGTTCGAGAAAACCAGAATCGCTCTAGCACCCAATGAGCCTATCTTCTTGTAAAAGTTCTGGCACGAAAGTGACCATGTTTAAATCGCTCGTTTCTGTTTTAACAATTTTTTCACCTCCCTCGGTTTCTAAATGAACCGGTAAAGTGATACAATATGTAAGAAAATTTAAAATTTTACCTACATTTTACACATTTTATGTGTTATCGATGAAAAAAAGAGAAACGAGTTTGCATTATACATACTTGTGTTTAAAATCCATTAAACACAATTTAAATAAAATCTAAAAACTAGAAAAGAAAAACCAAACCGTGGTATTGTATGTAATAATCGTACCCACTACATTTGTTTATGAAACACTATGTAAAATAAAAACAACCCGTTCACGTTGCCAATCAGAATAAAAATGTGCTCTTAAACGAAATACCATTACCCATATGTACGTATGTACATATGAATTTAAAAAAAAAGAGAAGGGGAACACTAAACCCACCGATTAAATGAGTAAGAACAACAACATTTGCAACAAACAAAATAAGGCTTCATATTTCATTGAACTTTGTTCGAATATTTAGTGTATGTGGTATGCGAACAACAACAACAACAACTATACTGCTGTAGTATATCATACTATATATGTATGTATACTTTACTATTTTACAATAAAATGCTTAGATATGCATTTTTTGTTATTGCTGCTGCATTTACTTCTTTTTGCACAAAAGAAAAAAGAAAACGAAACACAAAAATGTACTGCAAAAACTAACAATAGAAACACGATAAAAAAAGTGGTCTTTTACTACTTTTATCAAAAAGAAAAAAAATTCCTTTTTCATAGACATTAATAAGAAAAGAGCTACTTCAGAGTAGAGTGTTTAATGTCTCAATCACCTAAGATGTATTTGTTGTTTTTTCTTCCATTTCTTCTCTTTAAAAACGGCACGAATTTATCGCAGGGATAGAGTATCCAATCGAAGAATTGATTTTTATTTTTCACATTCATTTAACGTAGGCAATTCCGTATTTTCTTTTTTAACCTTTAATTTCAAGCTTTTATTGACATCAAAAGGAATTGAATTTGGTACTTCTTATGCTGGTTTCTTGGAGGACACCAATCGAATATAGAATCCGCAATAAGTTAAACACTAATGGTTAACGAATAGCAGTAAAGATTCACATGGCAAAAAGTAATTACGAGAAGAGGAGCTAAGGAGGAGTTTTGTTCCCAATGTAAACGGAGGCACATCCAATAAAACACATTCTAATATTTCTCTAAAACTATGGGTGCATTGTTTTTAACAAACATTGATTTCTATTAAGCTAAAACAATGAAAACAATTATAAAAAAACGTCGTTTTAACATTTTTTTCTTCTGTATTTACATTAGGTTTTAATCTTGTATTTTACAATTTCCGCTTGTGGTAAATGGTGTTCAGTATAATTATTAAACTTTATAGTACTTTAATATATTAATAATGGGGGAAAAAAATAATCAAAGCAATATCTAATCATAGGTTAACATGTAGTGTAATCTTGTATTATTAGACTATAATAACGCAACTTTAATTTGTTCTCAATTGCTTTATTGAAAAAAAGCGGCAGAAACTGAGAAATGAAAAGAATAACATAAACTGAAGACAGACAGGCAGTCTAATATCAAGATTTATAGAAAATTATATACATACACATGCCACTACCGCTAGCACCACCTACAATAGGAATCTTGAGTATTTCTTATGACTGCGTCTTTTCCTACGTCTGCTAGGTCTTAAACATTATTGTGCATTATTATAATGGTAACATTAAAGGAATGATAGAAGATTGGAACAGGAAAAGGAGAAAGAGGAGAAGGAAAACAACAACAGAAGATGATGAAGCTTGCACAATTTACAGCTATTACCAGTATGTTTAACCATGTTTGTGTTAATATAATATATTGTCTCAACTACTCAGCAGCTGTTATATTTTGGTTTTGTTTGTATGTTTTGTGTTTTTGTTTTTTTCTTTACCCGTGACTTTTACTTGAATATTGCACTCAAGCATTGACAATGTTCATAAGCCATAACAATTTATATTTTTTCTTACAGTTTTCCTTGTTTTACACTTCTTCTCTACCCTACAAATAATTAAGATATACTCATGCATTTACCTAAAGCTTTAAATATTTGCTTATTTATATCTATATCAACCTGTACGTGTTACCCTTCAAGCAAAACAGCCACCAGCCAAGTCAGTCAACCAGTCAGCCAGCCAACCATTGATTTAATTCTTCCCTTTTTCTGTGCTGTGCAGCTTTAATGCGACTGATGCTTTTAAATTCGTTTTTTTTCCCTGTTTTTTGTTCTTTGTGTATTAGATGTTGTATGTTGTTATTTTAGACTTCGTTCTATTGTTTATGCGTTGGTTATTTAAGCATGAATAATAGGAGTTCAACATAAAGATTTGTTTTTGTATATACTTTTGATCAATGAATGTCGATTGTTTGCTCTGATTGCAATTATTGTTTGTTCAATCCTTCCTCTTTGACGATGACTTTTAGCTGTAAAACTTATGGCATTGCGATAGATGAAGATTATGATGATGATGGGGTTTTGTTTTTATTGCCATATATAAAAATTAGTGTTGCCAATTATTATAACAATATTATTTCAAGTTCTTAATTTATTTAAATACTGTAGTAAAGTTTTGTAATGAAATTTTCTGTAAAAGAAATTTAAGCATGTATACTAAAACTACAAAACTGTCCCCATAGTACCACTAACAATATTTCAAAATATTGCATTGTACACTTTAAGTGCTGCTAATATAGAAATTAAATTGTATCTACTGATTTGTAAACAGATATATATAAATATTTAATATATGTATATATATTCATATATATATATAATAAGCAGATCTTGGAAAAATGTTGTTAATATTTAAATACTTAAACATTTTTTAAATAGGACTTCTTCAGCATTAAATATGGAAACAGTGTGTCAGATAGAAAAATCTTTGAAATTTAAATTGTGCTTTTTTAATTCAATTTATCTTCAATTAAAATCTCAACATTCTAACAAAAAAAATGAAAGAAAAAATACACAGAAACTTAACAAAGTCGGTCAAGTGGTTCACAAGATTTCCTTTAATACATATTTACATTTTTCTTGAATACCTCTCTACTAGGCCTGTGGAAAATTTGAAAACACATTAATAGTAAATTTCATATTTTAAAATTAGTAAATAAATTATAAAATTATTATTAATTTCGTCATAATTCTTCTATTTTCAAAGTTTTTCCATTCCAATTTAAATATTAGTCTTCAGTTCATCTTAACTTTGACCTTTGAAAATAAAAATAATGACACGAAAACATGAAATAATGTATTTAAATGTACTTCTGGTATGAGTTAGTTACACCTTCTAATTTTACTAAAATATACGTACATAAACTTAAAAAATCAATATTTTTTATTTTCATATGTAAACACGCATGTTGTTGGTCAAGAATAATAAAATTAGGATGAAATATACATAAGTTAAGAGGGTGGTATTACAAAGATAGAGTCTAGGACTATGTAAACATTTGTCGTAAAGGAATGGTAAAGGAGTAACTCTTATTGAAATATGTTTCAGAATTTTAACTTTATTTTATCAATAAATATTTGTATAGCCTGACGGTACTTAAATATAAGTTGCATCCTACGCCAAATTACATATTGATTATTTATTTTCGGGGAAAAAAAGTAGTCTGAGATGCTACCCTAGACCAAATTCCAGCTTACACTAGCAACAATAGCAGAAGCATTTTATATCATACCAATTTACACACATCAGTAGGAACGCGCCTAAAGAAGCGCAAACCTGTAGGTATTTATGCCACCACCATATGTAGTGCGCATCTGGGAATATGCGATTACTCTCTGTTCCTGTGTGTAGAAAATCCACCTCAATAGAAGATTACGTAAAACTAATATCCAAGTTTTTTCATTTCTCAACATGGCGGAATTTCTTTGTGTTCGAAAGAGTTTTTAAAAAATCACAAGAAGTTATAGAATAAAACGGTGCTTTTTTGTCCTAAATAGCATTATTCTTATTATGCAAAAAAACACTATAACTTGAACACATAAAGACATATACTTCTGCCACCTGTAAACGAGAACGCAGGATTGAAATCAAAAGAAAAGAGGCCAATAAAAATATTAAGAATCAGAGTCTGAGATATAACAGAACTGTGCGGTACCCTTGAATTTAGCCTGAACTCGTCTGATTGAAGCCTATCTATAACAGCGATCCTAGAGAATGCTTGAAATAAAAAGAAGTGACTACTGACACTTAGGTGTGATCTTTATAATGCAAATTTTTTGTTTTACAATAAGATAGACAGTGAAAATGTTTTCCCTTTTAATTAAATCCTATTAACACAGTATTTTAATTATAAATTTACCAAACCAAACCCATTTAATAAAAACACAAATTCCGTTGCTAATATTATATGTACGTTTTACGCCCAAGTACATAATTAATAGGTGAGTGTATATTGTATAATAAAAAAATGTCCCATGACACACATCCGAGTACATTCCTTGAGCAGAAGTATTTTGTTACGGTAATATTTTATATTGCAAACTTTTTGCTCTATATACTACTAGTATGTACTATATTATTAAAGAATTTCCTTTTTTCACACTTTTTTTCCACTTTTTTTTGCTGGCTTTTGACTAAATCAGCCAACCACACCTGATAGCTAGATCCTCGTCACAGCCATCATCATCGTCGTCTTTATAATTATCGTTGTCGCCACCGCCATTATAATGTTTACCTTTTGGGTACCCCACTTATAAGCCATGTTTGTTTGTTCTATACATCGGAGTGCAGTAAAAAAAAAAATAAATTGCTTAGTTTCGATGGTCTTTAAAAAGCTTTAAAGGTGCTTACATAATATTCATGGGATATCGTAGTTTATAATTTTTTTTTTCATTTTTCATTTGTGAGTTTAACTGCTGGCAACCTACTTTTTACCCCCTTCTTATTTCTCAATTTTTTTTTAATTTTTTTATTTTGCAGACATCATTGCCTAGTGGAAATGTTTGATTTCTAACTTCCATAACGTATCTACACTCTCTGCCTCTCTCTCTCTCTCTCTTGTAGACTTAAAAATCAAACATAGTTCAGTTTTTTTTTGTTGGTTTTATTCTGCTTTTAGGTCATTTAGTTGATTTTTTTTTTGCAGTTTGCGTGTTTAATCAACTAACGCTCCTATAACTACTTACAACATTGTTCGCTAGCACTTAAATTTGTTATGTTGCAATATAAAGTAGGCTTTTAGGCGTTATGACAGGGTTTTTTTTTAATTTATTAAAAAGAAAAAGAAAGGAAGCAAAAGCAAAACAAAATTACCTAAAATTCTTAACGAGAATTTGGGTTAAACTCGCTTATACTATACTTCTAAACTTCTTCGAATCATTTTAATAAAGCGTAAACAGAAAAGAAAATAGAAAAAATAAGAAATAGGTTGAAAATTAATATTTTATTAAATTATTTTCAATTATATTCTCCTCTGCCATTCTGACTATGTATTGTATACGCTATAGTCTCATTCTCACATCTGTAGAAGTAAGCAAGTCTAAATTCATTTTTTGTCTTCTTTACGCTTCTTTCTATTTTGTAAGAATTTTTTTGTATAACGTACATACATATGTATACGAAAGCCTGAATAAACAAATTTTTGTGAACTGCCCTTTAATGGAAGAGTTAAAATTTTGTTTATTTTCTCATTTGGGCAAACGAATAGAAGTTATGCATAAAACTCAAGTAAGCATACAGAAAAAATCTGTATCCCCGAAGATTTTGATCTACAGCAAGAGCTTTAACCTGATTCCAGTAAAGGTGAATCCTTTAAATTCACAGTGATAAATTCAACTGTTCCATAGTCTCGTTGGTTCCACCCGACCTGGTACTGGCCCTCTACTTACACCGTACAGCATCCTAAAGTTTGGATTTGGAAATAGGATTGGAAAAGGAAATATAGTGATACCTTATATAGATAGGGCACCTCTACGCCACAATAATAATAGTATTTTTTCCGCCGAGGAGGAGTAAATGTACCTAACTGCACCAAAGAGGAAGTCGTCACATCCTCCGCGTGTGTGGCTCTAACCCCCTCTCTGCTATGGCCTTATTTTACATATTAACTCAATGAGAATTATTAAAATTTTTAAGTTCATTTCCCCATAATTTAATTATAGCATTTTTTTTGCTCATATAAAATAGCTTCGTTGCATATACCTCCGGTCCCAAGTAAAGCTCGATCATATCTATATCCCCACAACACTGCTTTTTTTAACGATTTAGCCCCATTTGTTGCTCATTTGAAGAAAACAATTTGCTTCGCCGCCTATATATCTGGTCCCAGGTAACTCCCAATCGTAAAAAAATTTTGTGTCCAGCCCAATAGGCCCATTCTCCCACAAGTCTATTTTCTTATCCGATTTAGCTACATTTATATAGAACTCCTTGTTTTTGCTCATTTTAAGAAAACAATTACCTTCGGCGACTATATCTCCGGTCCCAAGAAATGCTCGACCATAAGAAAAGTGTTTTGGAATCCTTGATACCATGGCTATCCACTAGGTCCATTTCCCCCACTAGTCCATTTTTGCTGAAGTCGCGAGTAGTAGAACAGGCCTCGTAAAGTAATTAACATGCCGAGTGGTGATGGCCGCTTCAATCACATCTCTTAAAGCAACGATTGAGGATCTACTAGATCTGCTTTATCGAGTTTTAATCCAGGTGCAGCCATTTCAGCTCCCGCACGATAAAAAGTAAAAATTCCATATTGATCATATTTCGTCTTCGTTCGTTCTCCAGCTCATAAGCTCGGAAATAGTATATCCACGATATTTCTCATCACTTTCTCGCCCATAATTTCTGCAGGTGTTTTCGCGTTCAGCTTATCCCTTACAATTTTGAATCCAAGTCCGTAAGGATTTACGTTTTTGTCGTAACGTAGTTCCTAGAATGGCTGAGTTTTATAGCGCGATATAGTCTCCTTCAGCGATTAGTAATAACAGTATTGGCCTGACTGAATCCCTAACACTATGCAATGTCAATGGCAAATATTTCTGAACACAAATGAGCTTCAATTTCTACCCGTATATGTAGTATATGCTGGTCAACTTTATAAGACGTTTTGATTTGAGATCTAGTTTTCGTTGATCTAAATTAAAAAAATATTGTAAATTAAACTTCGTCAAATCTAACCTGAAGTCAATTTCTCTTCTACGAGTCTCCTTTTGATTAGTAGATCTCTTAATACCCGAACGTAAAACTATGGTATCCCATTTTGTAAGGCAATTTAATCAATACTTTTTGAAAGAATACGTTCGAATTTGATTCTTACCACTAATCATAGAACCAATAGCGAATCAATGCAAAATCTATTTGTGTGAACAATTTTTCTGTGTTAAATGTAGAAAGAAAAAAAGACGAAAAAAAACATGCACGAACTTTGGCAAGCGATTGTTACCAATAACTACTACTCACTAGCATATACCCCCGTGCACACATCAATATCGTTAATCTGTATTTGTATGCCAGTCTTGTATAGAAAAGTTGTCTTGTCTTTCATTTTATATCCAGAACACTTAGTGTAAGTAAAAGTAATTTATTGTGTTGGGTCAATGCATATTTTGTTTATTGTTTGAGACAAACAAAAACAATAAAAATTATAATTTTACTCTTGCCAATTTTTCAATTTGCTACACAGATTTGTTTTTTATTTTATTATACTAAACGGACAGATTTAAGCACAAATGAAAAAAGAAAGTTTCACAAATTTACCACTTTTGATGAACGAAAAATTAAAATTCATTTTATGCATGCATGTCCAATTAGATACACACCATAGGATAGGACAGGATACGACAAAAGGGAGTGACCGCTTTGTTAAATTAAAGCTCACTTGAGCACACTCAATAGCCCATTGTGGTACCACTTGAAACGATGTCCCATAGCTAATTGGTAATTCCTGATTAAACGGTCTTGACAATACGCATCAGAACATCGAATTTCAAACAAGACTCCTCAAGATTCAGAAGTTGAAAACTGGCCTGAATTAATATAGTGAACGTTTTGATATTAAGTAACGAATAACTCTATTAGATTGCCGAGAAAGGGAGCGACAAATTAAAGAAAACTGCGTCGAATCAGAAACAGTAATTTCCCCCTCTAATTGTCTACAACCTTTGTAGCAATTTTTTGCAGACAAGCGACGTCTCTTCTCGTGCCTTTCCATATATAATGACCAGTGAGAATATACTTAGTGGTAAGCCTTCTATCCAATCCAGGATTTATCCACAGCTATAAGTACCTTTTGTAGTCGCCGTGGTCTAGTAGGTAGTGTGTTGGCTTATTAGACGAAAAGCCAGGGTTCGAGCTCCAGGCCAGACATCAAAATAAAATACAAAAAGTATTTCTTCGGCGACTTCCTCTCAGCAGATTTCTGGCAAAAACTTTGAGCGTTAAAATAAAAATTGCCATGAAAAGTTTCTCAAAAATCTGTCGTTCGGAGTCGACTTTAAACTGTAGGTCCCGCCACTCATGTATAAAATTAACGCACACAACATAAGTGGTGTGAGAAACTAGGTCGTAATCCTGACTGAAGGGTTGTAATGACCAATTATGTATGTATAATTACCTTTAGCTAACGGAGTACGTAAATTAATCATATTCATGTGGGAATTGCCTACGATAGCAAGTTTAGCAGCTACACAATTACCCGTATTAGATTAACTCAAAACTGTCTAGAGTCTGAATTAATGGAGACGGAGCATATGTCAACTAGTTTAGGCTTTCAATATAACATGTAGAATAAAAAAATTTTATTTCAAGCCTTTTGAACTTTCGCAATAAAACTTCCAAGTTTTATAAGCAATCCCGTTTTATTGCTTTTTACCAGAAAAATAAACTGAAGTATACCGTGCAAACATGTTAACATATTTTTAAGTTATTATTTTAATTTTAATTCTTTTTGTGTTGTTCCAGTTGTTAATAGTATCTTTTGAAACCGAAAAATGGACAACCAGTTACTATGCAAATATAAATTGTTTTTAGAATCTACAAAAAGAAAATGTAGCCTCAGAATAACTATTACAACCGCATTGTTGTAAAATTTTCCACAATAAAATTTACTTTCAAAACCAGTTTTTCTTTATTTTTGTTTGAATTTTATGAAGTTTTTAGTTTTCATTTTCTTCTTCTAAATGTTTTACCACTGTTGCCATTATTTCGTTTGAAACTTCTTGGCAAAAAATACTTTCTTTTTTTTTTTCTTCTTTCGTTAATAATTAGTTAATATGGTAGTGAATAAATACTGTTAGATGTTACCAATTTTTAAGCAACTGGTTACGGTTTAGATTTATTCATAAAAATAAAAATAAAACATAAAAAACAAAAAAATTCAATTATAATGGTGTGGCACATGCGCATGCGCATACATAAAAACGAAAACTTTTATTAAAATGACTCATGAAAGATGTTGAATGTTGTTTAATTATAATTTATTATATGTTATGCATTTTTAAAATCTTCATCTGTAGACGAAGTTCTTAAACATTTACTTTGAACTTTTACTTTTAAATTACTTTTACTTCTGTTACAAAGACGTTAACATTGTTTTATGAAGCAGGGGAATTTGACCTGTAAATATATTTTACTGTACCGACGTTCCTCTTTATAATTCAAAATGCTTTTCGAATATTTTCGATATCTGCAATTTATATTATTCTCTATTTCATGAATATATTATTCTTATGCATTTTAGAATGGAGGTTCAAACCGTTAATAATCATCTAAACAATACGCTGATATCACCGTTATCTGCCAAAAATTCTCAAACACTCAACAATAAAACACCAGTATCGTCATCGACATCGACATCGCCGCCGCCACCACCAATACAATTAAATGAAAGTTTAACACATCATCTCAGTCGGAGCAACAGCCCGGCCAGTTCAAATTCGGAAATTGAAAAGGAATTACAAGACTTGGACTTGAATAGTTCCATGAATAGTGGCAGCATAAGTTTGGGTGCCGAATTAAATTGCAAATCGAACGGTTCATTAAGTGGTGCCTCGTCTACATCCACACAAGGCCTTATGACAGCGGCAAATGTCGGTGCTGGTGATACGGTGGTGGGTTTAAAAGACGTTAACAATTCAGCGACCTTAACCAATGGCCTACAATCGTCCACAAATATGACAACAGTGGGTACTGTCGCTACGGCAGCTGCCAACATAAAAAAGAGAATTTCCTCAAGTCGAACACCGACACGAAAAGCTAGACGAATAAAATTCTATCGTAATGGTGATCGTTTTTATCCAGGCATAACCATTCCAGTATCAAATGAACGTTATAGGTATGTATTGCTTATTATATTTAAATTTAAATCGTAAAATAATATTCCGTATAATTGTTGTGCAGATCATTTGAAAGCTTATTTGAAGATCTTACCAGACTTCTAGAAGAAAATGTTAAAATTCCAGGTGCTGTACGCACCATTTACACTATGTGTGGCAAAAAGGTATATTTCTTGCAATATTACAAACACAACTTAACTAAATCAATAACCCAATGGCATCATTATTGTTACTATTTGTATAGATCTCCACTTTGGAAGAGCTTGAGGATGGTCAGAGTTATGTGTGTTCCTGTAATAATGAAAATTTTAAAAAGATCGAATATAATACAACCTCACAACCGCTTACCAATCTATCGTTGTCGAATAAGACATCAAATCGCCTATCGAAATACTATCGGCCTTCTTCGCCTTTGAAAAACGGTTCTGCCAACAGCAGCAATGTTGGTAATGGTTCTTCTTCAAATACGACGGTGACTGGCAATACCAACGGCAGTCCAGTGCTGGTGAAACTAAGTGAACGCGATAGTGTTGTACATCCACGCATAGTGACTCTAATACGCAATGGCACAAAACCCCGCAAGTTAATGCGTTTATTGTTGAATAAACGCAATAGCCCTAGCTTTGATCATGTTTTAACAGCTATTACCCAGAAAGTTAAGCTAGACACAGGCTATGTGCGCAAAGTGTTTACATTGTCTGGTACACCAGTCACACAGTTGGCCGATTTCTTTGGCCCCGATGATGTCTTCTTTGCCTATGGCACTGAGCGCGTTAATAATCCTGACGATTTTCGTTTAGAGACCGATGAACAGAAGGCTTTGCAGAATATACGCAAGAACTTACGCACTGCTGGCACAACTTGCAAAGGACCTAAGCCGAAAATGCCGGTTAAAAGCAAGAAAACTTACGACAACTCAGCCATTGACGAAGAGAAATTGCTAAACGACTGTGGCATCGATGCGAATGAATTGCCAGCCGTAATACGTGAACGTTATATTCTGGGTCAGATTATTGGAGATGGTAATTTCGCCATAGTACTCAAGTGCAAGGATAGACAAAATGGTCTGCCCTTTGCTTTAAAAATTATCGACAAGAGCAAATGTAAAGGCAAAGAACATTACATAGACGACGAAGTAAGAGTTATGAAGAAACTTACACACCCATATATTATTTCATTAATAATGGATGTGGATCAACAGGCAAATATGTATTTGGTGCTTGAATATGTTAGTGGTAAGTGTAGTCTGGTCAAATAGAATCCGGATTTACAATATTTAAATACAATATTTAAATATTTTCTTTTTACTTTTTTACATCCTATAAGGCGGTGATTTATTTGATGCTATTACTCGCGTAACACGTTTCTCAGAAGATCAGTCTCGTGTTATGATTAAACATTTAGCCTCTGCTATGGCTTATTTACATTCCATGTGTATTGTACATCGTGACATTAAACCAGAAAATCTTTTGGTAAAAGAACGGTTTGTTATGTGCATTGATTTCCATTTGTAAACCGTTTCCCATTGCAGGTCGAGTTGGACGACAAGGGAAATGTAATTGAATTAAAATTGGCCGATTTTGGTTTAGCTTGTGAAGTTAATGAGCCACTATTTGCTGTCTGCGGCACACCAACCTATGTGGCTCCTGAAATTCTAATGGAAACTGGTTATGGTTTAAAGGTAATGGTGCAATTCATAACTAATAATGATTTATAATTTTTTTCTTATTTTTTTTGTTTGTTTTTTTTTTTTTGTTTTTTTGTGTAATTCTAGATCGATGTTTGGGCAGCCGGTATTATTTTATATATATTACTCTGTGGTTTCCCACCATTTGTTTCACCTGACAATCAGCAGGAACCTTTATTTGATGCCATTATATCGGGTATCTATGAGTTTCCCGACCCTTATTGGTCGGGCATTGGTAATGGTGTGCGTGATCTCATTGCCAATATGCTACAATCCGATCCAGATGTACGTTTTACCAGCGAAGATATACTCGATCATTATTGGACTATGGGCAATGATGACATTAACGAATACAGCAGCTGAATAGAGCACTTCGAAACTGAAATCGTACATTAGTTTGCGTATGTGTATTTGGCAAAATTATTTTTCGTTGGCTGGTTCAAAGCTACTGTATTTTTTTATGTGTGATGAACGTGGCCTGTAGTTTTTTATTTGTGTCCCATTATTTTTGTTTTCTTTCTTTCCATACTTTAAAATCTTTTTCTAACTACTATATTTTGAGATAATTTGTAGTTTACCTTAAAGAAAAAGCGAAAAAAGAAATAATTTTTTATACAAAACCCAACCAGAAAAACTAAAATATCGTATAAATTTATTGTTAACAAGAGTTATGAAGCATCTTATAAACACTGAAATACATTTCAATTTGTAGATTTATAAAAGAAGAGAAAAGAAACGGAATACAAAACAAAATTTACAAAATTATAGCAACTAATTTCTTATCAATATTTCTATCATTATTATAAATTTCTATATTTATATTTAAGTATTTAATTTTTTTTTATAAAAAAGAAGAAAAAAAACTATAAAACTCGTATAATTTTTTTTATTTAATATATTAAAGCTTAAAATATTTTAATCTTAAATTTTTAATAAATTATTTAAATTATAAACACAATCTTTAAGACATACAAACACAAAACTAATGAATAAATGACCGACCGTTTGCATTTTTATAGACGTTCCATTCGAATTTTGTAGAGAGTATATTTCATTCCTTTATGTTTGTTTGATCATGTATAAAAATTAAACTGTATATATGTATTAAGGATTGTGTTGAAGATTTAACATTCTAATCTAATGCATACATATATCTTGATACATACATGTAGTATATATTTTCATTATTATTAATATTTTATATACATATATATATATATATATATACATACATATATTAGTTTTATTGTTTATATAATTTTATGTTTTTGTTTAAAAAAAAAAGAAAATTATATTTAATAATTGAAATATACATATATATATATATATTTTTGTTTTTGTATTTTATGCTTGTTTTAATGGAAATTAGTATTTCTTGTATTTATTACTATTTTAATATGTTATAACACATACAAGCAACTCATCTTTATACATACATACATGCCTACTCATACACACATACATACATACTATTTTAATTATTTTCAATAGAAAGCTGTCTTAACAACGACTTTTGTTTCGAAATTGTTTCTTTTGCAAACATTTTTCAATGACAAGAAAAACAAAAAAAAAACAAATAAAATAAAACACCATTCGAATGTTTCCAAACAACAAATTTTTAGAAATATATATTAATAGTAATAATAAAAAAAAAGTATTTATATGCATATGCAATCTATTATATTAACAAACAAAAAAAAAACACAATACAATTTAAAAGAAAAACACCATAAATAATTAAAATAGTAAACGAAGAAAAAAAAAATAAAGAAAACAGAAGATTAATAATATCTTAAAACCTATTATTTATTTCATTTCAAATATTTTACAAAAAAAAACAAAAAAATTATTAATTTAAATAAAAATGCGGCTATAAATTACATGCAAGAGTAATAAAAAAATAAAATTGGTTTTCATTTCATACAAATGCAAATTAACACATCAATGCAGAGATGGGTAAGTAACAAATTTCAAAAATGTAATTAAAAAAATATATTCTATTACCCTAGATGCGAAATTATTTCATTTAATCCATTCCATTCCTTCGAAAATCAAATTTTATTTATGAAAACATATTTAAATCACCTTAAGATCTCTATAACATATAATACTGCATTAAACACTAATCTAAGCAGGAAAGAAAACAATTATTTATTATATTATTAATAATTAATGAGAAAATGAACGATTAAGGATTTTTTGAAATATATTTTATTTTTTTTCTTTAGTTTTAATTATACACGCATTCTGTATAAAAAACGTTGTTATAAGTATAAAAATAATTATAAACTAATCACTTAAATTAGTGAAATTGGGTATACATACACATATATTAAAATATAAAACGTAAATTCAAGCTATTACAATTCGCATTAAAGTATGCTAATATTTTATATATTAAATAATACAAACAAAACCAAAAATAAAGCGCTTAATATTGCAGTTTATTAGTTAAGGATCTAATCAGATTCATCATCTATATTATCTGAGCAAATACCACAATGTTCATTTACGTAACGGCCAGGAACACAGGGTTCATGATACGTGTGTCCACATCTGAAGGCAATGATATCTTTACGTGGTGCAGTATCTTTAAATAAAATACTACGATGACATTTTTCACAATTGTTATCATAACTTATACTCAGTGCTCGATTTTGTTCCCGCACAATTTCCGCATGGGTTTTGAAATAGTCAATTAATTGAATTTCGTTAAAGCCTTTTTGAATTTCCACCTTCAAATTATTAAGAAATTTCAGATTTAAAGTTTTAACAGAGATTAATAAAATTATTTATTACCTGCAAGCGATAATCCCATAACATTTTGTATAGAGATTTTCTTAGGCCTGGTATTTTTTGTCCTAATTTTATTTTGTTTACCAATGCTTCCGGATTAATATAACCTTTAAATATGTGTTTAAACAATTATAACAAATTCATCTTTTCTTTATAATTATTATAAAACTTACCAATTATACCATCTAATAACTTAGTAAGAATTTCGGGTTTTTTCACAGACTCATCTATTAATAAACTCCACAAATCCGAATCGTCATGCTCTTTACAAAATTCTATAGCCATTTCAATATCTCCTATCTAGCTCAACAACTTAAAATAATTTTTTAATTGACAAATTAAGGATTATACATTACTAACCTTGTGTATAATAATATTTAAAGCTTCAATAACATTGCCCATTTGGCCAAGTAAATATACCATCTCGGAATGAAAGGATTTACTTTTACAAATATTTAGAGCATCTTGGATTTGATAGTGTTTTGAACGTCTAAGAAATGGCAAAAGTTTTGAGCGATCATAAGTGGCATATAAATTGACCAGTTTCCAATGGAATGTGCCACTACTGTCGACTTTATCCAATGCGTCTAAATACTACAAATACCAAATAGTATAAACGTATACTGATTATAGATACAAGATACACATGTACATAAATATATATTTACCAAATACAAATATTCCTGATGCTGATCTAATTGTTGAACAACGATTTCAGGTGGTATTTTACTTTTAGTCAATAATAGTTGAAAGGCACGTTCCTGATCCAGCTGTATTAAAGGTACAATCATTTTATGTATCACACTATAGAGATCATAACGTCTTATTAAATCGAAAACATCTTTGTTTTCTAATTTCAAATACATTCTCAATGCATTTTCATAGTCTCTTTGGTAGGTATACAATATGGCCAATGATTCCAACAATTCGTTAGCATACTGTTTACGGAAGTTATCATGTATGGCATTTATAACAGCTGAACAATCGTATAAATTTGATGGCCACTCTTTGATTAAATTCAAAAACCCTTTAACATCGAATTTTAGATATTCATACAGTACCATTTCGTAGACATGAGGATCTAACTTGCAATCTTCAGATGTAGGCAAATAAGCACTAACCGATCTCAGTTGATTGTGTTTCACAAATTTGAAAACTTCCTCCTCCCACAATGATTTGTTATTGCCCAATACCCGCAGGCACAGTTTTCCCGCTGTTTCAAAGTCTTTCTTGCTTATTAAGTGGTTTATATATATTCTAAAAGCAAATATAAATTCAATATAGAAATAAACTAAATCGTATTAAATAACTTACCTAGCTACCGATAACACATCACCGCCATGCAAAGAAGTTATCTCCATAGCTTCTTCGAATTTTCTAAAAATAAATAGAAGCGTTTTAAAATTTATTTCATTTACATATGATCATAACATCCGTAATTTAAAGTGTTATTAATTAAATTAATAATTAAAAAACTAAAAACAAATCGCTTAATATTAACTAAAAACACTGCCAATGTCCTTTTTCTGTCCTTGAAATTAGAGTTTCGAGTTAGAGCTCTAACGCATTTGGGTTTGTTTACTTTTCATGTTTAGCCCAGAAACAAATTGTTATTAGAATAAAAATTATTTGAAATACTCAAGGTTCAAACCTATATAAAGCATTCTTATATTATACCTTTTTTTAAAACTATCGAAATTTGTCTATGACGAAGGACAGAAAAATGGTATGTGTCAAAACATTTAACATTCCTGTAATGATTGAATGAAATCCAGGCATATAAAGCACAAAAAAAGCTTGGCAACACTAACACTAATTTTTATAACAGCCGATAGATGTCTCTTCATTCTACCACAATAATTTGACAGATTAAAAGAGAACAACAACATTCTCTTAACGCAAGTTGTTTACATCAATACAAAACATTGGTTTCTTAAGTTTTTTCAATTTTTAAGAATAATAACTGTGGTATAATTTATATTGAATGGAATAAATTATAACTTTGGTGAAGACGACTTAATTAAAGACAAATATCCATAAGAAGTTGTAAATGTACATGGGAAGTTGTGGTGCAACAAATTACAATACAATCAATGGAAAATTCGATTTAATCTCGAGAAAGCTTAAGAACGTTACAATATGAGGCGTATGAACAATTTGCTAACATTGTTTACGGCTATGGTAGCATTTTTCTTCGGCTTTTTCATAACAAAACTTCTTACTACTGTAGATAAATGTCCAACACAAAAAAGTGGCGTTCATAAATTAGAACCCCACCCCGAACTTTTCTTAATGGTACTCGTTTTAAGTGCTCCCCGTTACGTAGAGAAACGCAATGCTATACGTGAAACGTGGATGAAATTGGAAAAGCCATTGGAATTACCTTATTATCCCGAAGAATTTGTTTATTTGCCTTATTATGGACCAAGAGGCCATTTTGAAGTTGAAGGTCCAGCCGAACAGGCAAATCGCTTGCGTATTTTCATAGACTGGTTAGAAGAACAAAAACATAAAAAATTGGAGTCGGCAAAAAGAAATATAAAAGTGAAGCATTTCTTTGCAATAGGTACCGAAGGTCTAGAGCCCTCACTGCGTTCTCAGTTGGAAAAAGAACAAAAGAAACATTTGGACTTATTGCTCTTACCTCGCTTGACAGATACCTATGCCAATTTAACAGAAAAACTTTTACATTCATTGGACGCCTTAACTCATCACTACGATTTTAGTTATTTACTAAAGGTGGATGATGACACTTATGTTAAACTAGATTATTTATTAAATGAATTAGTGTCGTACGATCGAAAACTAATACGCAAAACGCACGAGTATAGAGGTCATCCTTTGCCAGATTTATATTGGGGTTACTTTAACGGCCGGGCCAATATTAAAACTAAAGGACAATGGAGTGAACCTAATTATTATCTTTCCTATCGTTACAATACTTATGCTTTGGGTGGTGGATATGTAATCTCACGTAAGCTTTGTGAATATGTTGCAAACAATTCTCATAGCCTTTCAACATATGTAAGCGAAGATGTTTCTATGGGTACTTGGTTAGCGCCATTTAGGCATGTTTATCGTCGTCATGATCCACGTTTTGACACAGCCTATATGGCTAGAAAATGTAGAAAATATCATTTGGTATTACACAAGCGCAACGAAACACTTATGAAGGATTTATTTAACAATAAGCTTTGCTCATTCGAAGTATCTAATGAACAACAGTTGCAAAGGCCTCCAGAATATTATTATGATTGGCGCAAAACAGCCGATAAATGTTGTGATACTTTGGTCATATAATTACTTTAGAAATAATTGTGCCACAATTCTATAATCTCTTAAGAATATAGAAAACAAGTATATTATAAAAATGCCTTAAAACATGTAGTAGAAAAAGCCAAAGCACAAATAAATATAAATGTAGAATATATTACTTAAAAAGTTAATAATTACTAGTTTCTTTAAATTATTTTAATGTAGCGTTCCTTGAATAAAAATAAAATTTTTAAGACTATAGTGTACTTACCGATGTTCCATTAACCATTGTACACGATCTTCAGTATCAAGTAAAGTAGCTACAACAATATCCTTTGGTGCTATGAGATAGTAACGATTTTCCTCTGGCAAACATCCCAAAATGTAATCGTTTACGGAGTATTCTTTGAAACTAAAAATTTTCCCAAATGTAAAACATTTCAAATTGAGCAGTGAAAATATAAGCAAATATAATAATTACCCTCTTAATGATAAACTATCTGTACAAACTTCTTCACTACTATTGAGTTTATATTCTAACACAGATAATACAGGTCGCAAAGCTTTACGCTCAGCGTCTTTTTCCTTAGGATAGCCGAGTACAACTAATTGACTTGAAGTCAAAGCAGCTAAACCACTAATATAAAATGTAGTTTGGAACGTGGATACTACAAAAAAGTATTTAGAAATTTCAATGAAAATAAAAAAACTGCAAATATAGAGAAAACTTACTTGGATCAACTATAAACCCTGGTAAAGCTCTTAAAGTTGCTTCTACCGAATTCCGCTTACGAATAACACAAATTCTAATTGTGTCTACCCAACCAATTAGCAAAGTATTTGAATTAGCCCAACGAAAATTGCAGCGAAAGTTTTCCAAACGTGAACTGCAAATTAAATTTCAAAAGTTTTTAATATAACAGTTCTAATATAGTTTAATATCAATTTTACTTAGCAGGTTCCTCCCACTTCATTAGACCCAAAGAGCATTTTTCATTTAAGTCATAAACTCTCACACCTAAGCAGCTAGCCCAAGCAACAAATGGACCGTTCCAACATATTGATATAACATGGCCTTCAGCATGCGACAAAATATTAGGCTTCAATTTTTTCAAAAAATTTTTCTCATATAGTGTTAGTTTGTCATCACCTTCCGTTTACATGCATACACAAGCAGAAATATATGTAAATATTAGAAGTAAAGATTATTAAATTACATTATATTTAGGCACTTACCTACAATGAAACGTCTGCCTTCACTAATTTTGGGATCTGGATCTAAAACCACAGATCTAATAGAGTGGCCAAAACTTAAGGTTTGATTATGCTCATCGCTAAACAATCCAATGATATTGACCCGGCCGTCATCTGAGCATGTTACAACAAACTCACCCTTAGCATCTATGTCCACCTCATTTACGGCCACCGTATGAGCGAATTCCTTACGGTCACAACTTAAATGTGAATTGACGGTATTACCTTGATGATCCAAGAGATAGACACCGCCCAAAAAGGTGCCAAAAATTAAAAACTACAAAGAAATAACGCAAGAGAATGTTCAGTAGACGCCACAGAACATATAGTACTTACTCACCTTGGAATGTACAGCACATGCTGTAACTACATCCTTATTGAGTATATCTTTTAAATCATGGGCTATGCGCTGATATTTAAATTTCGGTTCGATTTCCTCCTCTGTGCTGTCTTCAGTTTCCTGCAAAAAATGTGGGTCCATATATAATACAGCCTATTGTATTTAGTTCAGAATATTACTTACGCTGCATACTGTTTCGTTTTCAGCCATAATATATTTTCATATAATTAATGTCAATATTTTAGTATTCCTTTGAATTAAAATTAAAAAATGAAAACTGTGGTTTGATGTTTATTTATTGTTCTTGTTCAATTGATTATTTATCATTCATCAGCTGTTTTGTCTTTTTTTGTTGTTATGATACTTAATAATGATGCCGTACTGCCAACTTACCGATTAAATTTAATTTAATATAACCAAAACTATCTGGCACCACTTCACACAATTCAAAGACAACAAAATTACAACCTTCTGTGTAAACAGCCTGGCAGCATTCGACAAATATAAACAACAAATGATAAATTATAGTTGACAATGTATGAATGAATAAAAAAGCATTTTTATATTTTAAATAATATGCCGCCCAAAAGGAAAAGCTTGGTTTGGAAGTTTTATCAAAAAATTGATGACAGGAGATCTAAATGTAAGCTGTGTCAAAAGGCAATAAAGACTAATGGAAATACGACAAATTTGATGGGACATATTCGTAATGTACACAAGTCTGCTTATTCAGAAATTGATCCACTTCAAAATAACTCATCGGAAGCAGGAAAAATTTCAAGTTCGTTTCGAGAATCAATAGGTAATGAGACTGATACTAACTGTGTTACTCCTCTACCTTCAGCAAGTAGTTATTAATTCTAGTCTAGTCAATTGTCTGTTATATATGATTTGTAAAGAACACCAACCTTTTACAATAGTTGCATTTATGCACTGTGATGTGTTTTATTTCGCCTATTCCATTAATTATTTGTTAAATATTGTATTTATTCATTACCACTTTTTTGAGTAGGAATATCAGAATTTGCCGACAAATACCGTTTTGATATTCTAAATTTGTATAGATTTCTTTTATCCTATTTAGAACGCAATGCAACAATATTCTTCCTTCTCCTAGAAAATCACTTTTAATCGATCCAGTTCCTCAACAATAATTTTTCTCCATCTTCGAAATTGAACTTATTAGGAATATAGTAAATAACACGAAACCACAAATATTTTACTCGTTCGTTATTTGCTTTGCAGCGCATATTTGAAAATAATGCGCATTATATGCAGCGCTGTAATGAATTTACCTAAAAGACTCGGACCATTAATATATTTAAAAATTGAAACTCTTATCCGATTATTGTGGAAATAAAAGAACACAAATAGTGTATCCATCAACTTTCTAGATGGATTCGACAGTTAATGAATAATACTTTTTAACTACGACAGATTATACATTTTATCAGTGGTCAATTAGAGCCTGTTCGTAAATGCAGCACTGCGCTTCATAATATGATTATTTTGCGCTCACACTGCTAATCACATGTTACTTATTTTTTACGATCATTTTTACGAACGATCAAACACTGCAGAAATGAAAGAATTATTAATAAATTTGATTTTTGAATTGGACGATAAAACAAATGACAAAATGTTAAAAAAGAGTAAAATAAATATGAATAAATTAAAAAAATATAAAATTTTTGTATTCACTCATTCAATGCATCAGTCATTTTTTGATGTTTTGGGTTTATTTGCGCATAATATGCTTTAATGTTGTATTTTCGAACATTTGACAGCTGCAGTGCTGCCAAAGTTTGCATTTATGAACATGATGCGCATAATATGCAGCGCAGTGATGCATTTACGAACAGGCCCGTAATAATTTTGGTTCGTTTCGAAATGCATCACTGTAATGCATTCGACGCGCAGTGTGTCAGCAAAAGTAACAATGCAAAAAAAACACGTGTTTTAAGTATAAAGCATTTGATGCGTAAAAATAAGCAGCCATACAAGCAACATACAAAATATTGCTTTTAAAATGGAAGAAGAGTAAGTTCTAAAATTACAAACTTCTTATTTATATTTGTTTATTATTTTATTGTAATAGTTATAGCTTCGAAAAAGATGGAAACGTTTTAAAGCTTTTAATAAGAGTTCGATTGGATATGGAGGAGGACTTTTCAACCGGACGTGTAAAAAAATCTGAACTTTGGAGTAGAGTTTGGGAAAAAGTAAAAGAGGAAATACCCAGTTTGAAATATTCAAAAGAACAGATTTCTAGAAAATATTTAAATTTGTTGACAACGTATAGAAGAATTAAAAACAGAAGTATAGAGACTGGAAAAATTGCGACAACTTGGGAGTATTTTGATGAGTTTGACGATGCTTATGGTGACAGGTATCCCATCAATACTTCCACGCACCCTTCTCCGAATCTTGATATGAGTGAGACAAATTATTTAAATATAAAAGGTTAATAAATAGCATACTATTAAACTTAGAATTCTCATAGTATTTATTTATTTTAATTCAAATTGCTACATACTTTCAATCCATTTATTAGATTTCCCGCCATTCAAATCAAATGAATCATTTTCGAACAATTGCGTAGTCTTATAACTTTACTAACAAATAAGGGTTTTTTTTTTTCAATTTTAATATAAAAGTTTTTTAATATTTTAGCTGAAATGCTACATAATTATGACAGTAGTGATCAGAAGGAGCATATGGAACCATTAACCGATGGTTAGTACCGTTCTTCGTTGCAAAACTTTTTGGGACAATTAAATTTTTATTGTTTACAGATCCTCTAAAAGAATTGTACTCTCTGCCGGCCAATGAAGAATATGAAACAGAATACAAAGAACACAAGCGAAAATTATTTGAGAGAGGTATTCAATTGTCGTAAAAGTTATTACTAAAAAATTACAAAATTTCTTGTTTTTACTAATTTCAGACAATGATGACTACCAATGTACGAATAATGAAGATAATTTCGAAAGCTGGGCGAAGAAGAAAAAGGAGTTGCTAGAAATAGAATTGCTCGAGATGAGAAACTATAAAATAAAACTGGAGATTTGGGAAAAAGAGCAACACCTACAATTAGCTCCATCGAAATACACAAGAGATATCATAAAAAATTAAACAGGCCATATATATAAGCTATATCGTTTAAAAAATATGTATATGCAGTATCATCTATTTTTAAATATGCTCTTACAAGTACAACTTAAAACAGAAAAGTAAAAAAAGAAATCAAATGAAATGTAATTTGTTTTTCTTGAAATAAATGTAAAAACATCTTATTTAATATTATTTAAATTGTTATTATTTTATAAAATAATATTTCTTTTCCAACCAATTATACAGCAATAAAAGGTTGTAGTTGTTAAAACACAATTAACTTCATCTAATCTAGGCATCAGTTTCTGATTGAAGTTTAGCCACATAGGCGGCCTTATGCTCAGCAACCTTTGTTTTACGTTGCTCATTAGTGAGTTTCTTAGCATTCCACCTCTTCTTAGTAACGCCGCTTTTAGCTACCTTCTTGTGGGTAGGATCGGCACGAATAGCTTGGTGGGCTTTTTTGTAGATTTCTTCAAGCTAAAAAAAATTAGAGAAATTAAGTATAATTAGTAATTACGTATTATAATAGTTTACTTTGTTAATTTAATGTTATCCACAGTTAGAGAAAATATTTAAATTTCACATTTCTATTAAAAAATAATAATAACAGCTTTTGCAAAAATTATATGGTTTAGGTTATTAGTGGTTCAATTTTAATTCAATCAAGCTTCCGCTAGTTTCAATAAATAAACTAAAACTTAATATAAAAAAAAAAAAAGAAATTTCTTCTTGAAAATAAGCACAAGACGTTGGTTCTATGCTCGAGTTGATTAAATCACTTCATTGATAGTTCATGCAATGCATTGTTTTAGTGTACAACCAAAAAACAGGAAATTTAAACCATTGAAGGGTTTTAAATATCGAACATAGGTTACAAATATTAATTTGGTCCACTTTTGGCACAGCCAGTGTCATTGTTATAAGACACAGCGGTAATTTTAGAAATGGACGTGCTTCTTAGAAAATTACTTTCAATATTTAAGGGATATAACAAACGTGCATATATACTCACATCATCAGCACGGATTCCCAATTTAATGTAACGGCTGAATTGGCGCTTGAAACTTTCTTCATCTTCTTCTTCCAAGGTGCGCATGTAATCGGCGACATGTTGGCCGAAAATGTGGGCACGGTGAACATCAGCATTGAAGCTCTTGTTTTCAGCAGAGTAACCGGGGAAACGCTTGACGGAGTGAGGGATGTTCAAACCACCGTCAACAGCACCCTTCATGGCACCGAATACACGGGCACCAGTGGTGGTACGAGCCAAACCAACATCCAAGTAGCAACGGAAAGCACCAGGACCATCATTGACGGGTTCAACGTTGTATTCTTCACCAGTTACTTCAGTGCAACCACCGTACAAGGAGTCCAGACCCAACTTGTTCAAGATACGGCGAGCTACCAACAAACCAGTGCAGTAAGCTGCGGCGTAATTGGTCAAACCAACCTACAACAAAATAAATATAGTTTATAAATATAGCCTCCCATTAAAATTAATGAAACATACCTTGATACCGTATTTGGGCAATTCATGGGAATAGGCAGCGCATACGATACGGTCACCTTCGATACGGGAGAAGGCAATTTGTACGGTGATGTCCTTGTTGGACAAACGTACGATCAAACGATACTTGGGTGTATTGTATTTGTTCTTATCTTGGAAGATCAAGCGCTTACGGGCATAGTAATCAGTTTTACCCTCACGACGCCTGCGGAATTTAACTTGGTAGCGCTTGAAGTACTGCTTGTTCTTGACTACTTTAACGAAACCCTAAAATTTTAAAAGCAAAACGATCCTTTATTAATAAATTCCACTAAAACACACACCAAGAAATCACTCTGCATTAAACAAGAACTACATCTCAAAAATTCGTTAACATCTTTTATAAAAATGGCACTTTAAATGTTTATTTTGAACGGTTTGTTAAACAGTAACATGTTTTCATTGAAATTATGTTTTTATTATTACCATTTTTCACAATTTTAGTTATAAAACACCGACGTTAAAAAAGTACGCGATGTTCTTCACACGTAGGTGAAAAAAGAAAAGAAAGATGGAGTTGTTATACTTTTGACATTTGAAAGGAAATATTTCGAGACTCGAAAACAACTGCAGCTAACTTCAAAGCAAAACAAAATGTTAGTGATGGTAAAAAACAATATGCTTAAAATAAAAACAATGAATATAAAATTAGAATGAAATTGAAGAAAAGACTAGATTATCTGATGCAACGAAAAAAGTTTAATTAATTACATTGAACAATTTAATAAATTAGGTTAGCTTAGGCTTTAATAAATTAATAAATAATTTAATAAATTACTTTTTTTCTTTTCTATTACGAATTGTTATTTAAAACAAATGTCAAAAATAGAAATAAGTCAAAACATTTGACAAGTAATAAAAACAAAATAAAAAATATGACACGAATTGAAATATATGAAATTTAAAGAGAATTGTGCAAAAAAGATCTCAGCTTGAGAAAAGTAATAAAAATTATTAGTTATATTATTTAATTTTACATTAAAAATCTTTACAAAATAATTAGTTAATCGAGAACTATACGAAAATAGTTTGAAAGCAAAAAATGGGAAATGAAGGGAGTAAATTAAAGGGTTTAGAAATCGATAAAAATGCTGTGGAGGCCAATGATTTTTGGGCCTTATTTAATTCTGTTGCTGCCACAACCACAAATGAGGAAGGTAAACAATATCTATCAGTGTTTCAAGGTGAACCTGTTGTAACTGGGCAACTTTGGGTAGCCCAAGGACCAATGGAAAGAGCCATTAGGGTAAGTGCTTCTATGTCAAAGCTTCTTATAGCTCTTTCATGCTAAATACTGCGTCCATTGCTTAACTGAAATTGTACTAAATTAATTTGTTTACAATCTTTATTTTTTGCAGAATTTAATGATTTACCGACACCCATATATTCTAAAATATGTTTGCACTTGGGAACAAGGCGGACAAAAACATTTGGCAACCGAAAGAGTTCGACCCTTGCAAACAGTTTTAAATCAGCAATCTGATATTCAAATATGTCTTGGTCTTCGTACCATTTTGTGCAGTTTAATATTCCTAATAGAAAAGGTACATGTACAACTGATAATGTATTTAATCATTATTAACAACACTGTATATACTTGTAGGCCATGGCACGACACTTAAACATCTGCACGCAATCTATTTACATTACAGATTCTGGCAATTGGCGTTTAGCTGGTTTTGAATATGTTTGGAAACAAAAAGAAGTTACTAAAACCCTACTAGATTATGCTAATGCCTATCGCTATCAGGCAGCTGTAGATCCTGATGAAGCGAAAGAACATAATATAGAAACTATAGAGCAATATGCTTTTGCTACATTATGCGAGGAAATTTTATTAAAGTGCTCCAACAACAAGAAACAAACGTCTTCAGCACCAATACCTCACGTACAAGAGTTCAGGGAATATTGTGCCATCCATCTTAAGCATAAAAGTCCACAAATGAGGCCGAAGCTTTCTGCGGTACTACTACACCCGTATTTTAATCATGAGTTTGTGCTAATACACTCTTTCTTATTTGAGTTGCCATTGAAGAGTAATATCGAGAAACAAGAATTCTTTACAGCACTAATAGATCGCCTACGTTATTTCGAAGAGCAGGTTGTGGGGGCACAGTTTGCTGGCGATTTGCTTTCTCGCATGGTTCTGCTAGATCCTACAGCACAACTTTGCGTTACGCCGTATGTTTTAAGAACTAAAAGCGATCATTCCTCAGCCTTATTTTCTAGTCCAACGTACAGTAAGTACTTAATGCCTCATATCTTGAAAATGTTTCGCTTAAGAGATGCACAAATACGTTTAATATTATTGGAGTATTTTATGGAGTTTGTAAGACTTTTGCCTAAAGATGAATTGGAAGAATTAATTTTACCTCATTTAGTAGCAGGTATGCAAGATACCAATGATGTTTTAGTAGCAAAAACCTTAAGATGTATGGCAGATTTAGTACCAATTTTGGGCGCACCCACTGTGTTAGGCGGTCAAAGAATTCGTCTATTTTCAGACGGAAGACCTCAGGCCGCTGTATCCGATACAAGCAGCCATTGGGTAGAACCCCGATCAATAACTCCGGTATTAGGCGAAACAAATGATTGCCCGATGGTTTCTGGCAGTCCAATTTTAGAAAACCTATTAAGTAAAGCTAATAGTTATTCTTCATTGTCACAAGCCATTAATTCAGAACCATTTGAACATCATGAGATGCCACCACGCTTAAGTCCAGATGGTGGTGAAGATGTCAAATGTAGTGCTATACAAGATATTAATGGCGAACAACAAATAGTTACAAATAATGACAAAGTAGATACTGAAAGCGCGGAAACATCTAAAATAGATATAACACAGGAAGACGAAAGAAATATATCAGATACTGAAAACAATGTACAGGATGTTGACGAAGACGAAGATGCTTGGTCAGATTGGGAGAACAACGAAAGCGACATAAACTCTGCTATTAATAATACTACATTGGTTACAAAAACAGTTGCATCATTGAACGATGTTTCAAGTGATAAACTTACATGTGCCAGTAATGCCACTAACATAACGAATTCCTCTTCCTATAATACGTTACCATCTCAAATTTCACTATCAGACTCTTACCGTACAACACAATCTACAAATTCCTCTTCACATTCCTCATTAAAACCCGCAGCGTTATTTTCAATAAATGATGATTTATCTTGTCTCGATATACAAGTACAGACAACGTCAATATCGCTTCTAGATCCAGAATCAACAGAATTCGATTTCTTTAAAGATATGGAACCTGTAATAGAAACCAATAAAAAACTAGAAAATTTAAAAAACATTGTACCTATAAAGGAGAATTGGTTGGATTCTGAAAATATTGTGGTTGATTCAACACGATTTGCTGCGGCTTCGTTTAACAATGATGGGGACATAACTATCGATAATGATGACAATGGTTGGCAAGTTGACGACGATATGGCGAATTTAGACGACTTGGTAAATTCATCCTCTACAGCTAATTCCGCTCCTAATATTCAATAGTTAGCAACAATTCAACTGTAACAATCGAACATTATTCATAAATCAAATTAAGACTTAAAGTCTTCATATTCTGTATTATTATGTGCATTTTAGTGTTAATGATTCCAAAAAGGAATTTCGTTCAAATATTGAATTTAAAAGTAATTTAAATTAAATAACATTATGTTATTATAATAAATATGTCATTGTAATATTTTTAAATTATGTACTGCATACTTACTACCTACATATTTATACAAATTGTATTTACATTTGAATTTTAGTTAAATGGCAAATAAATATAATTTCACAAATTTTAAAAGTTCAATATTATGTATAAATTGTTTTTGGAACTTTTGTTAATTATGGTAGAAAAAATTGTTATAATGTATTATCTATTATTAATGACCCGTAGAGTTAATGTACGTGACCTATTTCAGTTTAAAACGTGAAATCAAAAATAAAAATAATAAAACTTTTTCGAAATATTGGCTTATGAATTAAATTACAATGGAATTTTGGTTACCATCCGAACTCGTTGGAATAAATTGGAAATAAAAATAAATGTATGTCATAAATTTACATACGTTTCTTTATTCTTACCTTAATTATTAGACACTGTTAATTATATTCCTTTTCTATACATTTAGAGCATAGTCACAGACTTCAAATCCGTTCAAGATAGTTTTTCGTATTGAAAATCGCTAAGGCAACCAATTGAATTTTCGAACGTATTTAAAATCCATGACGTTCAAATTGTTTAATATTAAATTGTTATATGCATATATTTCTTAAATGATTTTATTATGATATATATTTTTTTAAAAACGTTATTTGTTGTTTTGGGTGTATAATTTTTAAAAATTTCATCAAATATTAATCCATTTGAATAATATTTATGTTTTTTGTTTTCATGTTACAACTGCAATGCTCATTCTTAGCATTTTATACGATTTAGCAAAAAACGCTAAAAGCGCTTTAATTATACATTTTTTCTTTTCAATTTATATTAACCTTTAACTGTGAGTGGTTCTAAAAAAAAAATATTAAATATGTGTGAGAGTGATAAGTAATATTATAACGAGTTTAGCTAAAAATGTTTAATAAAATCATTCTTACCAAGAAATGTTCTATTATTAATTTTATTTTACGAAATTTTTATCTAATTATAAGTTATAAATAACGAGTGTATTTTTAAAAAATACTTACATAAATTTTTTAATAATAAAAAAAAAAGATTAATTCTTACTGTGTGTACAATTACTATTATATATGATGCATGTAGGTATGAATAGTGTATGAAAGTGGTATGAATTATACTATTGAGTCGATTCGTTAAAACCGTTTTAGCAATTAACTTATGTAAAGCGAACAGAAGACGTATTATGTTGAAGATAAAATTAGAACTCTACAGATTGTGTAATTTTTAGTGCTACTTTCTATGAAGTCTAAGTATATATTTATTTTATATTGTAGGTAGCGTATATTATTTACTACTTCTTTAGTACATTACGAAATTTCTTCCATATATATTAGGGCCTTATTTTAGTTTATATTGGCAATTGGAATGCGTATACGCTACGCAAATATTCATAATAATAATGCAATTGTCTTTTTATTCGAACGAATTTCGAATATAAGAATATTTTAAAATAGCTAGTCGATGATCAGCAAAAATTTGAGATATGTAAATGCAATTTCATTTAACAATTGTATTCTCTTTCAGTACAACAAATATTCACTTTTTAACACGGAAATATTATAACATCGAATTGAAATTAAAAAAGTAAATAAAATATGTACAATAAGTTCAAATTGCATAAACTTGAGGCGAGAAGGTAGTGTAGTGGTATACATATATTTAGTAGAGAAACATATCTTTTTAATCTACTTAAACCATAACAAGACCCTTAATTTCAAAGTATTATAGTTATTATCATGTTATTTTTTTTTTGTTTTGTTAAATAAAACCATGTTGTTAAATTTTTTCGAATTTATCATATTTATAATATAATTTTTTTAAGTTTTAAGAAAATAAAAAATGAAAAAAATAATAAGAAAAAATGAGTACAACTAACATTATATGAATTTGCAAAAAATTTCAGTAGTTATTTTTTAATCATTTGTTTTTCTTTTTTTTTTTTTATAAAAATTTAACTTTTTTCAAGTTTTCGCTTACTTCAGTAATTAGAGAGTTAAAGAGAACAATCAAAAATTAAGATCAAATAGCAGTAAAAGTTTGTTTACAACTGCTTTGACTCTATGCAACAAAGTTGTGTATAAAAAAAAAAACAAAAATAATGAACATTAAAGAACAAGGTTCAGCTGATTTTAATTTTTAAAAAGTATTTTTAATGTTTTTCATTTCATATCTTTTCTTTTAAAGTCGCAAATATATAATTAATAAAAATAGGATGAAAAAAAAAGAAGGAAGTAATAGGAAGAGGTAAACAAGAAAAAAGCAATTATATGCAAATCGCATGTTTAAGCAAATCTTTTTTTACAAGGGGAGGAGTTGATCGAGGATTTCTTTATGCAATTGTAGTTGTTGAAGATCCATATCATAATCAATTTTGAATATTGATCCGATTTTATTTCAATTCAATTCTTTATCTTCTAAGTACTTATATTCAAATGTGAATCCCTCTTTTTTTCGTTGACTCCACTTTTCATAATCGAAATAGATGTACGTACCCTAAAGAAGAGAAATATATGACAATATTTAAATGTACCATTTATTCAACACACATGCATATAAATATGTTAATTATTCATACTTGTTCGTAATCATCGTTAATAATTTTGGGCTCTTCGTGCCGTTGGAACCACATCATGTACTTTGTATGAAAACGCCAGCTTTGTTTTTTTAACGCTTTTGCTGCCAGATATTGAGCTTTTGAACCTTCCATATAATAAAAAACGAAGAATAATGTTTCGGTTGAGAGACGTTGATAAAATTCAACAGTGTCATAAATTGGAAGCTGTTGCTAAAAAGAAAAATTTCCATTAAAAGTGAAGAGTATTGTTGATTCTTCCAAGTATGATATGATGATGTTGAAAAAAAATGGATACGGAATTTTTCTGAATCGAAAGTTATGCATGCGATAAATTACCTGTGGGTAATGCGCTGGCGTTTGCACGGGAGTTCGATGAAAGTATGTTGTTAGTTTTTCCGAATCGCTGGGCGTTGGTAAATGATAATACGCTGCTTCCATCATTTGGAATTGTAATTGATGATCCTTTTGCAATGGCGAAGGCCCCAGAGGCGCCACACCGAGCAGCGGTGGTATATGGGCCTCGTTTGTAGGCTGTTGTTGCGATAACTGTTGCTGCTGTTGCTGTTTATTTGTTGCAGATGATGCACCTGCTCCAATTGGCTGCTGACCGGCAGCATTTGTCAAAGCGGATGCATTTAAATTACTACCAATAGGGCCTACATTGTTGCTGTTATTTCCACTGTTGTTTACTGCTATTGATGTAGGGCCGTTAGTAGATGCTGCCACATTGGCAACAAGACCAGCCGTGTTTGTTTGTTGCTGTTGTTGTTGATGTGGATTGGCAGTTGTTTCAGATGAAAAATGCTGTTGGAGTACTTGGGGTTGCTGCTGCTGTTGTTGTTGCTGCTGCCTATTATCCATATTAGATGCTTGTTGCTGTGAAAGATTATTTGAATCGATCACAGACCGATTAATAGCTTCTTGAGCCATCGTTTTTAATGAGATAGCATCTACAGATGAGGTATTGTTGTTAGCAACGCTCGTAACAGGCATTCCTAAAGCAAATATTTTACTTCTTGTATACACTATACATATTAAACTATTTACAATCGAAAGTGCTTACCATTCATATGTTTGGGTGAAAGCAATCCAGGTGATGCTCGGCTATTATTACTATTTGCCCCCATACCCAGTACTTGTTGCTGTGCGTTCAAAACTTGTTGTAATCCGGCAATACCATTGGGTGAAATGCAATTGGCCGCAGATGCTGCCAAATTGTTTACATTGGCAGGATTTGCTCCTTGTTGTACTACATTTGCAATGCTACCTACTGTAGAGTTATTGGAAGTATTATGGGCTAAAATGTGACAAACATAATTTAATTACAACTGATATTCAGTTCAATATATTGTACGAATATGTACCATTTTGTAAATGAGAGGAATTTGCTTGAAGATTTGATAATTGCTGCTGTTGCGAACCACCCACTATAGCATAGGATGCTCCTCCATGTACAGGACCGTTTTCAAGAAGTGCTAAAAGTTTATAAAACATGAGAAGTCGTCATATTATTTGATGCTTGTAAAGACTTTTTCGTAGTTGAAAATATGGCTTTAAATGATTTTATTTTGAATGATTAACAATTGTTAAATTGGATACGTACATGTATTATGTTTTGCAACTGCTGAAAACGCAATTGTAGGTGTCGCTTGAATCACAGATTGGCCTTGCATTTGTTGCTGAGTTGAATTGGTGGAATTTGCAGAGGACGATGATACAGATGTTATTGTTGAATTTCCTTGTAACGTAGGCGCTGGTGCATGTTGTTGTACAGCAGGGTTGTTATGAACTGTAGATGAAGCCGCCGCTGCCGCAACTGCCGCTGCTAATGTCGGCGCTCCAGAAGAATTTATATTGTTCGAGGTATGATTACCGGTAGCAGAAGATGCTGCTGCGGCCGCTACAACTGCTGCTGCTGTCGGTTGTTGTTGTGTAGGATGGTGTTGTTGTTGCTGCTGAGCCTGCGACTGATGATGATTTTTACTCGGCGTTGAACTTATTATTTTACTCGTCGGTGCTATATGAGAAAATTTCATAAATTTATTTTCCATTGTCAACAGAATTATAATTAAAACATGTTTTACCTTCTGAAGAACCGCTTGTAGTTGTTTTATTGTTCGCTCGAACAGCTGTAGGTTTAACTGGTTGCTACAAATAACAAATTATGATTATTATTATTAAACTAAACCCCAATTCCAATTAATTTAAATTCACAATTTTATGTTTTAATTATTGTATTGGTTTCTGAATTTAAAACATATTTACCTTTGTTTTACTATTGGCATTACTTTCGTTTTTATTATGCTTGTCCTTTGCCGTACTGTCAGCCGCCGTTGAATCACTTGAATAATTCAAATTAATTTGCTGTTGGTTTACAGATCCGCTACCGCTTGTATTAGAGGTCTGCTGCTGCAGTTGTTGTTGAGCTGGCAATGGTGATTGAACAGGACTACCTCCTGATGTTATACTACTTGGTGAGCCGCTGGTTTCGTTACTGTTATTGCTGTCTGTAGTTGCTGATGATGGAATACCAAGTGAGACACCTTTACCATTTTTTTTTTTTTTTTTTTTTTTTTTTTTTACATGTACGTGTATAGTTATGGTAATGTTTGTTATGAATTTTCGTATTAATTTTAATTTTTTCGATTTAACAAACATTAAATTGGTTCATTTCAAAGAATTTCAATACAATAACAAATTGTTAAAGTGTTGTTTTCAAAAAGACACATACATATGTATAATTTTTTAAGACACAGGGTTTGTTTTTATAACAGGATCAAGATATATAACAATTTGATTGATTTTTTTGTTTTTGGTTTTGTTTGAATTTTTTTTTATTAAAATAATATGCACATTAATGGAAATTATTTTGAGAAGAGAAAAAAACAAAAAAAAGAGAAAAAACATAAAAACACACATAGAATATTTCTCTAAACCAATATTGTAAAAATATTTATGTATTATTTTTCAAATGAGAAATAATAAAAACTATTAACTAATAAAAAATAATTGCAAATTGAAGTTGAAAGGAATTTTGATAACTACACAATTAATAAATAAGAAACTATAAGATTTATAAGTGTGTGTTTGAATTTTCAAGACTTCGGAAGTTAATTTGTTAAAATCAAATTTTTTGGAAGTATTGTAGTATTTTAATGTTTATTGGGGAAGGAATAGAAAAATGTATAGTTATGTAGAGATCTAATACCAAAGTGGGAAGAAGAGTAGTGCAATAATTTGCCAAAAATCTCTGTTCTAAAGTTTTAGTGTTTAAAAAGAAAATATTGTGCAATAAAAACTATTGGGAAATTTTTCTCTCAGTTTTGTTTAAATAAAAAAATGTATATGTCACAACGTATGCAGTAACCAATAATAATTCCGGTGATATAAAATGTAACGCCATGCTAGACAACTGTTAGTATTATTCTAAGATCGAACATTTTTTAGGATGTATGTAGGTATTATACAAGGCGGTTTACACTTTATACGACACACATGATTATGTAAACTGCACTACGTAGCTAATTTAGAACTAATCAGGGATTTATTAGTAGAATATGTTAAAATTTACCGAATTTTAAGAGTTTAGTTTTTAATTAGAATAATAAATAAAGTTAGTATTACATTAAATAATTAACATTAAGTAGTTTAAACCATGTTCTACACATTTACCAAGCAAAAAAAAAAAATATGAAATTGTTGCAAAACAATATAAGACTTACCCGTACCAGAATATTCGACATCGTCTATACCAATTATGTCATCATAAATGAATTCATTTTCTTCAAAATCTGGCTCTTGCGACGAATCAATGTAGTATTCAACATCATCTTTAATTTTATTCACCTTTTAAATTGTTATATTGTAAAATGATTAAATAAAAATGCTTTCTTCTGTTATAACACTTTCCGACTTACCTGTTCGGCTTCAACATTATCATTGTCAAGTAAACGTAATAATGTTTCTAGCTTTGTTACGTGGAATTTGTGTCGATCTAATTTAGCTCTCAATTCATCCATGCGATCTTGTTTGTCTCGATCTAAACGTTTTTTCTTACCCGCCAGCAGCGATTCAATTTCACTTTCATACTGATCTATTTGTATTTGCAGTGAACTTATAGAACTCGTTAACCAATTTCGGGCTTCATCTTTAATACGTTGAGCAGGATCCATTTTTTGTGCAGCACCCAGACCTTCTTTTGAATACGCTTTAGTTTTTGTTTCACGTTCAACAATTTTAAAGCGTTCCATTTGCTGATTAAAATAAACGTTCATACATATGCATAACACCTGATCACATGATATAAAGTCACATACCGTTTCTATTAGCCTTCTATTTTCCAGAAGTGCACTTTTATCTTTTATCTCTGCTGATGCAATCCATGATTTAATCTGATCGCGAAGCCGTTGCAACTTTTTGATTTCTTTTTTAAGATCGGCCTCATATTTTTCCTAGCAAGGGGCAATTATTTATTAAAAATGTCAAATATGTAGGGTTTAAAATTAAGTACAATTACTTTCTGATTGCTATTTGTGGCATTGTGTACTTTTTTCCAAATATCCTCAAACGTTTCCACACCCTCAGCTACTTTTTTTAGACATCGATCAATTTCTCCTAATAAATAATAATGATTTACTTTATGAACTAAATTCTCTGAACTAATAATTTCTCATTATCGCAAATCTAAATAAGGATTTTTTAAAAATCTATATAAAAATTTGAAATAAACTTTAGACTGATATTTTAGCAGTCTATCTGAAATTGGACCGGTTTAAAATAGATTTCAAGAAGAAAGCAATAAATAATGTTTTAATCATCCGAAACTAATGTGTTTTCCAACAAGGGCGAGTCGATGTTTACAGACTGCGACATCTGTCAGATTTGCCAGGTTTGTAATGTAATAATGTAAGTTTTGTAATTAAAGTTAAAATAAAGTCAAATTATTGAACACTGATTATAATATCATTGTGCTACTTATTTTAATAAAAATGTAATCGCTTTATATTAACATTAGGCTAACAATATTGTGCTAAAAGGGTTAAGAAACAGTTTCAAGAAATTCGTCAAGTTAAACGTATCTTCAATTAATTCCTATAGAAAACTAAAGCCCAAAAACAATATTCAAAGAATAAGAGAAAATATCATACATAGTTTTCACTAAAATGTTATAAATTGTCATAAATCAAGACAAATGAGAATCACTCGAATCAATTGGACAGTAAAGACAAAACGCTGTTTCGTCAAAGGTTGTTGCCTATCGCTGATATATTTCATAAATGTATATCGGCACGCTTGGCAATATATTTCAATATCGTACCGTCCTTATTGGAAAATTTATTGTTCAAAATTTTGTAATGACTTAGAAAAAAGAAAATTAAAATGAATGTAGCCATTCATAGCTTATATATTTTTAATATTGATAGGGTTGTGGATTATTCTTCCTTCTAACCTTGCAACTTTCTCGTCGCAGCCATGGCTATGTCAACTGTGGTTTATTCTGTTGATACAAATGCTTAGACATAGTCCAGTGGAACTAAAGCAAATAAAAAAAACTTTCTGACGAAACTCTCTAGTACACACACGCACACAAATACGCAGGCAGCCAGGCAGCGAGTTAAGTCTCTCTTTTCTCTCTCTCTCTCCTTTTTCAAACACTTCCTTGATTTCTTGGAACAAGTTGTTGACAATGTTTTTTGGATAAATTTTGTTTTGATGCTGGAAAAATATAATAAAATTTACATTATAAGAATATATTTAAGTTAAATTCATTATTTATTAGTGCACGATTAAACCAATAACAATTTTGTTGTTGTTTATCGTTACTGTTACTATATGTAATTGGTGGCAAATAAAACGTCACTAATGTAAAAATCAAAGGCCCAAAGCACAAAAGCAAAAAAGAAGCAAAAGGCCGCACTATTTAATAACGTTGGCTTTTGGTATTGACAAAGTTTGGAAAGTAGCATTAGTACCATTAAATTTCATATCTTTTGTATGTGAATTTTCTTATTTGTTGATGATTTAACAATGATGAGTACATTTATTATATTAATTTAACCTTTAAGACATATTTTATATTTAATAAATTTCCAATTGATAAGCACAGAAAAAGGAAATTTTAAAAAATCATAATTTTAACAAATCAATCACAAAAAACTTTCATTGCTTTTTCCATACTTTTTTGCCACTTTTCTTTTGTAATTCTCCGTTGTTCTTTTTTATTGCATTCGTTTTGCTTCTTCTTCTTCTTCACATATTCTTTATTTTTCCATTAGGATTTTTGCTTAATATATTTATTTAGAACTCACTTCTTTTGTTAGACTTTTTTAATGTGCATAAAGATTTTTTGTTACAATCAATGTTTTCTTTATAAATTTTTTATAAAATATTTATTAAAACTTGTGTTTTTTAGCGATTTTCTTTTCCGCTGTAAGCGACTGTCAATTGTTTCGATTTTTTTCTTGTACATGAAATTCTTAATTCAGCAAACCATTGGTTTTATGGCTATGTTGGTATTACTGTTACGCACAGATGATACTAAGGTGCAAAGTTGCATTTGATAGTAAACAGGGTGTTTAATCAACGACAAGTTAATATTATTAGAAAACGAATTAATCGTTAATTTGATATATTAATCAAAATCTATTACAATAAAAGTAATCAAATTATTTCCCTTCGATTTTTATAAAAAAAACTGTATACTGTATGTATTTAATATATTTCTAATTAAAAGAGCTTACAACCCAAACAATATTATTCAACAAAAATTCTAAATCTATGATAGTCTCCGTAGTCTAGTAGGTAGTGTGTTGGCTTATTAGACTTAAAGTCATATATATATACTTTTATATACTCTTTTAAGAGTATATAAAAAAATGCCATGAAAACGTTCTCAAAAATCTGTCGTTCGGAGTCATAAATTTAACACTCGTGTATAAAATTAACACACACAACATAAGTGGTGTGAGAAACTAAGTCGTAATCCTGACTAAAGGGTTGTAATGACCAATTATGTGTATAATCTATGTATATGACTTCTTTTTTACCTTTATTTCTATTGCCTGAGGAGAAAATAAAGTTAGAAAATATATAAGTTTATTTAAGGATATCTATAAAGTTTATATTAATTGTTTTGGTTTTTCTTTTCTTTTAGTTCTGGGAGCATAAGGTTAACAATTTATTTACAGTAATTTACACCTACTTAACCTAATTATTACTATTTATAAAACTTATATACATATTTCCTCTTAATTATATAACACACAATATTTCGCAATAACTGTAACATATTAAGTAATTAATTGACTATCTAAAAATATTATAAAATTCACTACGTAATTTCAAATACACATTGTTCAGTTTTTCAAGATGCATGGAAGGTATATTCGTTTTCTCGCCTGTAGATTCCAGGTTTAACAAAGACCCATATAAGTTTTCTATATCAGTTTGGTAATTCTAGAAAAATAAATTTTTAATTTAAGGCATAAAACGTTTAGATTATTAGAACTCACCACAGCTTTTATTGACATATGGTCCGAAATACTGCTACATACTTGTAAATCTTTAGAAGACTGCACAGCATGCACTAGAAGCATTTTAATATAAAGGATTGCTTCAGGACTTCTAGAGGAAATTTGCAAAATTTGCTCAGAGTCATTATAACTTAAATCAATTAAATATTCATAAAGATAGTACAACTTAAATTTTCTATCAAATGAGAATTTTGCACAATACTTCGACATAATATCTCTCAATACCTTTTCCGATATTGCAAACTGATGTTTCAGTTCAAAGTTCTTACGGTCAATATCTACTGGTGTAGATTTATTTGTATTAAAGCTAGCGAGTAAATTTTCAATGTCATTTACAAAATTTCGAAAAAGTAATGTATTTTGAATGTTATTACTAAATATATGTTGATAGGTTTTTTCATTACATTCTAATATTAAATTAAATTTCAAGCATAAAAAATTGCCATTATGATTTAGAAAACTTAAAATATTTAAAGAGAACTGTGTTAAATTTTTGTCACTACTGTTTTTTAAAGGTGTTTGTAATACGAAACAGAGTTTTTTGTCGAACAACTCATTTGGTATAGGTAAGAGTAGACTTTGATAAAGATTTGAAATGTGGAAATACCATGTCGAAGTATTTAAAAGTGATTTAAGAAAAGTCTTTTTATTATTTTTTAAAGATACAAAGATGAGGCAAAAAATTGAGTGTGTTTCACATGATGAGGGTAAAGTTTTTATTTGTATGCAGTCCTCTTCAAAATAATTAGGGCTTGGCAAGTAAACATGCCATTCGACATGGCAATGGAATAATTTTTTTAAAATATCATGCTTCCAACCTAGCGCCAAAATTTGTTGTTTTTCGAATTCTTTTTCAATTGCCTCATGTAAACGCTTAGGACAATCGATTAATTCGTCCATAACTGTTGCTTTAGACATAAGATCTTCTACGCGTTTCGTGTTTAAAGCATACAAACTATTTAAATTTTCGTATTTCGTCTCATACTCTGTGGATTCTTTGGTTTTAAAACATATCCGATAAAAAATATTATTAAAGCTTAAACAAACCAGTTGCTGCATGCTTTCCACCCATGTACAAGCAATCATTCCACTTATTGATTTGCGAATTTCCTTAGTCATGCATTCGGTCTCTATCTCTGCTTCATCTGGCATGACTATTTTTAATTGTATGATATCTTCGTTAGTCGTAAAAAAAAATGTACTCTCCACTGGTCGATAATCATAATCTAAAAAGTTTGATATTTGATGGTAGTGGTGATATATTGAACCAAATATTTGGTTGCTTTTATACCATATATCCAGATGACCAGATTGTAACAGCACGATTAATAAGTTTTTATCACAATTGAAACGTATACATTCTATATTGGAAGCATAAGTGTTTAAAAGTCGCACGCTATAGTCTTTAACTTGTGTATTATCGCTCTGCAATTCATTTTCGTTAACTATTGCTAGAAATAAATTTTTTTGTTAGACTTATAAGAATGAAAAGATTTTTTAAATATAATTAAAACAACTTTCATCGACCATACATAATTTAATGAGTTACTAAAGGTGTAAAATATTTCATAAATCTTATTCAAATTATACTTAAAAATCAAAATAAAAAATACAACTAAAAATAGAAACTAGCGGGTATTATTATTAGAATTCAAGTGACTTCTTGGTAAATCGTATAATTTGTTTTATTTCATTTGAATATTTATCGATGTTTTGTTTTAAATAATTTTTAAATCAATTTCGAAAATGCTATAGTAAAGTATAAAATTGTGGTACATACCTCCTACTAAAATAAAAATATTTCCTGATATTGTAAAAATATGGACTTCTTGATTATTTTCTAATTCTGCTTTCTCTTCATCTGGACGAAGAATGTTCGTGATTGCAACAAGATCTTTTAGAAATTTAAGATTTTTCTCATCTGTTATTAATGATAAAAGAGTGTAGCTATCATCCAACCAATCACAGTTGAATATATTCTCAACATCAAAGCTAATATCGTAAGTGTGGCATAAAATATTGTCCTCATTCACATACTTTCCCAACTGCGGTACATCATTATAGACATTGAGGGAAAGTATTCGCCTTCGTATCTGCTGATCCTCTTCTCCAGAGTATTGGACTCGTATGGCGCTAAATTTCATTTGAGGACATGAAGTCATACATCGTACTCCTGTCAACCAATCAACTCTGTGCATTGATTTAACGGAACTAAAGTAATAAACACGACCACTTTTCATATAAAGTAATGTATTCATTTCCAATATCAGCATATTGGCAATTTCTTCAAATTCCTGTTCGTAGAGTGGCATTGAAATTCGTACTTTAGTTAGGGTGGTTGCATTCTTTTTTTCCGAACGTTTGAACACAAAATTAAGCAAATAATTTTCATTCCAACAAACAAACACAGATTTCCCTTTGCCAGCACTGTGGTGTTTGAGACCTTCAGCAAAGAACATGGAATCATCATCTATTGACCACAAGGAAGTTTCATTTTCTTGATTACATTCGCCATCAGATTCTATTTGATTGTCAATGCTGTTCCGATTACTGTCAGAGGGTATGGCTTTAGAAGTTGATGGTCCTGAGTACTCCCACATGTTTTTTAAATATCATAAAGGCTATTTTAAAATTTCTTTTCAAATTAAAAATCACAAATTTATTATTGTTTATTTTACACTATTGTATATGCCTCAGTGCTGCCAGACTTTGTTATAATGTTTTACTTTCTTTAAGCTTGAAGAGCACGACAGCGCAATTAATTTTAAAAATATAAAATCTAGGTAAATATATTTTTTAGAAAAACCACTATATTATAAGTCAGTAATTAAGAAATTTTTTTTTATCAAAATACTGAAACCCAATAAATGGCAAATTTTTAATAAATTCTTAATTCACCATACGTTTTCAATGTAACCTGGCAATATTTGCTAATACAATATGATTGAGTTGAAATTGACTAATAACAGTCACTATTTGTTGTGATTTGTAAAAAGAGTACCTAAAAAGTGAAATTTTATAGAACTGGAGTAAATAAATAATTATAAAACATTATAAACATGTCTCGTTTTAGTGGAGCTTTACAATTGACAGACTTGGATGATTTTATTACTCCATCACAGGTAAGTCCAAATAGCATTCATTTACGTTAAGTCATGGTTACATTTTGAAGAACATGGAAATAAAAGGGGAACGTTGACCCATAAGTATATTTCATTATTTATTTTTTTAGGAATGTATTAAGCCGGTAACAATTGACAAGTCGAAAACTAAGACCGGAGCAAAAATATCTATACAGGAAGATGGCTACTATGAGGAAACGGCAGTAAGCAATACAATAAAATGAATGTAAAATTTTTAAATCTTAAAATTATTATTTTAGGCTGGCAAACAGAAATTACAAAAAGTGGAAATTACTTTGCAAGATTGCTTAGCCTGTTCAGGTTGCATAACATCGGCAGAGGGTGTGTTAATAACTCAGCAAAGTCAGGAAGAAGTGCTAAAAGTTCTTAAAGAAAACAAAGAGCTTAAATTGCATGAAAAAACAGCTGATCAGGCACGTCTAGTAGTTTTTACGGTATCCCAACAGCCAATTGTAAGTCTGGCCAATCGTTATAGTTTAAGTGTGGAAAAGGCGGCTGAATGTCTGAGTGGTTACTTAAGAGAGTTGGGAGCGGATTACATTTTAAGCACTAAAGTCGCCGACGATTTGGCATTAATAGAATGTCGTAATGAGTTCATTGAACGCTTTCGTGACAATGATCCTTCCAAGCCATTTCCTATGCTATCTTCTTCTTGTCCGGGTTGGGTGTGCTATGCCGAAAAAACTCATGGTAATTTTATATTGCCTTATATAGCCACAACTCGCTCACCTCAACAGATTATGGGCGTATTAGTAAAACAACTGTTGGCTCAAAAGTTAAGTGTACCTGCTGAAAAAATGTATCATGTGACTATAATGCCTTGTTACGATAAGAAATTGGAAGCTTCTAGGGAAGATTTTTACAATGAAGCTTTAAAATGTCGCGATGTTGACTGTGTAATCACATCAAGTAATAGTATTCTTACTAAAGGAATAGCATATCATTTAATAATACTCTTTTTGTAGTTGAAATTGAGCAAATGCTGGATGAAGAGTCATTACAGAAGTTTTCTAATTCAAAATTTGACTGGCCATGGGGCGAATTAAATGAAATTGATGAAGCAAATGTGTGGGCTCATGAAACTAGTACCTCGGGAGGATATGCAGAACATATATTTAAATACGCAGCGAAAGAATTATTTGATAATGAACTAGATAATATTGAATTTAAAAATTTAAGGTAATTTGGTTAATATAATTCAAAAATTTTTAAGCAACCAATATTTTTTTATGTTTTAGAAATCCAGACTTCCGTGAGGTTTCCTTAGAATTCGGTGGTAAAACTGTGCTTAAATTTGCCATTGCTAACGGTTTTCGTAATATACAAAATTTAGTACAAAAACTTAAAAGAGGCAAAGTACAGTACCATTTCGTGGAAGTTATGGCTTGTCCTTCTGGTATGTTTTCCAATAAATGACTTTGATTTTTAATGAATGTACTTTATACAGGCTGCATTAATGGCGGGGCTCAAATACGACCTGCAAACGGCCAGCATATCAGGGATTTGACTATTCAACTGGAGCAACTTTATCGTCAATTACCACAGTCTAATCCAAATAACGCTTGTACAAGAAGTATATATAGCAACTTCTTTGACGGACAACATACGGACAAAGCAAAATTGTTATTGCATACAAGCTACCATGCTGTAGAAAAACTGAACACCGCTTTAAATATTAAGTGGTAAAAATTAAAGCATAAATATCTTAGTTTTAATAAAAGTTTCAATTTCGTTTGAAATGAATTTAAAGTTATTTTAGTTCGAATGGTTTTTATTTTTATATCTCCGTTAAAAATGTACAGACTTAACAGCGTTAATGATATAGTAGGATATCAGAACCCCAGCGCCGTTTATTTAAACGAAGGGTTAATCGCAAACTCGAGTAAATATTTCAGTATTAGCTTGTTTTACCTTTAGGAGCTGGAAATCGTAACACATATAATAGTTCCAGCTAGGCTTACTGTAACAATATGTTAACAGATGTCGGTTTAATTGTCTATTATTAAAAAATACAGTCTATTCGATTTATTAATTCTGCCATAACAAAGACAGTAGAAATTAAAGTAGGAAGCAAGAATTTCAACTGATTAATCACACTGTTTAAAAGTTGTTATCCAATTGTATTGGCCCTTTTCTGGTATTTTAATTAATAATATTTGGGATTCTTACGGTGGCATTCTTCATTGCTTTTTGCAAATATTTGTTGTTGTCAACATTTTCACCACAGCTGTTAATCGTAAATGTTTTGTGTTTTCACCGGTTTCAGAATCTATTTCATTTCTATTCATTTTTTAAAAGCGAATTTCAAATAAAAAGTTGTATTTTTTAATAATTCCTAAAATATAGAAGTTTCTTATAAAAAAATAATGTCGTCACCGGCTCCTAAGTCTCCAGAACAGTCCGACAAAAATAAAAAATACGATCGTCAAATTAGGTAAAGCATCATAAAAATCCAATTAGGATTGTGGCAAATGATGAAAAAATAACATTTTTGATTTAATTCTATAAGATTATGGGGAGAGCATGGCCAAAGTCTTCTGGAAAATTCCAAAGTGTGTCTGGTAAATGCAACTGGTTTAGGTTGTGAAATTCTTAAAGGATTGGTATTACCTGGCATTGGAAGTTTTACAATTGTTGATGGAAATGCGGTCACTGAAGAGGACCTGGGCGTAAAGTAAGCTGTCACTGTAACAAAATTAAAGTAAGAAATTAAAATGAAATATTTCAACAGTTTCTTCGTGGACGCAAATTGCGTTGGTCAATCACGGGCCTCAGCCTGCATGCAATTGTTACAGGAACTTAATAGCGATGTTAACGGAGACTGTGTCGAGGAGAGCGTTGATTACTTATTGGAAAATCGGCCAGCATTTTTTGATAATTTCGATGTAGTTGTTGCCTCAAACCTAAATGAAAATTCACTGCTACAATTGTCTAATTCATTGTGGCAGTCGAATATACCGTTATTATATTGCCGATCATTGGGATTTTTCGGTTCAATACGCCTTCAGATAAAAGAGCACTGTGTTGTTGAGTCTCATCCAGATAATGCTCAATATGACTTGAGATTGGAGAAACCCTTTCCAACGCTGCAAAAGCACTTTGAGGTGAATATAAAGAAATAATTAAAGATAAATCATTTGTGATCATTTACACTATTTCAGAGTACAAGTGTAACAAGTAAGGTGCCATGGCTTTTGGTACTTAATAAATATCTGCAACAATGGAAATTGGATAATGATGGCCGTGTACCTTCTAACTATAAAGAAAAAAGCCAATTACGTGATTTTATAAGAAAAGGTAGGAATAATATTATAATATATATAATAATAAGTCAAACATTTTAATTTATTTTATAGCCATCACTAATGATGAAGAAAACTATGAGGAGGCCATTAAAGCTGTAAATACGGTATTTTCAGGTGGTTCTATAACTTCAAACCTTAAGAGCATAGTTGAAGACGATGCTTGCCGTAATTTAAACAAACAGGTAATTCATATCAATTAATAATATCTACAACAAGAATGGTATAAGTATTTTAATTTTATAGAGCAAACCATTTTGGATAATGGCAAAGGCTTTAAAAGAATTCATTGAGAAAGACAATGAAGGTATCTTACCGTTGCCAGGCGTTTTGCCAGACATGACTGCTGATACTGAATCGTACATAAATCTTCAGAATATATATCGTCAGCAAGCCATGCAGGATGCTGATAATGTATATCGCAGATGTCAGGCCATACTTAAAGAATTGGGATTGCCACTGGACACTATTTCAGATAAGACTGTACGCTTGTTTTGCAAAGAAGCTGCCGGTCTAACTGTTATACGTGGTTCGAAAATTGCCGATGAATATGAAAAAAACAATCGTATTTTGAATGCAATCGATGATATAGATGTTCAGGGTACACTTACCGAGCATTATATTGCTTTAAGGGCGTATGAACGTTTTCTAACTGAATGCGGGAACATTCCAGGTGATTGTTACGTAGAAAACGATACGGCACGTTTTAAAAGTGTTGCTTGCAAAATGCTAGCTGAATGGGGTGTAACCCAGGCTACTTTATCTGACGATATGGTTCATGAAATTTGTCACTATGGTGGTGGAGAAGTCCACGCCATTTCAGCGTTTATTGGTATGTATACGTATGTATTTATATATATTTTGTTTATGTCAACTGTATTGTTTTGTACTCTCTTTCAGCTGGCTGTGCGGCCCAAGAAGTTGTGAAAATTTTAACAAATCAATTTAAACCCGTAGATAATACATTTATTTACAATGGCATTACATCAGAAACAATTACATTAAAGTTATGAAAGATTATCATAAATTGAATATGTATTTACAAAATTCTTTGATAGCAAAATTAAAAATATAAAAAATCAAAGTGAATTTGTATTTATATAAGGTTTTAACTTGGAGGAACGTATTCATTGACAATTTTTCTCTCTAAACGTCACAAAAGCATTTCCCAATTGCTTATTAATTCCTCAATCTCTTTTTAGCTTCTCACATACCCAAGTTGTTAGTCTAGTATGCCAAAAAAACACACTGCTCACTAATTGTGTTATTTTATTAATACGCAATCTTGCTGATTGCTACCTACAATAAGTAGTGTAAATGATTTTAAACGTAATCTACTAAATTCGGGCATATTAGAGCCGCCATATAACCAATTTCAAAAATATTGAATTCACGAGTTGGTATCCGGAGGCATTTATACTGATTTTGGCATTTATACATAGTGACACTGATTTTTATCGCGCAATGTTAATACGTTAACGTTAATTTTTGTTATGTTATCATTCCACGGCGGATGAATATTAATCTTGCAAAAAAGTATCAGTTGGACAACAATAGAAGAAAGTGTTGATTTTATAGATATTTACAAAAAAATGACTGAAAAGCAGTTAAAACATTGCAAAGCATCACACAATAATGATAATAACATTAAAAAGGAAAATGAAAAGGTTAAGAAAAAAAATAAATTGTAAGTGGTTGATCGTTCCATTCTATATCTATTCGGCAAATGTTAACCGGGTATTTTGTAATTTGTATAGTCAAGCTAACCATCAAGAACTGCAACGAGCTACTAGTCCTGTAACTCATCGCTTATGGACTAGAGCGGTTATTGTGACATCTGTGGCGGTAATAGTTTATTTCTATGCCAGCAACCAGTCGCGTGAGACGAAATTTGCTTCTGTACGTGAAAATTTACCACTACGCATGCAAAAGATTAAATGCTCGAATGAGTATGAAGAGGAAATGAAAAGGTTTCCTCAGTGTGTGCCAAAAAAATGTGGCCGTTTCGTTGCTGATAAACTGATAGAAAACAAAGAAATTGAGCTGTTGCTTAATATGGCAGAGAATATAATTGGTTTAGCAGGATCTTCTGGCGGTGCATCGGTATTGGATATACATACGGGAGCTCTGTCATATGGTGAACGTTATTTAAATTTTTTTAAAATGCCAGAAGCTAGAAGTTTGCTTAAACCAGAATACTTAACAATATATAATGTAAGCCCCTCTTTCCGTACTATAGTAACCGATATCTTAATCATAAAGGAATTTTTTCTTTTTCTAATAATGATTTTAGTTAGTGAAAGGAAAAATTAAATTGGCTATTGCCGAACAGTTTGGCATTGACCCTTCGAACTTGTATTTAACGTCACCTACTTTCTTCTCTCGCTTAACGAATGTCACAGCGAAAAATATACATGATGAGTATTGGCACGAACATGTGGATAAGGTAAGAGATTGCTTTAAATATTTTCAATTTATATTGTAAAAGCATGTTCGTTTACAGGAAACCTATCCTTCATTTCACTACACTTCATTGTTGTACCTAACAACATACAATAAAGATTTTAAAGGAGGACGTTTCATTTTTGTAGATGGTGTAGAAAAAAATCGCACAATCTCGTCTATAGAGCCTAAAAAGGGTAGAGTAAGTGCTTTTACATCCGGTCATGAAAATCGTCACCACGTTGAGAAAGTAACCGAAGGAACAAGGTATGAAAATATGTGTCTACTAAACAAGCTTTATTTAACATTTTTTCGAAATATCGTAGATTTGCTATAACCATATCATTTACCTGCGATAAGGAAAAACGTATAAATGATCCACAAATGGCTAGTGTAAAAGAATAATTTAAATATTCACAAATAAAACATTCCATAAAGTATTATAATTAAACATGAAATACAGTTATATTATAAAGTGAAAGAGAATTGTAAATTATATACTTTTTAATGCAATTCTAAGCTTTTAAATTTATCATAGTTATAAAATCCAGCACGAACTTGTCGTCCCCCAAAAAATCGTCCGTTTAAGTCTACAACAGCTGCAATAAGACAATATATTTTCAGCAATATTGGTAGTATAAGCCTTTTTTATTTTGTACTTACCTTTAATGGCACTTTCAATACGTTTGAATTCCACGAAAATTTTAACAGCATCCTCAGGTGTGGTACCAAACGATTCATGTATTAATACATTTGCCACTTCTCCATATTTAGTATTACATTCGTCTTTAACTTCGGGTTCGAGTTCTTCGTCGACATCACCTGGACCCACCATATTCTTAAAGAAAATTAAATGTCAGTAAGATTGTGTGTTTATTTATGGTGTATAAATGTTTAATTACCCTTAATAAAACAACTTTACTGGGTGCCTTCATTATTTCGGTAATACTAGGTTCAGAGTCGGTAGTTTCGGCAGCCGCAGCAACAATAGGAGATGTTGGGGGACCCATGTTAGCATTTGGATTAGAGGCTGCAGCTGTATTAGCTGAACTTGCCGCTGGTGGTGGCGGCAAGAATACATCACGTTCATGTATAATGCGACCACCACGCTTAGATGTCTTTTCCACTTGCAAAGCCATGGACATACCCTGCTCCTGCTTGCCCAAACCTTGGCCGTCTTTATAACCAAACTTAGCCATGATTTTTGCGGCTACAGAACTAGCAGAATAGGGTATAGTAACATTGGAAGATGGATCACCATCATTAGCTATGGAAATTTCTTGCAGTGAAGGTGGAGGAGCAATAGCAACACCACCTCCCTTATTGGACACTGAACCTGGAGCTGGAGGACTATAACGATCTTCCTCTGTTATGCGTTGGCCGAAACCGCTGAACTTTACTGGTGGAGAATCATTGCTACGAGCGCTACGGTTACGGTTCCGTTTACGATCGCCCCGTTCACGTTCCCTATCGCGACCACGGTCACGATCTCGGTCATCTCTCACTTTTTCTTTACTGCTGTTTTGTTTCTCCTTCAATTTTTCATATTCATTCGGCCACTGCGGATCATATTCATCAACAAAATCCCAATCTTCAGTTTTAACATTTTCCAATGATGGCACAAGCGGTTGCGCCGATATTATGCGCTTGCTGTTCTCACTTTTTGTAAGTATGGTTTCCTCTGAACTTTGTAATTTCTTTGATTTCAAGTTGACGACAGGTGTCATTAACTAAGTAAGGTTTCATAAGAATAAGAAGTTCAGATGGAAACTAATAAAATCTGAATCTATTTACCGGTTTCTTGGTGGCATCCTTAGTTTTTGGTAATTGTGCTTTTTTGATGGCCAACTGCGTCTGCAGCATCTTAATACCTGATGACCATCCATCTATTTGAGAAGTTTTAGGTTTTGTGTCTATATCATCGTATAAATCCATTTTTGTAAGATATCTGGGAATCTGCTTCCAAATCTTTTCCTGGCCATTAATTGTTTACTAAAAACACAAAAACATGACAGAAGCATAAAACAATATGCCAATTGCAGAGATGCATTTTAGGGTAGTAAAACACAAAAAACAGTGTTAAAAACTGTTATAAAAAAGAGTAGTGCTTTATATTGTAAATATTTTGTATTTACAATACTTTGTTTCAAATCACATTTTAAATGTTTATTTGTAACGTATGACAACGTTTTTGTAATATACGTACTTTGAATTTTTCTGTTCATTGTATTTTGTATATTGAAACATTAAGCTTCTTCTTTTCTCCTATTAGTTAAAGTTAATTAAAATCACAGCTTATTTTCAACAATCCTAAATAAGAAAATATTTATTTTTGTTATCAATTTGTAATTTGTTTAATTTTTCATCGCATGTAAGTTATACACTTTCTTAGTTACTTTTACTTAATTAAAGAGAAAGAAAAATAATAATAAAAAAAACTGAATTATTCTATATATTTGAATTCATCTTAATGAATTTAATGTTCAAATTTGAATTACGTTTTGTGTTTAATCAAACTTTAAGGAATTTAAAGACGGTGTTGCAGGCGTTGAAGTAGCAAATGTTTCCATCGATGGTTTATAGGGAGCAGCTAAGCAATTATTAATAAAGTTGCAGACACAGTGTATATATTGTGTAGGATATTTAGTGTAGATTTTAACATGTTCGGCATCCTCAAAACAAACTGAACTTACATCGACACCCTGCTGTTGACGAATGCTTATAAATTTTTGTATGTCCTGCAAATATAAAAGTAAAACAAATATTTTTTAAAGCTTATAAATGGGAATATTACCGTATATGGTATAACGACATCACCCTTAGAGTACAAAAATAATTGTGGATATTCATTAGGTTCATTTTTCAAATCATTAAAGGGATTAGTTTGAATTGGCTCGGTTTTGACAAATAGACTTTTAAATGCAGCAAATGTTTCCTACAAAAACAAAAAAAAAAACAACTCCACTTTATTACATAAGAAATATTTTAAGCCCAAAGACACTTACCTCCACAAACCACATAATGCCCAGAGTTAATGTTATAATAATTGCGGTAATACAATGGCATTTTTTCCTTTCTTTACCATATATAGCAGTAACCGCTCGATATAAACCCAAAATACGCCTTTCACCAGGCGCTGAATCTAAAATCATGCCTCGTACTTGTAATGGTGTCTTGTGTTTACGTATGGCCAATGATATGTGTTGATAGAGATAAGCTCCGCCATTGGAGAATATGTGAAAGATTACCGGATGTGAATCAAAATTCATATCATAGATAAGTTTTAGAATTTTTTCCCCTATAGGCATCATTTCCTTACGTTTCCAAAATAACGTGTCAACTGGTGCCGTATAACGTACAGTTATTAACCTAAGGATATAGTATGTATTTAAATTATGATATTATTAACCACCTTGAAATGATTAAAAACAAACATTTACTTACCCTCTGTCTTCATATATTTTTGAATATTTCATTAGATAACGATCTTGGCAACCAGCCCAACCCAGTAACATGACAATCGGTACATGGGTATCATTGTATACAAATACAAAGTCATCTGTATCCGGTTGATCCATGGTTGTCGATGAAGCTGAACGATATTGTGGCGTTGGAAATTTTATTATGTATTCTAAAGTATCTTTGGGCTTTAGTATGTTTTGCAATTGTTGCTGCTGACTAGCTGGTACACTGGCAATTAGACCAGTACCACCTTGCAATTGTTTTTCTGGATGCATAGTTGTTGTTAAAGGTTTTCTACCCGTTATTGCAGCCGATTCTAAACGTTTCGATGTTGTTGCTGTGCCACCACCATGATGTTGATTCTCATCACCGTTAGCTGACTTTGAACCTTTTAAATTAGATGAAGCCACACCATATGCGTTAATATTCGTTGCTGATGACATTTTTTGTGGATTTTCTCTTCCTAGGCTGCCGAAAAGTCTAAAATAAAAATTTTATATTCAAAATAATTTGAAAATGTTATTTGTAAATGTACGTACATATATACATATGTACGTATATATATATTTTTTAATTCTTATACGAAATACATATGTATATCGTCAGTTGAAATAATTTTTTCTATCGTTTTAGGAAATTGAAAAAATTATGATATTCATGTTATATTATCTTAAAAGGTGGAAGAAATGTGAGCGCTACATAGAACAATAATTTTTGGATAGTAATATAAAATTATTTGTATTTAAGTATTTCAAGTCGATTTTACAAGTTTCTTATTAATATGTTATTTATTTTTTAAACAGTTATAGCCTTCCAATTTCCTTATGGCGTTACCTACTTATAGGCGATAGAATTAAACAGGACCATATAAATCATTAAGATTATTCACTTTACGATACCAACCAAAATCAATAACAAAAACTAAAAAGATTGTATTATATTATATACAAAATAGGTATATGGATTTTACCACGAATGTATTAAACAAATTCATACCAATTCAGTAACTTAAACTTATTGCAACTCGCGACGATAATGTTTTTAATTAATTTCAATTGTTTTTTTATTTATTTCCCTCAAATATACGCTAATAAGGGACTGTTTATAAAAATTTTACAGTTAAAAAAGAGAAACACCAAGAAAGAAGAACACGGTTTTGTGCGTGTATCAGTGGATACTACATAGTACATATGTAGTATATGTTCTACAGTACATCTATACTTGGCAAATACATACATTAATATTTATGTAATTCTTTTCGACTCACACATACAAATATACATATATTTACAAAATTGTACAAATGGAAAAAAGAATAATTGATTATATTGCTATATTTCTAGGGACAAACAAACAGAGAAAGTATGTATACGGAAAGACTTTTATAATCGATTAAAATATTCTATAAAATTTTGCTAATATTGACAAAAATTAGAATTAACACATCTAAGGTCAGTTTCTTTTACCAATTTCTCAAATATTTACTTACTTAATTTTGTTATTTGCTGCTTAAAAACTATGGAACTCCTTTTTTGATTTAACCGTATATGTACGTGTGAGATACTGCGGTGCGTGTGTATGTATGTGCAGTGTTAAATAATAAATTCTTGACCTTCTTTTGGTTACCGTTAAAACTAAAAGAAAAAAAAAACAACTGGAAACAATTGTCAAAATGTGACTGAAAGTTTTATCTTTTTGATACTCTTTTGAGCAAAGCAAATTGTAAGGATATCATGTGTTTTGTTAAATCGTTGATTGGATACATGTGGGTTGTCAAGGTAGTCCATTTTTCTCTGTTCCTGTTGGAGAGTAAAAGTAAAAGTATTTCATCCATTTTAAGGATATGCGCCGTAGCTCAAACTATGATTTTATTTGTTGCCTTGTCTGACATTTGGTTTAACCGGCACTACATCTGTTTAACTTTTTTAAAGATCTGATTTTAAAACTCAGATGATAAAGTTTTCTTTTTAAATTTACTTAACAGATTTATTAAAATTTCGAAATTTTATTTGATATTTATCTATATAGTGCTGCTTTTCTTAATTTCATTTGTCGATTTTAATTTACAATATCTGAGAGATAAATGGGTAAGCGTTTGTAATTTAAATTAATACTCACTTAGAAATGTTTATAGCTTTGATACTTCCAAATTCATATCTTCATCAATACAAAGCTTACGCGGAAAGAAAAGAATTTTTATTTAATTTAATTTTTTTTTTAACATTGAGTTTTATACAATATTTAATTAATTTTTTTTTCATTTACATACATACATATGTATATGATATTTAAAGCAGTGTTGCATGTAAATCATTTATTGCGCAGGTTTATGGATAAATCCTGACAAATTTTTTTTAATGAAATCAAAAAGTCGAAAAAAAAAGAAATGTCAAATTGCGTAAATAAAACGTAAAAAGTTTGACGTCATTGTTACGTTTGTAAAAACTCAATAAAACTTTTAAAGTAAATTTATAAATAATACATATAATAATGAAATTAACTTTAAGTCGCTATCGCGTGTTGTTATCCTTGCAATTTGCATTGCTTATTGCCGATTTATTTTTTAATACATTTGCCCATATATTCTTGCCACAAAAGCTACAATTAACCATCTTGTTGTTTGTGTAAGTTGTTTGGCAATTTGTTCAGATCCAATATCCTTAAGTTTTTAATCACCCTTTTCAATTGCAGTACCCAGGATTTATTTATAATATGTGAATATTTATTTTTTACTTTCGCTGTTCATGCCACCTGTGTCTATGAGGTATGTAGTCGAAATAAAACAAAACATATTGAAGGTTTAATTACACTTTATTTTATTGATATTATTAAGGTTGGAGCCACTCATGTCATTCTAAGGAATTGCAAATTTTTCCTTTTCATTATACTTTTGTATTTCCTGTTATCGGTTTCACAACATTTCTGGTTCGTTTACAATGTATTGTGGTATCCAATGGCCAATTGGTCGACTACTTTGAAGGCTTTATCATTTGTGCAAAGGGCAGGTGAGTATTATAGTTTGTTTTAAATTTAATTTGTATAACATATTTAAAACATTGCTCTCTTCTCCAGTTTCGTTTTTCTATTACTATACATATAAACGTACAGCTTTAACTATCTCTGATCCACGTTACTATGAAGAAAATATTGACTGGATTGCGGAGCAATTGAGTAATAAATAAACCACAAAACATACATAGGTAGCCATTCATAGTTCAAAAGTACGTAAGAATTATTATTCACTTATTTTCAGCTTACATGGCAACGTATAAAAATATATTTAGAAACTGTTTGTAGAAATATTTCTTAAATCGGAAAAATTGAATAATTTCAAAATAAATGTTTTGGACTAGAAATACCAAATAGAGAGTTATGTTGAATTTAATCACAATTGATAATTTTTAATTTTGACTCAATTAATGAAATAAACAAAAATTTATTAAACATGTTTAAATATCAATATCAAGTGCATGTATCTATTAGAAATTTTTCTAATTTTAAATTATAAGGATTTATTATGATTATAGATTATTTCTTCATTTTGATTTTATTTTTATTATACAGTACAAGAAAAATTTACTTGATATTATAATCAGACTGTTAAAAGTTGTTATAGTATCACTAGAAACTTGAAGAAAAAATCAATTTTATTTTAAATAAACACATACAATTGCTAATTGCTTAAGAATAATAAAATATGTAAAACAAAAAAAAAAAAAAAACATATAAAATAAAAAATAAAACAAAAAATAATGTGAAAAAGTAATACATAAAGTGACATGACACTAAATAAAACAAAACATTAAAAACATTAAAGTAAAATTCACATAAAAATGTTGCACATAAAGTTTTCCGGACACTTTTTAATGAAACATAAAAAGAAATATTCCATTATAAATCTAGGCATTCATCAAAGGTACGCCGAACAGTTTCTCCCATGATTGTGCTATAGAGTTTAAACATGTGTTAGCATTATCGGCCGTTTGAAATGTGCACTTCCAGAGTTCACATTTATCTTGGGTTTCATCCAAAAAGTTTATAATAAATATATTGTCCGAACAACGTTCGACCTCTACTAAATTTGACATAAATTGCGTGACACACAACTCAATGTCCCCATCATGGTTGAATTCTGAGAGCCAATCTAATTTTTCGGAACTTAAGTATATACGTGAGTCTGTAGTTAAAAGGCCACATATTTTAAGCGAACGTTTAGCATTTTCGCATGTTATTTCACAGCCATCTAATAACGAGCACATATTTAATTGTTCGTCTATAACAGCGGCATTCAAACGTTTTGTTAAAGGCTCAGCCGGATGATATTTTAACTCACACGGTGATGGTAGAGCATTATCTGGAATTAAAATAAAAATGTTTAATACTGTTTGCAATCATCATTATTTTGTTTGTTAATTTCAAACTCACTTGCAAAAAATAACATTAAAGAGTCTGTTCTTAATATGTCTTGCAGCAACAGTAAGAAACCTCCCCAATCTGTGAGATAGAATGACAGACCCATTTTCCAAGGCAATAACTGAATAGTCGCTAAACGATCTACAGTGCAACTCATAATCGGTCTCAACCATTTCGAAACATCATCGTTTTCAGCTGCATACGCTTCCATTAAATATAGCTTACAAGTTGACATTACAACCAGACCATCTGTGAGTTTTTTATTGTTCTCATTGTATATGCGCCCTTTAACTATCCATTTAAAATGTTCATCTTTTTCTTCGAATTTCGTTTGGTAAAAATATAATTTTAAACGATGGTCGATATCATTAAAGTCTGAGAAGTTAAATTTGTACATTTGGCTGGCAGAGTTGGTTGAGGTATTTGAATTCGGAGGTAATGCAGTACCAGACTTAATATTTGATGACGTTTCCGATTCGATAAACTTTTTCGAACTCGTCATTAAAATATTGGTGGACTGCATAAGAGCTGCAATTTGAAATTATAATAATAATTGAATAGTACAAATAAAATATTCTCCTTAATTATATAATAAATTTACCTCCAAAAATAGATGATAAACCACTGTTCTCTTCTTTTTTGGTACTTGTTGGCACATTTGGTTGTTTTCCATTTCTTTCCTGTTGTAGAAATTCGCTTGTTTTGTTTTGGGATTGGTTTTCTGCTTTTTGCTCATAAGCTGTACAAACACTATCCGTTACCGAACCGGAGGAACTACTTTCAGTGAGGTTATTATGCACCATTGCTGTAGAAGGTTTTTTAGTTGCCGAATTAGTTGCCATTGTTGATGGCAATACTTGTTCTATTTGTGAACAATTCTCTGTTTTTATCTTGTCTTTATTCGCATAATTGATCATATTATCGAATTCCCGTTCCAAAAAAGTTTGAGTATAACTTTGGTCGTCGATTGTTTCCAAATTGGGTGCATGAGAAATAGTGCGCCTTTCGTCATAGTTTTTACGACCAGCATATTGATCTAACACTTCTATGCTAGACTGGCTTGGATTAGAAATGATATCAACGTCACTTTCGCCATTTGTTTTAAAGTCCAAATCACGATCTGTATTAGAACTGCCCACTAAAGACTGATTTGAATTAAAAGAACTTTCAGAATGAGAGGTGTTGGTAATCTTAGAACAAGAGGATTCATTTAGAGAATTAGCAGAACCTATGGGAGATATTAGAATTTAATTATACACTTTAGTAACACGCATACAAATAGTGCAAAGGGAAACAACTCAAACAATTTAAAGAAACATTGGAATGTTAGTAACCAAATGCAATAAAGGTACAATTTCTTTATATTCGATTAATTGGAATAAGAACGTTTTTTTTTACAAAACCAATGCTTCTTGTGATTTTTATTAAAGCATTTAAAAATAAAAAAAGTGGTATTAACTTTTAAGAGATTGCTTCAGTGTCCTACTATGCAGTGGATTATTAGCAGAAAGCCTTGCGATTCCTTTACCTTATTAGACCGTAATTTGTTAAGTTAAAGGAAGTTTTGTACAGAAATAGAAGAGCACACAAAAATAATATCAGTTAGTTTAAATTGAAAATAAAAGAAAAACATGCCATAATCATAAATTCAAACTGTTGCTGATTGCAATCTTTTGAAAATGAAATCTTACCAATACTGTTTGTTTCTTCGGCAACATCTACAGAATTTGAACGGGACAATGTAGTTTGTACATTTAGTGGAACTATGGAGGTTGGCAGTTCCTCAACAATGGAAGCAGGTGAAAGTTTATCAAGAAATCTTGTTTTTTCTAAAGATTTTGGTATTTCGTGTATTTCTGCAACAAATCCAGATCTGCAGTCTGGACATCTTATATCTAAAAATGAATTTAATAAATTCAATTGTAATTCCTTTCAAAATAAAGTAAAATATACCCGAATTATTTAATTTAGATTTGGTTTCTTGAGAAAACTGGCAGCTGCAATTAACACATCGGTAAATAATTTGATTCATTTCGGTAAGATCTCGTTGGGAAAGTATGTCACGTAACTTCTTTTCCAATTCCTAAAATATAAATTGTCATTTTTATAATTTAATTTAGTACTTACGAGATGAACAAATATGCTTACTTGGCACAAATCCTCCTCGACAACATAAACGCGTTCTTGTTTATCTTTTTTAACTGTATCAAAATTAATGCGCAAGGTATTCGATTTGATACGATCACACGATTCTAAAATCTTTAAACTCCATTTCGTTTTGGTTCTGTAAAAATGATAAGTCGAAAGAAAAAATTAAATAACACAACACTTTACAAACCTTTCATTTATAGGATCCCGTTCCCTTAAGAAATTAGAAGACTTTGTTAAAAATATCATTTCATTGCTATTCGATGTATATACGATATAGGTTTCCTCATCCTCTTCACGTTCAGATACTAATAACAATAATAACAATTAAGTAAACGCTGTAGACTAGAATATAACTTTCCTTTCTGTTACTTACAGTCATCGTTCTCATTTTTATTATCTGTTGATGAATAAATATTCCTTAAGATATCATGCTCTTCTTCAACTTTGTTATTTTCTGCTACTATAGCCATGACATTTTGTTGTAGAGGAACACTTTCATCCTCTTCATCTTCAAATGGATTTTTGCTGCCCTGTTTAGTGGTTCCAAAAGATTTATACACAGTATTTTCAGTGGATTGTAAGGTTCCGTTAATCAACGTTTGGTTTTGTTCCATACTTTGATAAAGAGAATAATCATAATTATCGCTTGATTCAGCTTGAATTGGTGTAAAAGCAAGGTTCTCCACGTTGTTGTTTAACATATATTCTGTAGGTGTTGAGGTAAGTATGGTAGTATTTGATGCCTCATCCCTAGAATCTTCAGTAATATCTTTTACGTAGTCATTGAACATTTGACGTGATTTCTGTCGTTCTAAATCAATATCTAGTGTTGAAGTATTTGATTCGATACCTAGAACACTGCTTCTCATTTCAGCATTTCCTGTGTGCAGCCATTCATTGCCATATTTTTTACGCAAATTAACGATTTGTCCTTTGATTTCTAAGTGCTCCTTATTCTCAGGGGCGACAACATTAGAATTGTTTGTCGTGTTATCAGTAGTAGTATTATTTGAAATTATACTTTCATTATATTCATGATCCTTGATCTCAACATGTCTAACTTTAGAAGATTTCTTTTTAAGTGGTTTTACAATGACTTCTTCGTTATTTGCATCTGATATTTCAGAACTATTGTCTGCTAATTTAAATGATGCTAATGAGCCTACACTCGATGCCGGTGTCTGATTACTTGATGGTGTTAAACGTCCAGCCATCGATAATGAGGATGATGATGATCGAGTAGTGTAATGATTGAGAGCTCCCACTAATCTCAGCTGATGAGCACCGGTAACAGATTTTTCTGTCTTCGTTAAAGGTTCAAAATCTAATATAAATTGCACAGTCGAACAGTTTTTATGTAGATACTGACATGATGCCAAACGATGTCTGGGGTGACATTCTAATGGATTTCCATATAAGTTTAAACACTTTAAGGTGCTAATAGTGCTTAACGGCAACAAATAGTTATGATCCAAAAGACAATTATCTGATAAATTTAAATCTATTAAGGCATCTAATTTAACAATACCCATAAGATCTTCTACCAGATTGTTGCTCATATTCAATGATAGCAAACGCTTATAGGCATCCATATGCAACTGCGGTATATATTGTAAACGATTGAAACTTAAATCTAGAGTCTTCAAATGGGGTAACCATTTTATAGCCTTTATAGATTGTAACTGATTGTGCCTTAAGTTCAAGTGTTGCAGGTATTGGGCAAATTCCAAAGATGTATCGACAGTTTGTAGATTGTTATAACTAAAATCAGCAATGATTAGTTTATTCCATACAAAACCATTGGAATTATCACCACCACAATGCGTTATAATATCATCGACATATTTAATACTTTTTGTGCATATTAAATGCTCTAGCTGTCCACGCAGTGGTTGTATGCCACATATTTGTTTCACATTAACTTTTTGTATTTCCAATCTTTTAAGGGCACGAAATTTGGTAATATCTATTTTGCCATCTATGCACTCTTCTCCGGGATATTTAATAATACACAGTAACGAGGTTTTTTGTACGAAATCATGCACCAATTGTAAATCGCGAAATACTGGAGACTTTGAGTTTATGGGCTTGACAACTTGAAAGTTTTGTATATCTCCGATTTCAAGAGAATCGGCAATGAGAGTAAAGGAATCATTAAGAGCTCGTAGAAGGGATGCTGGAAAATAGTATATAAACTTTATTAATTAAATCATATTTATACTTAATACATATACATATGTATGTATGTATATGCTTGTAATAGCAATTACAATAAAGAAAATAATTTTATTATTGTTGTACATATTAAAATAGTTTTTTAGGTCTTTGTTGTGCAAGCAAGCTGATAAGGCAACTGCAGTTTAGAATTAGGAAAGGTATATGTATGTCGTTCTAATTTTATATACTCTAAACTTATTAATTACATTAATTAATAATAAATAAATGTTTACTAAATTTGTTTTCCTAAACAACCTCGGCCATTCCTCTTCAAACATTGTTACTTTTGGTAACAAAGTTTTCTGTTTTTTTTACTTAAGTACTACTATGAATTTGTCTCAGCAAGTTGTTCTTTGTGGATACTTTAACATGACAGAAATTCCATTACACCCCTCTACCTTACTACGGTGTACTTACCAGATAGTGTGAGCGTAAACTCTGAACTCAAGATTTTGTCACCATTATCCCTCAAAAGTTTAGCAAGCTCAGTAATTTTTTGTGGATCCATGATGTATCAAGATTGTGGTTAATTATTTAAATTATGTTAAAATATAACATTGATTAATCTCTAACACTTAAATTATTTCGAGTTATTGCATTGATTTCTTATTATGCTCAGCAATTTATGAATCAACTTTAACGCGTAAAATAAATTTTGAAACAAGAGATCAGCGACAAACACAATACAGCTGCAATCAAAAATATGATGTTCTTTTATAATTATTCTGTAAAAGTTTTATATACTATGTATATAACGGCAACAAACACTTACCCAGTTATAGTTAGACCTCCATAATAAATTAATAATTTACAAATATTTTCGAATAATTTGAGTTTTTCTTCAGTTGCTGGATTGTCACTTCTTTGTTTCGGTCATATTTTGTTATTGTTTTTCATAATATTATAGAAAATTTTCTTTTAGTATTTATAACTCAATTTGTTTATATGCAAAATTACATTTATTAATTGCTAATACGTTGCATATTAATAAATTTTTATTGAATGAATACTTTTTTTGTTTTTTTTGCGTTCGTATTTTTGTTATTTTTGTCATTCCTTAGCAATAATAAAAAACAAAAGCTGTCAGGTAGTTGCCAATATTAAACAGCTGTTCCAGAGCTGTATCAATAAGTAGTAAAATAAACCCTTAAACGTAGCGCACGGAATGCTGTGTTGTTAAACAAGATCGATTATTTAAAGGATTTAATTTTTGATAAAATATAATAAATAATTTTTTCATATCTGATTTAAAGAAAAATTAAATTTACAATTTCTTTTTAATTATATTTGTAATAAATTTATACCCGCTGTGAGTTTCAAGCATAGTTTCAAATGTTGATGCTAGAGCTTCACTATATCGAAATATTTTCCATTTTTCGATCGATCGATCAGCCTATACATTTGGAATTCCTTTTTAATGAATGGCAGCAAATATAATTTATTCAGTTTCCATAAGAGTATTTTAATAAGTTGCCAAATCCGCACTCCTTCGTTTTCGACCATCCAAAAAACATCTCTCTATTTTCTCGTAAATGTAATATGATCTTTATAATTCTTAATACAATCAGCTGAAGTCCATACGGAGAAAATTACGTGACTGAGGCCTCAACTTGGAGCTTTCATGTAATTTGTAGTTTTATTTGGATAAAGCAGTTGTTGATCGTCAGCGAATGTGGGATGTCAAAAATTTCCAAAGCCAAGAGAACTATAGCAAAAACCTGTGGCCTTAGCCCTAATTAGCTTTGATATGGTGTCACCTCATTGGCATCGTTAACAAGAACTGTAAATTAACAGTTAAGATGGAAGGTAGCATTTTAGCATTTTACTGGTATGTAGTCCAGTCGGTAATTTATTTCCGGTAACGTTGCTTAGTATCTGCAGCTACTCTTCTTTTTGAAAACATATTCTCCGACCATGTAGAGCGTATCTAACATTCGTTCTGGTCAAAGAATGCATGGCATATCTAAATAAAATAACGAGATATTGATTTTCATTCAGAAAAGGACTTTGAACTTGGAATAGATACGTGGATAGAACCTCTTTTAATGATACCACCTGACCCACAGTCCATTTACTTTAGACAACTCTGTCCCTTCATAACAGTCCTCTGCCTTTACTGATAGTTAGTTTCTTGTATCTAAGAGCCGAGTATTAACTAAACCAAAGCTTATGAGAAAAGATTTCAAAACTGATATTACATAGAGATGTATATAGTATGTAAACCTAATAAAAAGTACTTAAAAAGTAAATCAGAAATAGTACCTTTACCTGCGGTTGCTATAGCAGTTTCGAAATAATAAGTACTAGTTTTGTTGAATCAATAGTCAAAATTGTCAAATTGAAAAAAATATTCTTCAAAAATCAAGTTTAAGAACATGTCTTACACCACCAAACAGCGTAATGGAGAACCAAAAGAAGTTTTGGGATTAAATCGCATCACTAAAAAAAGAATATTGGAATTGTGTAAAAAGAATAAATTGTATCAGACGCCCGAATTGAATGATGTTTTATATTTGCATTACCAGGGTAAAGGGGTCATGTAAAAAATTTTAAAAGCAAACAATTTTCATTAATTATTATTCTACGTCATAGGTTTCGAATACATTGAGTGTTTGGAGGACTATACCGAATTGAAATGCCTTTGGTTGGAATGCAATGCCATTTCCGAGATACAAGGTCTCGATAAACAAACGAAGCTCAAGTGCTTATTTTTGCAAAGCAATTTAATAAGAAAAATCGAAAATTTGGATTTTTGCAAGGAACTGGACATGATCAACTTGTCTCAGAACCATATAAGAAAAATTGAAAACTGTGGCTTTGAAATTCTACCAGTTTTGAATACGCTCAATTTAGCTTCGAATTATATTACGAACTGTGAAGGCTTAAGGGAATTGGAGAATTGTAGAAACTTGTCCGTATTGGATTTATCCAATAATCGCATTGATGACATCTTGGTCGTGAAGGTAGGCTAGAAAATAAATAAATAGGTACACAAATGAAAAACTAAAATGTCCATATTTTTTGTGTATTCAGATCTTTGGAAAAATGCCAGAATTGAAGGTTTTGGTATTGCAAGGAAATCCGGTTGTTTCCAAGATACCTCAATATCGTAAAACGTTGATTTTGGAATGTGTAAGTCCAAGCAGAACTGAAAAATAATTTTCTTACCTTTTTTTTTAATCATAGAAAAAACTAACTTATTTGGATTCTCGACCAGTATTTCCTAAAGACCGTGCCTGCGCTGAAGCCTGGTGAGTTAATGAATCTAGTTCCAAAAATATTTAATTACTTAAATAGAAACAAGGAAAAAATTGTTCCAGAATATCTTCATAAAAGCTGGAAAGAGTACAATTGCACAATTATATACAAATTATATGTAATTATTACGAGTGCCGAACCCACGGTCCTCACTCTACACACTAGACTACTAGGGCAGTCCTATTTGAATCTTTGTATAGTATGTCGTAACGATTTCATTTTAGATAAAAAAAGGAACAAGCCCTACTTTAAATACTATACTATTTCGCTCATAGAGAAAAAGTATTTTAAATACCCTTGAAAAGTTATTTCAAATCATATTTCGTAACTCTTTCCCTCTTTAGAAAAAAGGCAGACTCGTAGAGAAGTTTTTCAATTTGAATTTCTTTGCTTTTCAGGAAACGTGGCGGCTATCAAGAAGAACGCAAAGAAAATGAACGTTGGAACCGTAAGGAGCGTAAAAAGATGAGAGATGGCGTAAATGGTAAACGCTGCAAAATTTTTTGAAATATAAATCAAAAATTTTCTTTATTCTTATTTCTCTTTTAAAAAGCAACAATAAAATTGCGTAATAAATATCGCAAAGCCGAAGATCAGTTGTCTTTGATACCATCCTCGGAGTCTGAGGAAGATTCAAGTGCACCGAAACAAATTAAATCCGTAAGGGAATACGAAGATGTATCTATAGATTCAATGTGGGATGAGTTGGCCAATGACAGAACATCAGAAAAGTCGGGAACGCCAACATCAACATCAACTAGCGATGGCAGTGAACCAGATCAAACATCGGACGAAAGTGATGAACAAAATGAGCTTAAGAACGAAATTGGTGCAGATGTAGAGCCTGCAAACGAACAAGAAAATTCCGAAATGAAATCAGTTGTCCCAATAAATGAAACTAATAAAGCAGAAGCCCATGGTTCCCAAACCAGTTTAGATTCAGAAGATATGCAAGAGAAATACCAACCTACTGTAGAGGCTATACGTAGTCTATCAAAATCGGAGCATTCTATTATAGAATCGTGGAGTAAAGTTGAATTTGATATTGAAAGTGTTTTAAAGGATAACGAAGACAACTATGAACCTTTAGAAGAATTAGAAGAAACCATGAAGTTGCTTAATCAACTCGAAAATAAACAGCCTTCAGCTCAAGTTCACACCCAGCTTAAGGGAAACAAAATCTCTTTAGAAAATCAGCACAATGTAATCGATTCCTGTCAAATTAATTATCAGTTAAAGAAAGATTTCGAAAAATTATCCTCGAATATGGAAAATTTTGTAAAACAATTGGACAAGGAGAAGGAAGAACGTAAAGAGATTATCGAGGCCTTATTCAGCACACAACAGCCACAGCAACAACAACAACAAACTGTGGAGGATAGTGGCAGTGATACAAATGACCAAGAAATAATGGATGATGACATCAAAAAGAAGAAATGGGATAGTTTAGTTGATCAATGGGATAAGGCAACAAAATTGCCAAACAAACCTATAAATTTGGTTAATGAGGTGCAGATAAAGAATATAAAGGATATAGAAAATCCACCACTATCTTTGCTAGAAGCTAATCAACCAGACTCCAGCTTGTCTTGTGTGGTTATCAATGAGGAAGATAAAAAGCAAACAAATCTTACAAATCTTAGTAGCAGTGGTACAAATGACCAAGAGATAATGGATGATGACATCAATGAAAAGAAATGGGATAGTTTAGTTGATCAATGGGATAAGGCAACAAAATTGCCAAACAAACCTATAAATTTGGTTAATGAGGTGCAGATAAAGGACATAAAGGATATAGAAAATCCACCACTGTCTTTGCTAGAAGCCAATCAACCAGACTCCAGCTTGTCTTGTGTGGTTATCAATGAGGAAGATAAAAAGCAAACAACTCTTTCCGAAAATAGTTTATATGAACCTTTGGACATAACATTTATGAGTCGCCAGTCCCGAGAAGCTATGAATTCCTTTGAAAGGGAAGCAAACGAATTGAAAAAATTACTACAAAAGCTGGAAACTGAAAATGAAGTGCTTTTCAACGATATTAATACCGAAAGTAAATGTCAAATGGAAGAGCAAATCCAAGAAAATAAGGAAAAGGAACAGGAAGAAGTTAACCGAGAAGTAGTTTCTCCGTTATTGAATGAAATATTACAATCCCTGCAATTGGTCAATTTTTGTCCACCAAGTTATAAGTTTCCGGAAGTATTTAGTGACACGGAAGACAATAATTATTGTGAACCAATAAGGCCACCAACTAATCCCACACATTCTGAAAATATACCCCAATTTAAAGCAAAATTTAAAGAATTTTTCCAAGATGTGAAAAATAAAAGTCAGAAGGAATTGACAAAAGCTCAACACAAAACGTTGGTATTCAAACGAATGTCTGAGCAACCGACACTCAACCGTTTCCATCACGAATCTCTGGACAGTGTAAATGCCCAACTGGAGGAATTCAAGAGACAGCAAAAAGCTAAAATAAGTCGTCTCGTGGATCGTGTCTATGCACAAAAAGATCGCTATAATGATACTTTGGAATTAAGCGATGGGAAACTAATGGTGCGTAACCGTGACACGGGTGAACTAAAAGATCTCCCAGAACCTACAAACCGTGATAGCAGTGATAGTGAAAGTGATTATGATACGGCCCTCTCTGATGATGAAACAGAGAAACCTAAATTCTTACACTCTTGGCGTAAACCCTTTAAGCCCACAGTTCGTAAATCCAGCGAATATCTAATAACACAAGCTTTAAATGGAAACAATTGCTTTACATCTAGAGATCAGGAGGAGGAGAGCGAAGATAGCAATGACGAATTCTATTCCCTAGAATCTCAGAATAAGCCCAGTCTCTATAGTATCGATAGAGAATTTTTCAATAAATTAACCATGGAGAATTTAGATGTCAGCGAAACCGATGAAAATCATATTGTACACTGTGCACGAAGCTATGAAGAGCTTAAGAACTGTTTAAAACTTAGCAAAGAAGAACGCAGCTTGACAGCTGAAGAAACGGAACTTTTGGAAAGCATGATCGAAAAGAAGGGGCCTACTAATACCAATCAGCCAGATGGCGGTGATACTAAACCACTTTCTTCAGGTAATCTAACGGAAGAAGAACAGGCCTGGTTTGATAAAATGCTGCAAAAAACAAAAGATGAACAAAAGGATGTCTATAAACAGACCATAGCAATTCCAGCAGGCATTAAACTCTATGAATACACATACGATAACGAGAATGTAAGTTGTGGTAGTAGCAGACATTGGCCAGCTAGGGATAGGGATACTGAAACTGTTTGCAACGAAATTCACGATAAGGGAATTTATACATTTGTTTACGAAGGTCCAGAGGAAGACATTACCAAAGATGAAATCCGAGAAAATCCAAAGGAACCTGAAGAAGAGGGTATTGGTAAGGAAATGTCTTCTGTGTTAAGTATGGAGTTCCCCAGTGAAGAGGAGAAGGCCGAAATTGAAAGTAATATTGATAATGAAAATAAGGGTGCGGTTAAGAAAATCGCCACCACAACCGAAACAGCTGGATTAAATACTCCTTCCCCAATACAAACATCCGATACTGAAACTTGTTCCAAGAGTTCACCAGAAATAGAAGTTTTAGAATGTAATTTGGAGATAATCGATTGCAATGAGGAAGTGGTTGATACCATTACTGTTAATGCTGAGGTGCATTATTAAACTAATTCGTCAGGATTTTTGTATTTCACTTTTTTTTATAAAAACTTTGTTAATTTCTTTTATTTTATAAAATTTAAATAAAAAAAATAAATATTCCTGAAATAATTGTTTGCTTGCGTGTGTGTGCGGTTAGATTGAGATTTTTGTTTAAGGCACCGTCACGTACAAAAGAAATTCGGAAAATACTAAGACACGTTACGTTCATGTGATTTATTTTGATAATCAAAAATAAATTCATGGAATGGTAGGTTCAAGAGGATTTTATGGTACCCTACAGACTAGATTTATATGTGATTATGAAAATATAAAACAGTAAGCAAGTGTCAATTTAGTGATGTTTAAATTTGGGGCACTACACGGAAGAAGAAGGTGTTGCAACCGTAGCCTATCAACCGTAGCTTCTCACACAAACCATCTTCTGTGTGATAATTTAATCCATGATTAGAGTTACAAGAGTTACAATTTAATGCCATCCCTAAACGACAGATGTGTTGTGGTAGACTTTTTCAGGCCACTTTGCTTTTGCCAGAAAACTACTGCTAAGAGGCTAGCGCCAAAATTGAAAAGGCTTAATGCTATGCCATAAATTGCTTATCACAAGTCCTTCGGGGGCAGTTTTATATGGTATCATTTGAATATATACCTTCGCCTGTTGCCAAACATGAACTGAAGAACTACGGAATGTTCAAGGCTGAAAAACCAATCATGTGGTATTTGTAAGATGATCATGACAATGATAAGGATGTAATAATTTGGGAAAAAAATTTAAAATCTCTTTTCGAAAAGACAATAATTTTTGAATTATAATTTGTTTGTTAATAACAAAAACAAAAAAGCTGTCGTCATGTCTTTGGCTTCCGATTAAATCTGCTTTTTAAATAAAAATAAGCGCAGCTGTTATACTAAATAAATTATTTATTTAAACAAATTGAAAAAAAAAGAATTATGATTCTTTATAAAAATCCTTATCAAATAAAAGTTCAATTATACCAGTTTGCCTAGAAAAGTAGAATCGGTTTGAACTGGATTTAATTTTCATTCACTCAACAAATGTCTCGCATGTCATATATTTAATCAGACACAATAAAATCATCTTAGACTGGGGCCCAAGTCTATAATGTTCTATTTATGCAGTAGATTAACTCAAGTGTTTGTGTGTATAATTTATAATTTAATAAAAAAATAAAAATTAAGTATTGTATGTATGGTTCGGTAATTACTTGAAATAATAAGCAAATGATTTAATAGACCTTAAGGTCTTATCAAAATTAGTACGCCAATAATTTGGTTTAAACCGGTTACTATGAAGTGGCTAAAAATTAATCTAAAATTTCCATGTTTTTTTGTAATTGACTGAATAAAATTTCATATATTATTTATAAAATCATGAATATTGTTTTTAATTTTGATTTTGTCAAGTAATTGTTTACGAGTTATTCAAAATTTCATTGTTTTCGTGGGCATCCAAGAGTGAATTATTTTTGAATTTTCTTATCAGCGAGAAAGTTTGGCCTTAACCTTCCGAAAAATAGGTATACATAGCGAATTTTAGCTTAGAAATATATTATGCCACCAGCAAAGTTGTTGTGGAGTGCTCATACTGTTCAACAAAAAAAAAAAAAAAATTTAAATTAAAATTTAAATTTCGAAACACAATGTTAATGTTGCCAACTCATTAATTTCAGGTGCTTAAATGTATGAGTACAGAAAGAATAAAAAAAAAAGAAATTTGAAAACAAATATATATAAACATGATTTTAATCAATACAGTTGCAGTGAAAATAATAGCAGTTTTAAAATATAATTGGAAAATAAGCACTTAAAAAACTCTGGCAACATCTGCGGCATGGAACCTCTCGCAACCATATCGCAAGCTCATTTGGTTGCTTATTGAAGCGATTTCCCATATGACCCGGAGATCTATAATAATAATAATTTAATTTGCTGGAATCCATAACTTGTCTGGTAAAAATTTTACGTGATTTTAATTAAATTGAGCCTTGAGCCCAGTATGTTTAAAAATAATTTATGCAATTTTAATTTCTTATTCAAATTTTCAATTCGGAGAGCAACCTGAAATCTTATTTCTCAAAGAGGATACAACCAATAACAAATGTCGTAGAAACTTAGGACAATGCCAGTTCTTGAGAAATAGTATTTCTCAATCAGCAAAAGTCCCCCACCATTATACACTTTAGGTGCTTACAGATGGCGTTGTTTCTAGTAATAATAACAAGCGACTGGAACAAGGAACAGTGTTCCTTACAAATCGATAGACTTCTACATATAATATTTTTAAATCATATTGTAAAAATTGTGTACAACTTCTCTAATAGTTTTCTTTACTATTTCGAAGATTTAACATTTGTTTACATTGTTTATACGTCATAGAGATCTTATCTTCACTTACCATATGACGCTCTAAACATTTTGAGACTCTTCTTTCTATTTTATCTAGATTTTTAACAGCAACTGTTGTACGAAGACGTTTATATACATCAAAATAATTTCTCTCGCTTTAATATGCCACAATAAAATATTATTGGCTGATTCAAATTAAACAGGCCACCAGCAAACATTTTTTATTTTTATTCTATTTTTGTTTGTTTTTTTTTTGGTAATATTCAGATAACAAATATAATCTAAATTGAATGTCATTCTTAGTATAAGTAATTGATAATAAAAACAATTTAAATTCAAACAAAACTAAGTCAGTAATCCAAATAAATCTGGACATAAACTTAATAATGCTTAGATCAGAAAGCTTCAAAAACAGATCATGTCTTGCTAATGAAATCAGTCATCTTTGCAAATGTAGAGGAATCAACTTAGAAAAGTTTTCTTTTCGAAAAATCAAGCTTTAACTAGTACGACTTATGAATTCTATTTTTTTCAATTTAATTCTCGTCTGTTACATTCGCTGCCATATTATTGAGAGTCTCGTCTGTCATATTAAAAGATATTCTTGTCGGCTCATCACTTCCACTGGATGCTTTACGAAATTGTAATAGAATTACCAAATAGGTTACAATATTTGTTAAAATCTATAAAAAAACGAAATTATAAATTATTGCAAAAGAAAGTTTCTCATATTAACTTATAAAATGTTCAGACCTTTGTTAACGTTTTCAAATTGAGGGTAAAATACGAATTGGCACTAATGGCCAAAGGATTTTTCATGATTTGCATTAAAAGACTCTGTAGTAAGGCATTATAACAGTCGGTATTTTTAATAGATGTAGTAGAGGTACTCAATAGGCGTTTTAGGGATATTAAAACCATAGAGCCCTAGAAAAAAAATATTTTTTTATAAGATTCAATGCCTATTTGCTATGGTAAGAGCTCTTTTACCTGCTTTTCACATTGTTCACCCGTGTAGCAAAGCATAAACAGTACAGTAAATAATGCCGTTAATGACGATATTGTTACATACATAAAATACGATTCATAATATTCAAATAACGTTAGAAATGTCCAGTATACGTTGATTATAATGTCCAAGACTACCACCGTAAATATGCTGACCAATGATTGGCCATACAATTCATTATATTTCTCATGTAAAGCGTATATTTCCTGGTATACATACTTTACATTACTTAAATATTCAAACGATTCCAAATGCTTGTAATCGATATCCAAAAGAGCATAGTTTTTGTATAATTTACAGGAAACCAAAGCTTTTAATTTGATATTCAATAATTCCAGAAAATAGACAATGTAATCCATGTACAAAGTAATTTGAATACTACGTGCCCTAATTGTAAAAATGGCCAATAGGGCATACCAAAAATAACCATAATAATAATTAGTGCTTATAGCAGTGGCGGTGGCCAAAAGGCTGCCATAGACGATCGTAATATAAAAACTGTATTTACGCCACTGACGCTGGCGTATTTCCCTTTTACAGAGTTGTATTTGCAGTAATTGTTTCATTAGTGTCTGAACACTTTGGTAATTGTTTAGAAGTTCACAGTACTTTTTATATGTAAGCATTGTCTCCAATAATATTGAGTTTACAACAGCAATTTGCACTAAGAATACGATAATGCTGACCACATTCGATACAAATAAATTATCTTCGAATGGTAAAAATATTACACCAAACAAGGTTGTTATCAAATTGGCAGCAATTAACGCCCCTGTGTAAATTTGTTGCCAACGTAAAGTTCTATTGTGATGATTTGAAATAGGCTGACGGTGACGCTGGTGTTTGTAGTGACGTTGTTCAAATGCCACTAAATGTTGCATATGTTGTTGTTGTTGTTTTTGTTGTTTCTGTTTTCGTTGTCCATTTGACCTTATAATATATGGCACCAGGCCAAGTATGGCCAAGTATTTAAGTAAGTTTGTATGTAAATCGTTTACCATAATTATTAATGGAACCTAAGTAATGTACAAGCGGCGTCTACGGTACGAATAAACTTTCAAAGTTGAAGCGATTGTTTGCAATGCAATGGCATGTATATGTTTGAAAAACTTCTTATTAATTTTATTTAGATTTTTAAGATAAAAACGAATTTTATAATTAATGGCCACAGTTAATTAATTGTATTGAGTTAATAATTAATGTATTAACAGAGTAGTAGGGTGGTTCGTATTTACATTACGTTTGCTCCTTCTTTGTTACTTAATGGTAAAGCATTCTTGCATCCATTTATTATATTCTGAATTATTCCTCTCAGCAGTCTTCTGACAAAAACTCAGCGAGTTAATTAAATTGCCATGAAAATATTCTGCAGAATCTATCATTTGGAGTCGACTTTGAACTGAGGCTGCCGCCAATCAAGGAGAAAATTAACGCACACAACAGTCGTAATCCTGACTAAAGGGTTGTAATACCAATGACGTCGCCGTAGTCTAGTAGGTAGTGTGTTGGCTTATTAGAGTAAAGCCAGGGTTCAAACCCCAGGTCAGATATCAAAACGAAATACAAAAAAGTATTTCTTCGGCAACTTTCTCTCAGCAAATTTCTGGCAAAAAATCTGTCGTTCGGAGTCGACTTTAAACTCAATTATAAAATTAACACACACAACATAAGTGGTGTGAGAAACTAGGTCGTAATCCTGACTGAAGAGTTGTAATGACCAATTATGTATGTACTCGTATGTATGTATGTATGTAATGACCAATTAAGTAAGAAAATCGGTAGTATCAGGCTTTTGCCAATAGGATTTAAGATTTCCAAACGTGAATGGATTATCATATAAAACAATTCTTTTTACTACACCTTCATTTAGCTTAAATCTATTAAATGGTAAATCACGAGTATCAGATTTATAGAATTTTAAAATTAATTTCTTAATTAATATGTAAACCCCAATCTTAGGGAATCCAAGGCCTACTTCATATGTAAATCACTGAAATAGGGGGGATTTTTAATTCAAATATAATCTCCCTCTGTGCAGCAATGGGGTCAGAAAGATTAAAAACTTCATTTCGGACAAAAACAGACAAAGATTTTCTCAATCTTACATAAGCTTTCTTCAAATTCTTCTCTTTAATACTGGCAAGTGAAATAAAAATTATATAAATATTTAACTGTAAGATATGTATGTATCTTATTATATAAAGTATAAATATTATACATACATACATATTTATAATAATTTTTGAAAGAAATTAAATATGATATACCGACATTATGATGATGCGTCGTCTCAAAGCGTCACTAGTAAATAGATTTCGCTTTTGAAATATAAAAATTTCATTTCGAATGTTTATTTATTTCTAACAACTGATTAAATTGATTATCTGGCTTTAAGAAAAATTATTATTGCAAGTGTATATATGGTTTAAATAATATTTTTTTTCTATATATATATATACATATATATGTATGTATATACCATATACCATATATGAAAACAAAATCGTATAAATACCCATGATTAGATGGTTTTCAATTTAATAATCATTTTCATTTCAACAGGCTTATTTAAAAGAAAGAAAACGTTTGTGAAGTAAAGACTAAATTGTACAAGAAGTGCTTTAATTAAATAATAATAAGAAAAACTTTTAAAATAATTCAATGTTTTAGAATTAAAAATTTCCAAAAGAAAAGTGAAATTATTTTAAAATTAAAATATGAATGTAAGTCATGGCAGAAATTTAATATTTTTAAAAAACACAACCGAAAAACATTTTAATTTTACAAAACTCAAGAAACTCTAAATTTTAAAAATTTGAAAAATAGGCGAATACACAATATGTTTAAAAATATATGTATACTATAACAGCGATACATAATATTTCAGAAAATATTTTAAAAAATTATTCAAAATAATGTTCGTAGTAAAAATATATATTTTTGTACCGTCGCACTATGTGGCATGAAAGCTGAAAAGCTGGCCAAAAAGGCAAAAATGAATTTAAAGAAATTTAAGAAACTGAGTATGCAGTTCGATAGACAACAAAATTCTGCATCATATAGTTAATTTTAACGACTTTAAGTTGAGATTTGTAGACTTGAAACGATGTCAAAGTCAGGGAAGTGAAGAAAATTAAATGCGTTCTTGGTGTTTTTTTGAAATTTTAAAAGGTTTATATGATATTTTTTTGTGGCTAAACGAATAGAGGTTTTATATTGATTTCTTTTATTTTTGGCGATTTTTTGAAAATTTGACTTTTTTTGAAAAATTAAAAAAATTAGACGTAGTGTAATAAAGGCATAGGCAATAAAGCCATATGGCGTACGAATTATGCGAGGAAATTCAGTAGAAGCGATACCAATCGAGATGTCCTGAATAGGTTACTTTTAAGCAGTGACCCTTTTATAAGCTGCAGTACACAAAAATTGCGAAGGAATTCAGATATTATTAAATTACTCCTTCCTGACATTGATGATGAAAATGATAACGATTTTAACGATTGTAGTTGGTTTCACTTTTTAAGTATTTTTAAGTTAAGTATTAAATAATGTAAAATAAATATTATGATTAAATATTAATTATCATAGAAGTTTAAAAACTTAATTACATATGTATATCGACTATATCGACTATTATAACAAAATGATTTTCTTAATGGACCGTATGTGGTACCTAGGGGCACTTATGATCCGATCATAATAAAATGTGATCATAAATGATTCACATTCATATTAAACATGTTCATGTCGAATTTCACCGAGGTAATAAAATGTTTAAGCCAATTATAATTGTTAAACATATTTTCTTAAGAGGGCCCTATTTTGGGCCAAGGGGCAATTATGGACCGACCATAACAAAATTTGGTAATATGATTTAGATTTACAAAATACACATTCATACCAAATTTCATCACGATACCGATGTTTTTAAGCCATTTATAAGCGCAAACGTGAATTTCTAAAGGGGACTTTATATGGGGACTAGGGTCAAATGTGATCCGATTTTCACCAAACACTATACCATGATTTCTTAGTACACAGAACTGATCCATGCTAAATTTTATCATGATAGTTGCATAATTACTATAATTATGTGTAAATAAGTGCAATTTCGAGGGGAATTTGTATGGGGGCTAAACGAAATCACGGACCGATTTGAACCAAAATCAGTTGGGTTCATCCTTGGGCCTAATTATCACTAACACTATCAAAAAATTCCAGCCATTAACTCATAAAACACTTCTTTAATCAGGCAAAATGCCACATAGTGCGTCGTTTAAATCAAAAGTTGATACAAATTGGATTGCTTGTACTCAAGCAATGATTTAAAATAGAACAATATGTCAATACCAGTTTGGAAATTACTTGCTCTATACCCTGTCCGGTCGGTTCATCAGCAATCGATCTCATTTGGAGATTGTCCGTAGATCAACTTTCAAAATTCGTATAACAAAGTTTGACTCAATCTTCAAAGTGTTTAAATAATTATTTCACTTTCACTTGAAGTCCGTTATTTTATAATAACTTTTCCGTTTTTTCTTCTTATTTTTCAGAACTCCTTGAGAATAGCCATTATTGGCCAAAGCAATTTTGCCGCCGATGTTTTGGAGTTACTATTGGAGAAAAGCTACAACATTGTGGGTGTTTTCACTATACCGAACAAGGGTAATCGTGAAGATATTTTAGCCACTACAGCTGCCCGCTACAATATACCGGTTTTTAAATTTTCATCATGGCGTCGTAAGGGTGTTGCCATACCAGAAGTTTTAGAACAATATAAATCGGTTCAGGCAAATTTAAATGTTTTACCCTACTGTTCACAATTTATACCGATGGAGGTAATTGATGGCGCTGAGTTAGGCAGTATCTGTTATCATCCTTCGATATTGCCTAGACATAGAGGCGCTAGTGCAATATCATGGACTTTAATCGAAGGTGATAAGATAGCCGGCTTTACTATATTCTGGGCTGATGATGGTTTAGATACTGGACCAATACTATTGCAAAAACAAATCAATGTAGAGCCAGTAGATACTTTGGACACGTTGTATAAACGTTTCTTATATCCCGAGGGTATCAAGTCTATGGCCGAAGCTGTTGATATGGTGTGTAGTGGCAAGGCTCCAAAGATAACACAAACTGAAATTGGTGCTACCTATGATCCGCCCATGTTTAAAGAAGAAAATCAATACATAAATCTAAATCAATCTGCTGAGAGAATTTGGAATTTCATCAGGGCCTTGGACTCAGTACCCGGTGCCTTGGCTACTGTTGTAAATGATGACCAAAGTGAAGAGAATATCAGACTCTTTGCTGCCCATCTGTACGAAGATGAGCCTGTCCATCAGGGTATGCCGTTAAGACTAAAAGGTCTTAATAATCCTGCCTACGTACATGAGCGCGGTTTGCTTATTCAGGGCAATGATGGCAAATATGTTAATGTCAGACGCTTGAAAAAGGGTTCTAAAATGATTAACGCCTCCGATTGGTTTAAGCAATCACAAGCACCTCAAATTACCAATTTTAGCGAAGATGAATTGGTGAAGAAGGAAATTTTGCGCAATGTATGGTTGGCCATTTTGAAGTGCCCCATTGAAGCGGATACAGATTTCTTTGCAGCCGGAGCAGGTTCCATGGATGTTGTACGTTTGGTGGAAGAATGTAAGGATGCCTTTGACGTACCTTTGGAAAATGAACAAGTGTTTATGGCTCCTGTTTTTGAAGAGTTTTACTGTGAAATTGTTAAAGCCCTGAGACAGGGATCGTCTGCTGGTCAAACCAAAGTCCATTTCGATGGTTTTGTGTTAAAAGCCAACAAGAAGGAAATTTCCATACCTACACAGCTCTTTATCAATGGCCAATTTGTAGATGCCGAAAATCGCAAGACTTTGGACATTGTCAATCCGGCCAATGAAGAGGTTTTCTGTAAAGTGGCCTGTGCTTCACGCAACGATGTGGATAAGGCTGCAAAGGCTGCACATAAAGCTTTTTACGGCCCATGGCGTCAAATTTCGGCTCGTCAAAGAGGTCAACTAATGCTTAAACTGGCCGATTTAATGGAGGAGCATAAAGAGGAATTGGCCACCATAGAATCCGTTGATTCGGGTGCTGTTTATACCTTGGCTTTAAAGACTCATATTGGCATGTCCATAGATGCTTGGCGTTATTTTGCTGGCTGGTGTGATAAGATACAGGGCGCCACTATACCCGTGAATCCTGCCAGACCCAATAATGTTTTGACTTTTACCAAAAAAGAAGCCATGGGGTAAGCGCACATACATAAATCTATACGCGAAGGCTTGTTTAAATGATTTTCGTTTCCGTTTTTATTTTAGGGTTGTAGGCTTGGTAACACCTTGGAACTATCCTTTGATGATGTTATCTTGGAAAATGGCTGCTTGCATAGCGGCCGGTAATACTTGCCTAATTAAACCGGCCCAAACTTGTCCTTTGACTGCTTTGAAATTTGCCGAACTAACGGTTAAGGCTGGTTTTCCACCAGGCGTTATAAATGTGGTGCCAGGCACTGGCTCTGTGGCTGGCCAGGCTATAGCTGACCATGACTTAATTAGAAAATTGGGCTTTACTGGTTCCACGAATATCGGTAAAACTGTTATGCGTTCGTGTGCCGAATCGAATCTTAAGAAATGTTCCATGGAATTGGGTGGCAAAAGTCCTCTGGTAATATTTGCCGATTGTGATTTCGAAAAGGCGGTCAAACATGTAAGTCCAGATCTTTAATTGAAATATTTACAAAAGGTTTGTTAATGGTTTCATTTACCTTGCAGGGTATTTCTTCGGTTTTCTTTAACAAAGGCGAGAATTGCATAGCCGCAGGTCGCCTATTCGTGGAAGACACTATACACGATGAATTTGTGCGCAGAGTGGTTAAGGATTTGCGATCAATGGCCATAGGTGATCCTATAAATCGTTCGACAGCCCATGGTCCCCAGAATCATAGAGCCCATTTCGAAAAGCTCATTGAATTCTGTGAGCGTGGTGTTAAGGAGGGCGCCACTTTGGTTTATGGTGGCAAACCGGTACCCAACATGAAGGGCTTTTTCTTTGAACCCACCGTTTTTACCAACGTTGAAGATCATATGTTTATTGCCCAAGAGGAATCTTTCGGTCCCATCATGATTATAACCAAATTCCACGGCAGTGATGTGGAGTCTGTGATGAGGAGAGCCAATCGCACTGAATATGGTTTAGCCAGTGGTGTGTTTACCAAAGACATTAGCAAAGCTTTGGCATTTGCCGATAATATCGAAGCTGGTACTGTGTTCGTAAATGTTTACAATAAGACTGATGTAGCTGCGCCCTTCGGTGGTTTCAAGCAGAGTGGTTTTGGCAAAGATTTGGGCCAGGAAGCTCTCAATGAATATCTTAAGACTAAATGTGTAACCATAGAATATTAAGTTTTTTTTTAACTTTAAGGATTATATACGTATGTTATGTTAAGAATAGTTTAATTAAGCTGTTAAGAAATGTATGTGTGTACATAAATATGGAAAATATTTAAAATTTCTGATTCATTTTCTTTAATAACATTGCGTTCCAATAGTCTCTGCGTAACGCCCTTTGTTTGTGATAACGATTATTTGTACTCTTGTAAGAACAGCACTAGCTGTTGTTAATTGGATATTTTAGAATCTTTAAAATTTCGATCTCTAATCGGTAACTCTGGCAATAATTGAAATAAGGAGTACCTAGATATGTATATGCTATCGTTTTCAATACTATTTTGATTATTGTTTATCGGATTTAGGAGTTTTGTTTAAAATATGTTCGATTGTTGATATTAAAATTATAATTTTATTAATCTTTGAGAACCGGATGCTAGTCCTTATAAGTTATAAGGTTTTAAGGTTTTTGTTTCACAAATTTCCTGAGATAAAAATATTTTTTTCTAAATGAATAAGTACTTATACATAAATTCGGAAAAAAGCTATAAATTTTTGTAATTCTCATTCCCATTCTCTTTTCTCAGAATAAATTCTAAAAGAATTACACTGGCTTACCATTTTACCTTTAAGCGTCTAGGATTTCTCTGAAACCATTTTGTTTTTGCCTGCTCTAAAACTCATTTTTCAGTCCAATTTAAATCGGTCATTTCCACTTTTGCTCATGCCTTAAATGTTTAACAAGGAAACTTTTATTTACTGTCTATTGTTTAGCAAAATGTTAGAAAAGAAAAAGTTTAAATATTCCAATTCAACAAAATGCATAAGATGTACTTGATGTACGAGTACATGATAGCAGTTTTGTTCAACAAAAAATGTTTTATTCACAGTACGTTGAGACAACATTTTGTTGAAAGACATGTTTCATGTTTATGTGTTTTTGTTGTTCATTTGTTTCGCTATATTGTTACTGATTTTGTTGTAGGAAGAAGAAAAAAAAAATAGTAGGAAATATAACGGAAAATTCTTGTTTAATGGCATATGAGGTTAATTATTCATTGAAACTATGAGTAGCATGAAAAGGATTTTACAAGAAATTTACTCCATAACTTCATAAAGACTTACTAGAGCGTCTAATTATGTTTTAACGGTTGTAAAATTTAATAAAGTTTGTAGAATAAAATGTTTTACGTAAGTTTTACCTTTCGAGAGTACGGGGTACATTTGTATTGAAAAATATTTGATTTACTAAACCTTATACATTGTAATTAAACTTTATTTGTAACACACTTAAACTATCATTCTTTGCATATATCTCTAAACGCTAGTAAAAAGAACATTTGGTTGTTAAATGATCCTTATTCGTAAACTTTGACTCAATAAATGGCACTTCATATGAAAGATAATTAACAGTTGACAGCTTTGTCAGACAGTTTCGAAACAGTAACTGCATAATCCGATACCCCAACGCATGCAACCAACGAGAGATCTTCATCCTATTTTATACAAACAATTCTACTAAAATTCTTTGTTTAATGAGTTAATCGTTGAATACATATACACAGTAATTATCTTTTCAATTCTAATTTTAATTTTCAGCTACTTTTTAAAGATACATTTTTTTCAGCGTAGTATACATGTGTGCAAGTAATTCTCAGTATCGAATAAGCCTAAACGGTATGTAATTACAAAATAAATATTGACAACATACACTCAAGGAAATATTATGGTAAACATTTTTATTTAATGAAGATTTGTATTTATTTTCAAAAAACAAAATTTATTTGTAGAAAAAAAAAACATACATACATATATTATTCTAAAGAATAAATAATAAAATTGAATTTCTTAAAAAATTATATATTGTTTATAAAAGTTTATTGTTTATTGTAAAACTATGCCCTGTGTATTCATGCACCTGTATGCTCAATGACAATTGTACATACATATGTTATACTGACACTCTTGGATTGTAAGTGCCTGTGTGTGTGTGCATAAACAATTTTTTTACTCATTAAAAGACAATGGCATGGAGCAATGCAAAAAAGAAACACACTCAAATAAGAAATAATTAATTTGTTATTGTTTTGGTTATTGTACGAGTACTTTCGTCTTATGTTTTTTTTTTTTTTTTTTGCTTTTTTTGTTGTTGTTGTTTTTTTGCCAAACAAAGAGCGAATGGATGACAATTCATTTTATTGTTTTTGTTGTAGTTAGTTACAGTGTTTATCGTGTGCCATGAAACGTCCTTCAGCCTAAAGGGATTACTTAACAAAAAGTATAACAGAGAACACAGCAGAGAAGAACATAGTAGTGGATATAAAAATGGTTATACACACAAACACACACACACACAATCAAAGGGTATGAGTATAACATAACATTGTTAGTGTTTGTTGGAGAGTTAACCACCATAAACACACGCACTTTAAGAATTTAATTGTACTCCCTTTATGGGATTTGTTTTTTTTGGGGGGGTTTTGTTGTTGTTATTGTGGTTTTAATGGTAGGAAAATTGTTTTACTGTTGATTAATAAAATTGCCAGAACGTGATTTGCAAGCACATATGCGTTAATCTAGTCACACTTGCCATTACAAAGAGAAAGAAAAGAAGAAAAAAACAAAAGAGCATAAGAGCAAAAGGATTTTTAGTCATGGTCGTAAAACATTGTATTTGCAAATACACGATTGGTTTTATTTTTTTTTCTGAATTTTGTACTATGAATAGGGTTTTTTTTTTCAGTTTGCTTTTTGGTTATGGGGGTGTTGTATAACAAAACTCTTAGATAACAGCTGAGAAATGACGTAAGACTTTAAGGGGTAAGTAATAAACGTTGTAACTTATAACAAACCGAATATTTTGTATAAATAACTAAAGCAAAGGGTAAGAGAGCAACACAAAGAGAGAGAGAGAGAGAGAGAGCAAGAGTGAGCGCAATGCTTGAGTGTTTTAAAAGAGGGTTAGAGTATGACTTGTAAATTTCTATAATAAAAATAAATCACGTGGTTATACAACCATATAACCATATTAGTATTATAATATATTATGTTATACACACATAAAAGATTTTTAAATAATAATAATAATAAAATTAATTAAATAATATTGTATTATACAATATATCGGTTATGAAATGTTACTCTCTTTGGTAAATAGCCTTTCATTGCAATCATTGTGATTAAAATATGAATTTTTTTTTTACTTTTTGTAGATTTTCTTGATCTCTTTCATTTTCTGTTATTTGTTGGAATTTCTTAAATTTTCTAATTCTTCATTTACATTTTGTTGTGTGGTTTATAAACCTGCGCTTTTAAATCTTGAGCACCTTAGGAAAACGGAACACTGTGTTCAAGTATACAAGTTAGTGAGTAAGTTCTCTTTACTTTCATGAGTACTTCTATTAAAAGCACTTTAATCCATAGGGCGAGTTTACTGTCGTTTTTTAGTCTACTTTTTTTTGCCTGTACCCTAAGAATGTTATTGTTGCAAATTTTTAGTACATTTTTGCAATGGAAGAAATAATTATTGAGGTATTGAAAATGTATACGAATAAAAGCTTTTCTAAAAACGGGAATGTTAAATAATATAGAGTTTCATTATAACGGTTATTATTTAAAACAATACTTCAAAATGTTTTGAAATAAAGAAAGGAAAACTGCTTAGTTAGTTATTTGTTTTTTTTTATTAAAAGTTTTTATTTTATTTTATTTGTAAGTCATAAACTGTACTGCGAGAATATATATATTTGTTTTCTTTTTATGTGAATATGTAATTAAAAAAATTTATGAAAACATTCTATTATTTAAAGCTTTCCAAAAAAAAAACTGTTAAAGCTTATTTTTTTTTGAAACACTGAGAAACAACCCCAATATGTGTTGAAACTAAATCAAATAAAATAAAAAAAGCTTTTTTTACATTCTGCCTCACTCTCATATGTTGTGGGACTCTCCAATGTGCTAATCAAATGCCAATAATTATTGTACTAAACAATTTATATATAACACATACATATACACATACACATACAATTCATTTCCAGCAAAAGTGTATTTTAGAACTTATAGGTCCCCTTCACGTTGGGCTCTCCTTAAAAGTGTATAACTGTTTTCGAATACCACTAAACATTTGAAACACACAAAATAAACTTCTCTTTCAGTTGCAGTAAAGACACTATCATTGGCGTTTCAACTCTGGACGACATACGGTAGAATTTTGAATACGGATTAAAAACCCAATATAGTCTAAATAAAATAAAGAAAGAAAGAAAAAAAATCAGAATTCTTTCAATATATAGTGCAAAAAGAAAAAAAAAATAAAAGAGATATACAAGTATATACAGTGTCAAGCAATTATACATACAAAATTGAACATTAAAATTTAATTTTTTTTTTCTTAAATTTAAAGAACTTTTCAAGGATTTTCTTTTCTTTTTAAAAGTAATGAAAAAAGACTTTTTTTCTGCAGAAGAAAAGTGTAAAAGACTTTTGAAGAATTTTTAGTGAAAGAAAAGTGTTTGAGTGATAAAGTTGGAAAAAAAGGAAATATCCTTGTAACACTTATATACATACAAAAAATTCGATTTTTTTCCCTTCCCTACTTTTGCAGTAAAGAGAGACTGGAAAATTTTCTTAGTTTAAGTAAAGAAATCTGTTTTAACAACTTAAGCTAAAAAGATTGTAGAAAAAGAACATTATAAAATGGAAAAAATATGAATTAAAATTGTGTAACAATTTTGCAAAAATCTAGATGAACATTAACGGAAAAATCAATATAGAAAACGGAAAATAAAAAAAGAGAGTAAAAGAAATAGTAAAAAATAAATTAACGAACATCATATACTATTGAATAAAACTTGAAGCAAAAGAAGCAATGTCAACAGTTTTGCTGTTTTAAATTAATTTTTTTTTCTTAGAAAATAAAACAACAACAGCAACACAAGTGATTTTGTAACAAAAACCAAAAAAAAAACTGTTCTTTTAACAATTCCCTTTTACTACCACCAAGAAAATAACTCCCAATTATTATGCTCTCTTATTCACAAAATACTATTTTGTATGTAATAGTAACATAGCTCTTATGACCAAAAGAAAAGGAAAAAAGAAAAGGGAAGAAGAGCAGAAAAACCAATATAATGATACCTTATTTTTTCTTCTATATTTCGGTTTTTCACAAGGACTTTTTGTTCACATAATCAGTTGTAATTGCATTTTCTATTGGCATTTTCGTTTAACACACAACTTTATCCGATTTTCTTGTTCCAACGTAAAATCAAAGTTTATTTTACAAAGCTTTTCTATTTAGCACTACATGCGCACTCTCTCTCCTTCTCTTTCTCTCTTTCTCTTTCATTTTCTCTCTTGAGCTCAAAAAGGACCTTTAGAGAATTTAGCTACTTTTCCTGTGATTGCCATGCGATTGAGAGGCAAATTTTATAATCTCCCAAAAAACGAAAGAAAAAAAAAATGAAATAACAACAACGAACTAACGAAAGAGCAAGAGAGCCTTAGGTAAAGTGGTGGAGTGTATAAATTACATTTAATATGTGTCAGTAGGATAATTTGAACTTCTTTTTTTCTTTGTTAAAATCATAAGCCTGCGTGTGTTTGTGTCTGTGTGTGTATGCGTATTGTGGAGTAATGTGTGCATTTAATTAATGTCATAGAAATACCAATACATACATACTCTTTTTTGCTTTTTTCTGTTGTTGAATTTTTGGAGTAAAGCCTCAATATAAAGTTGTTGTTGTCTCTTCTCTGTTATAACGTAACGTTTTAAAATATTAGTGAGCAAGAGTGTATGTGTGGTAGGAATAGACCTTAGTAACGGTTTAAGTGCATTTTATTAGCATCAAAAAAAAGGGAAAGAATTTTGTAACACATATTGTTCCAAACATAAAGCAGTTTTATACTATCATTTCCATTATTTGATGTTTTTTGTTGTCGTTAAAAAACCGAAACATTAGTTCGTAAATATGTTTTAATTTTTTCTGCTTTAATAAAGAAGAGAAAAACAATTGAATATTAAACATGGTTTTCGTTTCATAATTACTTTTACAATCAATTTTTAAACGAGTTGTTATAATTTAATGCAACATAGAGGACTTGCGTGATATTTTTTTGTTTAAAATATTACTAAAAAAATATTTTTCCCCTAATTTTGAAAACCATAATAGCTACGAGCCATTGTTACGAAATCAAACAACTTTATTGGAAAATATATATATTTATATATATAAATGTATAATTATACTCAAAGTTAAGCATTGAAACTATTTTTCTCAATTCATTTACGGATAATATAATTATTTTAATAGGGAATTGTAAGAGTTCATTAAAATTTCAAAACAATTTTAAAAAATAGGAATTTGTGGTAAACTGTAACTGATAAGAAATTTTAAATTTATTTTTAAAATTCTCATGATATATATGTACATACATATGTATGCATGTATGTATTTATATTTGAAATTAAGCAGAAAACTGCAATAACTCGTAGATTCCACAAGCAAAGAATGTTTGTTTTTTAAATAATACTATTCATTTATTTTTCAATCAATAAAATATTAATAAAATTTTGTTTTATGGTATAATTATGTGTAAAATTTAAAAACTCGAAATTTAAAAAGGTGTTTATTAAAACTTAATATTAAAAACAATTTTATTTTCATATATTTGAATATTATTTCCTTTAAATTTGGCTGCGTAATAGTCTTATTCATGTAAGGATTGTGGGTTCGATTCCCAGCAAGGATTCACGTTTGATGCACTACAATCAGCATATGGTGTTAGCTATAGATTAGAACACAATTTGTGGTTGTGTATATTTGAATATTTTATTTTAAATAATCAAACCAAAAATGATCAAGATTTAAAAAATTTTAAAATTTTTAAGGAGTTTTTGAAAAGATTTTGTATCGAAGTTATATTTTAAAAACCTTACTCTTTTCGTATTTCGTTCGTTTGCTTTAACTTTCGCTTACTCTCTTACTCTGTTTTTGCCAGTGTTTCTTTTCTATAAATTATGAAAATAATTGATTTCCACCAATAATAATCTTGTCTCTCTCTCTCCTGTTAACTACTAATATTGCTATACTACTACAACAACATACTTACATACATACATATTCATACATACATACATATATGTATATGCGTATGAGAACCCATTTACTTTCTGTTGCTCTTTCGCTTCCTTTCTGCCAAAAAGAGAGGCTAACCTCTACTCAGTTAGTTAAAACTGTTCAGAGAGAGAGAGAGAGAGAGAGAGAGAGAGAGTGTGTACTTACAGTTACAAAGCATTACACGGTTGTCAATCTGGTTGTTTGCTTTTCTACTTTTATTCAATTTCCTTTTTGATTTTTAGTACACTTAACATAACGGCCATACATAAAAGTATTTTCTATGATTTTTAGTACCAGAAAAAAAGCGAAATACTGGTAACCATAACCGTTGCCTTAAACGTTGTATAATCCGTATTTGAAAGCAGTAGAGTAAAGAATTGAGAAAAAGCACAAAAGCCAAGCCAGAAGAAAAAGAATATGAAAACGACTTGACAAGAGAAAAAAATTTTCTTTTTTCTTTCAATAGTTTGTACTCGGTTACATAACTGTGTTCTGTAGGCCAAAAGTTGGAAGTAAAAAATAAAATATTTCTTTTAATAATAAATGTTAAATGATTTAATTTATTGCTTAAAGAAATATAATTAAATTAATTATAAAACAAAAACTATTAAAAACTCTTAAAACATTAAAATAAAAATTAAAAAAAATGTTAATTAATTACTAAAAATAAAAAACCAGAAAAAACTGTTAAAATTTAAAAGATTTTGTAAAACCAGTGTGTGATATAATAAAAAAAATAATGAATTTTTGTTAATAATAATCAACTCTTTTGTTTTTTATTTTTAACAAAAAATGTTTAAAGATTTTTTTTCTCTAAAATTTTTTCCTTTCTCTCTCTCTCTCTTCCTTTTTATAGGTGTCATCAACTTTGCAAAATTATCAGTAAAATAAAAATACTAAAATTCGTTATAAAAAGTATTTAATTTCATAGAAAATTAACAAAAACGAAAATTTATTTAATATTGTAAACATAAAGGCAAAAAACAACATAAACCGTAAAAATGTTCTGGCAACACAGTTGATTACGCGACTCGGCTACTTAAAAAAAACCAACCAACCAAGTTATTTATTAATAATTCAAAAATAAAATTGTTACTACAATATAACAACAACAAATAATTATAATAACAATAATTATAATAACAATAGTAAATATATAAAGTTAAACATACCAACATAGACTATATTTATAATAAAAAGCAAAACAAAAAATAAAAAAACTTAAATAAATAAATAAAAACCTTCCAATTACTTAAACTCATTCATTGATACACAAACACAGACATATAGACTTAAGGAAACGGAAGTGAAAAAAAAAACAGCAGCAGCAGCAGGAGTATTTGTTGTACAAGGAGCTTACAAAAACGAACTTAACTAAACTGCTCTACTTATAGAACTTAAAAGTCGAAAAGAAAAAACTTCTTTAAAAAACCACAAACAAAAACCACAGATCTAAACAAAATGGCCGATAAAAAGAATGAACAATACTATGCGCCTCCACCCAAAATGGGCAAATGGCAGGGCTTCAAAACATTTCTGTGGAACAGTGAAACTAGTCAATGTCTGGGTCGAACAGGCGGTAGTTGGGGTAAGTCAATTCAAATTTTTATTTCATTTTTTTCTGCGTTTAGCGTTTTCGATAATAAATTAATCGATAACCCATTTACAATTGTTTCATTTTTTTGTTATTATAATCGTCATTGTAACTTACATAATTGGTTTTGCGTTTCCAGAATTCTTATTGTGTTGGTGTTGCCTTAACAACACCAACAACGTTCCTTTATTTTTCTTTTACAATACTAAGCATGTAACAAAATGGTTACCCCCTCACCCATAACTATCTTTATAACGTACATACATAAGTATGTGTAAGTGTATGTGGATGCGTGTAAGTGGGTATTAATACAGGTCCGTGTCTCTTTCACATGCCTTTTGTTGACATAATACACACGGCCGTTTGTTTGTGTGCATGTGTATGTTAAGCAGTGTAGCACAGCAATTGTCGCAAAACTATGCTTTGCGTGTGAAATTTTAGGTTTCTTTACAAAAAAAAAAAATTAAAAAAAATAGGCAACTATAATCACACAATTACAATCACAAAATACAATAAAAAACAAAAATCGAAATAAATGCTATTAAAGTTCTGTTTTTACATTAAAACATCATACAACATACAAAATATTGTACAAAAAAAACCAATATTTTAATAACAGAACTTAATAAGTTTTATCGCTTGAATTGCATTTGTAACTCTGACTCATTGACTCACACATTATACATACTCTTATATAACAATTATGAATAATGTAATATAATAATTGTACTCTTTTTTATACATATATTTTATTATTAAATTGATAAACTGTTTAAATAATACAATGAACCATACGATTTCCTTTAAAAGCAAACAAATGTATCATATTGAAAATGAATGTGATACCCTATACTATAAAGTTTACCATAAGAGCGTTATTATAGCAGATAGGCTGCCTTCCAAAATGTTAGTTGCTTTGTGTTTGAACAAAGTATCGTGTTTCATAATGCCGCTGTACAAAATATATACAATGTATTCTATTTCAAAACGTTGTCAATGTGTATTTTTAACGCAGTCAAAAAGCAATCAGGCATCGGATTTATAGTTGATGCATTGTGTATTTACATAGTGTATATACAGTAATAGAACTGCATACAAACTTTGTATTGATACATTTTGAAAGGCAGCCATATTGTTTTGATATTTTTAGATTAACATCATTATTCCATCACTGTAGAACTTTTTGGATTTTCTGTGCGAACAACTGTTCCTAATGGAATCCATATTATTTAGAAATTTTTCCAATGATCCAAACAAAATATTATCTAAACATACAAGGTGTCTTTAAGGCAGTTTTAGGTTAGGTTAGGTTAGAGGACGTCTGCTTGTCAATTACCCCGAGGTCGAATTGACCCATTGTACAAAGTCCTTGTTTCTCACACCACTTATGTTGTGTGTGTTAATTTTATACATGAGTGGTGGGACCTACAGTTTAAAGTCGACTCCGAACGACAGATTTTAGGGAAACTTTTTCATGGCAATTTTATTTAATCTCAGAGTTTTTGCCAGAAATCTGCTGAGAGGAAGTCGCCGAAGAAATACTTTTTGTATTTTGTCTTGATGTCTGGCCTGGGGCTCGAACCCTCGCTTTCACGTCTAATAAGCCAACACACCACCTACTAGACTACGGCGACTTCAAGGCAGTCTTAATGGTGGATGTATTAAAACTTTTCACATAAGCTTTATCAGTTTAAGCCAGGTCATCAAAGATATGTGCGGTCAGCCATTCTGGCCTTTTTTGAATAAATTGCTGACTTCAATCTCATTAGAATCAATCGTTTGAACAGCTTGTAGAAGCTAATAATGAACAATTTCTTTTCAATCCAACTATACACACATGCCACCCATTATCGTCCTGCCTTGTCCATTATCCTTTTTTTGCAGATAATTGCCCGTAATCATTTTTCTTGACCTTTGCCAAAAGACTGATATTTTTTTACACTTTTGACTTTGGAATTTGATTGCTAGTAATGTCTAAGCTTTAACTCTTTAGGATTGCATTCGACGTCAGACTGGAGATCCCCCAACATGAGTGGGTTTAAAACAGGACGTAATCCCATGGTTTGTAATTGCCAATAATGTATGTACATATGTCCGATCTGACAATAGATATAACGACGTTACCAGCAACTTTTAAAGCGGGAATTTACAGGATAAGGATATTCACTTTTCTTTTTTTTGGGTTCTCCGATTCCCATATCCGTCCATATTGCTTATTGACCTCGGTAACCTCAGAGAGAGAGAAATGGGCTGAGAAACTTTTCATAGCAATTTCCATTTACTCGCAAACTAATCAATTAATTATCGCGTGCAATAAAAAATCGGTCGTAAAGTTCACTTAAATTTATTTCTTTTTTTTATTATTATTATTGGTAGCTTTATTATATTTTCTATTTTTATTGTCTTTTACGCAAATAAAATCAATATGAATAATTTTTGTTATGCACTGTACAACTTTGAACAAGTTTTACAAGGCTTTTTTAAAATAATAATTATAAGGACATTAAATATTGAAAATTAAAGAGAGAGGAGAGAGAGAGAAGTAATTTATTTAAATTCCCAGTTTATCTAATTTAATTATAAAAATTATGATGCTTTTTTAATAAAATATATTAGTACTCCTTGCCATGCTGTCAACACTTGATTTCTTTGTGGTTTTATAGCGGTAAATCTCATCTTTCACTCTCTCTCTCTCTCTCCGATTCACTGTTTATTTTATGCCTCTGGTATTGCATGATAGGGTATTGCAGTGTATTGCGTTGGAAATGATTTTGTATGCAATGTATTTTGTTGTTGCCAAAGCAAGCACTCATGAACGTGACTTCTGGTTAATAATCGAAATTTCATTGAAACTCACCGCGCGGTGTGTAATTTTTGCCTTCGATTTGTAAACAAAACAAAACAAAACAACACAGAGCAATACGAATGCAATACAAAATATTATTTATAAACACGAATTTTCATTTTAAAATTAAATTCCATTTAAATTATTATTAATTGGAATTGGTCGGAAAGTTTTAATTTAGAAACCAACCAAACCAACGCGTATGGTTATTAGAATAATGAAAATCGAAAGAAAAAACACTGGAAGAAATTTTGAAATATTTTCAATGATTTTTAAACACATTCTATACACTTTTATTTTGAAATACACATTGATTTACAAATATAATGGAATATTTTTTTATCAATAAATCAATGTGTTGTAATGTAATAAATTGAAATAAGAATAGAAAAATTCACAAAATGTTTGGATAATTCAAGGTTGTCTCTTGGTTTTAACAGACACGGTAAATCTAGTATATTTCCATTAATTGTGATTCATCAGTATTATTATTATTTATACTCGCTTAGGTTACTTTAGGTTGTCAGCTACGTGTTAAATATTTTATTTTATATTTAAGCTTGACTTTTCGAAATAATAAGGGGATTTTCTAATTGTTTGGGATTTGAAACATGGGGAAAAACGCAAAGAATTTGTAAAAGTGAAATGACTAACAGTTCCCTCAATATTTTTACAGAAATTAATCTCATAAATTATGTAATTTTCGATATGACGTTGGTATGAGCATCTGATATGCTTATAATTGAACCACATATTGCTATAATTACAGAGACAAAAAGAAATCGAATAAAAAAGAAAATGGCAACAAATATCAATTCCCCTTAAAAAAGCAAGCACTTCTACTCAAAAGCACAGAGAAATATGAAAAACTTCTACTTGAGACATTATTTATGGGCTCCAACAACAACAACGAAAGACCAAATAGACAGGCAGACAGATAGAGAGACAGACAAACAAACGACAATTAAATGTTATCTTACTCAAAACCATCATATCGTGTATCGATATCACGTCACATCAAATTGTCGTTTATTGATCATTATTTCTTACTTTTTTTTTTTTTTGCTCAAATTGTTTAGCAATTAAACAAGAAGAAGAAAGACAAAAGAAAAAAAAAGGAGAAAAAAATATCATAATTTTGTATATTTGTTCATATCAGTGATTTTAACATATCAATTATTTCAATTATTGGTTGAAAACGACCTCAATCATACTCTAAAACAATATATGAACGTATGTATCTGAACACGACATGTATTTACCCATAGAGACAGTTGACAATTGATTTATTGCCAATGTTTTTTACGTTACAATGAAAAATAAAATGTAGAAACAAAAAATCGAAATCGTAATAGATATTGAAATGTAATGTTAAAAACAGAATACTTAAGACTTTAAGTACAGCTGCGTGCAACTAATTAAGGACACGAAGCTTACATGTGAGCTTGAAGCAAAAAATAAAAATGGTTGTATGATATTGTCAAAATTTGTCCAAGTTTAGTTAATTAAACTGTTAGTCGTAGAAAATAACTACTTATTGTGTCAAATAAATTATTATTTATAAAGCTATGAGCCATTTTTTTAAGGATATTGATTTCAGTCGTGCATATAATTAAGGACACAAGGTAAATTTTATGAAAAACATGTATTTATTAGAAAAAAAATCAATATTTTGTTGCAAAACCATTGTTGTCGATAACAGCTTGACATTTCCGAGGCATCGAGGTAACACGACTTTCATATACACTGGTTGGAATGGCCTCCCAAGCTTTCTTTGTTTCGGCGAAGAGATCATCAAAATTGCTTATTTTTACTGAGCTTAGTTTGGTTTTTACAACTTGCCATAAGCGGTTCAATATTTCAGAAGACATTCGAAAGCTGAAAAGCTGCCTCGTAAACAAAGAAGCCGAATTACGACAGTTCGTGAAGATGCACTGTTTGTCCGTCCGCGAGTCGAAAAAAAATCCGCATAAATCAGCAAATGAAATTCGGATAGCAGTCTTTGGTGAAAACGGAGCAAAACCATCTGTAGACACAGTAAAACGTCGATTGCGAGCAGCTGGGCTCTTTGGAAGAGTTTCCCGAATGAAACCATTTTTGTCTGAGCGTAACCGGAAGAAGCGAATAGAGTTCGCAAAAAATACCGCCATTGGACCACTGTGGAATGGAAAAGAGTGTTATTTTCGGACGAAACAAAAATTAATAGAGTCTCTCCCGATGGAAAACAATATGTTCGCCGGCCAAAGTTAAAAGAATTTGATCCAAGATACACCCGGGCCACATTAAAGCATGGAGGAGGTTATATTATGCTTTGGGGTGCTATGTCGTCATGCGGTGTTGGGCCGCTGCACAAAATTGATGGAAACATGGACAAGTTCCAATATGTAAGAATCCTAAACGATGCAATGAAGCCGTATGCTGACGAGAATATGCCAGTAACATGGACATTTCGACAAGATAATGACCCGAAGCATACGGCTCATCACATCAAACAATGGTTTTTAAACAATTCGGTCGCTGTACTTGATTGGCTTTCATGCAGTCCAGATCTCAACCCGATTGGGAGTTTATGGCAAGTTGTAAAAACCAAAGTAAGCTCAGTAAAAATAAGCAATTTTGATGATCTCTTCGCCGAAACAAAGAAAGCTTGGGAGGCCATTCCAACCAGTGTATATGAAAGTCTTGTTACCTCGATGCCTCGGAAATGTCAAGCTGTTATCGACAACAATGGTTTTGCAACAAAATATTGATTTTTTTTCTAATAAATACATGTTTTTCATAAAATTTACCTTGTGTCCTTAATTATATGCACGACTGAAATCAATATCCTTAAAAAAATGGCTCATAGCTTTATAAATAATAATTTATTTGACACAATAAGTAGTTATTTTCTACGACTAACAGTTTAATTAACTAAACTTGGACAAATTTTGACAATATCATACAACCATTTTTATTTTTTGCTTCAAGCTCACATGTAAGCTTCGTGTCCTTAATTAGTTGCACGCAGCTGTATTTTCATGTAAGAACAATGATAAATGGTTAGTTTAAGCTCTGAAAACAATACAGAAAAATACTTGAAAAATAAAATAAAAAATAAAAAAAAATTGTCATCACAGTTGCGTTTTTAAGGGCTTCTTAAAATATTTTTCAAACGTTACATTAAGATTGTAACAATTTTAAGCTTTCATTTCCTGTGCCTACAATGTTGCCATCTGCTAAAGGATATCTCATGTAATTAAGCCAACACCGGTCGTGTTGCAAGGGTCACGGTACCGTCCAATTCATAATCTTCAATTCCGGGCCAAAAAAAAAGTCGGTTACCATATGGCCTTAACGCTCTAAATTAAGTGTAACTGTTTTTCAAAGTTTATTTTCGAAAAAGATTAATTTTTTAACACCCAAACACACCTTCAGATCATAATGTTTAATTTTTTTGCAATGCAATGTCTAATTCACATTCATTTCTGTGTTATATAAGCTCCATAAGCGACAATTTCATTATTTGACGTTACCTCCTATGCATAATTAAGCTTCATCGTTAACGAGAATTCTTTTGGAGAAACCGGTACCCAATCAACATTTCTACAAAGTTGTAAATGGTCAGCCAGTCTTAATTGTTGCGTGAATTAATTGTTGAGAATGTCATGGAATGGACAATTTCGCATTATCCTGCATACTTTGTCTCACATTTGTAACTCTTCCGGTCCCTTCAATTTTTTTTTCAATCTTTGCAATTCCTTATGCAGAGGATCGATTATAAGAATCATATGCAGCGAGTATTGCTAGATTTCCAGTTCTGAAACCACTAAATGTATAACCCGATAGGATAGGTAGGTAGGTAGATAGAAGAGGCTGTCCCCTCGATGGAGTGATGAGCGGACATACTTAGGGCGCACACAGGGCCCCTTGTGATACCACAGCATAACCCGGTATTTATACAAAAAAAAAAACATTTCAAATGTTTATTTTTATTTTGGAATACATTGTGTCGTTTGGATTTTGGCCAGTCGAATCAAAATGAAAAAACAAATACGATAAATATGACGTCTTTTTAAATTAATTGCCAATACAAACATATCGAATCAAAAAGTTTATTAAGATGTTTTGTATACTTTTATTCAAATTGAAAAAATAAACACAAATATTTTCGTGTTCTTCTATTGAAAGAATCAGGTTTACGCTTCAAATGCCATGAAATCAAAATAAACAAATTTTTAAACCAAATGGTGGTGAAACATATCCATACATACATTCAGACACCATACGCTACAAATTAAATTGTGTACATGCAAGATGTAATTTCTCTCAGTGGCTACACATACGCATACACTTACTAAATATTTACTCATATGATTTCCTGCTGAAGGAGTATAAGTAATGTGGAGTAATATGAACAAAAATATTTATCATACGTAACTAGTGAGAGAGTGTGGTGAAAATACTTGGAAAAACAGTTAGAATTTATATTATCATGTCTCGTATTAATTTAGTTGTGTAAAAAAAAATCCTGCTTTTTCATATGATAGGAGAGAGAGGTGAAAGTACTTAAAGTAAATGCACTTGTTTACATAGTATATTCCAAAGAAGAAAAGTGTTATTAACTCTCGTGTAATATTCTCTTTCTCTGTTTTTGTGTAGTAAATACCTTGTACCGTATATTTTATTCGTTTTGTATATTATTTGAAGAATTTCCTTCTTTTTAATTATTGTATGTATATAAATTATTAATAAATTTCTTTGTTATTTGTTTTTACTAATTAACATGATATATTTACACATACAGAGGAATATTCATAAGCATTAAAATGCTAATGTTTGGCATGGTTATTAATTTAAAAAGCACAAGAGGTGTTGTCAAAATATTTAGCGGGAAAAAAGTTAACAAAGCAAGAGAAAAACAATTATTTAATTGCTTAATTTACATTTTTTTTTATTTTAATTATTTCAAGTTCTGAAACCACTAAATGTATAACCCGATAGGATAGGTAGGTAGGTAGGTAGAAGTGGTTGTGCCCTCGATAGAGTGATGAGCGGACACACTTAGGCCGCACACAGGGGCCTTTGTGATACCACAGTATAACCCGGTATTTATACAAAAAAAACATTTCAAATGTTTATTTTTGTAAGTAAGTAGAAGAGTTTTCTATGGAAAAAATATAACAGTGACAGAAAAATCAATGAAAAAATCAGATTCCTGTACTTTTTGGTTGTTTACTTTTGAGACACATTGTGCCAATGAATTATTTATGGCCACACAATGCTTATGTGCATACATACATCAATATTGATTGTCTCTATGGTTCCCTTTTTTATCATTTAAACAATAAATACAGTAAGCGAAAGCATAAAATTAATTGTTTACATTGAATGACGTCATAAAAGTTTATACTCAAATTCATTTGCACATACAAAAAAAATTGAATTTATTTAACACTTAAATTGGAATTTTTAAATTGTTGTGAACACAACAATTTTAATTATTTGTTTTCCTAGATTCCGATTCTGATTTATGATTCCATTTTATTTTTTTGTATTTATAGCATTTAGGTACTAAAAATAGTAACAAACTAAATTTGTAAGTCACGTAATAATTAAAATTTTTAGTAACGATTTTCACAACCTTTAAAAATACAATAAAAAAGTTTTAGTAACTAAGGGGAGTAGTTCTGTTTGCTATTTTCACACATTGTTTATTTTATTTGTTTTTAAGTTTTCTTGCGCGCGATATGGATGCACTCCTACTTATTAACAAGTTTTTTAATGAGAAATTTTGAGGAACATTGTTAAAAATGCATTGCCATTTCTTTACACATTAGAATGTTTAAATAGGATTTTTCATAATTTGCAAAAATTTCTTAAATAATGAGAATTAACAATACATATACGATATTTCAATGCTACTTTAAGGAGTACAAAGTACTCTTCCCCTCTTCTCTTCTCTATACACCCTACAAGATTTAGTTGTCCGATAGTTAATAGAAAACTAAATGGTTATAGTAGCGTTAAAATTCAAATCAAATAATTGTTGTTTATTACACCAACTCGATGTAATTAAAATTCTCTAATTTATACTCCGGTGTTTCCATATTACACTCACTAAAACTGTCGTCTCACAACTGTAGCAACAAATGTCATATAATGGTATAACGGCATATTATTATATGGTTTTCTTATTACTTTATTAATACTCTTGAGTGTTAAAACCACTCCTCTTTGCATATGTTAAAAATAATATTTGATTTATTTATTCTCTCACATACTTACGACAACAATAAGAACAACAAGAACAAAAAAGTGTCTGTCAGTTTTTAATTGAAATACTTTAAAGCTCAAATTAAAAGAACAAATATTCTTTTGATCTCTTAATTGTTGCAGCAATTGAAAAGCGTCCATATACATACAATAAATATGCTGAGCTGAGGTTCAACAGTCAGTCATATTAAAAGACAATGAGTTGTGTTGTGTTGAATTGTCCAAGTAAGCATGTGTGTGTGTGTGTGTAAATGAAATGACATACTCGTACATAAGTGATATGATGAATATACTAATTCGGGGGGAAAAACGACAAAAAATACAACACAGCATATTATAAAGCACAGACACACTGATACAATATTTTAATATGAATATAAATTAACACGCATAAATTGTATGTAGCATATATGTATTTACAATATTATGGCATATATGTTCATATGGACGTACATACGTACACGCATAGGCATGTCATAACTATAATTCTCTAATAAATGTTGTCAATGCTTACGCATTTCAATTGTAATGAATGTCACATGGTTGGCATCAGTTTCAAATAAGAAAATAATTTAAAACGTAATCTTCGAAAGTAAAATTTCTTTTTTATGAATATTAATCTTCTTTCTGTATTTGTTAAAGTTTAACATGATGAAATACTAAAAAAAATATAGTAATTAAAAACGCGAGCTTACCAAAAATTTAGTATGGACAACAACAAATCACCATTATGTCTCTCTAAAGAAAAAAAAGCTCTCTCTCTCTTTCTCTCTAAGACAAAGAAACATGTATAAGATCTCAATTAATCAATTCAATTATTAATTGCGAGAGCAAATTTATATTGCCAGCATTTTTGAAATATAAAACGCATAATCACTAAAGAATTAAGAAAACAGCAAACTTTTGTTAGGCATTGTAGAAAAATTAAACGATTTGAATAAATTAAAATTAAAATCTATTGAAATAATGTTATTATAAAAAAAATAAAATTGCTAAAAAAGCGATCTTTTTCAATTTTCAAAAGTTATTGGGTTTTGATTATGTAGTCAGTCCCATGCATTATTGCACTGCGGTTTCAACAAACCGTTGCCCCGAGTTATACGCACAATCGCAGCGTTTTTGTTAACTTGACCTTTGAAACCGAAAAATGTATAAACATTTCTAAAACAATCAATACTTAACTAAATTTATATTTGATTCTTCTTTCCAAACTTGTATAGCATACTATATGGGTTTTTGCATACAAACTTCATGGACAGGCAAAGTAAACACAGTACAGTAAATCAATTGATTTATGTATATACAGGTCCCCATGGACAAGATTAAATGACAACCTCAGCCACTATGATTTACCCAAAGGTTATAAAATGCAAAAGGAAAAAAATTTTTTTTCAGGAAATAAGAAAAACGAAAAAAAAGAAGACGTAGGATAGGCAAATATACATATATAAATAAGTAAGAGATAAAAAAGAACAAAATACAGTTAAATATACATACATACATATATGTATACACACATGTACTTGTACATCTATCTGTATATGTATGCAGAAAAGTTCTTAAACACTATACAGCTGACTTTAGTATGAACTTTGACATTTTAGAAATTCCATATTAAGCCAAGAGACAGGCACAAGCAAAAGCAAATGACTGACACAACTTTTCTTAAGTTGGCAACACAAGTAGTAATGTTAGAAAAATAATACTATTTTTTGTTTTTCAAACGTTGTTTATTGTTTCATAAAATAAAAATAGTTTTTAATAAAAATATTATTTAATAAACATTAAAAAAGAAAAAGAAAAGGAAATATATTTCCTTTTATGTATTTGTAATGAAAATAAAATAAAAAAAATGTTTTCCTAATAGCACATGCGCTTTACTCAAGTTAACTTCGCTTGCAGTTGAAATTATTATATAAAATCGTATGACACATCCTGTACTAAATACGCTTTATTTTTCGCCTTGTGCTCAATTTATTTTCTCATTTACTCACTATTATTTTTTCTCTTCTTTGCTCTCTTTCTATCGCTGTGTATTTTGTATGATTAACTCTTTCTCCTATTAAAGGTTACGTCATCAAGTATTGAAGGATATTTTTATAACAACAACGCCCCCTTTTTTGTATAACACTTATAACAAGCCACAGAGAAAAGTTGCCATTTCTTTGATGATTATTAAAATAGATTTTATTTTTATAGCAATAATAAAACAACAAAGTGTTGCTAAATTTGTTTAAGTGTGTACATATAATTAAATCCTTTAGTCTGTCTAGCATTATAATAGGAATGCCTAAAAATATATTACAAATAAACTAAATAAAGATGTCCTTTAACGTATACAACGTACAACGTTTCATAATAAAATTTAAAATACGATTTTCTTCTTCTTTCTTTTCAATATCGGGACTATTTACAACACTTTTTTTCATAATTTAACCGTTATGTCCTTTATTTGGTTGTGGCAGTGGTGGTATTTTTAGATTTGTTGACTCTCATAAAGAGACAATTTCCCTTTCAACCAGTCTTAATTACGGGCATCTACTTACACTTATGCCTGTACACTCTCCCTTCCACCCTTTCTCTCTCTCTCTCTCTTTTTCTTTCTCGGATGAATTTAAAATATATCGTGTGCTTAAAAGGCTTTTAATGCTTTCTTTAGTTGTGCAAAAAAGTAAAGCAAACATTTCAAAGTTTAAAGTAGAGGTTCACGAAAGGTGTTGCCATTTGGCATATTTCAATCCAACATGTTTTTAACCTTTTCATCGATGAATCTAATCTGTACATTTTATTGTTTTTATTTTTGGTTTTTTAATATTTTTCTTTCCATCTTTTAAAGAAATATTCTTAAAAGCTTACCGTACTACAGTTATAATGAAGCATAAACAAAATGTTATTTTCTTTACTCTTGAGTAACTAACTGTACTTATAGTTAGGTTAGGTTAGTTAGTTAGTAGTTGGCGGACTGTTTTATAGCAATAAACTCTTAAATGTGATAAACATATGTTTCCATACATACATAATTGGTCATTATAACCCTTCAGTCAGGATTACGACATAGTTTCTCACACCACTTATGTTGTGTGTGTTAATTTTTATACATGAGTGGCGGGACCTACAGTTTAAAGTTGACTCCGAACGACAGATTTTTTTTGAGAAACTTTTCATGGCAATTTTTATTTTAACGCTCAGAGTTTTTGCCAGAAATCTCTCTCTCTCTCTCGCCGAAGAAATACTTTTTGTATTTTGTTTTGATGTCTGGCCTGGGGCTCGAACACACTACCTACTAGACCACGGCGACTTCTAACATATGTTTCCGGCTGTATTAAATTTTCTTGGAGGGCTTCAAAAGTCAAAGACTTGTTGAAATAGAATCGTCACTTTAAGACAGCCTGTAAAAAGAATTCTCGAACGGTTCAGTGTGCAATCTTACCAGTGCAAATCATCCAATAGATGAAAGAGACGTTCTAGAAGAGCAGCCCTGAGAATCCCGGTTGTAGGTAGTGCAGTATGTACCATTGATCCATTTCATTTTTAAATGGGAGCCAGTCGTCGACCAGGACTCAGTAGCGCTCGCTATTCATGGCAGTCGTTTGGAGAAATCAGGCCCTACGACGCCTCCAGCTTCAACACGATAAAAATACAGTAACGGCTTATAATGATTGTATTATACGTGTGTTTGGGGTATTCCAGGAACGATGATTTTGCCTTTTCAGATTATTGGCGTGTATAGATATTGCAAGCTAATGTATTGCCCTCAATGTACATTTGGTATCCTCTAATACCCCTCCTAATTTTGACAAACTGCAGGATGTTTTTCGGCGTCAGTGAGGGTAACATCCCGCCTAGTACTTGCTACGTTGTCAGGTTTTTCTTCTGAAATGCTTTAACGATGTACAGGATACAATTATGTGTTCTGTTTATAAAGGGTGTTTTTTATAGAGGTATATAACTTTAAGTTGCAATAAAACAACGACGGATTATTCGATTGACATGAATTTTATTTATCCGAAAGATAATCTTGTGGCATTACTTTTAAATATGATTTCTGGCATATGACCGCCACGGCTGGCGCGGATGTAGTCCAATCTGGACGTCCAATTTGCGATGACTTTTTCCAACATTTGTGGCCGCGTATCGGCAATAATACGGCGAATGTTGTCTTCCAAATGGTCAAGCGTTTGTGGCTTTACCGCATAGACCAATGACTTTACATAGCCCTACAGAAAGTAGTCTAGCGGTGTTAAATCACAAGATCTTGGAGGCCAGGTCCAAAACGTGAAATTAAGCGTCACCAAACGTGTCTTTCAATAAATCTATTGTGGCACGAGCCACTGATCATTCCGCAAAATCTTCCATAAAGTGGGTGGACACAGATCCAATTCCTGTGCTCGATGGCGGATGGACTCATTCGGGTCTTCCTCAATGCTACGCTCTACAGCAGCAATAGCTTCTTCTGTACGCACCGTACAGCGTCGCTGGGGATGCGAGTTATCAATAAGAGTAAACGTGGTGCGAAAACGTTCCATGGTTAATCGAATTAACTGCTCTGATGGACGATTTTGTCGACGATAAAATGGACGTAGTGCGCGATACGTTTTCAGCACAGAACCATTATTTTCGAAATAAAATTGCACTATTTGCAAGCGTTGTTCAGGCGTGAGTCTATTCATGATGAATTGCCAAACCAAACTGAGAATAAATCACTTGACAGCTGTTAAATCGGTCGCCATCTTGAAAAGTAATGCCAACTTAAATTTCTATACCTCTATAAAAAACACCCGACATGGGAACATGCATATTTGCAAAGCAGGAAACGGAATTAAAAATAATTTACGGAAATTATGTGGACATTATGGCATCAAAATGTTAAAAATGAAATCATTTTATGCAAATGGAAATTAGAAATTAATAGCGTATTGGACATTGGACGCTTGTAGATAAGGGATATCGACTACAATTTAATTTTATTTGATTTTCACAAGGATTTATTTTAATTTATTATTTAGAAGGAGACTCATTCATTCATTCAATTATTATATGATCTAAACTGTTAAGTGTTTATGTATTTAACTAATAAATTTCTTTATTTATTTTATTACTCTTCTTCCATTTTAGCAAAAATTCTGATATTTTATGTAATATTTTATGCGGCACTTGCTGGTTTCTTTGCTGCCATTTTTGCTGTATTTTATCAAACATTGAATATGACTCAGCCCAAGTGGGTATTACAAGATGGTTTAATCGGGACAAATCCAGGTAAGAAAAATACACTGACTTCTTACACATACATACATATGTATATGGCACAATATGTTGCAAGCTTTGTTAAATTGTGAAATTTGTGTTTATTTTTCGTATTTCCTTCTTTCCAGGTCTTGGTTTTCGACCAATGCCTCCAGAGGTGAATGTTGAAAGTACTTTGGTTTGGTATGAATCAAATAAACCAGAAAACTTTAGATATTGGGTAGAGGAGACTGCTAATTTCTTAAAGTGTAAGTATCTTAAAACTTGATATTTACTTCACATTATGAAAGTTATCTTTTAGAAAGTTTGAATTTATTGGTAAAAGGTTATCCATTTTACGTAAGCTATGTACATATGATTGTGATGAAATTTTTGTTCTTATAAACAATTGCCTATGGATTGGTCACAGCAGTCGATCCTGTTTAAGATAGTTTTCGTCTATTTTGCATAAGCGAACAACATTTAAGCGATTTTGATTTTTCGCTAACTTTTCATGCCACAAAGCTAAAATCGTTAGTGGATAACCTGATATAATTCCGAACATAATTGAATATGTACAGTGCTCCCTGAAAGAAAGTTTGAAGGAAACTTTCATTATGTGAACACAGATTGAAAAATATAAAATTAATAAAACAAAAAAACTTTAAGTTTCTTTTAAGTTTAAGTTTTAAATTTATTAACAATTTATTTTAAATATTCTCTTGTTTACATTGTTTTTGTTAAATGGTTTTTGTAAGTATAATAAGAGATTTTATTTATTAAAAAAGCAACACCTGCATACAGTACTATAAAAAAAAAGTAAACGGTCTAGAAATTTCCAATATTACAATTACACACCGCATTAAGTGCTAGAATTTAATTTGTTTGGCTCTTTAAAATTTATTTTCATTTTATTTCAATTAAAAATGTTTTTAATTATTTTTTGTTTTTTTTTTTTTTGTAAATTAACAGCCTACGAAGATTTGCCCAAACAGAATCAGGTCAACTGCTCATTTGCCAATCCACCAGCCAAAGACAAGGAACAAGTTTGCGGCTTTGATCGTAACCAATTTGCCCCCTGCACAGAAGAGAACTATTTTGGTTACAATCTTGCCAGACCATGCATATTCCTTAAATTGAACAAGGCAAGTACCCATACATACCCACAATACAGATTTGTTTGTATGTTTTCTTTCCCTTCCTTTTTTAGGTATCCGGTATACATACATTAGACTTTTGATTCCTTTTACTAATCATGGATTGTTTGTTTGTTTATCAAAATTAATTTTAGATTTACAATTGGGAACCTGTAATCTACAACGATTTAAAGGCATTGCCAGCAGAAATGCCAGCTGAGTTGAAACGACACATCGCAGACAAGAACAGCTTGAGAGCAAATGAGGTAAGTGCTTTGGATTTTAATACAAAAAACGTCAATATTTTCTCCGCATGTAATAAGTATTAAAGCAATGATGATGGTGATTGTCCATCTTAGGCATCATTTAACCAAAATCTAGTCCTTCTCATTATCATCGTCACGGAATATACATACATGTTGGGCTAGAGGCAACCCCAATTTAAATAAGTGTACTCAGAGTCTACATGTCAAAATCATGCCATGTCATGATCATTACATACATACATAATGGCCATTACAACTCTTCAGTCAGAATTGCGGCCTAGCTTCTCACGCCACTCATGTTGTGTGTGTTAATTTTATACATAAGTGGCGGGACCTACGGTTTAAAGCCGGCTCCGAACGACAGATTTTTGAGAAACTTTTCCTGGCAATTTTATTTTAACGCTTAGAGTTTTTGCCAGATATCTGCTGAGAGGAAGTCGCCGCAAATTTTTTTTTTCATATTTTCGTTTTGATATCTGACCTGGGGTTTGAACCGTGGCCTTACGTCTAATAAGCCTACCTACTAGACAACGGCGACTAGTAATGTCATGATCATTAACCTCAGGTAATTTGTTGATAGTCCGATGAATGACTCAAATCTGCTCTTATTGTAATTTTCTAAACAAAGCATTTAATTGCCTTAAACCCACTTGCCGTGCAAAGAGTCTTTACTCTCTTTATATTTCCATTTATAGAGAATCCCTTTTCAAACATCCGCGTATTTTTTGCCATTTTTGAAAAACTCTCTCACACACAATACATGATCCGTGGCTTTGCGTTCATATATTGTTTATTTATATGAAAAATACTTTGTTTTTTTTTACTTTATTTACAGACCGACGTCGTTTGGGTATCCTGCGAAGGTGAAAATCCCGCTGATGTTGAAAATATTAAAGCTCGTGACTATTATCCACGTATGGGTTTCCCCGCCTACTATTTCCCCTTCAAAAACATTGAGGGCTATATACCACCCATTGTAGCTGTACAATTTACCGTTGAAAGTAAGTACCGTTCATATTAATTTTTGAAAAACTGGTTGACAATGCCCTTTACAAGCTAGTCCCAGAGATAACTCAGAGATTTCTTGATTTCTAGAATACCCAAGTGTAGGATTTATACGTAATAATTTATTTTATTGTGTTTAATTACAAATTAAAAGCCTTTAAGTGGTTGACTGATATGAGTTCAGTTGAGTTGCTTGACCCACCTAAAAAAAAAGTCAGCCACCAACATCGTACAATTAATTGTAATTGCCATTAAAATGGCACAACAAAGTACAGCTACGGCTACTTCTACTTCTACTTCTACTCGTAATTGTCAGTTAAGTTTTGAGGTTTCGATGCCGACAGTTAAACCAGAACGTAAATTAATTGCTAAATAAGCGTATTATAATCAAAATCTTCCACTCTGTTAAAACAAAAAATAATTCAAAAAAAAATAACAGTTTCCTGCTGTGCAAAATACTTAAAATAGAAGCAGAAAGAAAAATTAAAATTTCTTTACATTTTTAATACAATTTATTCGATATGGAGAGAGAGAGAGAAGGAAAGCAGAACATGGTTTGTTTGTTTCTTTTGCCAACAATAGCTTGCAGCAGAAATGAATGAATAATTGAAAAGGTTTAAAAATTACTACACATACATACATACAGACGTACATACATACACTTAAAGAAAAATAAAAAAGCATAAAAATAAGGTTAATATGTCACGTAAGTGCATGTTTGTAAAATAAAAGAAAACAGAAAACAAACAAACGAAATGGTAACCATAGTTATTGCTTCTAAAATGTTCTATCGAAAGCAAAAGAAGTTTACTTACCAGTGTTAAAGACAAAGACAAAGACACCAACATATTATGGCTCAATAAGTTATTGCTTTTGTTTTTTTTTAAATGACAACAACTATTGGCTATAAAAATTTGAGGCGCCGTTTCATTTAAGCTTTTAAGCATTCTCTAAAATCTATTTATTCTAGACATGAAATACATACATACGTTAACTGTTTATATACATTTCTTTGATTTTGGAAAAGAATTTAATTTCTTTTCAAATGTACGTACGTATTTTATAACGAAATGCTTTTAGAGAAACAATGTAATTACGGTGGTGCCAAATTTACTTTTTGGCATGCTTTATTTGCTCACACTTTAACTGTGTATTCCTCTCTCAAATTTCCTACTGTTTCAGGCGTGTAAAACTGCCGTTAATGTCAATAACTCATACAACTTGTAAGGTACAATTTAAAACTGAAAAATTTTCATATTTTGTACGTAAATATTAATCTTGTACCGCCACCATATAATTTATTGTAATGCTCTCGATTTATATAAGGTTTCCCTAAAAGTCTGTTCCAATACCGTTGCCCTGACAGGATATTGACTGACTGTCTAGTATTTTACGCGCATACCGGGTGTATACGCGGTCTGCTGATTAATTTTCCTTGTCTTAGAATCTACATATAGGGCTTGAAGCGATCCCTCTACTGAACAAATGCTCCTTGAGTTTACGGTGCCCGATTCAATGGTCGATTACTATCCTACGGCTACTCTTAGATAGCCTGATGCATAACCCAAATCCAGAGGGAACTTCTTTGGTTGGATACGCAGATGATATTGCAGCTGTTATCACGGCCAGGAACACGGAAGAGGCACAACGAAAACTGAGACGTGTCATGCTGAGGACGAAAACATGGCTGGATGCCTACGGCCTAGATCTGGCCATGCATAAAACTGAATTACTACTAATCATTGGTCGTCGTATCCCCTTGCAGGTGGACATGAGTATAGGAGACGGGGTAATTAGGATCAAGAGCTCGGTGAAATACCTGGGAATAAGGCTGGATCCCAGACTAACATTTTCACATCAGATTCAGTACTCGGCTAACAAGGCCCAGAAGATCGTTGGGCAGCTCAGTAGAATAATGGCGAACATTGGAGGCCCGCTACCGGCGAGACGGAGACTCCTGATGGAGGTTGGAAACAGCATTATGCTTTATGGGAGCGAAATTTGGGCCGAAACACTGGATGTTAAGAAGCGGACGAACGCACTGGTATCGGTACAGAGAACGGCTGTATTGCGTATCGCGTCGGCATATCGTACGGTATCCGCTCCAGCCGTAGTGGTGATAGCGTGTATTATCCCTGTGGATCTGCTGGCAGCGGAGCGGATGGAGATTTATAGGGCAAAAACGGCTGGAAGTCACATAACCGCTCATTTCAGGGAAAACACCATTTCAAAATGGCAACAACGAAGGGACGAGGAAGATAGAAGAAGATGGACGGCGAGACTTATTCCGGACATAAGGCCATGGATTGGTCGGAAATTTGGAGAGGTAAATTACTACGTTACACAGATGCTATCGGGCCACGGATATTTTAGGAAATATCTGCACAGAATGGGCAAGACCGCCTCCCCTTACTGTCTTTACGAGGAAGGGCAGATAATTGATGACGCAGAGCACACCGTTTTCGAGTGCGCACACTGGCTGAGCTATCGCTCTGCACTGACGTCGATAGTTGGGACGATCACGGCCGGTAACATTGTCGGGATTGTGATCGCGAGCAGATAAAATTGGACCTTAGTGGCGAATTACGTGGCGAGCATTCTAAGACTGAAGAAGAGGCATCTTGAGGCTGCGGAACAGGTGGGCACGCCGGAATAGATGAAACTGGCACATGTGCCAAGCGGAATTCGAGGCAGAGACCTGGAAGAAAGGAAGAGTGGAGACACTTAGATGTCTCTTCAACTTTCGACACGCAGTCCGGACGGGGATATGAACACGCAGGGGCCAATGGGCCAATGGGACTCCACTCCGAAGTAATACCACCGTAGTTCCGGAGTGGGCACAACAAGTCCACGAGACGAGGGGGGGATTTGGTGGGTGAGGGCCCCACACACGGAGGACGTGACGACTTCCTCTATGGTGCGGTGTATTCTGTATTAAGCACAAGAGACTACAAATCAAAAGATCAACAATAATATGAAACAAATGCTCAAAAGAAATGGGGATGACAAACAGAGAAACAGAAGCAAAAAAGAATACAATCTTCAAGGTTGACATTGTATTTGCAAATGTAAATCTGCTTGGAAATTTATTCACAAACTGAATAAGTGTTGCTAAACCAAAAAAGAAAAAAATAAATAAATAAATCAATGGCTTGTATTACCCATAGATGTGTGCATTTTTTATATGTTTTTTCAACATGTGGCATTATTTATAAACATTTTTGGTTTTAGAGATAAAAGAAAAATGAAAGAAACCTTATAGAGTTATTTTATTTAATCTACCCACTAAATAGCTTAAAAATTCTATGTTCTAAGTACGTACATACATATGTACATGCATACATATATATGTGGAAAGGTACAAATTTACATAACATTGTTATGCTTAAAGTTTGCGGAAAACTATGTTTTCTAAAGCGTAAATTGAAAATAAATATGGATTGAATGGATTGAATGAAAAATAAAGCGTGTTTCTTTAAGCTTACAACTGTTAAATATGTATATATATGTATATCTATGTACGTAAGCGTAAGGGAAATTCTTATTTAATTTTTTTTTTGTTAATTTTTTTTTCAATCAATGATCGACTGATTGTTTGATTTGATTAACATATTTGCTGCAAAGAAATTTTTAGAGAAAAATTTATATAAAAAATAATTTCATGTTATTACAGCTGGTGTCTTAATTAACATTGAATGCAAAGCTTGGGCTCGTAATATCCATCATGATCGTTCAGAAAGGAGAGGATCCGTCCACTTTGAGTTGATGGTTGATTAAGATCAATCTTCTGAAGAATTACAAAAACAGCAACAATTAAAGCAGCAACAACAGCAGCTAAAACAGCATCAACAACAAGAACAAGAACAACAAAAACAGCATCAACAGCTAGAACAGCAGCAACAGGATAACAGCAACAACAACAACAACAACAACAGTAAACTAATTAATAATAATACTACAACAACAACAGCCATGGCGATAGCATCAGCATTAAAAGAGGAAAGTTTTAAATAAAAGTTAAAAAATTAGTTAAAAATAAAAATGAATATAAAAAATCATAAATTCTAAACCAAAAAAAATAAAAAAATAACAAAAAAAAAATAAATAAATAAAACGCAAGGCATTATTTCAATACCAAATTGAGGATAAAAAAATAATGCAACGAAATATTTCAAAAGAAAAATTACAGCAAAAACCAAAGATGCATATAAAAAAAATTAAAGAAAAATAAAATTAACTTAAAAGAAAAACTAAGAAAAAAATATATATAAAAATAGTAAAAAAAAAGAAAATTAGAAAATAATAAAAAAATCATAAACAAATGGACAGGAAATAGTTTTTTTTTCGGGACATTAACACACACAAACACATTAAAAGAAATAAAATATTTTCACAATTGAATTCAAACAAAAAAAAAAAAAAAAACAAAATTAACAATAAACAAATTGGCTATTTTATGTGTTCTTTAAAAATTTTCAGTTTTATTTTCAACAAAAACAAAAAAATAACGAATTAACAGCACAGCGAAAAATTATTAAACAAAAAATTTAATAACTGTGTACTTAAAAGCAAAAAAAAATGTATTAAAAAATTGGTCTGTAATCACAACTCCCCTACTTCTTTTTATTACAACTCCCCTGTCTAATAAAACTTGTTCTTTTTCTGTTAAACACAAACAAACAGTTGTAAGTTTTGAAAATATTATTAAGAAAGGCAGAACAATTTCCCTTTTTGTTTGCAAAAGTATAAAAAAACTACACCAAATTACACACCCAACATACACACACATATTTTTCAATACAAATTCAAAACAAACAAGAATAAGAAAAAACGAGATAAGATATGATGAAAATCAATGCTGTTTAGTAAATATTTTATTAAAAAATGAAATTAAAAAAACACATTTATTTGTTTAAATTTGTTATAAATTTAAGCAAAACAAAAAAAAAACCCCCCTTAAAAAAACTAATTACTTAATAAAAAAAAATAAAATAAATATAAAAAAATTTATAAAATATTGTAGATTTTTAAATATTTAAAGCATTATTTAGGAAATTTTCAAGTAAATAATATAATTAAAAAAACAAGCTAAGGAGTCTAGAGAATAATGCTATATAAACAACAAATAAAATAAAAATAAAAAGCAAACAAAACTAATCCTCTTTACTTAAAATACAAAACAAAAATACATAAAATAAGTAAAGAAGAAAAACAGAGTTTAAGTAAAGAAATCTTTAAATAACAGAGACAAATATACACACACACAAAAAAAGATAAAAATAATAATAAAAGAAAATAAATAATAATAATAACGATAAAAAGTATGTTTAAAATATGATTTTTTGTAATAGTTCAAGAAAAACAAAAAAATAAGAAAATAATTTGTTATGAAACACTCTGTTTTATTAACTTGGTAATAACAAGAATAACAAAAATGCAACTCTGTTTAACTCTGCTTTTATTATACACACTCAACAACAACAAAAAAGTAACGGCAGAAGAAAATTAATAAACAAAACAAAAAATACACCCACCACTATTACTACACACTTACAAAAAAAAAAAAAAGAAAAACATTAAATAATTTTGTTTTTGTTCTCTTCCTTACTTGTGTCTCATTCCTTTCCTTGTTGAGAGGCTTTATTTGTGTACGGTATAACGCTCTCTTATTTACACTGTTTGTTAACCCAGTAAACCTTTTGTAAAAGCAAACAAATACACCCACCACAGCTTGAATGCAAAAAGTATAAATTAAATATTGTTAAAATATATGTTGTTTTTATTTTAATTATAATTAATTATTATATTTTATTTACTTTGTGTTTCCATTTAAATTAAACTCCCGTTTCCCTCCATTAAACAAAAACACCTTTAGTGTAATAATGTGAAAAAAGTATTTGTCTAAATGCAATTTAGATTAAAAAAACATAAGTAAAACGATATTGAAACTGCTATTAAAGTATTATTAATTAACAAAAATTTAACAATAATTACGTATATATAAACATTGTTATTGTCGTATTGTCGTATTTTCGTATTTTTATTTTAGAGTGAAATAAGCAAGAATTAATAAATCACTGCTATAACTAATTATAGAATTCAAATTCAATTGTATTTAAAGGCATTTCTGTTGAGAAATTAAATTTTAAATAAAATTTGTAATAAGCTTTTCGAAAAACAGAAAGTTATAAAATGTTAAATAAATTTTTCTTAAGGAAAAATAAGAACAGTTTTAAAAAATTTAAACAATTCGCAAACTTCTTGCAATGATTTTCATATTCAGAGAATATTCTTCATAAAAAATTATAAATTTTGTAATTATAATCGAAATTGAAATAATTTAAATATTTTTAAATATTCGATATTATTGAAAAAATAAAAACAACAAATTTCTTAAATGTTAAACAATCCTTATAATAAAGTTGTGTTGCTGTCAAAAGCAATTGTGGTATTGAAAGTTTATTAAGATAAAAGAACTATTTAAACTTAAAAATGGATAAATATATATAAATATATATATATTCAAATAACTGCCATTTTTTACACACAAATTAAAAAATGTATGTAAAAATTATTTTTTTGAGTGTTATGCAAAAATATAAAAAAATATATATTTATTATATGTATAAAAAAAGATTAATAAAATTAATAACTACATACATACTTACACAAACACCTAAAACACACAAATAAACAAAAAAAAAAACCATAAGAAAACTTTCAATAAAAATAATTAAAAATTATAATATTGTATTTGAAAAACAGCGGCAACACAGCAAAGAGAGAAAATGTTTTAAAAAAGTAAACTACAACAAACAAACTCACTCGGTTAAATTGTATAATTTTATTACAAATAATTTTATTCCTTATTCATTCCCCTTAAAAACCACCTGCAAAATTTTTCAATTAATTTATTTAAATAAATATTATTTATTTTTGTTTTTTATTTAACAATAAAAAGAAGCAGTGCTATATAGTATAAAAAATCATTAATAATAAAATAAATAAATTAATAAGAAGAAAACTAACTTATAAATAAGCTAAATTTAGTTCTTAAGGATTACTAAATTTCAAATAAATTCCAAAAAAAGGTAAGCCATTCATTTTTTATAAATTAAAATATTTTATGCCCCTTTTATAAAATTTCTATAATAAATTCTTAAACAAAAAATTTCCTGGCCTACTCTTATATAAAAAAGTAAAAAAACAAAAAATAAACAGAAAACTACATTGTTCATATATACATATAAAAAATTGCCCTTTTTGTCAGTGTGAAGCATAAATATAAAAAAAACGTTTAAATAAGCTAGTTAAAAAAAAACAAGAATTAAAAAAGAAAAATCTTAAGTAAAAAAACCACTTTGCTAAAACAAAAATCCCCCAAAAACTTAAAAAAATACTAAACATTCATTAAGCTTCAATGTAAAGCAACTATTTTAGTTTAAAAAGTTAAAAACATAATAAAAAAACAAAACAAAACAAATTAATTTAAATTGATAAAAAATAATATTTAAAATTAGCAAGAATTCACATTAAAAAAGAAAGTCATAATAATTTAAATAAAATTTTTAGTAGTAATAATGAATAAAAATTATTAATAATAATAATAAATAATTAAATTATTTTCCTTCATTATTAATTAAAAGTATATATAAAAATATTAATAATAAATAATTTTTGTTAAGTTTCTTCTTATTTCAATTATTTTCTTTTATTAATTAAAAATAATAAAAAAATATATTGCTTTAAACTAGATTTAATAAAAAAAAAAACAAATTTGAAATCATTCAGTAAAAAAACAAAAATCATGGTATAAATAAACAAAAACAACAAACACTGCTTTTTGTAAAATTTAAGTTTAAATTTAAATAAAAAATATATATTTAAAGACAACAACAAAAATAAAAACAGAAAAAAATAACAAGAAGGTAAATAAACAACAACAACCATTTATTAAAATAAATAAAAGAATAAAATAATAAAATGAGTATAATAAATGAGGTAAAACAAACAAACAAACAAAAAAATAAAATGAAAAAACAAAATTTTACTGAATTCAATAAAACAATATAAAAAAGACAAAAAAAAAACCAAAAGTAATAATGTTGATATGGGATTAAGTAATTCCAAAATAAAAACAAAAAAAACATATTCTTCGTTTTTATTTCAAAGATTTAAATTAAAACGGTAAGTTTTTCTTTTAATTTGGTCAATCAAGACAATGGCAGCACTGAAAATGAAAATATTATTGAAATCTGATACACCCTGTCTTATATCATAGGAAAAAACAAGAAAGGAAAACGATGGTGAGTGCGATAAAAGGAGCGATTACCCAACCAACCATTATTTTCTATTGAATCCCACTAATCGAGTTGAAATTTATGTGTATCAGATACACCCTGCCTTCCTATAAAGAGTCTTCCCATTAACACATATTCGTTTTTGTTCATTCAAAAAATAAACTGTTCTTTAACTTAATAATTCGCACATTTCTTTTCCGATTTCTGGTTTATGTAAGGAAAAATTAAGCCTCCTGTTCATTTAATGAACATTTATGGTCTAATAGCCAGCTTTATTGGACAAGACCGCAAAGGAGTTTAAAGAAAATTAATTTAATTTTTTTTAAATGTGATGAATTTTATTGTTGTGGTGAGTTTTCACAAAATATGGTGAATTTATCCGGTGTGGTGAATAAAATTGAAACTCACCAAAGTGCCGTTATTCGAAATGGTACAGTGTTTCCATAGACCCATCGTACCATACTGTACATCGTGATTTGGTCGGTGTGTGTCTAGAATAAGTAATTTCCACATCTGTTAGCGGAGGCATTCGCCATCTTGCCTGCTTACCATCACCACTGCATTACCAACGGTGTGGTTTGTTTTGGATAAAGGATAAATAAAATTAATCTCGATTAGTTAGGTAGTCGTTTATTAATTGTATTAATTAAGTGTGTATTAATTAATTAAGTATAAATAAATATTTTTATAAAAGTACCAATTAATGCAAAAAGGTTACTTTTTGTTACTATTATTAGTATTACTATTTAAAAATTTCAAATTTGCAACACTGGTTTAAATCGATACTTTCACCACCGATAATGACGTGGAAATATGGAGGTAAAATGTCGGTAACACACTTATTTTTTTATATAACGGCAGTTGTGCATTTCGTATGTACTAACCACATTTACACAACCTTGTTGAAATTTTTGGTGTTGCCGTAATTATTGAAATATAAAAATACAGCGGCTCATTTCTTTATATAGAAAATAGGCAAGAAAAATAGACGAAGATTATTGTATTTGATGTGAAACTAAATAATAATTTTATTTTTAAACAAGTTTTTAAATGTTTTACAAAAAAATCCAATTACATATTTAAAAATATTGTTTTAAAACAATTTGTAAACTCTGGTAACCCTTTAAGAAAAACTGCAGACAAACTGCAACTAACTTTACTGTATCTTATGTTTTTTTATTTTATTTATTTCGTTGTTTCGTTCGGAATCGTTATTTGTGTCGCTGCTTTTTGAAGTGCGTCTTCTATAATTTGTGTGCTGTTAGAATATAAAATAAAAAAAAAAACAACGCAAGAGACAATTTTGGAAACGTAAAAAATTCAACAACTATTTTTTTTATTATAACAACGCATTTTATAAATAGTATAACAACAAACAAACACAATTGTAAAGAGAGAGTGTATATAATACACAATAAAAGTAACTTGCGTCCATAAAGAGAAAACAAAAAGAAAAATTTAGAGAAAATTATTGCGAGTCATTATTTTCTGCAGCCATAATGTTTCATAATAAATTGATAACTTTGGCAATATTGTCATCGGCCTTCTTATTAACAGGTATTTATTAAATTTATTGTTTATTTATTTATTATTATTAAATTGAAATTGTATTAAGCAAATGGAAATGCCATTAAAAATTCCAGTTGAATTCTTTGTTTGTCAATTTTTTCTTTTCTTGATATTTTTTTCCCATGGTGAAATTACTTATCAGGTGTGGTTAGCTCGTCAGCTGATTATGTTGTTGTATAGAGGTAGAGACTGTCAAATTATTGTTTGTTTATGTTTATATTTTGTCAGTTCAAATTTTTAAATTGAAATTAATATAAATTTAAAAAATGAATATCAGCGAACAGACGAAAAAAACTAATCTTTATGAACCTTTAAATGAAGAATTCGGCATCAGCAATGAACAAATGCTCTTGAGTTTTATTAATCGTAAAATTTAAGTTGAAATATCCACACATAATCGATCGTACAATGCAATTGTAATATTCGTACCATAACAAATTTGAAATCTTGCGCCTATTCAGAACACGTATGTGATTACAAAGACTCTGATGCTGTTATCGGACCTTTCTGTGCATTTCAACTCTGTACGCAAATTGGCTATAATGGAGGAAGTCATTTATCTTAACGCTTTTATATTTTATACATCACTATACGCACCATATTTTATACATCACTTGCTCGTCTCCTAATGTTTTGTACGAGTTCCTTGCAAAATACACAGTTTTATTATTGTTTTCATGATTTTTAATTCATAAAAATGAATATTTCGTTTAAAAATCAATTTGTTTTTATTTATTTTTTAAAAATTTGTTTTCATGGTGAATTTTCACCCAGATGATTTTGACAATCTCAACCAACCAGAGCAACAACAAATTTGCCTGTTGTTTTTGGTTTGTTGTAGGATTGATCACACCTCTATAAATTATTTCACCATGTTTTTTCCTTTAAGACAAAAAAAAAATACGACAAATAACGAAACACTTCAAAGAAAAAAGGGTTTTCGTGCTCTCAGCTGATGCGTCAATATTAACAGAGCTTCGCTGTTGGTTGTTTTTGTTCTATGCTAGATTTTGTGTGTGTGTGCGTCTGTTTTATTTTGTTTGTTTTTTTTTTGGTTTAACACAAAGAAGTATAGCGGCCTCCACTCTCCCCAACTACAATTACAACTACTAGGCAAACGAAATTTCCAGTTATTTTGCATTTTGTATATATGCTCCCTCCCTGCTTTACGCTTCCCTTTTGTTCTTGTTTGCCTGTAGCGACTGTTTTGTATTCGTTGTTGTTCTGCTTAGAACTGCAATTTTTTTCTTTCATATTTCATTTTATTATGTTTTTTTTTGCTATGTTTAACGAAAATAATATTTTTTAATTTAATTTACTTATAAGAGGTGAAAAAAAAACGTAGATTGTTATTCCCCTTAATTTAATTGCGATTTTTTTTATCCTATTTTTGAAATGGTGGTTTAAGAAGAAGAAGAAAGTATTTATTTTGAGAATAAAATGGAGAAAGATCTTCTATAACCGGCTATTAATTGAAATTTGTAAAGGGCAGGCAGTTATTCATTGCTTTGTTGGGGCTCTATGCTTCTTTTAGGTCGAGTTGAACTTATTATTCGTGAAAAACTTTGCTTAAAGTAGATGGTGGTGTGGACAGATAAGCTGCCTTGTAGTTTCTGGTCACTATGTGAGCTGGTGATTGGTTTCAATTTGCCGGAAGACCTTATTAAGCTTCTAGGCATAAACGAGGTGGTATTGTGTTTGGTTTCATGCCATGGAGCAATCAGTTAAAACTCTACTGGGAGATCTTAACTTTACTTATCTGTAGACAAATTCTATAAATCAGCTTGTTTTGCAGGCCATTCAATTTGTACGTCATAAGGGATAGACCATCCTCAAAGGCTTAATCTTCATGCTGTTTGTTTTAATAAAAAATTTAATAATTTGTCTAAGCTCACTGCGAATAGTAAGGGTAGCCTTTTCTAACACTAGCATTAGAATGAATGGTTTCAGTTATTTTGCCATTATAAAGCTTTTAATTTGTGTGGCAGACTTTAGACCTTCTGCTTAATATCGAATTGCATCAGTTCTGCAATTTTCCTGTAGAAAATAAAAAAGTGTAGTATGCCAGTTGATAACAAAAGATGGCTAGATAGAGGAATTTACCCACCTTAGTTAAAATCAATCTAAGATGTACCTGTCGAAAAGCAGTAAGTCTGGCAGGACAATTGCATTCAAGTTATGAGGGCTTGATAGACTGACAGTAAAATGTGCTGGATTAGCAAGACCTCAACTGTGCCATGATGAAGCGTATTATTAAGTCGTTAATGTTTACAATAAGGTGGCGAAAGTCCTGCGGATTGATCTTCCAAACCAATTTAGTGCTTTTGGCCATTCAGCCACGATTCGCAGTGCATTGTTCTGAGAAGTCTCCCAACACTTTTCATTCAATTTCACATAAAAAAATGTGTCCAAACAAAGGCTGAGTAGTTGAAAAGAGATCTACAGAGGTTTTGAACTGGAACCGATCAATTTGTAACTTCTGCTGCTCATCATAGCTCGTAGAACTAACTTTGCAAAATATTTCATGATCTTTGTAAAGATATAATACTGCACATATGTACCTATTTTAAAATTGTAGGACGTAAGCGAACATAGGCATTAAGATCTTTTTTGTTATTCTGTATTGGTTTGTTGTTGTTTTAAATAAAAATTCTAGAGAAGAATTGTGATTTAAACTTGTAATTGAAATAAAAATGCATTTTATCAAGAAATTTTTAATAATTTTATGAGAAGTTCTTCGGTTTTTTTTGCTGGAATATGATTAATTAAAATCAAGCCTTACAACACATATAGGCTCATAATTATTTATATATAATAAAATTAATATAATCCATTTATTATTATGTTCATATTTACTTATACATACTATGTATGTAAATTTATATGTGCACTACACAAAGAGATAAGAAACTGTAGCTTAAATTTAAACTGTGATATATACAAATAAAAATAATACTATTTTTGTTTATTGGAAGTTGTTGCCATTATCATTCCTCCATATCGTATTTCTATTGTTTTTTTTCTGCAAGTCGTTTTCAAATTTGCTTGCATGAGGAACCGAATACATTAACAAAATCTGAATATACAAACTTCAGACTTTTCCATATGACATTGATATATAAATGTCACTCAACTATAATAAAAAATAAAAATGAAAAATAACAATTGAAATTAAACCCATAAATGAGAAAACAAAACGAATGAATACTTGCTTATCAGTTAGAATTTACATTTAAATTTATAAATTTCATTTTGTTTTTCTTTATTTATTTATGCCGTCTATAATATGTGTGGCATGGATGGTATTCAGGCTTTGATTTTATAGTTTTTATATGCGTTTTAATTGCTTTGCGATTGTTTTTGATTTAAAATTTTCCACTAAAAATAAAAATGAAAATAAATCAAGTAAATTTTCTTGCTCTTCTTATGGCAGAAGAAGAACATTTACCGAAAAAAAAACAGGAATTACAAATATTCTATCCTTATAAAGGGTGTTTTTTATAGAGGTATATAACTTTAAGTTGCAATAAAACAACGATGGATTATTCGATTGACATGGATTTTATTTATCCGAAAGATAATCTTGTGGCATTACATTTTAAATATGATTTCTGGCATATGACCGCCACGACTGGCGCGGGTGTAGTCCAATCTGGACGTCCAATTTTCGATGACTTTTTCCAACATTTGTGGCCGTATATCGGCAATAATAGGGCGAATGTTGTCTTCCAAATGGTCAAGCGTTTGTGGCTTTGCCGCATAGACCAATGACTTTACATAGCCCCACAGAAAGTAGTCTAGCGGTGTTAAATCACAAGATCTTGGAGGCCAATTCACAGGTCCAAAACGTGAAATTAGGCGGTCACCAAACGTGTCTTTCAATAAATCTATTGTGGCACGAGCTGTGTGACATGTTGCGCCGTCTTGTTGAAACCACATCTCCTGGACATCATGATTATTCAATTCAGGAATGGAAAAGTTAGTAATCATGGCTCTATACCGATCACCATTGACTGTAACGTTCTGGCCACCATCGTTTTTGAAAAAGTACGGACCAATGATTCCACCAGCCCATAAAGCGCACCAAACAGTCAGTTTTTCTGGATGTAACGGTGTTTCCACATACACTTGAGGATTACCTTCACTCCAAATGCGGCAGTTTTGTTTGTTGACGTAGCCATTCAACCAGAAGTGCGCTTCATCGCTAAACAAAATTCGCTTATGAAAATCGGGAACAACGGTAATCTCGTTTTGGGCCCATTCGACGAATCTACGCCTTACTTGATGATCGTTTGGCTTCAAATCTTGCACGAGTTGGATTTTGTAAGCACGCAAACCAAGATCCTTCCGCAAAATCTTCCATAAAGCGGATGGACACAGATCCAATTCCTGTGCTCGATGGCGGATGGACTCATTCGGGTCTTCCTCAATGCTACGCTCTACAGCAGCAATAGCTTCTTCTGTACGCACCGTACAGCGTCTCTGGGGATGCGAGTTATCAATAAGAGTAAACGTGGTGCGAAAACGTTCCATGGTTAATCGAATTAACTGCTCTGATGGACGATTTTGTCGACGATAAAATGGACGTAGTGCGCGATACGTTGTCCGCACAGAACCATTATTTTCGAAATAAAATTGCACTATTTGCAAGCGTTGTTCAGGCGTGAGTCTATTCATGATGAATTGCCAAACCAAACTGAGAATAAATCACTTGACAGCTGTTAAATCGATCGCCATCTTGAAAAGTAATGCCAACTTAAAGTTCTATACCTCTATAAAAAACACCCTTTATTTATTTATTTTCTTTTAATATGACTTTAATCAGTGATCTGTGAGTAGTGTGGCATTGTACGAACTATTGTGATTGTTAGTTTTCATTTTTTCATGATAGTACAACAATATCTTGTTTCTCTTGTAATTTTATAAAAAGAAAAAGAATAACTGGGCGTATGTATGTTGCATTTTGATAATAAATAAACATTTATAAACATTGTTTTGCTATACCATTAAGTCCCTTTGTATATATTTTTTATAAGGGTTTTATTTGTTTTACTTATTTATTAAAGAATTAATTATTTACAAGAGCATATGCATTAGTCAAAACAATGACTATGAATGCAACTGATAAACTTCTTTTCCAAACTTCTAAGAATTTTCATTTTACGAATAAAATAAATATAAATTGGGTTTGTTAAAGAAATTCATTAAATGTTTAACAGATAGATTTGAGAAAAATATCAGCAACTGCTGTGCTGTATCCGCAACTCTTTGGAATTTATCTTCGTAGAAGGCCATTTACCTCTGCTATAGCAGCCATTTTATTCTTCCTTTATTCATTACATTTATACACTGTATGTTTTTGTTTATTTTTTAAATTTATTTTATTTTATTTAACAACTCAGTAAGTATGTTATATTATTTTATACATATGTACATATAAACATATAGTATATATGTATATTTACGAATGGATAAAAATACATGTAATATAAACACAGATATTTATATACATATGTATGTGTATACTTATTGTTTAAGTCTGTAGTATATGAAAAATTTAAATACTCTTAATCATCACATTATATTAACGTTGATTTGATTATCCCTCTTAAAGTTTAAAACGTTTCATCAAGTACATAGCAGAGGCTACATACTATATTTATCATCTTAAATTATTAAGTTTGGTTTGCAATGAGAATGTTGACACTTCTTTGTAGTTTCAATCATATGCTGATAAGATTAGATTGGGATTATCTTTGTATATCGAGGAAATGTTTTTGTTTTTTCTATTATTCAACTAGTATTCTATTCAAATTAGTATTTATTTTTATATTTATTTTATTTGAATAAAGTGTCCCAGAGAAAAATATTGTGTTATATTTATATTAATTAACTTTTGTTTGTTTGCTCATTTACCGCATATCGCTTTTTCCATTCAATATACACTAAATAAACAAGAATTGATTTATTTCCATATTTTTATAAACGCTCATAAAAGCCGCAATAAATACAAATTAAATGGAATTAATTCAGTAAATACGAAATTATTTTATTACAATCACATAGATTTGATAGACAGATTGTATAGCAAACTAGCTACTGCCACTTTACTTTTAACATATAGCAGTTGTATTAAAATAATAGGAAATTGCTCTGTACAATTTTGTTTTACTAATATTACAATATTGTATTTAAACTGATGATGTAAATACGTTCTTTTTGTTAAGTTAACATTAATGATATTCTTTCATTCTTTTTATTTCTTTTTTATATAAAACTTACTTTATTGGCCACTAGTCTGGAATACGGCCTAGACCCTCACATCATCCATGTTTTGGATGTTGATTTTTATCCATGATTGGCGGCCCTTGCAAAAAACTAGGAGAGGAGATTTGAGAAACTTTTTAAGTGCAATTATTTACTCACAGCTTTTGTCAGAAGAAGAAGAGATCCTCGATAGAAATAAAACAGGTTCCTTTTTTTCTAAATAAACTTGTTTGTCACACTCCCACAACGTATTAAAAAATATTTTTTTCTCTTGTAGTTTTAAATAATTTTCGTAATATGAGAAATTTTGATGTTTATTAATTACAGTAGGACCTTGATATCCGTGATGGTCGGGACCGTAAGCATTCCAGATAATCGATTTTAATTGAGTACCAATTTTGGCTAGTTTTTTAATAGATATTTTTTATTAGTTATTAAACAATTCAAGGATTTTATATACATAGTACATGTTTCAAAAATTTAAAAAAAACCGCACTTCTCAAATTTCTAAATTAAACTAAACAGGTTTACATGTATGCTTCTGACTCATCGTATACTAAAGAGGGAATTCCTCTTTTTCGCTTGTTTGTCCAAAATAATGGAAAAAAAATTTTGCTTATAATCACGGATAATAGAGTTAATCACGGTTAAGCGAAGCAGAAAAATTTAAGTCGATCCAAAATAAAACTAAGTCGATGCAAAAAATTTTTTTTTCCATCCCGGTTGATGTTGCCGGATAATCGAATCACGCATAATCAAGGTCCTACTGTATAAAATTGTATAAAAGCGTCCCTATTTAAATAAGTATGGTTAAAATGATGGCAGTATTGAAGTTACCCAGCCTTAAGGGACCTGGTAGAAACAGTTTCAGTTTTTGTATATAGCATTTTAGAAGATATGGTACTTTTAGAAAGTCCCTAATTTGTAACCAATATTTAAGTTCGATTTCAAATATTATTTTAAAGTTTCTTTCCAAAACTTTAAACACTGTAAGCACATGCCATATTTTTTGAAAATTAGTAACAGATCGGCAGACATCAAAAATGAAATATGAAAAAAAAATATTTCTTCGGCGACTTCCTCTCAGCAAATGTCTGGCAAAAACTCGTAGAGTAAAATAAACTGCCATGAAAAAGTTTCTCAAAATTCTGTCGTTCGGAGTCGACGTTAAACTGTAGGTCCCGCCACTCACGTATAAAATTAACGCACACAACATGAGTGGTGTGAGAAGCTAGGCCGTAATCCTGACTGAAGGGTTGTAATGGCCAATTATGTATTATGTATGTAACAGATCGGCTGTTTGAATGCTTTTTGGAAAGGGAGAAAATTAATTAATTTAACTACCTATTGTGCTTTAAAATATCTTTCCAAGACATTTACTCACGTTTTTATTGTCTTTTCATTATTATTATTTCTTCCTTCTTAAATTTATACATTTCACTTAATATTCCTACACTGTGTGTACAGACCTAATTCTGATTCTAGAATTGTGTCAAAATAATTCATTAAACCCAATTAATATGTCATAAATATTCAACATTTAAAATAATTGATTAAGATTTCTTTGGATCATTTCATTTTAAATAGTACATACACTTGGCTTTGTTTTTTTTTTTGTTTTAATTTTTTTTTAAATTGGAACAGTTTTTTTTGTTGTTTTTCCTGTTATCATTTGTTATCAACGGTAATGCACACGTCTTTAAGGTCAATTGTTTTTTTTTTATAAAATAAATCAAGAAAAACAAATTAATATTTTAGACAAAAGGATTATGTAGGTAATTACGTACTTATTATTAAGCGAATAAAATTTTGTAAAAATAAAAACAAATTTAAATCATAGCACAGCGGTTCAAATTACACTTGGCAACACAGTTATTTTGTTGTTATTTTTGAACTTTTATTGTGTTACTTGTTTTTGTATTTATGATGTATCATTGCAAATAATCACTTTTCAAGTGAGTCATGTTTAACAAAAACAAAAACAAAAAATACATAGAGCGGCATATATGCAAAAAACAAAAACAAATGAAATAGGAAATAACAATAACAGATAAATGAAACTATAAACGATTAACTAAGTAAACAATAAACAAATAAAAATGAATTTATTTTTAATTTTTATTAAATATTAATCAACGAATATCGATCAATTGTTCATCTTTCAGCTGCCCAATTGAGTGTAAATTTAAGTGAGGCCACGTTGCCTCCAAACCTTGTACCAATATTGCCAAATAAGGAAGATACCACAACTAGTTCAACAACCACTACAACATTAGCTCCCACTACCACAAAGAGCACAACAACAACCACCACTACTACAACAACGACGACAACAACCAAAGCAACTACAACTACAGAAGCTCCTACGACCACTACGACCGGTGCTCCTGTACCTACAACCACAGCAGCACCACCTAAACCTTATCCACAGCCCGAAGTTGGCACATGGAACTCAAGTTGCATTATGGTACGAATGGCAGCCCAATTGAACTTCACCTACATAACCAAAGGTGTGTTTTTAAATTAAAAACTTGAATTGAATTTTATTTGATTTCTTGTTTTCTTACATTTCTGTTTAGATGCAAAGACAGTGCAGGGTTTATATAATATACCCAAGACTGCCGCTGTTGAGGATGTTGGCTGCGATTACAATTCCTCTCAACTACTACAAGTCAATTGGGGACCAACTAGTGCCCAACATTCAATGACTTTGCAATTTGAACGTACTAATGGCACCATCAACATGACCATGATCATGTTCAATTTACCTTTGTTGAGCGCTGAATTCCCGGATGCTAAGGGTAAGTACAAAAGATTTCATTTTTAATAAAAAAAATAATTGTTAACAATAAATTGTTTTTAAATTTTTTAGAAAATCAAACCATTAATTTGATTCATCGTGGCTTTGACTTTAGTGCACCCACTAAAATGTCATATCATTGTACACGTCCTCAGGTATTTAATTTAACCGAAACCATTGTGGATAAGCAGGTTACTGGCACTCTTAAGGTACATGATGTGCAAGTTGAAGCCTTCCGTAAAGCCAGTGCCGGTGCTTTCTCCACTGCAAGAGACTGTGATAGCTCCGAAACACCCGATGTTGTACCCATTGCTGTTGGTTTCGCTTTAGCTGCTTTGATTGCTATTGTATTGATCTCTTATCTCTGTGCTCGTCGCCGTTCCACATCACGTGGTTATATGAGCTTCTAAATTTTCTGATTTATAGTAGTAAAGAAAAGAAAAACAAAGAAATCCTCGCTTCTAAGACATTCATTGAAACCTGGAGTTTCCTTTAGTTTTTTTCTTTTTGTTCTAACACCACCAACAGTAATGAAAAATCAATAAATAATTGTACATACACCTCCAGCCACAACCACCACACTTGAAAAGTTATATAAAAAAATGTTTTTTTTTTCAGTTCGAAAAAAAATGATGAAGAAATTAGGATTTTAATGTTTTATTTTCTTTTTCTAATTAAACATAAATTTTTAATACACAATATAGATTATAATTAATTAATTACACGAGAACGAAATCGGCAAAATAAACTTTCAAATTGAAACTTTTGATTACAGAAAAATGAAATTTCAACAAAATAACATTTTAATGAAGCAGCGCATATAGATATTATTATAAATTTCTTTATTAACAAAAAAAACATGTCGATTAGGTTAGTATTTTTAAAGAAAACAAACAAAAATTTTTAAAATAATTTCTTAAAATTCTTCTGAATATAATTTTAATTTTATTCTTACAAACTTTTGGCAACAGTTTCTTAGCTTTTAAACAAACTCACTCTATTCAAAATTAAATTATCAATTAACAATTTTTATTATTTTTTTATTATTCTTATCACTATTATTATTATTAATTATTATTATTATTATATAATTTAACCGATGAGTTAGTATTTTAAAAATTTCTGGATTTTTGTATTCTTTATCTTCTTCTAGTATTAATTAATCTCTTCTTCTATATGATTAAATCTGCTTATATTAATTATAATTAATAATCTTTTTATTCTTTTGGTTTTTTCTATTTTTATTAGTAACAATATTCATATAATTTGTATTCCTTTCTTTGTCTGGCTTCTTCTCATAAATATATTAATTAATTAAACGATACAAAAAACAACTCCTGATATTTACGAAATTTTTTCCATATCATTTTAACTACTATACAACCCTTTTTTCTCTTTATCTCAAGATTACAACATCTTTCCAATTATAAATAGTTTTAGGACAGAGGCGGCAGATAGATTTTTTTTAACGATTTCTTGTTTAGAATTTATTTTTTTATTGTATTCCTTAAATTGTAACAAATTTTATTAAGAAAAAGCAAAAATCATAAATTTTAAATTGGCCTTAATTTAAAATAAAACACGAAGGAAAAAAAATTATTTAATCATACAACCAACAACAAACATACAACATTATTAAATACCATATAAAATAAATAAAAAAAAAAAAAAACAAAACAAAACATGAATATAAATAAAGATTATAATTAATTAATTAATTGATAATAAAATAAAAAATAAAATTAGGAAAATAAGTAAAATATCGCTTCTATTTATTTTTCCTTTTAATATATTCCCTCTTCCTGCCCTTCATAGTGTCTGCATTTATGGTCCTGCCTGTTTTTGGTATGCAAAAGAAAAAGGAAAATTTTTTTAGACACAAACATTCTATCTATAATTAAAAGAAATTTCTCATGTGGTCCTCTTTATGGGTATTTCAAATAACATGCCCCCCATTAAACAGGAATATGCAGTGTTGAAAAATTCAATACTTTTGTATTTTTTTCAGTACCTTTTAATTTCAAAAATCCCCACCAAGCCTTTCAAAAGCCTTTCGTTTTTGTTCGTTCAAAAAATAAATATATATGTATTTTAATAAATAATTCGCATATTCTTTTTCCTTTTCCGGGTTTATTAAGTAAAAATTAAGCCCCGTTTGTTTAATGTACTACTATGTGGTCTGTCTCTGTCTAATAGGTAGTTATTAGAAGCCACTGTCTAAACCCCCCAGGTCAGACAAAACGAAAACAAAAAACATAACGGCATAAAATATGTGTGTGGGAGAATGTTGTAGATAGAAAAGTAGGTAAAAAGGTAGTTTATTTAGTTCGCTTGCCAAAAAGACGCCCGGTTCAACCGGACAAAACGAAAACAAAAACATAGTGGGATGTTGTGTGGAATGTTGTTGTTGTGTTTGCTTGCTTGCTGCTGGTTGGAAAGAAAAGAAGAAAATTTAATTTTTTTGGAGTGTGGTGAATTTTGTAGTTGTGGTGAGTTTCTGGTGTGATGAGTTTTTGCAGAATGTGAATTTGTTCGGTGTGGTGAATAAAATCAAAATCCACCAAAGTAAAATGGAAATGGGCACTGCATTACCATAAATTGAAGTCGTCGTAGTCTAGTAGGTAGTGTGTTGGCTTATTAGACGTAAAGCCAGGGTTCGAACTCCAGGCCAGACATCAAGACAAAATACAAAAAGTATTTCTTCGGCGACTTCCTCAGCAGATTTCTGGCAAAAACTCTGAGCGTTAAAATAAAATTGCCATGAAAAAGTTTCTCAAAAAAATCTGTCGTTCGGCGTCGACTTTAAACTGTAGGTCCCACCACTCATGTATAAAATTAACACACACAACATAAGTGGTGTGAGAAACTAGGACGTTGTACAATGGGTCAATTCGACCTCCGGGTACTGTACTTGTCTTAATTGACAAGTACACGTGCTCTAACCTAAACTATTACCATAAACTCATGTACTGTACATCGTGATTTGTACGGCGTGTGTCTAGAATAAATAATTTTCACGTATGTTAGTGGGGACAATCACCGATATGGTCTGGTTACTGCATTAAAACAATGTTGCCATTGTGTCATTCTATTTAAAATTTAAAAAAAAATAAAATTAGAAAACTGCATACAAAAAAGTAAGAATTCATTATATTTTTCCTCTTTTTCAGAAGTTGGTTATATATTTCCCGTTTACAGTTTCCTGACAACATTTCAATTTCAAAACATTTCAGTACTTTTTTGTTATTAAAGATTTTCAACTATAAATGGGGTTAGGCTAATGGTAACGGTCTTTAGCCCCGGTTTGCCAGGGCTTTTGGATTACGAAAAAGAATCAACTGTCTTTGTTTTGTATATGAGAAACGTGTAGTTAGTTTTTCTATTTCATTCCGTATAAATAAATATATTTTTATAAAACTACCATTTGATGCAAAAAGGTACTCTTTCAATACTATTCAAAATTTCAATTTTGCAGCACTGGGTTTGGAATCATTCTGAGCACTCTTATAAAATTTAAAATATTTTCCAATGCTTCTTCAACTTTTTCATCGCGTTTTACGACCATATGGCATGGAACTAAAACTTTTTATATTGAATTGCAGTTCAAAACCAATTGAGAAAAAATGTCTTAAAGCGAAGTCACACCCCATTTTTTAATTAAAATTTAATTTTAAATTTTTGTCATTAGAACTGCTAGACTACTTTTTGGAATTCTTTTTCTATTCTAAAAATAAACCACGAGTAAAATCGTATATTCATGGTGTCATCAATATTTTTGTCGTGTGTGTGTGAGTGGTGTGGTGGGGTTATTTTCTGATAGATTGTGTTTGCTTGTGTGTGTCGGGTGAGAAGGCGGTTGGTTTTGGTTTGTTGCGTGTTTGTGTGCGTGTGTGTTGTGTCAGTTTACTTACTTTAAATTACTTTTTGTGTAGTGAGTTTCTCCGGTGTGGTGGATGAAAATGAAATTCATCACCGCTACTCCAAAAAACCCATTGCCGCAAGCACACATCGGCAGAATTTTTCGCTTAAAAGGAAAGAAATTTAAAACAACGGTGTTATCGACATTTGCAGTTGATACCACGGTTAACACAGGATGATTCACAGACTTTAAACTATATATCAAAGGATTAGGTGTATTGGTTATGAACTACAATAAAAGCATTGAAGTGAAATTTCTGAGTGGTTGTTAAACATGATGGAAGGCTTTAATTGAAGAAATACATGAAGTGGCACATGTATTCTGGAATTATCAATTGTACACTCAAAGATTATTAATTAATTTATTTTATTTTAATAAATAGAATACAATTAAAACTTATATTATAATTATTACGAGCTGAGTAAGTTACACCTTACTTAAGCTTGATATAGAGTAACAGACTAGAGTGTCTGGTGGGAATCGAGTCCTCGACCCTCACGCTAATAGTCTAATGCACTACCCACTAGAGTATCAGGACACCCGATACACTGAAAGGTTGTGTATTTCAATACATCAGAGATAATTTCCAATTGAATACGTTCGATTTGTTGACTTTAAAAACTACAAAAACTGCAAAGGCTATTGGCGAAGACTCTGTAACATCTTTGCACTGCCAGAAAGAGGAAGAGATCAGGTACTAAAATACAGATAATAATGGATTTCATTTTACTATACCTTTTTTAAGGCTTATTTTTTAATATGGACTGCTATCTTGCAAATCTAAAAATCAGATCACATTGAATGGAGGAGTGGGAGAGTAAAGAGAGGGGCCATAAAGAGGTATTTTGCATTCTTATGATTGATTTTACATTTGTGTGTGTGTCTGTGTGCGCTTAAATCGAATGATGAGTGATTTTTGTTTTTGAAACCATATTTGCTCATCTGTGCGGAATAGTTACGAAGAGTATGACTTTGAGGCACGATTACCGAAACGAATTTAACTTAAAAAATCCAACGTTATTACAATTTTTTTTTCTTTTTGATGAAAAAAGTAACTCCATTTCGATTGATGTTAGCTGAATTGTTGTGGCTGTTGTTTTTGTTGTTGTATTCGTTCTCATTTTACATAACGAAGCAAGCAAGCGCAAGGGAGATAAGAAGAAATATGAAATAAAAAAATAAACGAAAAATGAAAAAAAAACAGAAAAAAAATATAAAAAAATAATCATAATGATTTGGCTTAACTTGACTTGGAGGTTCCTTAACGGCAATAACGCCTCGTCATCGTTTGCACAGTCACTTCAATTGGATCAAAAACAATAAGCCGCCAAAAAAAAAATGACCTCGCCTAGTTGCAGTAATACCATCTAAACGAATGAATCAAAAAAAAAAAGAAGAAAAAAAAAGCGATAAAATTTAAAAATCAAAAGTTCCAAACTGTCTAACACAGCAAGAGTTTGAATATTTTTTTTTTATTTTTTTTTGTTTTTAAATGGTTTTCAACTTTAACACAGAAAATGAAAACGATTTTTGTTATTCTTTTTGTTTTTTTGTTTTTATTTTATTTTTTGTTTTAAACAACTAACTTGCATAGAGAAAAAAATTGAGTCATAAAACAGCAGAGACAACAAACTTCAATTCGCTAGTGCTTACCATGTGCAAAATCTCGGGTGGTATTACGTTCGTATCCATGATCAACGAAGTAGCAGCCAACAACTTGGATATCGATTCTATATAGCCTGGATACACTGAATAGAATTAAGGTCTCCATTGTTTTTTATGCTTATAATATAATATGGCGGAGAAAATGGGCTTCTCGCACCTAGTATCATTCGTTTTGGCTTAAGAATGCCTGGTAAGATGGAAATCCTTTGGCAGAGCAACAAACTTCAACTTGATACCGTACTTAAGTTGTCGCTGGACATATATTTACGCCTCTTTTCGCTTGACCTTTATTGGAATGATTCAGCAACTAATACCAGTCATGGATTGTACAAAGGCACTCATCGAATATTCTTTACTTAGGAATTCTGACCACTTTCTGCCCTGTGACTTCTCAAGAAAGCCCACAACGTCCATTCCGGATAAAAGAAAATGAGCAAATGATGGAAGCACTCCACTACGACTCCATATAAAACTTCATGGATGGTCCGAAACTAGATTGATCTGTGGCTAGAGGTATCTTTCCGGTATAGGTAAGGCTATTGGATCATTGAAGTGTCTCTCAGGAGGAAGTGTTGACAATTCGGACTACAAAGGTGATTACTACGGATGACAATATCACTGAAGAAAATCTTGACAAACTTTCTGACTCTTAGGATATTTGCTTCTAACATCTCGACCTCTAGAACAGTCTACGAATGCTCAAGGTTCTCAACGGAAAGGCAAAGCGGTAAAATTTTCATTTCTATGGTTAACGAGCAAACTGGCATAGCGGGAAACTGCAGAGCGGAAACTGTATGGCTTCAAACTCATTAATGAAGGAATGAATATGAATGGATTTCGTTATCGCTGTTCAAAAGGAAAGCTTAGAAAGGTTTTCTGTCTTTAGGAGGTGTTAGCAGATTGTTGGGTCTTTCATTTAGTCGTTGCGAGTCGTGGCGAGGCTTTTAATTGACAAATGTCGTCATCATACTTAGTGGTTATATCTACGGGTAATCGTGGAGAACCATCGCATCCGGAAAAATTGAACGTTTGGTATTTAGTATGGCCTAGAGGCCAATTTCAAAAAGATCTGCAATCGTCAATTCACAACTTGACAAGCGTATGATAACCGATTTTGGTTTTTTGCCTTGAAGATTATGGCGAAGGCCAGGCCACGAATCACACTACACGATTGTTTAGTGTTTTATTGCATGAGTCGTTTCCAGAAAGAGTAATTTTACGTCTTGGCGACGTTAATTAAGTAGTCAAGCAGATCCTACAATCTTACGTCGTACGTGACTATATTTATGCGGATGGTTATTAAACGTTTATCAAAATATTGAAGAGATACCGTCTGAAATACTGCTGAAAGCAGTAAATAATATGAGATTTCAAAAATATTGCTAACGTGTGTGGGATTGAGGAATTGTCTTGAAATAGTGGCCACCATGTATTTTCTTCTCGTAACCCATTCTATTAGGTAGGCGAAATCGGCTGGAAATCATATAACCGGTTACTTCAGGGAAAACACCATTTCAAAATGGCAACAACGATGGAACGAGGAAGATAGAGGCAGATGGACCGCGAGACTTATCCCGGACATAAGGCCATGGCTCGGTCGGAAATTTGGAGAGATAAACTACTACGTTACACAGATGCTATCGGGTCACGGATATTTTAGGAAATATCTGCACAGAATGGGCAAGGCCGCCTCCCCTTACTGTCTGTACGAGGAAGGAGAGGTAATTGATGACGCAGAGCACACTGTTTTCGAATGTACACGCTGGCAGAGCTATCGCTCTGTACTGACGTCAATAGTCGGAACGATCACAGCCGCTAATATTGTCGGGGTTATGACTGCGAGTAGTGAAAATTGGACCTCGGTAGTGAATTACGTAGAGCGCATTCTGAAACGGAAGAAGAGAGATCTTGAAGCTGCAGAACGAGTAAGCATGTCGGCATAGGTGATATTGTCACACGTGCCGGGCGTGACCGAGACGATGATCTAAACGAAAGGAATAGTGGAGACACTTAGATGACTCCTCAACTTTCGATTCGCAATCCAGACGCGGATATGAACATGAAGGGGCCAAAGGGCCAAAAGGACTCCACTCCGAAGTAATACCACCGTAGTTCCGGAGTGGGGGATTTAGTGGGTGAGGGCCCCACACACGGAGGATGTGACGACTTCCTCTATGGTGCGGTTAGGTACATTTACCCCTCCTCGGCGAAAAAAGATTAGGTAGTGTGTTGGTTTATTAGACGTAACTTGATAAGTAATTACACCGCTAAACTGAAATAAATGGCAGATGACGAAATGAACTGAAGTCGCCGTAGTCTAGTGGAAGAGAATTCAGTTAAAAGAGCATGCTGGTGGGCTCTGGGTAACTTTCTGTAGATTAGGAAAAGATTTTTGGAAAATTATATTTGAATAAAAGGAAGTTGAAACGACAATATCTCGCAATATACTCTTTTGCCAGATAAATACAAACGAAAGAGTTTTGAGCCAAGCATCAGATTAGCTAGGAGTAGCCAAAGAACAATGACTAATTTCAGAGCATTGTAGAGCCAAAGGAAACTAGTTTAGAAGAGGGGACGTTTCATGCCCAATATGTAGAGTCAGTAATGAAAAAAACGATTTACTAGAACATATTTTTGATGTTGAGATGTGAGATCGCCGTGGCCTAGTAGGTAGTGTGTTGGCTTATTAGATGCGAGCGCCTGGTTCAAACTCCAGGTCAGACAACAAAACGAAAATATGAAAAAATATATTTCTACGGTTACTGCGTCGCAGCAGATTTCTAGCAAAAACTCTAAGCGTTAAAATAAAAATTGCCATGAAAAGTTTCTCAAAAAAATCTGTCGTTCGGAATCGACTTTAAGCTGTAGGTCCCGCCATTCACGATAAAAATTAACACACATACCGTCAGTGGGGCGAGAAGCTAGCTTGTAATCCTGACTGAAGGGTTGTAATGACCACTTATGTATGTATGTATGTTTAAGGACAACAACCTTAAGTCTTTGCGTCTGCAGATCCGGACTGAGATACTGAAAATGCTCCACGTTATTACAAATTCTGCAGAAAGAAGGGGTAGTCCTGAAACACATACAATGTCCCGTCGAAAACCTTTCCTGATCCCTAAAGGTTTCCGCTCTAGAGTGGTCCAGTATGGGCCATTAAAAGCTAGAGATTCTGCAATCTTCCCTGCTCCGTCAAGAAACTCGATCGATCAGACCGAGGTAGTGTCCTAGGAGACGTCTTACCTATCGATCGACCCTTCGTCGCATCCTTAAAGGCTGCTTTAAAGAGTACGAAAGGGCGTACTTAGAGGAATATCTGTATCGCAGTGGAAAGAGTAAGGCAAGTGGAAAGAGCAAGGAATCTTACAAGAAATAAACAATGTTCCACCACGATCTCGTGAGTGATAGAATAAGATACACCAATGGCTGTGTTGCTGCTATGAAATGGAAAACCTCCATAGTCGAGAGACTTTTCAATATAATTTGCCATTTAAAGCATTTGCTCGCCTATGTATTCGGGCAGATGTGTATTCTGTGGCCTAGTGCATCTCTAGAATTTGATACTGGACAGGATATTCTTATGAAATCATAATCATAATAAGATGTCTGCCTAAGGAATTGGACTCCATGCCGCTGTACTATAGTTGTGTAGGAGAAAGGCTTTGAATTTGCTTTGAAAAGATTTCTGAATCGACTTTAAACTGCAGGCCTCGCCATTCACGGATAAAAATTAACACACACACCGTTAGAGGGGTGAGAAGATAGGTTGTAATCCTGTCTAAAGGGTTCTAATGACCAATTATGTATGTATGCATGTATGTAACCCATTACCGTTATTAAGACATTTTTCCATTTTCCATTAATTAATTAAAATTCTTTCCTTTTTTCTCAAATGATTTCGTTGTAACACCGAACGAACGACAGCAGCTTAATGTTGATATAATAGGAGAGCGGAGCTAGAAAGAAAAAATATGCCAATTGATGGAGAATTGAAAGGTTTTTCTGCTTTTTTTCTTCTTCTTATTCACACATTAATGATGATGTTAAATTTACCTGTGCCCACTGGCCAACACCAAAACTTGGGCGTAAATTACTCAAACCAAACAGAGAGATACAGCGACAGACAGCCAGATGGACGGACAGACAAAGTGTGATTATTATAATATGTATGTATGGCCATAAACAAATACCAACCAAACAAGTCAAAGTAATACCAAATAATTTTTAAAGATTTTTTTCCTGTTTTTTTTTGTGTTAAATTTTTGGCATTTTGAAGCAAATGCTGATAAATGAGCTGTGATGTAAATGATGAAATAATGACGTACCCGAACTAAGTAAACGTATGTACATACGTACATAGCCAGTAAGTAAGCATAGGTGGAATAGATAGAAATAAAATGTGTACCGTAGAACAACGTATATACATACATACGTACACTCGTACATTAAAAAAAAACGAATAAAAATAAAAAGAAAAATAACACTTTTGGCGGCTTTGTATGAAAAGATTATGCTTAATTTGAAATATACCACAGTCATGAATTACATTTAAGAGATGATATTCCATTTATTTCCAAGATTCTCTTCGTCTTTTTTTAAAATTTTTTTTTTTAATGTGAAATATTCCCGATATTCAGCCATAAAAAAGACATAAAGGCTGCCGTACTCACTGATTGATGAACTGTCATTAACATGCAACAATGATGAGCACAATCAGCGTTTTTTTCTTCGTCTAAAAATTTTTACGGAAAATCTTTACTTTAGTCAAGTTGGAGTTGTGTAGCTTGATCGTTGTTACTGTTTCCCTTTACTCGGTTTTCCCCCCCTCCCCTGTACTCATAACTCTTGGTTTTACAAATATTGGTTTGACGTTAATAAAGAAGAAGAATTTTTGTACACACTTGGCATGTAAAAGAAAAAAAAAAAAAAAAAACGCTGACTGACAGGAAAATATCGTATTTTTTGAAATTCATGTTGATTTTTTAAACAAAAATTTTTTTGAAATTTAAAAATCCAAGAAAAAAAAATAAAATTTTTTTGAAAAGAATTTTTGTTGAAATGCAGGCCATAATCATGATTCATGAGTTGCTAATGAAGAAAAGATCACCACCGAAGTGTCGCAGGTTCATCATTTTTTTTTGTTATTGTTACAGTTGCTGTTGCCGTTGTTGTTGTTGTTGGTTTTGTTTTCTGTTTAATATTCGACACAAATACATATTTCCATAATGAATGCAGAACCCAAATCGCCCCAAAAAAAAAATCAAAATTTTTGCACAATTTTTACACTCAAAGAAAAATTGCAGTGAGTGTAGTCGCCGTAGTCTAGTAGGTAGTGTGTTGGCTTATTAGACGAAAAGCCAGGGTTCGAACCCCAGGCCAGACATCAAAATAAAATACAAAAAGTATTTATTCGGCGACTTCCTCTCTGCAGATTTCTGGCAAAAACTCTCAGCGTTAAAATAAAATTGCCATGAAAAAGTTTCTCAAAAATCTGTCGTTCGGAGTCGACTTTAAACTGTAGGTCTCGCCACTCATGTATAAAATTAACACACACAACATAAGTGGTTTGAGAAACTAGGTCGTAAACCTGACTGAAGGGTTGTAATGACCAATTATGTATGTATGCATGTAAGTCCCTCAATGGAAAATAACACATAAGCTCCTGGTCATTTAATTAATTTTTCTTTCAATTTCGAGTTTATAAGTTTAAATAGTGTCCTGAAAGTTTTGAATAGGTTTTCTTTAGTTTTTTCTTCCTCAAGATGTCAGTGGAAATGGCGAGGTGTAGTAATTACACAGCTTGAATACAAACCCAAAAAATCCACATTCATATTCGGCAGCAGGCACAACAATTTGCATCGAGCTTTTCGAATTTTTACAAATTAAATGATCGAATAATCATTCTGGAGAATAATATTCAAGACGTAACACCGTGTTAAAGTTGCCGTAGTCTAGCAAGTAGTCTGTTGGATTATTAGCCGTCTATCAAAGTTACTGAGCACACGCAGCTTGTTGTTGGTTGACATGCGACAATCTGACAACTGTCACAGAACAACTCTTCTAGAACACCTCACACACTAACCAAGAGCTTCCATTCTACGTTATAGAGCTATGAAGAAAGGACAAGCGACTTGTAGTGAATTAGTTTCGTCACACTATAGAGGCCTCTACCAGAGATCAGAAATGAAACGTTTTTTCGCTACTCATAAGCACTCATGAAATTTTAAATATAAGTGAGTCAACAATATTGAAATTTAACTATGTACTCTGATTCTTCATTCATAGTCACTACAACGTTTATTTATAAGTACAGGTTGCAATGAGTATGCGTACAACCTTGACATCAAACTCATACCATTCGAAATATGTTTGATTCATACTACCTACTCATTTAGATTCATAACTTTAGAAAAATACTTATTATCCTTACTTATAAATGATTCGAGTGACTCGACCTAGGCATTACAACAGAAGAAAAAAGAGACACATAAGCAAAAAAGGAGAGAGCAGCAAGCAGAGCAAACACACAACCTTCTAGTAAGCATTTTAGTGTTCGTACGCGATTCATACTTATTTTGTGCTTCGTGTATATGTTGAGTTATGGAGAATCGAAATCAACATCAACATCATACGTGTTGTTGAGTATGAATAAGTATGATGAGTACTTCAAACTTTGAATATGAGTAGAGGTTCCATGATATTAAAATAAGTATGAATGCGTATAAGTATCAGAAATTATGAGTATGATTCGATTCTACTCATCTTTTTGAATACTCATTGCTGATCTCTGATCTCTACTAGTCAATTGCCTA